>JAPVLO010000131.1:8157500-9357500 GCA_027257055.1 Cephalopachus bancanus
CCCAGTCTGGGTGACAGAGTGAGACTCCAACTCAAAAAATAAATAAATAAAAAATAAAAAATAAAATTACCTACAGAGAAAAAATAAAATAATTCTGTGTAGGTTCACTTAGAATATGGGAAATAAATTCACATTTTCAAACCTTAGAATTTTTACAAAGTGAATTATATATGCAAAGAACAATACTTTCACATTTGAACATGATCAGGAAAATGCTCGACAAACACCTTTCAAAAGCATTGGGAAATGAAGATGAAGTTTACCAATGTTCTCAGTACTATTTTTGGACGATTTTTCTAGGAAAACATTTGGTATTAGTATCTGTTAGGTTATTAATATATGACTTCGTTTGTACTCCCACTCGACTTTTTCTGATACGCATAAAAGAAATTGTAGAACAAAATATCAAAAATGAACAAGTAGGAGAAAATATAATCCGTTATATTTTATTATGCATTGTCATAATCTGAATTACTTCTGATGTTCCTCTAGTGGAAGCATACACTTTTTTATATGTAAAGTCTGACAAGTTGACAATGAAAAATATTAAGACGTGTTTTTGTGTAATTTTGAGTTTTCATTTCTGGTTGTTTTTTTTTTTTTTTTAAGGAATGGAATACTCTTGAAAATAAATTGAATTATTGCATGCCCATTGCTTGGTGCCAGAATATGGTAGACCTTCAACAAACATTTTACTATGAAAATGCAGTCTTCATTAGTGGCTTTCCAAGTACAGTAGACATCAGTATGACAGGAGCTCATTTTTTTTTTTGAGTTGGAATCTCACTCTGTCTCCCAGACTGGAGTGCAGTGGCCGCTCCCGGCCACCGCAGCCTCGACCTGCTGGGCTCCCGTGATCCTTCTGCCTCAGCCTTCCAAGTAGCCGGAATTACAGGCATGTGCTACCATGCCCGGCTGATTTTTTGATTTATTATAGAGATGAGGTCTCGCTGCCCAGGCGGGTCTCGAACCCGCGGGCTCAGGCAATCCACTCGCCTCAGCCTCCCAAAGGCACAGGATTACAGATTGAGCCACCTAGCCCGGCTAGGAGCTCATTTTTAAAAAGGCAGACTACCTACTTCCTTGAAGAATAAATAGATAGATAGATAAATAGATCGGTTTTTTTAGTTCATTTGTAATGTCCTTGCATATTTTACTTCGTATTTTCTCATATTTTGGGGGCATTTACTTTCAAATATTGATTTTAAGTCCTTTCACATCATCCATTTAATTTCTAATAGATTGTCACAGTTTACCTTTTGTAAAATATCTGAAAGGAAAGACTTCCATATCTCTGTATAGAAACTTATTTCAATTAAGAAAATTAAGGTAGAATACGAAGTGCAAAAGAATGGTTTAGGCACAATTTAAAAGCAGTAACACATGTATTCTCAAGAAACTAAATTAAAAAATTAATTCTAGTCTTTTTTCACCTCTGGGAGGTAACGACGCTATATATCACTGCAAATCTTCACCATTCCAGAGGCAATATGGTGCAATGATTGAGAGCGTGACCCACAGGATAACCAAAATCCTGGTTTTGTTACTATTGGTGTTTCTTTGGGCAATTAATTCCTCACTCTCTCAACTTTGCATCAGTGGACTAGGTGGGACTTATTCAATTTCCTCATAAGGTTGTCAGAAGTATAACACGAATTTACATATGCAAAGCCCATTGTAATGCACCTGGCATGATGTAAGTATAATGTATGTTTCCTACTTAATTTATAGAGTATTTGTTAGTGTTAGGCTAGACAAAAATAATCAAATAATTATGTTTGTTTATTTTGAAATGATTTTACATCAGAGGAGGAATTTTGAGAATCTGAAGACTCTTCTTATTCTGTGCAGCATATTTGTCTTCTTTTTCCACTTATAAGAGTTTGTATCCAATAAAAGCAAATAAACAGACAGAATAATCTACTCTAGCGTCACCCAGAGTGTTTGTATTTTACCACATAAGTCCATATTTTCTGATTTTAACTCATAAACATTTTCTGTAGCTAAGTATATAAATGAACGATCCATATAGTTTTCCTTTCTATCACATGTTTTAAATATATTATTTCTAAAATGTGAGAATGAGTATTGTTATGTACTCATTGGAGATAAAATGCTACCAAAAATATCTTAATGACAATCGTCCCTATATGTCATGAAGTTCAAGACATCAACCTTCGAGACTGGAGTCCGTCATTTCAAGATTTTTTCCTAATTAGAGTCTTTGCTCCTTTCAGCTTTCCATTCACTATTTTATGTTAATATAGAAAACAACAGTTTCCATGCTAAGTCAGACTTATTGCAATTTCGTTCACCTCTCTCCCTTGAATGCTTGCTACATATTTCTACTTCAAATAAGAGAATCACTTTCTTTGATTTAAATGTTTCCTGCTGAGATGTACGAGCATGAAACAGTGTAGTAGGAAGACTGTCAACAGAGTAATTTGTCATCTACTTAGCTTGAGTTTGTCAATGAGAAGTTAAAAGCATATTTTGTCAAATTCATAAGGCACCACAGAGATAATCCTCATGTAGATTTTCATCTTTTAAAAAAAGTGTCTGTGTTTTAAATGTGCTGTGTTTTACAGATAGTTTAGTCCTAATTTCTCTATTTTTAACATTATCAGTGACCAGGAAAATGACTTTCTTATGTTAAAATAGATCCTTCCTTAATTTAATATTTTTTTTAATACTTGGCTTGTGACCATGTAATATGTTTTACCTTTTTTTTTACTTTGGCACTGGGTAGATTTTTTTGTGTGTGTGGCAAAATATTTGATTTTAAATTTTGTCAGAATTAAAAATTTTTTATTTTCAAATCATAATTTTTCATCTTATTTAGTTATGACTTCAATGTCTGTATTTTATTGAGACTGATGGAGTTCAGAACACACTATCCAAAACATGGTGCCTTGGCATGTTGAATAGCCTAAATTGAAAGAATATGAAAGGACAAGACAGGAAAAGTTCTGTGACTTCCTCTTTCATCCCGGAAGTGGGTCATAGAAAAAACAAGTCCCAGAAAGACTCTCTGACCTTTTTCGTCTCCTCTGAAAGTAGATCACTGGATCCTCATGTGAAAACTATCATCCCTATACCTAGAAAGAAGAAACATTTTTTTTTTTTTTTTTGAGTTGGAGTCTCACTCTGTCGCCCAGGCTGGGGTGCAGTGGCCGCTCCCTGCCACCGCAGCCTCGACCTGCTGGTCTCCGGCGATCCTTCCGCCTCAGCCTTCTGAGTAGCTGGAATTACAGGCATGCGCTACCACACCCGGCTGATTTTTTGATTTTATTGTAAAGATGAGGTCTCGCTGCCCAGGCGGGTCTCGAACCCGCGGACTCAGTCAATCCACTCACCTCAGCCTCCCAAAGGCGTGGGATTACAGGCTGAGCCACCAAGACTGGCTGAAACATCTATTTTGTAAAAGATGGAAAGATGCAGACAAAAATCTGAACAAAGAGGCCTCACTAAGTTTCCCCCAGTTTACTAGCTATAGCTCATACCTTCTTGTCCTGTCATATTTTTCCATTACTTTCTACACTTCACTAAACCTAGTATAAAAGTGTTTAGGCTTAAAGGCTTCTTTGGGTCTTCATTTCCTAATGAAGGCTCCAGTGTCATGTAAAATATATTAAATAATTTTATACATTTTTCTCTTGTTAATCTCTTATGTAAATGTAATTTACAGGGACTCAGCTAGAAATCACAGAAGAGTAGAGGGAAAAATATATTAAATATTACATATATATGTATACATTCTCTGCTATCTTGTTTTCTTTTATTTAACAGGATTCAAACATATCCTGAGTGTCTTAGAAAGTGAAGGTATGAAAAACACTTTTAACTGATTTGTAGTTGTTTCGAACCAGTGTTAGGGCATGTGATGATTACACTGGAAAAACTTCTAGTCACAGTTGTGTGCTAAATTATATCCTATATTTTTATAGCTTAATAGATACTCTATTTAGACAAAGAAATGGAGGCAAAGATCAAATTGCTTTAGAAGGATGAGATTTTTAGTTTTGGCAGAAAAAGAATCAGAAGATAAAAAACATTTATTTTTTTCAAAAATTAATATCATTAGTGTCATTTTTAATAAATGCTTTTCTAAGTCAAAGACAAATAATTGAAGTAGATATGCAAATTTGTTTGATCAATATTTGCTTAAACTTGCAGTGTACCTTGCTGGACTTCATTCACAGAAGAACCCAAAATTACATTCCCTAGGCTCCTTTTTCAGATAAGTTGCTGGAATTCATTTAGAAGCTATTTACTTATGACTTGATTTCAAATCAGAGTTAGGTGAAGAATATAACAACAGAGACGAATCAGATACATCATCAGCACTGCCGATTTACTTCATTTTAATAAGAAATCACTCATGCAGTATAAATTAATTAGGGGAAAAATCTGAAAAAAAATTCAGTCACTAAAAAGTTTGAAAATGATATCAAGTGACTTTATTCTCTGCAATAATCCTCTTCCCTCATGTCTGACTTCTTCCCTGGCTTCCTTACTTCACCCTTTGAGGGGAGCTCAAAAAACTAGAATTTACTTATTTATAAAAACGTGCATTTATTCTTACATGTTTAAACGACAGTCACCTTCAAAGCATTCTCCATTTGATACAATACACCTATCAAGATGCTTTTTCCACTGTTCAAAACAGTTTTTGAACTGCTGCCGTTTTTTGTTCCACCTCTTCCACATTGGCAAAACATTTCCCTATGAGTACTGTTTTCATCCAGGGAAACAAACAAACAAAAATGTCACTTTGAGCAAGATCGGTTGAATAGGGAGGGTAAGGCATGAGGGTCATGTCATTTTTGGTCAACAACTGCTGAACATCCAGCCTGGAATGGGAAGGTGCACTTATAAATCATCCATGAAGAAATGGGCAAATGTGTTGAAATAATCTCCATAAGAAAATTCACTGAAGTCAAATATAGCCTCTCAAAACAAAGCTAGCTCGTATACTGATACCACTGGTTTCCTAGGACACTTACCTAGTAGGGGAACACTATATTACAAAAGTGCCACCTTTACCAAAGACAATTCATTGGGGGGGAATCCCCCTTGTATATATTTATACATATATATACTAGGTCTGACAATTAATTTTGCATACACATTTTAGAAATTGCTGAATATCACTATGGTCACCTTTGAAGTACTCCCCTGGGTAAGCTATGCACTGATGCTAGTGACTAGTCCACCCATCAAAGCAATTTTGGAACTCTTTTTCAGGAATGGCTATCAGAATTATCATTTTATTATCTTTAGTGTCCTGAATGTCATCAAAATATCTTCCCTTTAATTTTTCCTTTATCTTTGGGTAAAGACAAAAGTCATTGGGTGCCCAATCAGGTGAGTAGGAAGGGAGTTCTAATACAGTTATTTATTTACTGGCTAAAATCTCCCTCACAGAGAGCGCTGGGTGAGCTGGTGCATTGTCATGAGGCATGAGCTTCTTTGGAACCATTTTGCACACAATTTTCTCATACCAAGATTTTTCAGTGAAGATTTTTCTGTTTCTCTGTCAATATTTATTTAGTCTACTATGCTTCTTATAGTCAGTCAATGATTGACTCAAAATTCAATGGATTTTTCAATGTTTTTGTCAGTTCTGCTTGTTGCTGACCATCCTGATCTCTCTTCATCAGTGACACTTTCTCCCCCTCAGAAAAACGTTTACTTCATTTGTACACTGCCATTTTCTTCATGGCATTATCCCCATAAACTTGGACTAACATGTCTCTGATTTCACTTCCACTGTTGCCATGTTAACAAGAAATTTAATATTTGTTTGTTGCTCTAATTCAAGCTCTGACATTCTTGCAAATACACACAAAAATATGCAACACTGATAATGAATGATACTCAACAGGACATCAGCACATGGCAATACAAATACAGCGGTGAGACTCTGACATACCTTACCAAGTATAAAACCTTGCCAAGTTGTTTGTACAGTGCAACCAACCTAAGTACAAGATGGCAAGTTTGTGAACTTAATTGTCACACCTCGTATATATTTATTTTATTTTATTTTTTGTAGAATGAATGTCTCACTATTTTGTTCAGGCTAGTCCTCAACTACTGACTTTTCCCCTTCATATCACTTTGTATTATTATATTGTATAGTACATTCTATTTATTTTTATATTTAAACATATTTTCTATAAATTTAGCATTCATAATACAATAAGACTATAAGATTCTATAATTCTATGTGACTTTATGTTTCATTTGTGTCATTGCATAGCTATGCTTAAAATTCCACATATGTTATAACATTTTTTAAAGTAGACATCAAAATATCTAGTAATCATATTTAGCTTTCAAAACATTACATGATGGGTCATTAGATATTTAATGAGTTACAAATATTTACACATTAAATAATCTTTTTTGAAAAATCAGCAATAATTTCACCAAATAAAAAATGTATTGTAAGAAAATAAGTTCTCATTAAAAACCCACCCACACTCATAATTCATGGCCCAAAATAATCAAAGTAAACCTGAGCCCAGAATATATTAAAGAAAATGACTGCAACAAATCTCATAACAAAGAGAACATCACTCTTACTGTTAAAGGCTAATCAGAAACCAAGTTAAAAACAGTTTATAATTTTAAAATATTAGTGAATACTTTATTCATCTTTACCTCAAGAATTATTATTTTGTTTGTACAAGTATTTTTCAGTGTAGTCCACTTCAGGAAAACAGTCAAGAAATACAACTGTACTCTGTATAAAGTGTGGTAGGGACACAAACAAGAACATCCATATTTTTCAAAAGGAAACGAACAAAGAAGTGACTATTTGTATACATGAAATACTGTTTTGTATGGGTAAACTTTTCATTACAGACTTTAGGATACAGTGATTTTTCTGATGTACAACCCTAGTAGAATCTTTTCACAATCTCTATCAGTCATTGATGCATTTGTGAATTGATAAGATCAATTAATCTCATATCTTGGTAAAAAGAGTGTGGAGAAAACAGCTTTCCTAGCAAACAACACCAATACTTATTTAGAAGAGAGAAGCTATATATATTTAGAAAGTCTCTCCTAAATTTTCACTCATCACATTTTTCTACCAGAGTTTAAGGCATTAACAAGTCAGGAAATTAAAAAAAAATAAATTCTTTCTTGTGTAGGATAATGATTTCATATTTTGAAAATCCAGATTATTAAAAAAATTTCCAGTTATCTTAATGTTAGTCAATCATTTATCACCATAAAGCACAAACCGAGTCTAAACTATTGACAAAATTCATGTGTTTTATGAGCAATGCAAATATTTACTGTAAGAAATCAAACCACAAATGACAAGCCACTATTACATACTGAGGTTATGTACAGAGTATGAAAATTTGTGATTGAAAAGCAATTTTGGATCAGCATTTTCTGGTATGGCAATATATCTCTTTATATCAATTTCTACCATATATATCAACTCTACCATTGAAAACAAACCCCTCTGAGGCATGACAGCACCTGATGCAATCAGGAAATTTGTGCTGGAGCAACAAAATTGCATTGATAAATAAGCTTTCCATTTTAGTGACGTCTCAATTTTTACAGTTACTTTTTTACATCTGTTTCTGACAGTAAACTTAGTGTTGCATAATTAAAAAGATTAAAGTGCATTGGCTGATATGACTTTGAAAGACATTCAATTAGAACTTTATGGCATTTCTGAGCAAGAAAAATATGTGATACCTGTGATACCATGACATATTTTCAATGTTCATAGTTCTTAAATAGTTGGGGAAAAAATGGTCAGAATGACCAAGACTAATAGACTAGAACCGTTGTAACACTTGAAAATTGCAAAACAAACCTTTGGATTTAAGACTAAGTATTTTTGCTGTCTTCTCTTTTCATTTTCTTTCTCTCCTTTATTTTCTCCTATTTTCTTTTGATGTTAAAAAAGGGTTTTGACATTTGACTTAAACAGATATGCAGCATTGACTTGAATTTTACTCTCTTTTGTTTGATCAAAGCAGTAAAAATTACGATAGATCAAGAAAATGTCATCTCATATTTGGCATAGAGAAACAATTTAAAAAGTCTTTGTTTAGCTTATAAAGAAAGAAAGGCAGGATAAAATTCCTCTGCTGCTGTGGTCATGTTCAAAGTTCTATTAGACAATAGTGATGATGAAACTGATGATGATGGTGGTGATGATGATAATAATAAGAGATTAGGAAGAGGAACAACATCTATTTATAAAATATCTCAAGGGTTACCTTAGATATTAGCTGCATTTTTAAAAATGGTGATTTTTTAAAAACTTATAAAAAGATAACTTCAGGCTAGTTTACATTTTATGTATTTTTAAGAAAATATTAGAAGAAAAATGCAGAAAAACAGTTAAAAATGTGGTTAAGAGTAGGAAGAACTTTTTTCTGTTCTTTCACTATTTACATTATTATTTAGTATTGATTATGTGTGAGGCATTGTGTTTACCACTGAGGATGCAGCAGGTAACACAGCAAGCCAAAGTTTTACTTATAGCAAACTTATATTTCAGTTTAAGAAAAAGAAGTAAACCAGTAAGCTGCATAAAGAGACAAGCTCCTTAGATAAATAGCTGACTCTAGATCTGGCTCAGAGGAGATCCAAGATGAGCTTGTGGTAGCTTAAAACTGTCAGAATATAAGGAAGTGCTAGCCAAACCAGCAAGAAAGAAAACAAGTCCAAAATAGATAAATAAATGTACAAATAGTTGGGGTCGTGTCAAAAAGACACAGGGGATCATCTAGAAAGAATCCCAAAGGTAGAACTATTTGAGCAACAAAAAAACAATTGTCACATAATATAACTGCAAAACATGGTAAATATTTGCTCTTATTAATATAAATAAATGATTGAATAAATAATTAAATGGAGAGAAGGGATATATTTTTCTTACACAGGAATCCTAAAATCTGTATATAGGCTTCAAGATATGAAACTTAATTTCTCTCTTCTGGAGTATGAGTTGAATGGAAAAATTTGAAGAGTGCAGTAAGGTCATAATAGTGGCATCACAATGAACCAACGTGCGAGAAACCACATTAGCAATATGTTCAAGACCAGCCTAATCAGTAGTAAGTCCAGTGGATATAGTGTATCCATGATATAATGCCATGAACATCATTTTTCACCTCTACAATATTCTTCTCCAAAATCCAAAACTCTAATCAATTAATAAGAAAACATCAGATAAAGCCAAATTCAAGGGCATTCTAAAAAATATCTGATCAAATCTCTTCCAAAGTATCCAGGCCATGAAAACTAAAACTAAGAAACTATCACATTGCAGAGAATAAAGTGTATTAAAGTGGTTGTAAAAATGCCACATATCCTTGATTGGGCCCTGGAACGGAAAAAAATAAGATTAATAGATAACTAGAGAAATCTGAATAAAATCTGCAGTTAAGTCATCATTATTGGAACTGAAGTTAACTTCTTGGTTTTGACAAAGGAACTGTTGTTACAAAAGATGCCAGTGACAGCATGAAATTGGTGAAATTATTACTACTTTTGCAACTTTTCTGTAAACCTAAAATTATCCCAGAACAAGAGGATTTTTGTTTATTATTTAAATGAATTATATAACTCAGAAGAGGATAAATGCTATGATAGTAAATAAAACAGGAGAGAGTGTTTGAGAATGCCTGGTCACAAAAGCACTGGCATAAATAAGGAAGATTTAAATAAAAGAAAAAACAATGGATTTAGATATCTATATACAGGTGTCTGCCATTAAGGCCCATAGAACAGCTGCAGCTAAGGAACAAAAGAGAGAGTATTTCTTTTATTCATTATTAACTGTTCATTGTTAATAATTCATTATAAACTTAAATGAAGTGATTTTTACACCATCCTTTTATTTTTTTAAGTTTAGACTTTACTGAAATAGAAGATAAATATCAAGTAATTAATTTGTTTATTTATATATTTTTATATGAGGATGGAGGCAGAACTATCTTCCTATTAGAATTTTTTGACACCTAAGTTTTAAAATAATAATAAAATCCCTTGGGTCATTATAAAATAATTTTTTAAAACTGAGTCTGAAATTATATATTTTACCTTCTGCACTTAAATATACATATTTTCAAAATACTATTAGAAGGCATTTATTTTAAAAATAATAGGTCCGAGACTAATTAAATGATAAGCTAGCTGGCATCAACACGTATTAAAAGTGCTTATCACATGATTTCTGGCTGTTTCAAAGTTTTACATATTTATTTAATGCTCTTTTCAGATATCTGACTATTAGTATATGTTAGGAAGAGTGGCTAATGAATATAAAACCATTTATGGTAAGTTTTGGTTAGTATTTATTTTGACTAAATTGGCCAGTAATCGAAATCTTATTTATGGTCCCAGATATTTACTGAGTATTACTTAGTTATCAATTAATTGATGAAATGATTTTGCTTATATTCATGATGTCATAGATATTCTGCAACGCTAACTTTATAGGAAGATTTGGTGCTATATCAAAAATTATGAAGTCTCCTAAATCACAGTACTTTTTTCTTCACTAAAACACAGTAATTTTTCTTAAATCCCTACTCAATTATAATTCTAAATGAAAAAAATTACATTCACTCCAAAATTACAAATCTTAAACAAATGGCACTGAAACAACTGGACAATAGCACTCAAAAGGATGAAGTTGAACCCTTAACTCACTCTATATACAGAAGTTAACTCAAAATTGACTAACTAAATATAAGAACAAAATATATAAATATATTGGAGAACAATTAAAGATAAACAATAACAATATCTGATTTGGAAATAAATTCTTAGACTTGATACCAAAATCACAAGCAATATAAGAAAAAAGCATGGCCAGGTTCGGGGGCTCAGCCTGTAATCCCACGCCTTTGGGAGGCTGAGGTGAGTGGATTGACTGAGCCCGCGGGTTCGAGACCCACCTGGGCAGCGAGACCTCATCTCTACAATAAATCAAAAAAATCAGCCGGGCGTGGTAGCTCATGCCTGTAATTCCAGCTACTTGGAAGGCTGAGGCGGAAGGATCACCGGAGCCCAGCAGGTCAAGGCTGCGGTGACCAGAAGCGGCCACTGGACTCCAGTCTGGGCAACAGAGTGAGACTCCAACTCAAAAAAAAAGAAAAGAAAAAAGCATGAACTTGACTTTTAAAAAAAGTGTTTATTAACAAACATTGTCAGGAAAGTTAAGAGACAACCTAAAACATGGGAAAAATATTTGCAAAGCAAATATTTGATGGGTACTTAGTATCCAAAATATATAAAGAACTCTTGCAATTCAACAACAAAAAGACAAACAAACCAAATTAAAAATGGGTAAAATACTTGAATATACATTTTCCCAAAGAGAACATACAAATGTTCAACCATCATTTGAAAAGATGTTCCACATCAATGGTTATCAAAGAAATGTAAAGCAAACCAGGAAACTAGCATTTCCATTCCCAGGTATGCAGTATACCCACCAAAAAAATAAGCATGCCAACAAATCTTCATTCATAAATGTTCCTTGGAATACTATGCATATTAACCAAAAGGTTAAAACAATCCAAATGTTCATCAATGAATTAACAAATGGTGGTACTTTCATGCAATAGGATGTTATTCAGACATAAAAATTAATAAAGTACTGAGAATGCTATAACTTGATGAACTTCAAAAATATTATGCTAATAGAAAGAAACAAGACACAAAAGGCCACATATTGTTTGATTCCTTTTGCATGAAATATCCAGATCAGGCAACTCTATAGAGGCAAAAAAAAAAAAGCAGATTAGTAGAAGGGGAATGATCACTTAATGAGTTTGGAGAATTCTTCCAGTGTGCTAAAAAATTTTGAAACTAAATAGAGCAGTCGTTGTCTAAGATTGTGCACCAAATACTGCTAACTGTACTTTAAAATGATAAATTTGTTTTATATAAATTCTCAACTAAATAAAAATTTAAAAGTGTTAAAGTATATTTATGAGTTGTTATTTTAGCTTGTGATTTTTGAAAAAAAAGTCACCTTTCGATTAGAAATATTACCTGCCTGAATTAGAAATAATAGCTACTTTTCCAAAGAAATAATAATATGCAAAATGAAAAACTGTAAGGATTATTTAAATGCTGAAGCTTTACTTGCATTGGAACTCAGTTTACTTGTAATCTCTCTGTTTTATTCCATATGTCAAAGACCTCATATTGTTTATTGAAATATTTTAAATTTAAAGGCGTTATCTTAAATATCTGCTTTCTGATACCAATCAAATAAAAATGAGATTTTGGAGGGTGGGGGAAAAAAATCTGTCCACAGAAGATGGACCTTTTGTCAACACCATATACTGATTGTCAATGTGCAATCTGACTGGGACCTGTCACTAAGCCTCTAGTCTCAGATGAAAGGAGACAGAGCAAGAAACAACACAACCAGCAAGTTTTTACCTCTAACGCCTCCGTGTGGCTTTTCACAACAGCAGCTACTATACCTCATTCTGATTTAGAAATTGTCACTATTACAATGCCTAAGGAATAGAAAGCACTAAATAATTTTTATTAGATATAGTGATTAAAGAGTTAAAATGAATCAATTTTGGGCAAGGTTGTTAGAAGACGACAAGAACATCCTTAGTCATTAAATAGAATGTGGAGGTATAAGACAGAAGGGTGTGGCACCCTTGCCAAAGCACTACTTCATCCTTGATATTTATGAAACCTATTGTAGAAAATAGTTTCCTCTTCTCGCCTTTTGATGATCTTCCTTGAAGTTCTAACACATCTGCAAAGGTTTTCAGTACTGTCATTCTGGATAAAAACTAAAAATTGCCACTTAGGTTTCTGCTGGGTATGACTGCCATGACTGTCACCAGTAGCATAAATTTCTTAATGTTCTAGAGGCATCCATGGCATTGTTCACTGATTCTACTGTTATCCTCTTTTTCCATTGTGGCATAATCAGATCTTGTGAACTTCAATGTCTTAAAGAGATTGTATTGTAATGATTTTTTTTTTTTACTTTTAGTCACAACATTCTCCCTAACCCTTTATCCTCTCTTCCTTTACCGAAAGACTCAGAGGACTAGGTTGAAGAAAACGTTCAAGTGATAAATGCAACCATAAATAGAACATTCTCCTCCAGTGAAATTCTTAAGATATTGGTTCAGACATAATTATGAATTGACATTCTTCCTTAATATCTATTTCTGACAAGCGACTTCTCCGTCCCTCATACCAATAGATTTTTCAGGGGCGAAGCTATTATTTCTATAGTGTTAAAAATTAGGTTCAAGTCTCTGTCCATCCTTACCCTGACTCACCAAAGAATTGAAGATAAGGCTTAACCAGGGTGTCTTGTAAACATAATTTTCCAATACTTTCAGTACATCAACACTTCTTAGGATTTTCTTTAAAAATTGTTTTAGAAACAAGTATCTCTCATCAGATCCAATCCATTATTTTTAGTATGACTGAATAGGACAGTAAAGAGAACCTCAGTAACAAAGGGAGTATAAATGAGAGAAAATAAAACAAAGGTATTGATTTGCAACATACATTATAGGGAGAGGGCTGAGATATTGTACAATATATAAAATGGAGCTGAAAGAAATGAAAGAAGCAGTCATAAAGGCCAAAAAGTATGTAGAGATTTTACACACACACACACACACACACACACACACACACACACACACACACACATTCATTTATACTACTTTACCAGCAAGGAGTTTGCACGTTATGACAGTTCCAAAAACATCTGTTTAGCTCAACCTGGTGACAAACTATTTTCTAGTCCTGCAATTTTCAAGCTCTAATATAAGTTTTGACTTAATATAGCGGAGATCATGATTACTTCCAAATATCCATTCTCCACTTGTTTTTAGTATGAGCACAATATTGTTTGTTTTTGTTTGTTTGTTTGTTTGTTTTGAGTTGAAGTCTCACTCTGTGGCCCCTACTGGAGTGCAGTGGCCGCTCCCGGCCACCGCAGCCTCTACCTGCCGGGCTCCGGCGATCCCTCCACCTCAGCCTTCCAAGTAGCCGGAATTACGGGCATGCGCTACCATGCCCGGCTGATTTTTTGATTTATTGTAGAGATGAGGTCTCGCTGCCCAGGTGGGTCTCGAACCCGCGGGCTCAGGCAATCCACTCACCTCAGCCTCCCAAAGGCGCGGGATTACAGGCTGAGCCACCAAGCCCAGCGTATGAGCACAATATCGATAATCAGTTGAAATCTACTTTGCCTATCTTCTTTCCAATAAGCTGTAACCATGTGTTTTAGTTCTGATGATTCACATAAAATGATGTGTGCAATCTTCAGGTTGTGCTTTAAAAAAGAAAGGGCCACATACCTGGTTCTGAGATCCAGTAAGTGAAAAAGTAAGAAAGCGCCTTTCCTTATCACTCTGGTAATGTTCCATCTGTGCTGTACTGACCATACTTTGCTATAGGAGAGAGATATATTGCATGCTATACTCTCTTAGGCCTTTGTTATAACAGTCAAGACTATAGTCTAACAAATACAAAAGACAATAATTAGGTTACTGTCATTTGGAGACTTTTGGAAATTTAGTATCTATAATTAGAAAGTTAAATATAAAGAAGAATAAAAAGTCTTAATTTAAGAAATTTTCTAGAAATACCACTTTAGTTTCACAAAATAAAGCATTTTTTATGTTCTTGGATGAGTAAACATAGATCTTAATATAAAATTTGAGTATTGGGCTATTAACTATAAATTTAAATTATGGATAAATAAACAATAAGACACATAACTGTTTTGTTTGCTTGTTTTTTGGTGTTGGTTTTATTTATTTATTTCTAGAGATGGGGTCTTGCTATGCTGCCCAGACTGGAGTGCAGTAGCTATTCTCACACAAAATCTTATTGCTCTACAGTTTTTAATTCCTGGGTTCAAGCAATCTTTCTGAGTAGCTGAGACTACACGTACATGTCACTGTCCCCACCTAACACATAGCTGTTGTTACTAATGAAGAATTTTAGAAATGGGGTTATCCACCAAAGGTTATTTAAAAATAAATAATCCAGACACAAGAAGGATCCCACTTTGTGATAGAAAAGGTGGAATTTTCTCCTGGTACTTGGAGTATTTATCTTAAAAATAAATGAATGGGGAAGTGAAAAAAAATTCTTTTCAAAACACTGAGTCTTGTTTTTAGGAAATGATAGGCATGATTTACTTTCTGGTACTGAGACTTTGGGGCTCTTGAAGACCCTAAAATTTCTTCCTTTGTTAGTGAGTAAGGTAAGCACCCTGGAAATGGATTTTAAAATTTACAAATTCAAATATAATTATTGCATAAGGTTCTCTAGCTTTCTTCTCTATGCTATGCTTCTAATGTGTCTGATGCATTTGATAAACTTTAAAATCTAGCCTGCTTCCACTTAGATTTGGTGAGTTAAGGATCTACTACATTTGTATTTAATAAAAGTGATATTGAGCTGATAATCAACTTGATGATATGACATGGAAGATAGTGAAGGAGAATTTATACAATTCTTGTAAAAAAGCAATATTCCCAGTACTCACAGTGGAGCTGTACAAGGTAATTAATGGTAACATATACAAGCATACTTGAGACTGCCTGGAAGAACTTGAGGTATAAAATGACAAGAAAATTGTTGCACTTTCAGCAAAATTGAAATAAGAACACGTGAAGAAATAATTATTTGGAAATAAGTTGTATTCATCTGTGTAAACAAGTTTTAAAACAGTGTCAGTATTACTAACAGAAAAACAAAATCCTCTCCCATCTCTACAGTCCAAAAGTCAGAGATATCATCTATTTCTTTCTTCTCTCTCTCCATCTCTCCCTCACTCATTCCTATTTTATTCACATGCTTTTCCTCTCTTTCAGTTTATTTCCCCTTTCTTTTGTTAAATATATTTTCCAAAAAGTTTGAAACCTCTCTTCCATGGCATTCACTTTCCTTTTTTGTAGTGTATTTTCCTTAGAATCCCAACACTCTTTGTCGTGTGCATCAGAAGCCTAGATCCTTTTGAATGAAGAAAAGAGTTGCTTTTGGGGGTGATAATCACAGGACAAAGAATATAGTCAAGACAGCATGGAAATGTTAACTGAAAGGCATATGTCTTCAAGAATATGGAGCTATTTGTGACTGAAAAAGTATTGTATTCCTCAACATACTATATGGCAATATTTGTATCATACAATGGTATAATAATATTCTTCAACGTTTATTAAATATTAATTTTAGTTGGTTTACCATGACTTATGCAATACAATTTAGATGGATTTGTTTCTCACAAAGAGGAAATTGAGTTAATAAAGCATTCACAGTGAAAAGTCAGTTATTTAAAAAGAAAACAAAAACTACTCTAATATATTTAAATGTGTCACTCGGTGTTTTAAATAATTATTGGGCGATCTTTATTTGTGAAAGCTCAATATTGGGCTATTGGGTGAGTGAGTCTTTCTAGATTGCCTGTCTCTTAATTAATTAGAGACATCCTTCATAATAAGTGTTTATATGTCGCTGGATTGTACTTTCTAATCCCCATTCATTCTTGAGGTGAGACTTCCTTCTGTATTATAGACAGAATCAAAATAGGATATTACGGAGGCATCTTTAGTAAGAGGAAAGTAAGAAATCTACTAACAAGGACAACTCATCTTGAATCACATTTTTTTGTGAACCTGGGCTTTCCTATCCAAGAAAGCACAATTTACAGGTGTAGGTGCACCAGGTGGTATAAACAACATTTCCGTATTTGTTTAAATCTGGTTTATACAGACACAAAATTTCAAGAAGGCATATGGTTGCCTTTTGCTGTATACATTGTCCTTTCATGGACATATCAGTGTTCATCAACCCCTATTTCAAATATTTCTGCAAATTTATCCTTAAGAATTAAGCAATTTTCATTTATTAATTCTACACGTGAAATAGTCAATGTTTTTTAAAATCACTTCTATTTTTTAACACAACCTGTCTAGAAGATGCAGCTTTTTTCCTCTTGACATCAAAATTTTACAGTTTTTTGTATCTTGTAAAGATAATTATAGATAACATTTATTAAATGTAAGGCAATGTCCTACACATTTTTGATAGATCTAACCTTCTAACAGTCCTCTAAAATAGCTATTTTAAATTCTAATTTGAAATGAATAAATAAGGGCACTAGATTAATTTAACTTACTAAAAATAAGTTTATTCAATTGTTTAACTTTTCTCTACTTGTTTTGATTATAATTGCTATTTAATTAAAGATCATTATTTAATTTTAGATGATTAACATTTTAGGAAATTAGGCTCTCATTCAAGAGCATGGATCATCTTTTCATTTGTTGTATTTTTTTCTGTTTGTTCTTTCATATAATTTTTTTATATCAGGCCTGTAGTTTGATTATGAATTTTTTTCCCAAATATTTCATTGTTGCAATTATTTTATTTTATTTAATTTTATTTTTAGGTATACGGAATTGACATTCTTTATTGTAAAAAGATCAACAAAGCATATTGTTTATGTTATACTCCTTGTGTTTAAGAATACTTCCTTTAAAATGATTCTTTAAATAAAATCCATTCATTGCCATGGAGTTTGAACTTGAGTTTACTAGCCCACTATTGTCCTACAGTCACTTTGAAAATTAGAATATTTGCTCTGCCATTACCTTGGAGAAGTTACTCTAAGCTACTTTCCTCATTTGATTGTAAGGTTGTGATTTAATTTATTTAAAGGACTGTAACAGTACCTGGCATATAGCAGGCATTACTCAATTATATTTATGATGGTTAACTGTTGTTCAGTTCAAAATCCTTAAAGAATGTTTTGTGCATCTTGCTGCAGTCACAATTTGGCAGGCCAGAATTTGTTGTTTTGTTTATTTTATTGAGTATTCACCATAACAGATTATACGAAATATTTTTTTTAATTTCTGTTTGTAGCTACTTGATAGTTTAAAGTTATACATTGCTTTATAATTAAAAATTAACATAATTGAACATTCTATTACTGCTCTTTTTGTAATTTTTTAAGACTAAATCATCTCAGTTTCCTTAATTAGAAAATTAGATCAACATCTAAATCAAAACACAAATGAGAATGTAATAAAAACAAGTAGTGCTTATATAGTGTTGACTAGATGATAAGCATAGCTAAAGCAGGTGCCATTGTGGGGTGGGTAATAACAATATTCTTTCACCAGGTGAAGAGAAGTGAATTTGATTTTCTATGATCCAGTCGCCTCATGTATAAAATGAAAAATAATATTAATAATAGTATCTAACTCATAGGATTAGTATTAGAATTAAGTTAATATCAATAAACCACTGTAAATAGTGTCTAATACAAACTCTCATGTAAATGTGGTCAGACAGTTAATATAATCACGTAATTGCCTTTACCAAATTGTGACTGTAATAAATTATGCAGATAAATTTTGCTGTACTGAACTTTCCATTAATTATCTTATCTAAAGTCCACTTGAGTAAAGTATGTGGCTGAGTATTATTTCTATTTTTTTTTACTTTATTTTATTATAAAGTTGTGGAGTAAAGACAGGATTAGGTACATAAGTAATCTACATACAGGTAAAGTTTGGGCTTCTAACTGGTCCTCACTTTCCCTGGTTTAGGACCAAGTATGCTTTATGTTGCCACGTGCTCTCCAGCCCTTTCCTCCTGCGGCTGGCAGTGCCTTTCTGCTACTGATCCCTTCCTTGTGTTATTGTGGTTAATATTCAGGTCTCACTTATGAGTAAGAACATGTGGTATTCAGTTACTTGTTTCTGTGATAAATCGCAGAGTATGATTGTCTCCAGTTCCATTCACTTTGTTGAAAATCCATGATTTGGTCCTTCTTTATGGCTGCATAATATTCCATCATATATATATACACACACCACATTTTTTTATCCCGTCTACTTTCAATGGACAAAAGGGTTGCTTTTATGTTTTTGCTATTGTGAATAGTGCAGCAATAAACATGCATGTGCAGGTATCTTTTTTTAGAGAATAATTTATTTTCCTCTGAGTATATTCCCAGAAGTGGGATTGCTGGATTGTATGGGAGGTCAATTTCTAGTTCCTTCAGAAATTGCCATACTATTTTCCATAGAGGTTGGACTAGTTAGTACTTCCACCAACAGTGTAGAATCAATTCCTTTTCTCCACACTCTACCAGCCTCTGTTGTTTTTTGATTTATTAATTATAGCCATCTTTTTTGGAGTTAGATTATCTGAATGTGCTTTTTGTTTGCTTTTCTCTAATGATTAGGGAGGCTGAGCATATTTCCATGTATCTGTTGGCTGCTTGTATGTCTTCTTTTGAGAATTATCCATTCTTGTCCTCAGCCCATTTTTTTTTAAAATTAGGGCTGTTTCTTTCTTTATTTTCTATCTGTTTGTTTTGAGTTCCTTGTAGATCCTGGATGTTAGGCCTTTGTCAGATACACAATTAGAAAATATTTTTTTTTCCATTCTGTGGGTAGTCTCCTTGTTTTCTTGGTGGTTTCAGTAGCTGTGAAAAAGCTTTTCAGTTTGAGGAGGTACCATTTGTCTATCTTATCTTTTATGGCATACACATTTGGGGATTTGATCAAGAATAGGTTGTCTACTCCAATGTGCACAAGAATGTTTCCTGTGTTTTCTTCTAGGATTCTTAAAGTTTGAGATCAATATGGAAATCAAGACAGAAATTAAAAGATTCCTGGAAATAAATGAAAACAAAGACACATCTGATCAGAATGTCTGGGATGCCATGAAAGCAATATTTGTAGGAAATTTCATAGCTCTGCACACACACATCAAGAAAATTGAAAGATCACAAGTTAACAACCTTACAACACACCTATGGGAGCTAAAAAGGCAAGAGCACCAAAATCCTAACTTAACTGGAAGAATACAGATCACCAAAATAAAGGTGCAACTGCAGGACATAGAAGACAAAAATATCATAGAAAAAAAATCAACAAGACAAAAAGCTGGTGCTTTGAAAGGATAAATACGATTGGCCAATTCCTAGCCAGACTGACTACGAAAAAGACAGAGAAAGCCCAAATAAATACAATTAGAAATGCAAAAGGTAAAATCATGACTGACTACAAAGAAATTCAAAAGATTATCAGAGATTGCTGTGCACACCTATATGGAAATAAACCTCAATAAACCTGAAGGAAACTGAAGACTTTCTGACATCACACCTATATGGAAATAAACCTGAAAACCTGAAGGAAACTGAAGACTTTCTGACATCAGAAAACCTTCCAAGGTTGAAACAAGAAGAAATCGAAAACCTGCCGGGCTCGGTGGTGGCTCAGCCTGTAATCCCGTGCCTTTGGGAGGCTGAGGTGAGCAGATTGCCTGAGCCTGCGGGTTCGAGACCTGCCTGGGCAGCGAGACCTCATCTCTAAAATAAAAAAAAATAAAAATAAAAAATAAAAAAATCAGCCGGGCGTGGTAGCGCATGCCTGTAATTCCCACTACTCGGAAGGCTGAGGCGGAAGAATCTCCGGAGCCTAGCAGGTCAAGGCTGCAGTGGCCGGGAGCGGCCACGGCACTCCAGTCTGGGGATAGAGTGAGACTCCAACTCAAAAAAAAAAAAAAAAAAAAGAAATAGAAAACCTAAAGAGAACAATAACAACCCAGAAAATCAACTTTGTCATAAAAACTGTACCTACAAAAAAAAAAAAAAAAAAAAAAAACCCTGGACTGGATGGCTTTCCAACTAAATTCGACAAAATGATACAAGAAGGAGCTGATAACCAATCTTATCGAAAGTATTCCAGGCAATGAAGAAAGATGGAACTCTCCCCAGATAATTTTATGAAGTTAACATCACAGTATACTGACCCAAACCTGGCAAAGACCCAACAAGGAAAGAGAACTACAGACCAGTATCCTTGATTAGCATAGATGCAAAAATTCTCAATAAAATTCTAGCAAATTGGACCTAACAACACATTTCTAATATTTTAATAAGAATTTTTGTGTGCTTTTTATATAATTCCCCCTTCCTTCCTTTCTTCCTTCTTTCCTTCCTTTTTCTTCCTTCCTTCTTTTACAAAATAAGTATGTGACATCTCAGTGTTTACTTTCACCTCAAAAATACATTGGAGAGAGCTTTATCTATTTATGGTCTGTGACTTTTTTAAAATGATGATGGAATAACCAGTCTATAAAGGACAAGTGAATCTGAGCTCTCAATTCATCTTTTGTTATTTCTTTTTAAATGGTAAATTTCAATCACTTTTTTCCATATCTCTACTGAGTTACTCAAGGATTTTTCATCATCATCATTATTATTATTTTTGCCAAAAAAGTGGTCATTGCTCTTTTGTGTTGAAATTTGTGGGTATGGTCTTATATGTAGTAGTCTCTTAAAATTCTTATAACTTTATACATATCAGCTGATGCACATATTTAATATTCATCTTTGTAAAAACAATATCTCTATTTTCTAATAACATTTGCAAATAAACTATTTATTTCTGATATCTAACTTTTCAAAGATCCAGATTTGGGATTTTTCTACATTTTCTGGTTTTTACTTAATTGATTTAACTTTATTAATTCTTTTTCTATATTTTTCTTTGTTCTTTTCAATTGTACATTTAATGACTACATACTTCATATTTAATTTTTCTTTGAGTGTATGTATGTATGACTATGTCTCATTGATTTTGGTATGAACTGTGGTAGAGATGTCTCATGACTGATTTCTTATTTTTATATCTATCATGATGAGTTACATACTGGCAGATTTTTTTATCATTTTTCACTTGACAAATTCATGTTATGACCTTTTCCTGTGGGGTGGGGAATTTATCTTGATTATTGCATGATGTATTTCCATGGACTTGGTTGGCATTTTATTCTTTCTATACTAACCATGAGTTGTTTTAAAAAGTAAATGATGCCTTCATTTATTTACCTAGACAATTTCAATATGTTTTAAATAATTTTTTGATTTTTCTAAATTTGTTTTTATTTAATAAGACAAGTTTTTGCAGTTACCTCTCTCTGATCCTCCAGACTCTGTAGATATCAACAATCATATAATGTCTTTAGAATTATTACCTCCTGATGCTTTGGAGATACCACAGATGATGTCACTAAGCCACTAAGAATGATGACTTAACACCTTATTATTAGACAGGATGAGAATAGAGGTAGGAATGAAGGGGAGAGGCAGAACTGTCTATGAAGGGTGAAACTGGCTCCATTTCTTTGTCTCTCATTTGGTAAATTTCAACACTTCTCATCTCCTGAGTAGTAAATAAATAAATGTCTGGCCTGTCGAGCATACTTTTAGAAACAAAACTCATCATATTGACTACTTGTTTTATTTCATATACACGACAATGTTAACTATTTATTTAATATTTTCTATCTCATTGTTTTCCATTTTCTATTTTGCCTGTCAGTGCCAGAGAATTATAGAGAAGTATAAACACACTTTATCATTTGGGGACCATAATAGCAAAGATGAAATCTATGCTTTTGCTGTTGTTTTGTTATGTGAGTTTGAAAAAATGCATGCACATTCCCTAACTTCCCCCCAATCCCTCTAGTTTTAGACTTTTGTTTTGTTGGTATATTTAAATATATTTAAATGTACTTTGTTATTATTGCTACATTCTGCTTTCTATTTTTTCTGACATTTTATTTGAAATATATTGTTTTTACAAAAAATCATTTACTTCATTTAGATAACACATTTTAAAATTTACACATTCTGCTACTTGCATTTTTTTCTTCATACTGTGTCTATAACAATTTCTCCACTGCTCTGATATTATTTGATTTGTTTGTTTTGGTTTATATTTTTAGTTGTTTTGTCAGTGTGTTCATATTATTCTTAGCTTCCAGAGTCTATATTATGTATGTAATTATGCACGGAGTTTATTTGGTTTCTATCCTATTTGCCAAACAGTTTCTATTTTAACAGTTTTTCAGAAAAAAAACTGTCATTTTTATTGATTGAAAGTATTGCTTTTTTGTGCTTTCTAAGTTTTAGAATTTTTATTTATTTATTTTTTGTTTTAAAGATGTGGGATACAAGTCAGAGTTAGGTTCTTAAGTAGTTATCATGCAGATAAAGTTTGGGTACCCTTATTGGTATTATGTGCTCCCCCCAGCAGTGTCTCACTACTGCCAATTCTTTTTTTTTTTTTTTTGAAAGCAGGATTTATTGAGAGGACAGAAATATTCCCACAGTGGGAGGGGACTTGAGGGAGTTACCCTCAATTCCTTTCTTACAGTATTATGAAAATGTTCAGGATTCACTTATAAGTGAGTACATGTAGTACTCAGATCTTTGTTTCCATGATAAATCACTAAGTACGGTAGACTCTAAATCCATCCAAGTTGCTGCAAAGTCCATAATTTTGTTTTTCTTTATGGCTGTGTAATATTAATCATAAATATGTACCACATTTTCTTCATCTAGTCCACTTTCAATGGGCAGCACAGTTGGTTCCATGTTTTTGCTATTATGACTAATGCTACAATAAACATTTGTGTATGGGTCTCTTTTTCACTGAGTGATGCTGAAAGGAAGAAAACAAACAACCCTATTAAAAAGTGGGCAAAGGATTTGGATGAAAACATGCTCAGCCTCACTAATCACCAAAGAAATGCAAATTGAAACCACACTGAGATACTGCCTAACTCCAGTATGATGGCCACCATCAGTAACTCATAAAACAACAGACGCTGGAGAGGATGCGGAGAAAAGAGAAGGCTTCTACACTGTTGGTAAAATGAAAACTAGTACAACTCCTGTGGAAAGTAATGTGGCAATTTCCAAAAGATCTAAAAACCAACATTCCATATGACCTAGCAATCCCTCTTCTGGGAATATATCAGGAAGAACTTACGTTTTAGTTTTATCACTTAAAATTAAATTTTCCAACATTCTTCAAGTTAATTTTCTTGTTGTATAAAATATACAACAAATGTATTTGCTTTCCAGTAAGTGTTTTTGATGTATACACCATACACTATAGTCAATTGGCATTAATATCTGAACAAGTTTTTCAATTTTAACCAATTTATTATTCAGAGAAATATTAAATACAGATCAATATTTCTTGACTATTTACAATCTTTTTATTGTGATTATAATTCATAACTTTATTCCTTGCACTCCTTGGGTACAATCTGATTTGGTATTTGGTTGCCCTGTTTCATTTCATTTGATCTTGTGTCCTCATGTATAACATCTGGAAGTACTTGATATCCATTTACCCTTCATTGGTGATACTGATTATATTTATGTCAAGTCTTGTATAATTTCCTCATTGAATAGTTATAGCATAAGACCAAGTAAATTAATTGCTTTTTAAAATGAAATATTTCCACTATATTTAACATCAACTAATGAGTCTAGGTTGACTACATCTTTTCTAGTTTAGTTGCAAGATAGTGATATTCCAACTTTGGCAGTTCTTAATGTTTGCTGTTTACATTTGACATTTCATGACAGGCAGAAATAACTCTTCTTATCTATCTGCCTCTAATCTATCATTATTATATCTATCAATTATGTATTATCTATTAGTATCAGTATAGATGGATCGATTTATATTTTCTTTGTGACAATTCATGGTTTATTTTGCACTTAACTTTTTTTGATGCTGTACTTGTGCGACATTTTGGCTAACAGCGAACTTTTCTCATTTCAGTGACAATTTGAGAGAGAATCAAGGTAAATTCATATAATTTGGGCTGACATTTAGACCTGATAGTCATTGCACATAAATTTTCTTTAAACTTTCAAATCATCTAACTAAATAACATAGTCTTTATATATATTCAGATCATATCATCGTCCTCTTTAATTACAATCATCACGACCAAAGTAAAATAAATCATTCAATTTCACATTTGGTCTCCAAATTAAGTAGAAGAGTGTCAAGAGTCACCCAGACAGCCTAACATTTTCAAGACAGAAAAGCATGTATTCATACTTGACAGTTATTTAAAACGTGTTCAGGAAATTTCAAAATTCTTCATCTTGGATGTGAATTCTTATTTTTATTGAGTCCAAATAACATATAATATATTCAAGAAAACATTTTTTTAAAGATTTAGTTATCTATTAAGTATTGAATATCTTGGTATTTTACATGTTTGTTATATGTATATATTTATAAATAATAATTCAAGTTATTAGACTATATCACGTAGAATTAATGTGTTTCTAGTTGGCAGCTTCTCTGTAATTCTATCTTTAAATGTTAAAAAAAAAATATTTAAATTCGTATTTCCAACTTTGGGATGACAAAATGCTATCAAAAATTTGAGATCTTTAATGTAAGAAGACTTAAGTTGGAAAAATAAGTCTCAGTGTGCTTTATTAAAAATATTTTTATTTATAATAGTTTATTTAATTTTCTTTCAAGGCTATGTAGGAAGAAGTTAAAGTAATTGTGAATATGGAATTGAATCTTTGTTTCTATGAGGTTGCAAATGTGATTAAAAAGACAAGTTATGTTGCTTGCTTTTGAGAGAAGCAGAATCAGACAAATATATACTGAGAGATACAGTGGCAAATAAAATAATATTAAAATGTGACATGAATAATTATATTTATACAATTATGTATGAGTTGAGAAACAAAATCTCAGTAACCTATAGCCTAATAAACATATGTGAATACAAGAGTGGATGGAGAAGCAGTTCCGGGAAGTTTCCAATTCCTCTACATAATGGTGAGGGTATAATACAAGATTCAGGAAGAACAACAGGCTATTGAGACCAACACTCCTGCTAACAACAACTTAAAATGAGGAATTTTTCAAATTCTTAAATACATTCAAGTGGTAACAAAATAGTATTTATTTTGATATAAGCTAAATAAAGTGAGAATGCAGATAAACATCGTCAGTTTTTATAACTTTTGTGAGGTACAAAAGAAATGGTCAAGAACTCTAATCAGAGGTATGCCCAATATTACTTTAAAATACACACCCTAAGATACTGGAAAGACAATGTATCTGTTGCTAAGTAAAGAAAAAATATGCCCCAGAGAAATTGAAGTCACAACTGCCATTGTTGTCCCAATTAGTATCACTTGTATAATCCAGTTACAATCTCAAGTCATATACTTAGATTAAATTGATATTAGATTGAATGTATCCCTATTTACTTGGCAGAAGCAAATGCATTCTTTCTGAAAAAAAAAATGCCTTGAGGTCCCCCAAAATCATTAAACATTTTTTTCAAGCACAATTGGCAGTCTATGATTTTTTTTTAATTAGTAAGAGTTTTGGAGTATGCGAAAAAATAATCACAAATTCTGTATTCCTAACACTATAGGAAAGCACAGTAGTAACGGAAGATAACAAAAGTAATCTGTTGTATTACTCAGATTTGAATTACAGTCACATATTCATTTTTCTTTAATTGCTTACTCTACTCAAAGAAATAAAAGCTGATTTTCTGTAAATAGGATGCTATGAAACTTAAGCTCATAGATGTTTGAGCTAGCAACAGAATGTACAGGAAATTCAAAAGAATGGCAGTTAAGACCAAATGACCAAGTTATAATGGCAGTATAGACATGGTTAATGAAGCAATTGGAAAACCAATAGGCAAGACTGAAGCAGTTATCCATACAGAAGAAAGAAAATAATAAGAATAAAAATATGATAGAAAAATTAAGACATACGAAAGACAAATTGACAATGTCTATTATATGATTCTTTAATACCACAAATGTTGAGTGAGAGAATGAGACAGAGGCAATGTGTGAGGACATAATGAAAAGAAAACAATAACATTTCAGATCAGAAACTGTTTGTCACCAGAAAACAATTACTAAGGCAAATTATCACAGCTGCACTTTAGCTGGAAGTAATCAGAGAGAAGAATTTGAAGAATTAAAGTGATACAAGATTGAAAAAGAAGAATGCAAAAAGAAATGGAGAACAAATATCTGGTAAACATGTGAGCAAATCTATAAATAATATATGTGTTTGGAGTTTAAAATAGTATAGAATGTTAATATACATTAAAAATTACATATAATTTGGAAGTAATGAAGATAGAGTGAAAATGCCCCATAAGCTTGCTTTATTTATGTATTTATTTATTTTTAGGAGGAGGAAAAAAGTACCGATTATCTGTGATTTTGATAATTTTAAAAGGCATGTCATAGTTTTTAGAGTGCTAAAATAATAGAAATAGCTTGCATAACTTCAAAACAAACGAAAAATTGTAATCACCAAAAGATAACCAACTGAAAAGAAGCTAAAGAGTTAGATAGAGTCAAATAACAAATGTGACAAAGAGAAAGTATCAAAATGAAATCATTGATTTTAAAAAATACACATTGAAGAGAATAAATATAAATTGACTCAATGCTGAGCAAAATTTTAAAAATAAACTACTTGGGAAGAAATCTATTAAAATGTTGTGGATAGGAAACATATGCAAAATGTAAATATAATAAAAAGATGGAAGTAAAATGCAACAAAAAATAAAAAGCATGAAAAAAACTAGCTGAAGAAAAACTGAAATTATAATATTCATAGCAGATAAAAATTGAAATGTTTTAAGGCAGATTGTATTATTAGCAATAAAGATGCTAATTCACAATATATATTTCAATACATCGAGTAAATATAATAATTTTAAATTTGTATAAAACTGCTGTGTAGCCTCAAACAGTATGTATTAGTTTCCCAGGACCTCCATAACAAAGTACCACAAACTGGGTGATTTGAAACAACAGAAATTTATTTTCTTAAAGTTCTGGAAAACAGAAGTACAGAAACAAGATATGGACAGCCTTGATTTCTTCTAGAGATTCCAAGGAAGAAACTGTGTGCAGCCCCTCCTCCCTTCTCTGGCTGTGTGACTTCAATTTGTGTCTTCACAATGGGAAACACCAAAGGGAGACCAGAGAAACAGAGGAAATTTGAAGGACTATCTATCCTTTAGGGCTGCCTCTGGGTGGTTGCATCCTTGTACTTCTCTCTTTTCAGCTAAAGAGTATTAATTTTGACCTGCTCCTCAGAGCCTCATAGCACTGCACTGTCCCTTAACGTTTTTCTTACAACATGTTCACAGCTTTTGAACATGGTCTCTTAAAAGACAAAAGCAAAGCCCGGCGTGGTGGCTCATGCCTATAATCCCAGCATTTTGGGAGGCCAAGGCCAAAGGGTTGCCTGAGTCTGCAGGTTCGAGATTAGCCTGGGCAACTTGGGGAGACCTCATCTCTACATATCAAGAAAAATCAGCCAAGCATGATGGCACATGCCTGTGGTTTCAGCAACTTGGAAGGCTGAGGCGGAAGGATGACCTGAGCCCAGCAGATGGAGGCTGCGGTAGCCATGAGCGTGTCATACTGCACTCCAGCCTGGGTGACAGGGTGAGACTCCAACTCAAAACAAAAAACAAAAAAGAAAACAAACAAAAAAACCACCTCTTTAAATGACCCCTCTTCTGTCTAGAACCCTGATATACCAAATAACTGAATGGAAATTGTACAAGTCTCAGGAGTGAGATATTTGGTAATCAGTCAGTCAGCTCCATGTTTACTGACAAGAGGCACAATGAAGATACATTATCTGGGGCTGTCTTTTTAGTATGAATAATTAGAAAATCACTTCCACTCATATGGATTCCCAATTTGAATATTAGCACTATCCCAAACAATTTAATTATTTTTAGTCGTGTATCTGTGTTACATGAAGAAAACAGAAAGTAAGGGTCCTCATAAGTGAAAGGCCAAGATTTGACAAGATTCTGAAAAAGAGATTTGCCACTTATGACCTCAAATTAGAAAGTAATCAGGAAGAATAAGATGGGTAGACTGATGAGTCAAGAGAAAAGAAAGCAAAATATAGTTTATTTAGAAAGTAAATTTGAGAGAGAAAGAGGAGATTCACCTCTTCAAAGTAGGAGAGGGGGTCAATTAGAAAATACAGTTTATGTAAAAAGTAAATTTGAGAGAGAAAGAGGAGATTCACTTCCCCAAGCTAGGGGAGGGGTCCAAAGCTAAAGAAATATGACCACACCATAGCTTAGCAAAACAATGGCAACAATGGCCTGGCAATGGCCAGAGAGCTCTAGTTTTTTAATGCAAGATGCTGAACATCCATAGGAAAGACTGCAGAGTATAGATAGCTATTTTTAACAAAAGTCAAGAACTTAAAGCATGAACTATGGGAAGAGATTAATTTTTTTCTAGTTCAGCGCCATTAGTATTTAAAAAGTATAATGAAATGAGTGCAAGACAGCTCATTTAATTACGACTTGGGTCAATTCTGAATGAGAAAATGTTTTTTTATTAGATAATTTAGAAACAACTTAACAGTTCTGATAAGTAAAAGGTACACTGAGGACTCCTCACCGTGATTTTGAAAACAAAAAGAGTTCCTTTTGAAATCTGTATTTATGGCCTTTATGATTCACAGCCACTTTTGGGAATTTACATTTGAAGGGAAACCCCAAAAAACTGGATCAAAATGACAAGTGTTTTGATTTCCTTTATTTTTCTTTCTTTCTGTATATAATAGGGATGCAATTTGGCTATTTTATATAGCTTTAAATTTAGAGTAAATGAGATAGTATAACAAATGCATGTAATGTTAGCAATCTGAGCCGGTACTTTCAAAATATATTATTCAAAAGATGTGTAGCTATGTTTTAGTGAACATAATGAATACTTAAAAATCCTTTTGCTCAAACAGTTATAAGAACTTATATTTCACAATATCTTCAGCTTTTGAATAAATCAGCCTGAAATGTGAACAATTAAATACCTCCCATCCGCATATCACCCTATAGCAAACTACCACGCCAATGTTTATTTTTCAATCACTCATCTATTTAATTAGAAAATTGTCAAAATTATTCCTCAGAATAAATTCTATATCATTTTTTACAGTAGTTCTGGTAAAAATGTCTAGTGAAAATATTGTTTGGTCTAATCTAATTTAAAAATATGTTTCTGGCAAAGGCTAGCTTACAATAATTTTGAAAACTTGTATAGATAATTAAAAACAATTATATGACATTTTAAGAAGTTTCTAGGTAAGAACCAACAAGGATAATTTTCTCTGAAAACAAACACATGCATGTGAGGATGTCTGTTGTGTCTGTACACACACAAACTTATTTGCATATGCTTGGACATACTGTTTTTTAAATCGAAGGAAAAAGGAAGGAATTGATAAAAGACCAGGTAATTACTGAAGAGACAATATGAAAAGTGAGGCTAAAATTAAATTGAAAAAATGGCAGGGGAAAAGGAACTGTCATTTGAGTGTGTTGTACTCCTAAATGCCAGTATGACTACATCATGCTTTTGTTAAATTATTATTGTTACTATAAATTGTAGTTTTATCCTTAGTCACAATGGATATTTTGCTTCCATTTCCTTTTTTTGTATATGTTTGTATTTCCTCTAGTTTCATAAAAACTTATTTTTGAAGTATTCCAGGTAGATTTATATCTCAACTTTCCGACAGTCCTAAGTTTCTTCTCAAAATCGTTAAGACTTAACAGTCTGACAAGTTTTTGTTTGTTTGCTTTTGCTTGTTTCCTGGTAACGTGCATCCTGAAGTTATCTACCCTCTTGAACCAAACAATCAATATGTGTAAGTCTGTTCCACAGATGTTTGGGGGGTTCTGTTTTTCCATTTTTCAAAAAATATTTTTCCTCTTTTTTATTGGATTCACTATTTTTGATTCTGCGATCTTCTTATTTTTCACTCATGCTGTTTTCATGGAGCATGTCCTCCAGGAATTTCTGGAAAAAGGATATGTAGAAGGTAGTTTTTGAAATGCATGTGTAGAATACCTTTATACTTTCTTAAAATTCAATGAATAATTTGGCTAATATAGAATTCTAAACTCCCTTAGGATTATAAGGCATTATGTTTGGTAAATTCTCATTTCCCATTTTCTAAAATAAGTTAATATAAGTTTATTTTTAAATCTTCATACTGTAACCTTACAATCATTCATTCCTCTCTGTGGAAGCTTTTAGGAAGTGATCTTTATCTGAGTGTTCTAACATTTCTGGGTTATGTGCTTTGGTGTGTATATCTTAAAATAGTTTTGGGGGAGTGCTAAGTGGGTATGTTCAATGCTGAGAAATTCTTCTGTTATTTTTAAATAAACTTTTCCATTCCAGTTCTTTATCTCTTTCTAGAAATCCCATGACTTGTTATTAGATCTTCAAAATTAAGCATTGATTTTTAAAATACTTTTTCAAAAATTTTTCTATTTATAGAAATTTGAAGAAACTTTTTTTTTTTTTGAGTTGGAGTCTCACTCTGTCGCCCAGACTGGAGTGCAGTCGCTCCCGGCCACCGCAGCCTTAACCCACTGGGCTCCGGCGATCCTTCCGCCTCAGCCTTCCAAGTAGCCGGAATTACAGGCATGCGCTACCACGCCCGGCTGATTTTTTGAGTTATTGTAGAGATGAGGTCTCGCTGCCCAGGCGGGTCTCGAACCCGCGGGCTCAGGCAATCCACTCACCTCAGCCTCCCAAAGGTGCGGGACTACAGGCTGAGCCACCGAGCCCGGCTTGAAGAAATATTTCTATTGTATATTTTTGGTAAATATTTAATAATCAACTGTCTAAAAAAATGCTCATATGTAGATGTGCCCATTAGATTACCAGGATTAAGCATTTTAAAAAATATTTTCTTACAATTATTTTAAGTATTTTCTTGTCAAATATCTATTCTGTTTATGAAAGATATTAGAATATTTCTATTCTAAATCATGCCATGCTGATAGATATTTCACAAACAGTTCTCTGAAAAAACTGTATTTATGTAGATGTGTACACATATTTGATATAACTTTTACTGATTAAAAATGTGCAACATATAGTGAACAAATAGTAAAATGTAAATACTCTTCAGTTTAAATTCCAAATGGCAACAGATTCTTACAGAATACTTTCTTTAATTTTTTGGAATTACTTTACCTGTAACCAATTTACAGTTGCAATTTACATAATGTCATTTTAATATGAATATTGTTTAATACATTTACTTACTTTAATAAGTAAGACAAAAGTGAAAGAATAATGAAATATATTGAGAATCTCACTCATTCATCAGTGGCACAGCTACTTATTATTGGACTGGATATCTGGAAATACTGGTAGAATAGTTCCTCAGCGTCTCATACTACTCAGAATGTAAAATAATGACGAATTTCAAGTGTAGTCTATATTTGTAACATTTTGTCTATATTTTTAAAAATCTAGACTTTCTACAAAATAAATACCGGTAAGATTAATTGTGCTCACCATTGTCTGTGATACAAATATTCCCACTAGGGCCGATTTCTAGCTATTCGGCTTGATTATTCCTTGTGAGGAGATGAAAAGAGCTGTGTTGTAGCTCATTATTTATAGCATTTTCTATTTACTAATACAATACATAAAATAATCTCCAGAGCATAGATAATAGTGAAATCTAAAATAACTAGAAAGTGATACATTTTAAATATCTTTGTCTTTTTAAATGCAATTTATTTAACAATAACTTTATAATTGAATGTTTAACAACAGCTCACAAAATTTTACAAAGATTTGAGAAGTGATCTCCATGAGCTGGTACAGCTGACTCTACTACCATACTAATACTATATACTAAATACTCTGTGTGTGTGTGTGTGTGTGTCTGTGTGTGTGTGTGTGTGTGTGTGTGTGTGTGTGTGGCATTGGTTTATATAAATACATATACATTTTTACTTTCACATATTTTTTAAAAACATTTGAATTTCAAATTTCAATCAACATTTGAATTTAAAACGTTGAATTCTTTACTGCTTTCTAAATGTTTCTTTATGAGTATTATTCTCTGTTTTATGATTACTAATATAAAATGTGTATTTGATAATTATTTTATCATTGAATTTTTGGTTTGGCTCTGGTTGTTTGTTACTGTTTAATCTTGCTCAAGTTCTTTTTAGTCTTACACATTAAATATTTATGCCCAGTATTTGAAGATTCTTGTGGGTTCATCCATATGTTAAAATGCAACTTTATAAAAGAAATTGGAATCTCTGTGTGTATGTAACATATAGGAATTGTTATTTGAAGGAGTTCCTTGTGCGGTGATGAGATAGAAAGATGCTATTTTTATGTAAAGAGCTTCAAATTTCAGAATATAAATATTTTCACTTATGCTTTTCAGTTAAAGTTTCAACAGTATCCTGAGTGCTAACATAACTACATTCCTCTACTTGCTTTTATTTACAATATTTTATTCTGTAGTAAATTAATGCTTTCTTCACTTGGTCATTTGGAGTTTATAGTTTTTTTTTATTTTTTTTATTTTTATTGTGAAGTTGTGGGGTACAGTTAAGGGTTAGGTATACAATTGCGTTTAATTCAGGCACCCTGCTGATATGGGATTTTTCCCTGTACCAAGACAGATATTTGCTACTGTTAATCCCATCTCCCTCCCCCCACCATAGTTTCCCAGTATGGTCAGTCATTTTCGTATAGTATTGCATTGGATGTTTAAGGTCCATTATATGAGTGAGAACATGTGATACTCAGATCTTTGTTTCTGTGAGAGGTCACTCAGTATTATATAGACTCTAGTTCCATCCAGGTTGCTGCGAAATTCATGATTTTGTTCTTTTTTATGGCTGCGTAGTATTCCATCGTGTATATGTACCATATATTTTTAATCCAGTCCTCTTTTGACAGGCAGCATGGCTGTTTCCAGGTTCTTGCTATTGTGAACAATGCTGCGATAAACATGCATGTGCAGGTATCTTTTTTATAGAGTGATTTGTGTTCTTCAGGATATATTCCCAGTAGGGGGATTGCGGGGTCATATGGGAGGTTAGTATTTAGAGCTTTTAAGAATCGCCACACTGCTTTCCACAGAGGTTGCACTAGCTTACACTCCCACCAACAGTGTAGAAGTGCTCCCTCTTCATCACACTCTCTCCAGCAGCTGCTATTTTTTGAGTTGTTGATAATTGTCATTCTGACTGGGGTTAGGTGGTATCTCAGTGTGGTTTTGATTTGCATCTCCCTGATGATTAGTGAGGTTGAACATTTCTTCATGTGTTTGTTGGCTGCTCGAATGTTTTCCTTTGTGAAGTGTCTGTTCATATCTTTTGCCCATTTTATAATGGGGTTGTTTGTTTTTTTTCTTTTCAGCATGCTTGAGTTCCTTGTAGATCCAGGATGTTAAGCCTTTGTCGGACCTGGAGTTGGCAAATACTTTTTCCCAGTCTGTAGGCTGTCTCCCTGCTCTCTTGATGGTTTCTTTGGCTTTGCAGAAGCTTGTCAGTTTAATAAGGTCCCACTTGTCTATTTTCTCTCTTATGAGCTGTGGGTTTTGGGTTTTGTTCAGGAATTGGATGCCAGTTCCGATTTCCATGAGGATTTTTCCTTCATTTTCTAAGGTTCTTATGGTTTGAGGTTTTACATTTAGGTCTCTGGCCCATTTGGAATTAACCTTTGTGCATGGGGATAGATAGGGGTCCTGTTTCAATCTTCTGCATGTGGTCAGCCAGTTTTCCCAGCACCATTTACTGAATAGGTTCTCCTCTCCCCAGTGGTAGGTGGTGGAGGCTTTGTCAAAGATGAGTTGGTTGAGAAATTGAGATTTTGCTTCTGGAATCTCAATTCTATTCCATTGGTCTATATGCCTGTTCCTATACCAATACCAAGCTGTTCTGAAAATTGTAGCTTTATAGTAAAGTTTGAAGTCTGGTGGTGTGATACCACCTGCTTTGTTTTTTTTGCTGAGGATTGTTCTGGCTATTATTGGACGTTTGTGTTTCCATATGAATTCCTGCGTTGTTTTTTCTAGGTCTGAGAAGAATGTTGCTGGTAATTTGATGGGTATTGCATTGAATTTGTAGATTGCCTTAGGTAAGATGGACATCTTCACAATGTTGATTCTTCCGATCCATGAGCATGGGATATTTTTCCACTTGTTTGTGTCAACTTTGATTTCTTTGGGCAGTGTTTTGTAGTTTTCCTTGTAAAGGTCTTTCACGTCTCTGGTTAGGAAGATGCCAAGGTATTTCATTTTTTTTTTTTGCGGCTATTGTGTATGGAATTGTGTTTTTTATTTGGGTTTCTGTTTGTTCATTATTGGTGTAGGGAAATGCGATTGTCTTTTGTATATTTATTTTGTATCCTGAGACTTTGCCAAAGGTCTTTATCAGTGTAAGGAGGTTTTTGACAGATTCTCTTGGGTTTTCAAGGTATACAATCATGTCCTCTGCAAAGAGATAACTTGACTTCCTCTTTTCCTATTTGGATGCCCCTGATTGCCTTCTCTTCTCTGATTACTTGAGCCAGGACTTCCAATACTATGTTGAATAGGAGGGGTGAGAGTGGGCATCCTTGTCTTGTTCCAGTTTTCAGGGGAAATGGTTCTAATTTTTGTCCATTTAGGAGTATGCTTGCTGTGGGTTTCTCGTAGATGGCTTTTACTATTTTGAGGTATGTTCCCTGTATGCCTAGATGTTCAAGGGTTTTAATGAAGAAGGGGTGCTGGATTTTATCAAAAGCTTTTTCTGCATCTAATGATATAATCATGTGGTTTTTGTTTTGACATCTGTTAATGTATTTAATAACATTTATGGTTTTACGAATGTTGAACCAGCCTTGTATCCCAGGAATGAAGCCTACTTGGCATGATGGATGATTTTTGAGATGTATTACTGAATCCGGTTTGCTAGGATCTTGTTGAGAATTTTAGCATCTATGTTCATCAAAGATATTGGCCTGTAGTTCTCTTTCTTTGCTGGATCTTTTCCTGGCTTGGGTATCAATGTGATGTTGGCTTCATAAAATGATTTGGGGAGCCTGGAAGACCTTCAGTAGGATTGGTATCAGCTCCTCCTTAAATGTCTTGTAGATTTCTGCTGGAAAGCCATCTGGTCCAGGGCTTTTTTTTGTAGGAAGTTTTCTTATTACGTAGTCGATTTCCCTGATTGTTATTGGTTTATTTAGGGTCTCAATCTCTTCTTGTTCCAACTTAGGTAGGTTGTGTGATGTCAGAAAGTCCTCCATTTCCTTAAGGTTTTCACGTTTGTTTCCATACAAGTGTGCATAGTAGTCTCTAGTGATCTTTTGTATTTCTTCAGGGTCAGATGTGACTTTATCTTTTGTGTTTCTGATTGTGCTTATTTGGTTTTTTTCTCGTTTCTTCTTGGTCAGTCTAGCTAGGGGACCATCAATCTTGTTTATTCTTTCGAAGAACCAGCTTTTTGTTTCATTGATTTTTTTCTATTATCTTTTTGTCTTCTGTGTCCTGGATTTGGGCTTTTATTTTGGTGATCTGGATTCTTCTGCTGAAATTAGGGTTTTTGTGGTCTTGCTTTTCCAGCTTCTTTAGGTGGCTTGTTAGGTTGTGAATTTCTGTTCCTTCCATTTTCCTCATGTGTGTTTGTAGGGATATAAATTCCCCTCTTATTACAGCTTTTAAGGCATCCCAGAGATTTTGGTAAGATGTTTCTTCATTTTCATTTGTTTCCAGGTATCTTTTGATCTCTGTTTTGATGTCATCATTGACCCAGAAGTTATTTAACATCATGCTGTTTAGTGTCCATGTCTTTGTGGGTTTTGGAGGGACTTTGTTGGTGTCAATGTTTATTTTTATTCCACTGTGGTCCAAGAAGGTGCATGGTAGAATTTCAGTCCTTTTAAATTTGCTTATACTTGATTTGTGTCCAATTATGTGGTCGATCTTAGAATATGTTCCATGTGGTGATGAGTAGAATGTGTATTCTGTGGTCTTTGGATGGAGTGTTCTATAGGTATCAATTAAGTCCATTTGGTCTAGAATCTCATTGAGGTTCCGGATCTCCTTGCTGATTTTTTGTCCTGATGATCTGTCTAAGGTTGTGAGTGGTCTATTAAAGTCCCCAGTTATTATGGTGTTAGAATCAATGTCTTTCTTTAGTTTTCCTAGAAGTTGCTTTATGAATGTTGGTGCACCTATGTTGGGTGCATATATGTTTAGGATAGATATTTCTTGTTGATGGAGTGAACCTTTTATCATTATGTAGTAGCCCTCTGTATCTTTTTTAATTTTTGATAGCTTAAATGGTATTTTGTCTGAAATTAGGATCGTGACTCCTCCTTTCTTTTGTGTTCCATTCGCCTGAAAATTTGTTTCCCATCCTCTTACTTTGAGTCTGTGTATGTCCTTTCTAGTGAGATGGGGCTCTTGAAGGCAGTATATTGTTGCCTAGTGATATTTTATCCATTTTGTCATTCTATGTCTTTTCAGTGGTGCATTTAGTTCATTCATATTCAGACTAATTATTGAAATGTGAGAGTTCGTCCCTATCATGGAGTTCTTATTGAGTTGTTGTTCTTCCACTTGGTTTTTTCTTTTTCTTTTTTTTTTCTTTCTTTTGGTTTTGGGGTTGGTTTATATATATTTTATTCTTTTCCCTGTACTCTTATGAAGAATGTTGTTCTTTTTTCCTTTTCTTCTGTGCTTAGTATTTTCTTAAGTGTTTCATGTAGAGATGGTTTGGTGGCAGCATAAGTTCTTAGGGATTGGATATCTGGGAAAGATTTTAATTCTCCCTCACTGATGAAGCTTAGCTTGGCTGGGTAGGTTATTCTTGGTTGAAATTATTTAACTTTTAGGACTTTGAAGATAGGGCTCCAAGCTCTCCTAGCCTGCAGGGTTTCTGCAGATAAATCTGCTGCTATTCTGATTGGTCTTCCATGGTAGGTGATCTGGCCTTTTTCTCTTGCTGCCTTTAGGATTTTTTCTTTTGTGCCTACTTTATTTAGGCGAATTATTATGTGTCTAGGAATTGGTCTTCTCATTTGTTGTTTTGTGGGGGTTCTCTGAATCTCTTGTGTTTGAATTTTTGCATCGCTGATTAGATAAGGGAAGTTTTCTTGAATGATCTCATGGAAAGTTTGTTCCAATGTGGTCTCTGTTTCTCTTTCTGCCTCAGGGAGTTCGATTATTCTTAGGTTAGGCCTCTTGAGGTAGTCACTCATCTCTTGAAGGTTTTGTTCTGTCTTTTTGAGCTTATTTTCTGTGTTTTTAAGAGTTTGGGTTATTTCTATATTTTGGTCCTCAAGCTCTGAGATTCTTTCTTCTGCTTGGGTAATTCTGCTTTCCATGCTTATCAATTTGTTATTTATTTCATTCACAGTATTCTTTATTACTGTTATCTCAGATATCAGCTCCTTCCTAGTTTCTTCTTGTGTCTCCTCAATTCTTTTTAATCTCTCCATTATTGTTTTGATATCTACATTTGCATTTTGAGACCCTTCATTCTGGGGACTTTTCATTGTTTGCATTCCAAAGTCAGTTTTCTCAATGTCTGCTCTCCCAGGCGTCTGGGAGAGACCCATACTCTTCTTTTGGTTTTTCTTCATTTCTGTAGATTTTTCTCCCTCTCCCCCTTTCCCTCCCCCTCTTCAATTCTGTTTTTGAGGGAAGGTGGGGTTGCTTTTATTTCTCTTCTGCAATGACCTTTTCTTCCTTATGAGGGTCTTCTGGCTTTGTTCACTTTTCCCTCTGCTTTACAGTCTGTCTATTCAGCAGTATGCAGCCTTGGTCCCTAGATTTATAAGGGGCATATAAAAGAGGAAAATAATGGAGGAAGGGGGGGTCAATAGGGAGTTAGAAAGAGAGAAGTGCGAGAGGGAAAACAGATATGCATACCAACTATCAGGTGAGAGAGAGACACAGGGCCGGGAAGAAGTGAAGAAAGACAGGTAAGAAAGATTCCCTAAAGAATACTGATAGTTACACAGAGACAGGCCAATAAAATCAAGAAACAGTTTAAGTCAGAAGGTAAACACCAAATGTAATCTAAACCAACAGTTTCAATGATACAATCATAAGTCAAAATAAGTGATCAGACTAGAGTCTGATTCCAGCCTCTCCCTTTTGTTTTTCGTTGTAGCATAGGGGTGGGGCTTTGTCTCCTGTTTTGCGTTGTTGCCTTAGGAACTGAGGTAAAGTTTGTTGATAGGTGGGCGGGGCAATGGAAGTCTCTGCCTGGAGAATAGCAAGGTAGTTTACCCAGATCTGTTTTTCTCCACTTGTCTGGGTCCCCCGTTTGGGGTCTCACACTGAGTGCCTCAGTCAGGGTGGGCCCAGAGTTCCAGAGCTCCAAAGCTCCAAAGGGCAGGCAGTGTGCGGCAAGAGTGGCTCTGGGCCTCCCACAGGGTACCTCGGCCAGGAAAGGGACCGGAGTCCCTGAGGGGCGGGCGCCCAGAGCCTCCCTGTGTGACCTGCGGTGCCGGGTGCGGGGTGTCGGGCTGGAGACAGTGGAGCCGGGGAGAGGGCCAGAGGGAGCAGGGACCCCAAACTCCCCCGCACGCTGCAATATCTGGCCTTAGGAAATGAGGTAAAGTTTGTTGATAGGTGGGCGAGGCAATGGAAGTCTCTGCCTGGAGAATGGCGAGGCAGTTTAAGCAGATCTGTTTTTCTCCTCTTGTCTGGGTCCTCTGGCTTGGGGTCTCACACTGAGTGCCTCAGCCAGGGTGGACCCAGAGTTCCAGAGCTCCAAAGTTCCAAAGGGAAGGCGGTGAGCGGAGAGAGTGGCGCTGGGCCCCCTACAGAGTACTTCAGCCAGAAAAAGGACCAGAGTCTCTGAGGGGCGAGCGCCCAGAGCCTCCCTGTGTGACCAGCGGTGCCGGGTGCCGGGTGTCGGGCTGGAGACAATGCAACCGGGGAGGGATCTGGAGGGGGCTGGGACTGGACACTTCCACACACGAGTAGAACAGCAGCAGTGGTGGGGGATGAGCAATATTTGGCCTTGCGTGGGAAGTTCCCGGGCCTGGCACCAGCACAGTTGGTGGTGGGCTGGGGGATGGGGGAAGAGAAGTAATAGCCTTTTTGGGAACTCACGTTCAGAGAATCTCACTAGTTCACCTATGCCATCACCATCTTGCCCCATCCGAGTTTATAGCTTTTTAAATACATTAGTTACATTTAATGGCATTTCCAAGAGTAAAAATTAATGTGTGCATTTCATCTGGTAGCTAACTTATATTTACTTTCTTCTGCATTTGTTAACACTGCTCTACTGAAGTTGATTTTTTGAGATCATGGAAACATTGTCTGTTGCCAAATTCAGTGGACAAGCCTTTGCTCCCTATTTTGTCAAACTATTGACAATCTTTAGCACAATTGACTATTTTCTTCCTCCTTGAATATATACTTGGATTAAGTGACATTGTTTAAGTTTTTCTTTCACATTTCTTGCTGACTCATTCTAAATGATGTGGTGATGCTGTTTTTTCTTTGATAAAAAATCTGCCCCTTCTTTTTCTCTTGAAATCTAATTCAGAGTATTGTTTAAACTGCAAAATAGATGACTTTCAAATCTCCAGCCCCATAATTCTTCTCTGTGCTCTAAATTTACATGGTGTCTCCAAACTGTATCGCTTAGTGTGCTTGACAACACTCTTAACTACTGTTCTCCCATAACCCAACCAAGGGGATTCCCTTTTTATTCCAAAGTCTGGCAATGAACCTTGACTTTTCTTTCTTTGTAACTCCTACATCCAGTTCATCAGCAAATCTTGTTCATTCAGTCTCCTAATATATATATATGTAGCTCACGTCTACCCATCTCTTACCCAGACTCATGCAAGCTGTTACTAAATATTTCTTATGGTTTCCTGTTGCTCATATATTTGCCATTCATTTTGAAATAGTTCATATGATTCTGCAATTTTTTTAACATCACTTAAAACACTCAGCATTATTCATCTAATCTCTTTTTTTTTCTTTTTTCTTTTTATTTTAAAAATGTGGGGTACAATTCAGGGTTAGGTATACAAATGTTGATTATGCAGGCACCCCTGTTGATGAGGTGTGCCCTTCCCTCCCCTGGCAGTTTCTCACTACTGCCAATCCCTTTCTTATAGTAATATGATAATTGTTCAAGGTCCACTTATGAGTGAGAACATATGGTATGTTTCTCTGATAGATCACTAAGTATGATAAACTCTGAGTCCGTCTGAGTTGCTGTGAAGTCCATATTTTTGTCTTTCTTTATGACTGCATAATATCCCGTTGTGTATATGTACCACATTTAAAATCCAGTTCAGCTTCAGTGGTCAGCATGGTTGACTCCATGTTTTTTCTATTGTGAATAGAGTTGGAACAATCATGCATGTGCAGGTATCTTTTTTTTTTTTTTTTTTAGTATGATTTAAGTTCCTCCGGGTATATTCCCAATAGGGGGATTGCTGGTTCATATGGAAGGTCAATTTCTATTTCTTTCAGAAAACATCAAACTGTCTCCCAAAGAGGTTCCACTAGTTTGCATTCTCACCAGCAGTGTAAAAGCATTTTTTTTTCTCCCCATCCTCTCCAGTATCTGTTTTTGTTTGTTAAATTAATAATGGTCATTCTTACTGGCGTTAGGTGGTATCTCAATATGGTTTTGATTTGCATTTCTCTGTTGATTGATGAGGCTGAGCACTTTTTCATGTGTCTGTTGACTGCCCCTATATCTCCTTTTTAGAAGTGTCTATTCATGTCTTTTGCTCACTTTTTAATGGGGCTGCTTTTTTTTTTCTTTCGGCACATTTGAGTTCCTTGTAGATCCAGATGTTATGCCTTGGTCAGATATAATTTATCTAATCGCCAGTGAACTTCTCAAGCTCATCTTCTTTTCATGGCCTCAATTCCTCAGAAAAACTATATTCATTTTGCCCCTGAAACATGCTACAGTATTTCCTTCAGTATTCTGTATATGAGCTTTGTTAATTCTATTTTCTCTGCCTGTAATTATCTTTTCTTAACTTGTAGGATAGTTATAAACATGTTATTTTTCAAGATTAAGTTCACTTAAACATAAGAACTATTATTGACCATCATCTTATTTTTCTATTTATTGTAACTGATGATCATTTATGAATATGATAGTTTAAGGATTTTTTTTTTTTTTTTTTTGCTTAAAGATCTCTGAGGGAAGGAACATTGTCTGTCTCTTATCTCTTTGATTCTGCAATAGTTAGCCCACTGGCTAACTCATAATAAGTACTCATAAAACATTAGCTAATTTAATGAATAATATCAGAAGCTTTTTTCATGAGTGGATGTGACATTTTGAGACAGGAGATAGCTAGAGAAAGGCTAGGCAGACAGACAGGTGGGTCCTCTGACAACAATGTAGTGAATCCCCATAGGCCTCTCAGGCTCAACTTTGGTAAACAAGCTCCCTGCGAGCCTCTCAAGCTAGAGCTTAAGTATTCACTGCTGGGATCAAAAAGCAACCAATCAGCTCACCATTAGGTCCTTACCTTAATACTGATTAATCAGAACAGCTACAACTCACAGCCAGTGCTAGCCAATTGGCTTGGACTTAGGGCTATATAAGCACCAGGTTTTTGGCCCCAGACAGGCAACCCCTTTGGGTCCCCTCTCACTGTGGGAGCTTCTCTGTCCTCTCAATAAATCCTGCTTACTCACTTTCCAGCTGTCTGTGTCCCTCATTCTTCCTGAGCATGAGTCAAGAACCTCGACCCTGAAGAGCTGCAACCTGAAGAGCTGCAGAAGATAGTTGGAGCTGGCTGAACCAGGATAGCTGCCAGAAGAAGGCAAAATTCCACAGCTGAGACACCTCAGGGGCTAGGCTTGCCAGCCCACCGAACCAGCAACACTCCCAGGACCTGGTTGGCCAGCCCATTAGAACTGACACTTCTGGGGCGAGGTTTACCAACCTCTCCATGACCATTTCTGGGGCTTGGCTGGCTAATCCATTAAGCTGACACTCTTGAAGGCCAGGCTGACCTGAAAAATTCTCATCAGTTTTGGTGCCCAACATGGGGTTCAATGGAAGGGTGAGTAAAATGGATCTATCACTTTACTTTCATTTCTAAGGATCCTTGTCCTCATGTTTTTTTACTCTTTCTAAAGGGCAAATTACTAGGATTCTGCTAGCCAGTTAAAAACAAATAGCATGACTGCCAATCTACAATACTCAGAGGTCAGGCTTTCCAGAGGGGACTTGGTTAATCCTCCATCATTCTCAGGTGTTGGGGATGTTGGCCCTATTCCAATCCAGTTTCTTTTCATGGAGGTCTAGCCATCACTTGGAATTGGAAGAGGTTTGGGAGTAATTGAGGGCATCTGGCTAAGGCTACACATTGGTGTTATCCGAAGGCTTCCAGGCTGGCCCCAATTCCTGACAGTCCAACAGGGTGTTGGCAGAAGGCTTCCAGTCTCTCCTATCACACCTTTTTCAGTTTCTCCTATCACATTTTCTTTTCTTCAGGATTGCCTGTACTGTCACCTACTTGGTGATGTGGGTGTTTTTGTAGATTAGGGAGCTGGCGTTACTAGACAGTGTTGACAACCAACTTGATCCTTGTTGAATAAGAGCTCAAGACAAGGTGTGTTCATTAGTCCACAAGGCAAAAGGTAGAAAGCTTTGGTTTCACTTTTTTTTTTATCACATTGGGAGGCATTGTAATTGACAAGAATGAGAAACTGCTTTACACAAGAAATTTAAGTCGTATGAATTTATGTCCCTACATCTGGGGACTCTGGGTAGACAAATGTCAAGTGATGTGGACTCTCCCTCTGAGGACACTGTCAGCTCTTTGCATGCTGACTGTGTAGACTTTATGTTGAAATGCTTGACTGATGGTGGGTTTAGATTTTTTGAAAGATGTCAGGGACTGTCTCAAAAGATGCTGTACCAGTACTTTCACGTCTCCATATTTTTTACTTGTTAGGAAAGTAATCTGAATGTTGTAACCTGGCTCAAACCATGGGCCTCCTGGCCAGAGGTTCATGGAAAGTCCCAGGTAACCCCCTCCCTTTGTCAGAATCCTGCTCCTAAACCCAATGATTCCAAGGCCTTTTTGAAGACCTAGTCTGGTAAGGAGGAACACTAGGTCTGAGGAGTCCAGAGGCATAGTTGACAGCATGTAGGACAGATATTAATAAGTAGGTGAACATGACTTTTCTTACTGACCAGATCGCTACCACTATACTTAGATGGAGGTCATGCTCACATCCAAGGGGACATCATGAGCAGAGAAGAACAGGAAAGTGAGGGGACATTCTCCTTTCTTTGATCCTTATTCATCATGTGCGTTGGTTGGAGGAGGGAAAGCTTGGGGATGCTTTTCTTTCGCCTCCCTCTTATTCAGATGGGTAATGGACCATCTGGCTATCTGGAGTGTGCAGTTAAGAGTGCATCCTGGGACATGGGATTCCTTTGATCCTCAGACTTTAAACAGCATCTCAAATTCTTTTATACTCAAGCATGGCTGAATTATAAGTTGCAGGATGGAGAAACCTAGACTCCAGAGGGAAGAACCAATCATAATTGAATTTTGCAGCTAGAAAGTTTCTGTAGATACCAAGGCAAAATGACCCAGGGTCCCATATGTACAGGCTTCGCATTACAAGAAAATCTAGACCTTTGTCAACATTGCAGGATTGATTCAGTCCTCCTAGCGGTCATCTCAAGAGATGGTTCCAATGGACTGGGGATGCCAACCCCAAAGATGCCACTGGGAAAGTCATCTCATGAGGCCACTCCACCTGGTCCATCTTGCCCTCCTTATTCTGATCCTCCTTGTATTTCAAACTGTTTCCATGCTAATACCCCTCATTCTAGAACTCCAGTATTACTTATTCCCTTATAAGAGATGCTTGGCTAATGTGACCCTAGTAAGGTGCAGGTACCCTTTTCCCTATGAAACTTGAAACAGATCAAGGAATATCTTGGAAGGTTTTCAGATGACCCTGACAAGTATGAAGATACTCTCCAGAGTTTAATGCAGGTATTCGAGCACTCCTGGAAGGATGTTGTGCTGCCCTTAGGCCAGACCCTAATGACCACTGAGAAACAAGCAGCCCTGGAGGAGGCAGAGACATTTGGAGATGAGCTTGGCATTTCATTTTATGTCAGAAGGGGAGGAGACTTATCCAATAGGCATGTCTGCAGTGCCATTGGAAGACCCTAAAAGGGACCTCAATAGTGATTTGGGAGAATGGAGGAGATAACATTTCCTGATGTGCATAATGGAAAGGTTGAGAACTAAACCTCTAAATTGTTCCAAGTTAGCCACATTAGACCAAGGGATCAATGAGAATCCCTCAGTTTTTCTGGAAAGGCTGAGAGAAGCTTTGATTAAACACTCATCTCTAGACCCTGAATCAGTTGAAGAGCAACTAATGTTAAAAGACAAGTTCATTACTCAGGTAGCTCCAGATATCAGGAGGAAACTTCAGAAACAAGCCATAGGACCAAATAGTACTTTAGAGAATCTCCTGAAAGTGACCATCTCAGTCTTTTATAACTGGATCAGGAGGAGACACGGCAAAAAGAAAGGAGACACAAGACAAAAGTAAGAGTTCTAATAACTGTCTTAAGTATATAAATCCTAGAATTCCCAAGGTGTATCTTCTGTTATGGATACAGCAAGCCAAAACATTAAAGAAGTAATAGGGTGCCAACATGGAAGGCTGCAGAGCCAGAGGGACAAAAGAGACATCTCAATTGGCAGAGTCACTTTTAGTGACAAAACTCCAACAGCCCATCAGAGACCTGGTAACAATGGACCTGCTAAGGGGATGGTGTCTATGGCCATAGGTACAATCTATGGGGGCACTAGAAGCCTGGTTGCTCCAAAGAGGTCTAAACCTCCAGGACCTTGTCCACTGTACAGGCAAGAAAGCCATTGGAAAGTAGGCAAGCTCTCTTCTGAAGGGAGTAGAGGATACCTAGTTCAGGAATGATGGCCACTGAGGAGGCCTAGAAACCTGCTACAGTGCCTGGCATAGCTCACCATCATCCCAACCATCTCCAGGTGAATATTAAGGCATTGGAACCCAAATTAATAACTGGATTAACAAAGATGCCAGCCATTTGGTCCTGGCCATCCATGTTTCCAGGGGGTCTGTAAGATACCCATATTCTTCTTTTGGTTTTTCTTCATTTGTGTATATTCCTCCCCCCCACACACATTTTTCTCCCTCTTCTTTAATTCTGTTTTTCAGGCATGGCGGGGTTGCTTTTACTTCTCTTTGCTCAGTCTCCTATTCTTCCTTATGTAAATCCTCTGGCTTTGTTCACTTCTGAAGCTGGACTGTAAGTTGGGGGCTGTACTTTTTGCAGTTTTGAGATTTAGTTGAGGGGGGGGCTGTGATTAAGAATCTATCTGCAGATCCCAGTATCCAAAGACAGGTTTATGGGCACCCTGGAACCCACTTCCCACTGCCTTACCATCTGTCCATGCAGTGAGAGTTTAGGTTTGCTCCCTGGAACAAAATGAGGAAAGAAAGAAAAAGAAAAATAATGAAAGAAGGAAGGGAGTTCAAGAGGAAGGTGGAATGAGAAAAGTGTAAGAGGGAAAACAGACACATATACCAGCTAACAAATGAAAAGAGACACAAAGACAGAAAAGAGAGAAAAAAAGAAAACAAACAAACAAACAAACAAAAACCAACCCTAGAGTATGCAGGTAATCACACAATCACTCAGTCCAATAAGATCCTGCCTATTCATATAGACTTCGCCTACACAAGGGATCTGAAGAATAGAAAGAAGAAAGAAAAAAATCAGTAAAATAACAAAAGCAAAACAAGTATGAAAACGTTATCAAAAACTGAGTGAAAGAAAAAAAAACTAAAACTAAAAGCAAATGAAACTGAGCAAAACAAACATTCAAAAAATAAAAATATAAGATAAAAAACAAGGAATCAGACTGGCTCTGAGGTCCTTCCTGTATGTCCAGAGTCCCTTCAGCTCTGATCTCTAGCCCCTGCCCTCTGCTCTCATTGCAGGCAGATAGGGCTAGTCATAGTTTGGGTCAGTTGCCACAGACCTACTTTGGGAGGGGGTGAGTCAGATCTGGGTTCACTCAGCTCGCTGCCTGACAGGTTTGCCACACAGATCTGTGTTGTCTGTGTCTGATTCAGTCTGGGGGAGGGGCTCTGTCTCTCCCAGTTTGATGAGATTACCTTAGGCCACAAGTTGGAGGCTGTGCAGAGCTGGACAGGGCAATGAAAATCTCTGCCTGGTCCTGGGTCAAAGAAAATGTCTGATGTGGGCAGCTCTTCACTGGGTATGGACTCCTCTATGACTTTCTCAATTCTTTCTCTCCACTGATCAGATCCCAGGCTCCAGCTGATCCATTATGACAGGTGATGGTGTGGGCCAGGTGCCAGACAATGGGAAGCAGCTGGATTCAGCAGGCTTTTCTCAGGCACGTTCTCATGAGCAGCAGACACTCCTGTGCATGACCTTACTGGCCACGCTCCAATCTCATGGCTGTGGGGGCTTGCAGTTGCCCTCAGAGGGGGTACCCGGGTGCATGCACCTGAGCATTCCCTCAGATGGACATTCACGTTCCCACCAGTGCCCACCCACTCACTCAGAGAGTCTTTATGAACACTTGCCTCCATGGAGACTTTTACAGACCAACCTGTTGGTTGCCATCTTAAGTTCCATCCACCCCCCCATGATTGTTTTCTTCCCTAGAAGCTTCCTTCAGGAACAAGAAACATGCCTACTTTATCTTGCTTCCTTTTTCTAATATCATTAGTCCTAGCTTCTTCTAAGCACTCTCCATTATGTGACTCAACAGGGTAATTATTCAAACGTTAGATATCCTCATAGTGGAATGTGGAGGAACATGTGTGTTAGTAAATGAGGAAGAACATGCGTGTTATCAAATGAAACGTGTCTCTGTATTTACACTACCTCCCCAATAGAAGACTTTAAAGGTTATAACACAGTAAAATCACTGACTCTTTACAAGAACAGGAAGTGTCAGGACCCAGTTGGTTACAATCTTTTTTATCCTCTAGGGACTTCCAATACATGGATGTGGGTTTGTTTTCCCCTTAATATCTCTTTTTGTTGTATTGCTTGTATTTGGTCCATGTATAGTTAACCTTCTTGTAAAGTTTATTTCTTCTCACCTAGAGGCCAACAAATTCCAAATGATGATGCAGATGGAACATTATATGTAAGCTTCTTTCTACCTAGGATCTTTAGATTGCCCTCCAGAGGTTTCCTAGCTGCCATCCCCTTACATCGCCCATGATCAGTAGGAAGTAGTCAGATCGGCCATCATCCTCACTCCCTAATTGCAGTTAGGGTTACTACTTCAGAGGGAGGGAATGAGACAGAAGATAGCTAAAGAAAGGCTAGCCAGACAGGCAGGCAAGTCCTTTGATAACAATGTAGCGAATTCCGGTAGGTCTGTCAGGCTCAGTGTTGGTAAAAATGCTTCCTGTGAGCCTCTCAAGCTAGAGCTTAAGTACTCACTGTTGGGATGGAAAAGCAACTAATTAGTTCACTATTAGGTCCCTACCTTAATACTGACCAATCAGAACAGCTACAACTCACAGCAAGTGCTAGCCAATTGGCTTGGACTCAGGGCTATATACGCACCTGGTTTTTGGCCCCAGATGGGCAACCCTTTCAGGTCCCCTCCCACCATGGGAGCTTCTCTGTCCTCTCAATAAATCCTGCTTACTCACTTTCTTGCCGTCCATGTCCCTCATTCTTCCTGGGCATGAGTCAAGAACCTCGACCCTGAAGATCTGCAACCTGAAGAACTGCAGAATACCATCAGAGCTGGCTGAATCAGGATAGCTGCCAGAAGAAGGCAAAACTCCACAGCTGAGACACCTCAGGAGCTGGACTTGCCAGCCCACCAAACCAGCAACACTCTCAGGTCTTGGCTTGTCAGCGCATTACAGCTGACACTTCTGGGGCTAGGCTTACCAGCCCCTCCATGACTGACCCATTAAGCTGACACTCTTGAAGGCCAGGCTGACCTGACAAATTGCATCAATTTTATTATACCTAATTTTGTATTTTATATCTTAAAAAAAGTAGATTCATGTGATTATAACAAGTATTTACTGTTAATGTCACTCTTTATTAAATAGATTTTAAGTAGAAATATGCCATAATTAATTCTATCACATTATGTATTATCTACGCTTTCAGTAATCTATGTTATGATAAACATTTCACTGTTCTAAGTAACCAACATTGAACTTCAAAAGTAATTCAGAATAAATTTTTAGCTGTGTATATTGTGTTAGAAAAGGAAAAAAAAGAACTACGTGTTAGAATTGCTGAACATACCCAAGTCTATTGTGTGTTTGTTGCATAGTTTCCCTAGAGGCAGCAAGTTATCATTGTTTTCTTTTTCTAAGAAAACTTTAGTGATGTTCTTAAAGTTGACCCTTGCAATTGTCATCATTCACTAGTAACTCTGAAAATGCAAGTAGGTACTACTTTGAGGAATCAATTTAAATCACATCTGTCAATTTGGAGTATAATGTATAGAGTCTCGTATCAGGGAGTGAATTGAATAATCTTTCAGGATTATCTGATTATTTCTCCTGATATCCAGTCTCTGCATATCAAATAATCCTTATGTTGTTTACACATCCATAAGGATTTTATAATTTTTAGGATTATTATCTGAAAAGAATGCTTTCTCATATTAAAGATGTCAGGTATGAAATTTAAGCTAAAAGAACAGTGTTCCAGCCTAGATGATGAATAGCTCTTAGAGCTGACTTCTGAGTTTTTGTCTCTTACTTTAAATAGTTTACTACTATAAAAGTTTGGGTCTGAGGGAAACTATGATCCCTGGGTCAAATTCAGTTTACTACCTACAAAAAATATTTTATTGGAAAACATTCACTTCATTTGTTTTCGTATTCTCTATGGCCACTTCTTTACTACAACAGCAGGGTTAAGGTGTTGCAACAAAATCCCAGTGACTTGAAACACGTAAAATACTTATATGATGGTCCTTGCAGAAAATGTTTGCTGACCTCTGGTTTAGGGTTTGACCCAGGCATCTATCTCAGGTGGGCTTCAGTTTATTTGGCTTTAACAGGCATGTTGGATTATGTGAACTCTACACGTCTCACCATCTCACATTCTTTAACTTATGTACCCTAGTTTAGCTGTGTCTTGGTTTATAGATCAAGACTACATTAACATTCATGTCAATAGTATAAATTTATTTTTCTGCTTTTCCCTTTTTCCAGTTTAAACATATTAAATAAATATGGTGTTCTCAGTAGAGCAAATATTAACTGCAGCAAGAATGAAGAATCAATATTTCTGTTTCTAATTTATTTCTTATTCTGCACAGAAAACTGAGGAAGAACTGTCAGGGGATAACAGTCAGTCAAAATTTGGCACATATTAGCAAACTTACAGTTTTAATTTGTTGATTTTGCTTGTCTTAACTATTTTTAACAAACACACTATAATCAAGATGGCACTCAATATCAATATTCATTTCTTGTATTCCAATCTGTAATCAATTGCTTTAGTTTATCATATGCAATGTATTTTAGTTATTTGAATATAGAAATGATTTTTATCAAACCTGTTCCTAAGAGGTAAGATTTTATATGCACTAAATAATAATTAAATGAAGTTGACTAGTAAAATATGGAAAGATCATTGATAAGATTTCTATACAGAATATTTGTAAATAAAGCAACCATAAAATTCAAGACAATGAAAAAATGAAACACTACGCTATTGATTTTTCATCTTTTTTCCTTTGCATATTTCATTTTTAGCTTCAAATGAAAAATAAAATCTTCCATAAAGTTATATAGTGTAGAATATATTAAACAATTTTTCAAACCGTATATCATGCATATGATCCTAAAACAGTTTTTTTTTAAATGTGCCAAATGAATGGTTTAAACTCTGACTTGATTTATACTCATAGTTATGGGTACATTGCCTTGTGAGGGCATGTCAAATCATGAACTAATAGCCACATTTCAACAAGGAGACAAAAGGCAGAACAAAAAATTCTTAATAGAAGGCTAACCAAAACAAATTTGTTTTTTTCATATGTAAGGGAAGTAACTTCCTTCAGTAGCAAACTACTGTATGGTGTCATCTTGATACTATTTAAAATGAAGTCCTAACTACGATTTTTAGGAGAATGATGACAGAATTGTACTCTAAAAAATCATCTCTATGTAATATTCAAGAGCCAGAAGTCATGCCATCAAATATTAAGTTTTTATACCAGAACGACACCTAAAACAGAAATATTACTCAGACTTGCTTCATTCATAATGTTTGTTTTTGCTGTTCTCAAACTATTTTTGCCTAGTCTCTTAGCTTATTCTTGGCTGAAAAATGTTTTCATTGACAAGTGCTGGATGCCTCTAAGAGATTAGAGTGATTTAATGTAGAGGAGCCTGGTGCTTTACTGCCCTAAAGAAACGAAGATGCAGATGTGAATGACCTTAAAGGTCTTTGTCCAAATCAGCTTCTTTCCCCCCTCCTTCTCTTCCTGCAGGAGGAAAATCACTCATGTCTACACAAATCCCAATTCCATTAACCTTTCAGCTACTGCTGAGACATGGTTGTACTAAGGTTCTTAACATTATATATGTCAAAAATTGGCTGGCATGTCCTTTATAAGTCTCTCTTGTAATGTCTTGACTATTTCAAATAGTTCGTAGTTCAGTTACCTGAGAATATTAAAGTGCAGTACAGTTTTTATTTCTGGAACTATTACTTGAACTTGAGGTTCATGGGAGGGGTGAGGAACAACAAAAATTATCACATGCACTCACACAAACACTCCTACACACACAATTTACTTGTATTTCCCTCATGTTATGTTTTTGTAAAACTTTTGATATTCTAAGTTCATAGAAAGACAACAAAGAGGAGAGTAGGGAATATTGTTCCAAATATAGAATGTATTCTCTTTCTCAACCAGTTGGAAACCATGGGAATGTGTGTAAATTGAGCCCATGAGGCAGCATGCTGCAGCATAAATGAATAAGGATTCTTCAAACAGATTGCTTAGCTCCCACTTCATCTTCACGTTTTATAAAGCATGCATTTTTGGGGAATATGACCATTTTGCTGTGCATCAGTTTCCTCAGATACAAATGGGTATAAAAGCTCGACTAACACAGTTTGTGTGATAATTAAATGAATCAATATTTGCCTAGAAAATAGTAAGCATGCAATATAGGGTAACTATAATTATACTTAGCCAGGGGTTATGAAAAATGATAAAAAATGCAACTTATTTTAATAATGGTCAATAAATGTTATTTATAAAAAGATGAAAAATACACAGAATAAAAACTAAAACACAAGATTTCTGAGAACATTTTAGAGTAGATAATTTTTCTTAAAATGATATTAACCCCTTTTGAATCTGATAATAGAATGGCATTACAACTCAGATTACAGAACAATAAATGACACTGAATTATAAAAATATATTCTTATCGGTACATGACTAAATTAATTGGCAATGGAAGGAGTAGAATGAGTTCATGGCAAAAGGAGAAGCTGATATACTAGACCAGGGAAATATGATTTGTAAAATATCCTACAATCAAGTGCATGATATCTTCTCTGCCTTGTATTTTCAGCTTCTTCATTTATGTAGGTCTCATCTGCTCTTCTGATATGTTTGCTTAGGACTGTTACTTTTTGAAAGCAAAACAAAAGCTATCATTGTCTACACTTCTTCATGCAATCATTGTCTCTTTGTTTTGAATACTAATGACTTAAAAATACAAGCAATATCCAGTTTTTCTTTTCAATACCCAATGATCTTGTTTTAGATATGAAAAATTTATTAAAACTGCTTTCTTCAAGATTATTCGTTGTTTCCCCCAAGTCAAATGAGAAGTTTTGGAGTTTTATTGTTTGCTCATGTTTTCTTTTAATCTTTAGGCAATCTGTGAGGGCTGGCTGGATCTTGATAATCTATATTCCCATTGTTGATGCCTATGTCATTGTACTAATTTATCTTCTTTCCTGTGACTATTGTTATTCCTCTATTTTATTGCACCAGATTTTTTGTGTCCCCTGGAGTCCTTAGTGTCTGCAAATCCACCAAGGTTGTGAATATAGTGCTCTATATTTTGTGTAACAAATTATTTATTTCATGCAATGTACAGTATCCTATGACTTCATCTGTAACATCTATGCAAAGAAAATGTCCCTAATTCTCGTTATGAGGTCAGGTATACAGAGTGATATATGGAGTGACTTAATGAAGAAGAGACTAATGCTTTACTGACATTAAGAAAAGCAACATACAGTTGTGAACAACTTTAAAGGTCTTTGTCCAAATAATCTTCTTTTCTCCCTCCTTTTATTCATTCAGAAGTAAGATCAGTCAACAGAAATGAGAAATAATGGCCCTTGATGCCTCAGATTCTACATTTTTTAAATAGAATACATTATCTACCAAATTTCTTCTTTCTGTTAATGGTTCAATGTTTTTTCTAGTGACTCAGGCTGTAAGCTTGGAGTCACTTTGGAGTTGTCTCTTTTTCTGTCATTATTTATGCAATTGAAATTCAGTTTACCATAAATGCTTGCCTTATATTAAAGAAAATCTAATTATTATTGTTATTGGTTGAAGTGTGTCCTTCAAATCATATGTTGCCATCCCAACTCAGAATGTGAGTTGTTTTAAAATAGGGTCATTGCAGATCAATGTAGTTAAGTCAAGATGAGGTCATACTTGAGTATCATGGGCCCCTAACCAATATAACTAAAGTTCTCATATTAAAAAGGAGAGACAGACACACAGGGAGAATGTTGTATGACAACATAGGGAGAGATTTGAGTGATTTATCCACAAGCCAAGGAATGCTAAGGATTGAGGACCACCACCACAAGCTAGTCAAAGAGGTCTCCCCTAGAGACCTAAGAGAGGACATGGTCTTATTAACACCTTGACATTCAACTTCTGACCTTCAGAACCATGAAATAATAAATTTATGTTGCTAAAGCCATCCAGTTTGATACTTTGTTATAGCACTCCTAGGAAACTAATAGATTTCTTATTTATTAATAACTGAATATTTTTGAGCCAACATAGTATTCTATATAGTCTACTAAAAGTTATCTACCTGATTGGACTATAATTGTGATTAGGTCTATTTCTCTATTTCTTTTTAATCAGTTTTTGGTGCATGTATCTTGAAAACGCCGTTTTATGCATACATGTTAAGACTGTTAAGTCTTGATAAACTTACACTATTACTGTTACGAAGTGATCCCCTATATCCCTTGTAATGTTATTGTCTCTAGAGTCAATTAACCATTCTAGTTTTTGCTTGATTAATGTTAACATGGTAAATATATTTTCCATTGTTATAGCCTATTTGTGTCTGTACACAGAGACAACATATAGAGGTGTCTTACATTTTGTTTTATTCAGTCTGATAGTCCCTTTTTTAATTGAGGTGTTTATACTATTTAAATTATTAGGATAGTTTATTTTATATAAACCACCTTGCTATTTTTTTTCTGTTCATCCCATCTATTCTTTGTATAACTATTAGCTCTTTTTCCTGTGTCTTTGACATTTACTGAGTGTACAGTAAGTTTACCCTTGAACAACAAAGGCTTGAAATAGATAGGTCTCTCCAATATACACACATTTAAAAAAATAAATACAATGGACTTTTTTGGAAATTTAGGGTAGTTAGAAAAAAACTTTTAAAGGAATCACACAGTCTAAAAATGTCAAAAAAAAGAGAAAAATGCTAGGAATGTCATAAATGTATGAAATGTATGTAAATGTTAGTCTATTTTATCATTTAATACCATAAGATATACACAAGTTTATTATAAAATCAAAAATGTATTAAAACACACAAACACTGCTAGACTGCATATGGTGCCGTTTGCTGTTGAAAAAAATGTAAAAAAATATAAAGATGCAGCATTAAATTGTAATTGTATAAAATTAACTACAGTAGGGACTGAACTACTGTAATATTTTTGTTGCCATCTTATGTTGCTATTGCAGTGAGCTAAAGTGTTGTGAGTATCCATATAAAATTCCACTTGATGCTAAGCATCTTCGAGAGAGTAGTTTATGTCTCCAATAAGTTAAATATTTCTGTATAAATTAATCTCTCAATCATGCATATTTTTCATTGTATTTAGTGCAATACTATAAGCATTGAATAACACCATGACAAATGCCACTAGTGATGAGGCTAGTGCTCCCCCAAAGCAGAAAAAAAGTAATATTACAACGTGCCATAGATTGAGGTATGCAGTTGAGGTTGCCCACAATTTCAAGACAAATGAATCAAGAGTAAGAACCACTATGATAAAAGAAAATATATATATATATATATATATATATATATATATATATATATTGGTGAAGCTGTTACTGCAGCTATGACAGCAGGCCCAATAGTCTTGCACTTTCTGTGAAATACCTTTTAATCTCCTATTGAAAATGAAGCTTTTATATGGGTGTAGAATTGCTATATGAAAAGTATACCTACACACTCTAAAATAATTTGAGAAAAAGGGAAATTATTACATGACAACTGAAAACAAAAGGAGAGTGAAGGATGTATAGATAGAAAATTTAATGCTAGAAAAGGATGGTTCGATAATTTATGAACAAAGTTTGGGTTTTAAAAATGTCAAGATAACAGAAGTAGCTTCTGTCTATGAAGAGGTAACAGACAAGTATCTAGACCCACTGAGAAAAAAAATAATGAAAATAAGGAATATCTGCCTGAACAAGTTTTAACACAAACAGAAATGCTTTATTTGGGGAGGGGGGGAATGACACAAAGGACATTTATTAGTAAAAAAGAAAAAACAAGTACCAGGATTTTAGGCAGAAAGGAATAGGCTAACACAACGGTTTTAGCAAATACAGTCAGGTTTATGATCAGGAACTCTCTTATCTATAAAGTGGCTAATCCCAAAGCCTTAAAAGGGGGAAAAAAACACACACAATGTCAGTCTTTTAGAAGTACAATAAAACATCCTAAAAATGAGAACCCCTTATCTGACTTGGTTCCATCAATGCTTTTCCCTAAAGTCACATAGTACCTTGCTATTAAGAGATTGCTTTTTAAAATTCTTCTGATATTGGACAATGCCCTTGGTCACTCAGAACTCCATGAGTTAAACATCAAAGGCAGTAAAGTGATCTATCTGCTCCCAAACACAATGACTTTAATTCAGCCTTTAGATTAGAGAGTCATAAGGACCTTTAATTTCTCTATTAAAAGGATTGTTGACATTATGGGAAAGAATCTCGATAGAGTACCATAAACGTCTGGAAGGATAACACCACTGAAGATGCTATTGTTTTAGAGAAAAAGCCATGAAAGCCATCAAGCCTTAAACACTAAATCCCTGCTGGAGAAATCTATGTCCAGATGTTGTGTGTGACTTCGCAAGATTTAAAACAAAGCCAATCAAGGGAGTCATGAAAGAGAATGTGGATATAGTAAAAAGGTGGAAGATAAAGGGTTTTAAGATACAGATCTTGGAAAAATTCTAAAACAAGTAGACATTACACTAGATGAATTAACAAAAAAAAAAAAAACCCTTTGAAGGAGATGAGTGCTTCGAAAGTAATTCCAGATGATGAGGAAGAAGAAGTGGAAGAAGGAGTAACAGAAAACAAATTGACATTAAACAATCTGACAAAATGACTCCAATTATTCAAGATTGCTTCTGACTTTGTTTATGACATAGACCCTTCTATGATATGGGTATTGAAACTAATGGCAATGGATGAAGAAGGACTGATACTATATAGACACGTTTTTAGAAAAAAAAAAGACAGGAATTACAATGAATTTTCATAAAGTTACACTGTGTGCCTACCTCTCCTGACTTTTCCTCTATTTCCTCTTCCTCCACCTCTTATGCTTCTGCTAGCCTTGAGACAGCAAGATGAAGCTTTCCTCCTCTTCTCTTCTACAGTCTATTCAATGGGAAGATGGTGATGATAAAGACCTTCATGATAATGTACTTCCACTTAATGAATAGTAAGCCTATTTTTTTCTTTCTTGTGATTATCTTAATAATGTTTTCTTTTCTCTGGCTTACTTTATTGTAAGAATATAGTACTATAAATTATGTCCTAATCAATTGCTTACATTATCAGCAAGGCTTCTGGTAAAAAGCATTGTTCAAAAGTCAACTGCATTTTATTATTGTATTTTGTTTTTCTCTTTGGATTTCAGCAATAATTGTTTAATATTATTTTCCTAACTGTCTTTGTATTTTATTATACAAGTATAACATTGCAAACTACATTAGACTGATATTATACCAGTTGGTGTTTAATATAAAAATTTGTAACTATAGGTATCTATTTCACTTTTCCCAGCATTCAGCTACTGTTGTCATACATTTTATTCCTATGTGTGTTTTAAGCCAAGGATGGTACACTGTAGCCTGTGGACCAAATCTAACCCACAGTATGTTTTTTATAGCCTCAGAGCAATAACAAAAAAGTGATTATTTTCCTTTTAAAATGCTATAAATCCAAAAGATAATGATAATATTTTAAAGCAAATGTGTTCCGCAAAGACTAAAACTTTTATTCTTTATTCTTTTTAAAAAATCCCTGTAGCATATTGTCATAATTTTTACTTTGAACAATTAGTTAACTGTTAAATAAATTGAATTGTTTTGTATAACCATGTAGTCAATGTTTCTAATTTTCTTCATTCCTATGAATAGATTCAGATTTGTACTTAGTATTATTTTCCTTCTTCCTGAAGAATTTTCTTCGTTATTTCTTGCAGTGCATGTGTCCTCCTGATGAACATTTTCAATTTTTTCAGTTTTTGCATTTCACAAATAGTCTGTATTTCTCTCTCATTTTTGAAAGTATTTTTCCTGGGAATAAAACTTTAGATTAATAATATTTTTTGTTTCTCTTTCTTTCTGTACTATAAAGAGTTTCTTTATCTTCTGTCTTACATTATTTCCAAAGAAAAGTCTGCTGTCATACTTACATTTGCTCATTGGGTCATAACAAATGTATTCCTCTACTGGTTTTTATATTCTCTCTTTAAAACAGATTTTCAACAATTTGATGGCAATTTGGTGAAGGTTTCATCTTGTTTCATGTAATTATTAGTGTTTGATTTGTTTATAATTACCTTTAATTTTGGACAGTTCGGGGGCATTATTTCTTGAAACATTTCTCTGCCCTTGACTTTCTTTTAGTAAGCCTAATTACACATATATTAGGCTACTAATATACATATTTCTCACGTTTGTTTAGTACTTACGTTTTTTTCTAGTCAATTTTTTTCTGTCTTTCATATTGGATGATTTATATTACCTTGATCTGTAATCTTTTCTGCTGCAATAAATAACATGTTATTAATTCTATCCAATTTGTTTTTTCTTTCATTTTAGTCATTGTGGTTTCCACCTTTGGAAGTTTTATTCAGGTTTTATTTATATCTTCTATGTCTCTATTTTAGTTTTATTTTTAGATTGGAAATATAGTTTATTTAGAAAGTAAATTAGAGACAGAGAGAGAGAGGAGATAGAGAGATTCATCTTCCCAAAGTAGGTGAAGGGGCCAAGGCTAGGAAACATGACGGCCTTAGCTCAGAGAGCCACATGGACACACCAGGGGTTAACAAAACAATGGCCAAGCATTTGTTTGTTTGTTTGTTTTTGTTTTGTTTTTGAGTTGAACTCTTACTCCATCACCTAGACTGGAGTGCAGTTGCATGTTCACAGCCACCCCAATGACAACCTGCTGGGCTCCAGTCATCCTTCCACCTCAGCCCTCCAAGTAGCTGGAATTACAGGTACATGCTACTACACCTGGATAATTTTTGATTTATTGTAGAGATTAGGTCTTGCCAAGTTGATCTTGAACCTGTGCTGGTCTTGAACCCGCGGGCTCAGGCAATCCACTTGCTTCAGCCTCCCAACGTGCTGGGATTACAGGTTGAGCCAACAAGTCCAGCCTATGTCTTTATTTTAAATACTCATTTATTTCTTTAGCTTTCGAAACATATGGCATATATTTATGTTATTTTAATAGCTTTTTTGTTCTTATTGCAACAGATTTGTCATTTGTGTCACTTTTGATTGATTGAATTCTCTTTATAGGTTATATGTTCTGCCTTTTTTTTTCCTTCTTTTTCATGGTCAATTTTGATTTTATCACAAACATTGAAAAATTTACCTGTTTGCTGGATATGTTTGTATTTATACAAACATTTTCCTGTATTCACACTGAAATTACTTGTTTTTTCTGAGATGTGTTTAATTACTTAGAAACAGTTTAATACTTTTTAATTTGTTTTTATTTTTATTTTTAGGTGGGGCAAGAGTAATATTTGCTCTGTGTCCAATTTTCATCTACTGTTGAGGTAAGATTTTTTAGTAAGATATATAGTGCCCTGTAAATTATAAAGGTTGACCCTCTGCCTGGTAGAAACAGGATGTTACCAAACCTATGAGAACTTCAGATGCTGTTTCCTCTCATCTTATTGGGTGAATTTTCCCTCCTCACTCCCCAGTCTTGTGTAGTTTCCTCATACCTATGATTTGATCATTACTCAGATAATTACTCAAGGGGTTTCCTCCAGAGATCTCTAGAGCTATCCCCATTATCACCTCTCTTCTGAAGCCTGCTAATTGTGGTTTCTGTAACTTCTCTATAGACACCCAGTTTGATCTTTTTGTCAGGGAGACTCTGGTGGCATCTGGTATTCTCCTATCTGCAACACAACCTGAAAACAATAAGATGGGACAAATGATGAAGTTCATCTTATTTGTTTTTCATATCTCAGGTACCATTGTCCTTCATTACCTGTTCTAATATCTTAAGTACTACTGTTTTTATTTATTTCTTCTATTTTCAGTTGTTTCCATCAGAAGTATAAGTTCAGTGTCAATTGCTTCATTTCGAATAATCATAAAATTCCCATATCCATTATGAGCTCAATGTATTAGTATGGCCAGGAAAAATGTTACTTTATTTGCAAACCATTGTAAAAGTATATTATACTCCATTCCATTAAAAATGTATTACTACTTCAAAATACTTAGCTGAGTACGAATCAGTACACAGATATCATGAAAGTGTTAAAGCCTGATGAAATTAAGGGTGAATTTAAGCACAATGCACATGACAATAACTATGATAACTATGTACTAGTCAAGAAACAAATAAAACTGAGGACTGAACAAAACTAATGGCTTATGAATCTAAAATTGCTAGTCACTAAAAATATGGAGTACAGAACTGAAATACATTTTTTTAAAATTCTGAAATAGAAAGACCTGTGGTTTCTCATGCATTTAACTATATAATAATATAGTATTATAAAATTAAAAATATATTTTATTGGCTAAGAAGCCCAGCTCTACATGACTACCATTCGGCATAAATGGTCAAAAAACTTATTGACCTCTTTCTCCAAAGTGACTTAAAAATAAGAATACATAATCAATTTTAAACAGCTAACAACTGAGTTTTATAAAAGATAGATGTTATTATATAACATTATATAGTTTTGCTATAAAGGCAAGAGAAAATCTAATTCCATTTAATATGTACATCGTTTTTTCTCATTTTGAAATTTATAAATATGAAGCACTTTACTTCAGGTCATATTTATGTTTTGAATTTATTCAGTTTTTGTTTTTCCCTGTTGAAAATTTTGTTTAGCATTTTCCTTCTGTTCATAAATCTTTTTCCTAATCTAGACTTACCCAACAATACCCCTTCATAATGCCTTGGAATGTGGGGAGTCGGGGAGGAATAGTTAAGAGTTTAATGGTAACCTGAAAAAAGAACCCCACTTATATCAACATTCAAATTTATTTCATTTTTACTAATATTCATTCCAAGCTATCATTACATTATCTGATTACGGTTCTGAGCTCTGAGAAAATAAAACAAGCTGTCACATTAGGATCCCAAGGATTGCTGACTCTACAGAAATTTTTTATTATAAAATTCTACCCTAATAACTTTATCAGTCTTCCATATATGACTCACCTATAGTAGCAATACTATATTAATTGATTTTAAATAATTAAAATGTAATCCAAAAAGTTTTTTAATTCTTATAAAAAATTTTTATAGCATGAAGGAAACTAGTCAATATTGTCTTACTTTCATTCATCAACTTATTCATTAACTTATTCTATAAATATTTTTGAGTATCTACTTTCAGGAACATAGGAAGTGCTAAAAGTTTAAGAATGTCATGAACAGATGGTTTTGTTTTCTTTTGTTGTTAGTGAAAAAGGATCTCATTTTGTTGACCCAGCTGGAGTACAGTGGCTATTTACCAGCACGATCATAGCTCACTATAGCCTCAAACTACTGGGCTCAAGCAATCTTCCTGCCTCAGACTCCCAAACAGCTGGGACTACAAGAGCGTACCACCACATCTGATTTGAATTACATAAAATTATTTTCATTTGTTTTTATGGGTATCCTTATTGAGTACAGAAATGAACTTCTTCAATTGCTTGAGAATGTTAATGGACTTCATCATCAGAGCTTTCAAGGCAAACAAATTCCTGATGTATTTTACTGCAATTATTGGGCAACGTTACTTCAGTGTGATTTGAGAAACCTAAACTAACCAGAAACAATATGAATGCTTACATACAAAAATAGGAGAAGATTTTACTTAACATGAATTGAGGAACCTTAAATATATATAGCTTGAGCTGGGACTGGTACATCCTAAAATATAAAATAAAGTAGCGCACATTTTGGACCCTTAATACCATTCAAACAAGTGTTGCCCAAGAGGCTTCAAGCATAGCTAATTCTAAATATACTCAGGTCCCCTGCATTCTTATGTGAAATGGCACTTTTTTTCATGTAGTATTATCTTTTTTTTGTCTTAGTATGTTTCTAACTTATGTTTATTAGCTAGCGCTGTTGTATTTATTACGTAATATAATGTAAGTGTAAAGATTTTATCATTTTATATACGGATTTCTGAGCAGTAACTAAAATAACACCTGAAGATTAGTTAGCATTCACTAAATAATTGTTGAATGAATGAATAGATGAATAAAAGCTTTCAGAATTCTCTCTTTATTCTTCCTTAATGTCCATCACCTTTAGAGCAAGAGAACCACACCAAGCCAAGACAGAATTGCAAGTGAAATGGGAGCATGCTCAATTTCAATGACAATCACTGAAGCTTGGGAGACTTATCTTTATGTATTTGAGAATAACTGTAAGTCTCTAATAAATAAGGTGAAAGTACTTTAAACACATGTACTTATCCTTCTGAAAGAAAAATATTCTCATTAAAAAAATTTTACATCGGTCTAAAGCCCATCAGAATCGGCACTACTTTTAATGTGAATACCGCTATATTTACAAAAACTTTTACTTTATAAGTAGATGTACTCTAAAGATTCATGAATCTACTGGATCCAAGTATGAACCTTTTCCATGCTATAACCTACTAATCACTAAAACTGTCCATGAGTGTATATGGATAGCTAAAATATGTGTATATACTTGACCCGTTTTTTTTTTTTTTTTTTTGGAACAGCTCAGTACTCTGGAAATAGATATTTTAAAGAAAAGACAAATAGTAAGATAAATCTCTATGTGGTAAAATTGCAATTGTACTTTCATTAGTAAATATAAAACATAGGGCAGAACATAAAAGAGTGAAAAACACTGGTGTATATTGATTACTATACTGACTTAACTGCCATAAGTTGGAAAATACTATACATTGTGGAAACTGTTCTCACATAGATAATCTCACACTTAAAAAATAGACTGCTAATATCTGCTATTAAGTATGTAAGACCTAAGAAACAAGCCATTTTGTATATTTCACTTGTTTAGCACCAAAGGGTAATATTTTAATATAATGAGATTGAAAACATAATAGTATATATTTTTACCTTGTGCTGTGATTAGAAAATTAACTAATTTAAGCTATTTATTAACTACTTGAGCAGTAACCATCATTCAGTTGTAAGTTTTTATATGATGGGAATATTTGAAAACATACTTTTCTTAATTACTTTAAAATAGACTATGTTGTTTGCCTTATTCAATAACATCACTATTATGCAAAAGAAAGCACATTCAAATTAACTTATATGACTTTTAAACATCATTCATCTTCATCGCATTATTTGCTGCATTATGCTAAAGTGAGTTCATTTTCCCTTTTTTACCCTGCAGAGACAGATTTATGAGGGTCTTCCTTATTTAAAATAGGGAAATCACTTTCATGATGGATTTTCATGTCAGTTTCAAAATACTTTCTATTGTCAAAAGTTTTTAAACTTGTGTACACCTTAATTCCTTATCCAGAACATAAACAAACACTTTCAATTAATGAATTAATACAGAATTACTGTGGGTAATTCAGATAATTAAATTCTACTACATTCTTCAAGTGTTAATCAATTAGTCATTTCACTGGCTGTAGGTCATAACATTTGGGGACTTCAATTAATTCAATTCCTATAGTTTCCAAAAGTCAAAATACACTTATTAATTTAATTCAATGAAATGTGTCACATCTATGTCTACTTTTACTTTTTCCTTTTCAGTTTCACTCAAAAACTCCACCCCTGCCCTTTGGACATGCACGAAAGCCCACCTCTACACATTCCTCTCCCCTTAACATGCGATTAAGCATGCTTCTAAACACTGGCATGCACTGTATACTAAATATTGCACCTATCAAGCTTTTACATGTTTTCATTTTGAAATTTCCATTTAAATGCAAATTCTGCCATTTAAATAGAGTCCTCGTGTTCTTTATTACACTATAATTACCAGTTCCCATCTTCCTGGGACCAATTGCTAGAAAGGCCATAGGTCATTTTACTAGCCCTCTAAAAGTGCGATTGAAATCAAGAAGTCATCATTGCTGGTGTTCCTGAGTGGCACCCATTTGTTAGAAGAGGGCTGAGGAACTGATTCAAGCAGTGCCCTAAAACCTGTCCTGTCCTGTGATTTACAAGAACAAGAACAAACAAAGCCTACAGCTACCGTTTCTCCAGGACCATGTGAATTAAATAGTTTAGCTAGTATTTGGCACACACAAATAGCAATTGAAACGTTGCCCTCATTTTGAAAAGAGACACATGCCAAGTGACACAGCTAATTCCAATGTCAGGAGGACAAACAAGAAACACAAATACATTAAGATAGTCTCCATTCTTACTAAACGAAATGCAATAAACCATTAGTTAAACTGAATAAAAATGTATTAAAACTGATAATTTCTATGGGACTGTTGATTAATATCATTTCCATTAGTATCAGTAAATTATGAGTTTGAAAGTCCTTGGGTTTTATGAATATACATGAAATTAATACTAGTAATTTTATATTATAAGACTATGGATTATAAAATGCGTGAGTATAACAGTTTTAATATTTAATTTTTAATATTTAATAAAATTTTGAAGCTACATATTTCACATGTAGACTTTGTGGTGTGTGTTTTGGGACAGGTGAACATAAAAAAGTGATGTTAGGTAAGTTGTTAGTGGCAACCAGAAATTATAAAATATTTTTAGGCAGCTTATTTTCAAAATGCTTAAGTCTTGAATCTCTACTTTGAAAGGTTATATACTACAGTGTAAAGAATGTGAATATTTGAGTCAGAAAAACATGGTTCAAACAAGATCACAATTACCAAATTGCTGCCCTTGAGCAACGTACTTAATCTCTCTCTGAAACTGAAAAGTAAAAGAATAAAATATCTAAGAAGTGAGCACATAGTAAGCAGGTGACAGACAGATGATAGATGATAGATAGAAAGATAGATAGAAAGAGAGATAGATAGCCAGCTAGCTTTAGGTGGTAACATCATTTAACAGGGAACAGATAACTTCCATGCACTTAGTTACACACTCATTATGGACATGCATTACTATTTGACTATAGGAGAAAAAAGCACAGCTTAGCTTACAACTTTTTGATGCCTGAGTCTCTTTCTCAATAATGAGATTTACTTTTATTCGTAGTATATACATTCATTCATAAGTAGATAGTATTATTAATCAATAAATTAGTAATTCATAAATATAGTATTATTAATAAATGCATATATTTTGGAATAAGGGGGTCTCACCTTCACCCAGACTAGAATGCAGTGGCATGATCACGGCTCACCACAGTCTTGACCTCCTGGTCTTAGGCAATCTTTCCACCGCAGCCTCGCAATGCTGCCACCATGTCTGGCTAATTTTTTTTACCTTTTGTAGAGACAAAATCATGCTTTGGTGCCCAAACTTGTATCAAACTCCAGGGCTCAAGCAATCCTCCAGTCTTGGCTACCCAGACTGCTGGAATTACAGATGTGAGTCACCAACCCAGCTTAATAATAAGGCATGTTTAGCCTAGTTCGTTGGGTTACAAATCTCTGGACCCTGAGTCAATAAAGTTACGGCGGTACTGAAGAAGCCAAACACAATCATCTAAATATAGGGTTAGGTTTAATCTCAAACTTGCCATCTTTGACAATATCCCTCTTAAGTTGTTAAATCACCAACTAGAAATGTATTCTTTGTTCTATTGTTTGTCCTCACTGACTCTTTGTTATTTTATCTCTAAAATAGAGGTAAATCAGGCTTCATTCTCCAAATGAAATTTTAATATTATATTTTACTTGGTAAAATTATTAAGATAGCTTAAATGTTACTGGAAAAAATTCTGATTTTGCTAGTCACTGTCTATGCTTAACTTTGTAAAGTATATCACGTCAAAGTTGGGTTTTTTTTTCTATCAACAATATTATTTATTCTTAATTGTCATCTGGAATTATTTTCCATCAGTATTGAGATAATTGTTTCCAAAATGTTCTCATGATTACTTCAGTCTTTACTTTACATTCAGCCAACTTATTAAAATGTAGAATACAATTATAAAAATATAAATGTATTATGAAACTGAAGCATTTTTCAGCATATGATATAGCTATTTAGTAATTGACATACTTTTTGTAAAAGCATCATTTAAAAATTTATTTGTTTTTAGCCCAGAAGAAGGATCACATAACCAGACTCTACATTTTTAACCATCTGATTATATTTACAGCTGATAAAACTGCAACTTTCAGAGCACTCAGGGAACTTTTTGGCAAAACAGAACATAAAGTTTGGATTAATAAAAAGCACAATTCCTATTGAATAATTTAAATTCCATTTAAAATATTGTTTACAATTAGTGAGTTCTGAAGGTTTCAGTTTGGCTTCCCAAAGTGTTCATTACATTTTCTTCTATGATTATGTTTTGGAAGAATGTTTACTTCCCACATTCATTTCTAAAAATTAACAACACAGCTCAAGCACATGTTTCTATGCAGAAAATATATAAATATTCTTTGAATCATATACTATGAATTTATCTTTATCCGCATTCTATTTCTTAGACAACAATATTTGAACTCCATAAATTGTTTCGGAATATCAGCAGAACTCAATTGCTTTTGTCAAGATATTAACAGTATCAGTAATTGAATCTTTCTCCCCTTTCAATTCCTGGTGTTGGCTACATTGTGATATCCCTAGTTTCTGGCAGTTCACCAGATTATTCATTAACTTATTTAAACTTCAAAAATTGGAAAATTCATTCAGTCATTCTTCACTCAACCATTTACCTTGAGTGCCCACTCTATGCCAACCTCTAATCAGGCGCTGAGAATAGACATATAAACAAGTCAGATAATTCTCTGCCCTCATAAATTCTTAAATTTAGTGAAGGAAGACATAAAAAAATAATATACATCTATATCCAAATAAATATATTGCATGATGTCAGTTACAAGTAGGAGCAAAAGTAAAAAAGACAGATAAAACAGTGGCATGAGTAAGGGAGAAGAATACATTAAAGATGGGGTTCAGACATGTCTTTTACCAAAATATGACATCTGAGAAGAAACCTGAATAAGGCAAATGAGGATCTTTGCCAATATTTGGGAGACAGGCTGCCCCTGGTACAGAAAATGGCAAGAGAAAAAAAAAGCCCTGACTGGGAACTGTTTGTTATGCTAAAATAGCAAAAATACTGACTGATTGGAGAATGTTGAGCAAAGGGGAAAAGGGGAAGACAGATTCTAAATGAGGCAGAGGGAAGGTTGTGGGGGGGGGTAGGTTCCCAAGGGCACATCTGGTAGGACCTTTGAAATTCAAAGTAAGGACTTGGAATTTTGGTTTATGAGATGGCAATTGTTTTGTTCCCCCCCCCCGCCCCAAACAAAAAAAATTTCTTCTGCTACTATTTGGAGAATTTACTCTCACTGGAAGAGTGATAGAATTTTACCATTGCATGCTGTTGTGGTTCTGGAGAGATGATGGTTACATGGATGAGGATGGTAGCACTAGAGTAGTAATAGAAGGCCAATTCACTACATGTATATTTAGAGTGAGAGCTTATAAACTGTGTTAGTCCTTTTGCTTCTTAGAATAAGACCCTGATCCTTGACTTCTCTGTTTCTCTCACTCCCCACATACTATCCATCAGCAAGCTATGTTGGTTCAACCTTCAAAATAGAAACAGAATCCAATCATCTCACTTGCTGCATTAGTACCCATTTGTTCAAGACCACTTTGTCTCTAGCCTGGATGAATGCCTCCTAACTGGGCATCTCATTCTACCCTTCTCCCATGTCACCTATTGCAATACAGTAACAAGAAATATACCGTTAAAGTGTAGAAAAGCCCATTATATTTTTATGCTCAAACCTTTGGAGTGACTTTAATATGGTTTATTGTTACATCTTTAGTTCAGTTATTTCCTACACTCTCCCAACTGACACTCTTCCAGTGACACTAACCCCCTTCCTGTCCTAGGAACATACAGTACAGATCTCTACCCCAAGCACTTTTTGCTTTCTCTATTCTCTGCCTAGAACGCTCTTCCCCCAGATGACCTTCTGTTTTACTCTTCCACCTACTTCATACCTTTATTTAGTGTCACCATCTCCAGTTTTCTCTAATTCACTGCTTATAACTACAACCTCTGAAGTTAAACTTTCATTTCAACATTTCCCTTTTATTTTATCTTGTTTCATAACTCCTACAAAATCGATGCATTATATTTGTTTGATGCTTTATTGTATGTTCATGGCCATGTGAACAATTTTTGTTGCTCAGGAAAATTATTTAGCTCCCCATCCAATAGGGACATGGGAGGATAACACTTGGTCCTTTTATGTTTGGATGGGATCATGTGACTAGTTCTAGAAAACTAGATGTTGAACAATAGAAATAAAAATATGTGTAATTTATGTTCTGGAATATTTGATTTCTGACACGAGGGCCTTCATACTCACTTTTCTTCTCCCTCTGTGAATGGTAGGAGTAACAGTGTCTGCACCATTGGCCTTGGCCACAGAATGAAAACATACAGAGTAGAGACACCAGTCAACCTATGATAGAGACTCAACTAGCATAATAAATAAATCTTTATTCTCTTAAGATTCTAAGATTTTGAGCTTATTTAATAGGGCAACATTTATGTAGTTCTATGTGAGCAGGTATTTTTATCTGTTTTTCTTATTGCTGTGTCAGAATATCTTTGACATAGTAACTTGTCAAAAAATTACTGAATAAATGAATTAGACACTTAGTGACTAGTATTTAATAGATTAAAATTATTTATCTGTTGTAGTCAAGAACAGTCCCTCACCGAACCCTACTGCCATTGAACTTCTTAGTTTTTATTTAAAAATTACATTGGAACGTATATATCCGATTACAATGCTGAATCACATTTGTGAGTTGGAATGTTTATTAGCCTTGAATGACTATTAGAGAAGCAAAGCCTTTCCTAGAACTTTATTTGTATGTTTGTACAATCAATCATAGTGAATATTGATGGGAAGGAGGCCTGGAGAAAATGAAATGAAATGAGAAATTAGGATATTTGCCAAGTGCCTAGATAATTGCGTTGGGTCATTAATAAGAAATGATATTTTGCTCAACACCATAATTTTTTTTGTAGAAAAGACAGTCTTATAGAATAGAAATTCATTCTGAATCAAGAGAGAAGAGAGAAATTTATGACCTGCAGACAGCAAAAACCCCAACTAGGAGTGTAAGGGTGCAAACAGTTATACAGGATTAATCATAATACTACTCTAGGATAATTTTGAAAAAATATTAAAAATAATGAGCTGCAAATGCCCTAGTTTGTATTAAAAATCAAGCATAGTTTATGATCTAGCATGCCTTTGTAAATGATTCTGAATAGCCTACTCTGTGGGAACAGGCACAAATTGAAACCGTTGGACATTATGAGAGAGCCAAAGTTGCTATTAGAGACCAGTGAAAGAAAATAGGGAATTACTCAATTGCATATGTCAAGTTATTAGTGGATTCAACAATTTTCTCATTGTCTTGTTTATGTTCAGAGTGTTTCTTAAGTTGCTTTAGTCTTTGACATTTCATCAGATTTTAAGCAGCTGCAAAGAATGGCCCTTACAAAATGATGAGAGAAACCATTGCTAATAATGTTCCTCTGCTAATAAGTTTTCTCTGCTACATAGATAAAATGGTTGACTCTAGAAACATCACATAGCTTTCCCTTTGAAGCGTGTGTCTCCCTGGTAGGAGCAGATGACCTCACTCATCTAACTTCATAGCTAGGGTGAGTATAACAGAGTTTTTCCAAGTAAAATTATACTTTCAAATATCCAGAAACTGTGAGTGTTGATGCAGGTTGTATTTAAGGTCCAATATTGGAATTCATCACTTAAGTTTTTTAAAATATATATTAGTCTGAAAAGTAAGCATCACACAATTTTGATCTTAACTATATGAAGTTGACCATACTTTATGCAACATATACAAACACAGATACACATGCTTTTTTTAAGACCAGGAATTAGTTTTCCTAAGTCATTTGGGTTTTCCATATAACTGTATTTGACCCCTAGTTCATTCTTATGAAATATTTCCATGAGTAATAAGTAAGACTATTAAAAACATATATATGTAATAGCTATAACAGTGACGCTGGATTAAACAAAACTAATACACAGTTTGTCCAAATTTCTCTAATTTAAAAAGATTCTGTTATGATATAGAGTATAGGAAATCACAGTTGTGATAAAGGCACAAAACTTAAATGCACAATATTATTTATATCGATTCAGACTAATATTAGATTTGCAATTTGATAAAAACATAGACACATACAGTCAAGCTTCACTCTGATCTCTCTAACACTTATGTTTGAATTTTGCTAGATGGCAGTGGCAGGAACCAAATACAACTCAGATATACTTGTATTGACTTTCTACAACATCATTAACTACCTTTCAGAATAATCGGTGGGAGACAGAGAGACTGTTACTGGGACTCTTTTGTCAAGTTAACTGTAAATGCTAAATAATTAATTTGATTTTAGCTTATTACTCATTGAGTCAGAATATCAATGCTCACCATTAAACAATGGGACTATTGGGAATTTAGGCAAGGTAAATATTTCCAGTGGTTAAAATGAAAAGTTCCTGTCTGTCCTCTATTTTAGGTTCAGTAATTTGAACCCTGGTATCAAATAAACTATGAATTTTCATTTTATCAGGTTTTAAAGTTATTCAGAATCTATGTTGCCAAGACAGTCAGTGTCTTCTTCTCTTTTTGTTACATACATTTCTTTCTTTCATTTTGGATTTCCTATTGAGTTACATTACGAATGTGTTTTCAGCTTTTTGGTCTTCTCCTTCTCCATCTAGGTTTTCTGTTTGTTTGTTTGTCTTATCTTTTCTGTTTATTGATTTTCCATGTACGTTTCAAGGATCCTTACTACTTTGCTCATTTGTATGCGTTTCTTCCTCCAGAGGGTCTCAAGTCAGTATTATCAAGGTTGGGTATCTACCTCACAGTTGTCGTTGTTTATTGAACTTAAGGGTCCCGGACCTGAGGTAGATTTGCTGAGCCACGTGTGCTCTGTGGATATTTTTTCTTATGATTCTGAATATTTGAATTCTTGTTTGACCGAGGCATAAACATTAGCAATAGTGGAGACATTTTTTAGGATTCTAACTAGCCATCTGCTTTTTACAGAGTGACTTCAACACTACAAGTGGTAATTCAATTTTTACAAGAGCAACCAACCGCCCAATAGGCCTGGGTATTATATTGCTGGGTATTAATTTGTTGTTGTTGTTGTTTTTCTCTATGTATTCTATAGAATTATTGAGACACTACCAGTGGCCATAAGGTCAGAGGCTTTAAAAAAACAACAACAAAAAAAGCTACTGTGATTAATGTATTTTACAACTTATGCTAGAATTAAAACATATAATTCAATTTAAGATATACAAATAGGTTTGAATCAAGGCCCGGAATCAAAGTTATTTTATAAAACCCTACTCTCATTCTCCTGTTCCTATTTACCAGTTATTGGACCTTTTGACTTAGGCAAGTTAAATCTATAACAGAGGCTCAGTAAGATACAGCCAGTACATCACAGAAGAAAATAGTTGAAAATGAAAACTCGTCAGTCAGCAGCAGAGCTAGTTATAATCCAAGAGAAGCCCTGTAGTGGGGGGCATTAGCCATACATACTGTTCTAGGGCTCACGGGGTCTATTATTGTGGTCTCAGCAATATTGTGAGTGAGTTTTACCCTAAATGTGGTTTAGATAATAAGACTGATACACTTCTACCAAAAACATATAAAATGGTTGATAACTCACATCATGAAACTTTTGAGGGAGATCAGGGCTGACTCCAAAATGTTCTGAAAATGGCTTGAGAGAGCTAGGGAAGGAGAATGGCACACTTTTTCGGTGTTTAGGACGTAGTGTTAGAGTAAGGGTGTCTGCTCTGGCTTGTACTGACATGGATTAAATTTCCCACTGATACCAAAGCAGGGAAAACTGGAATTTCTCATCAGCTTGTCAGATTTAGGGCCAGGAAGCAAAAAGTAATGGTTGTGTTTAAAGTCTGTTAGTAGTCAAAAATAAAATTTGAAATGAGTTTCTTATTATACTCAGCCAAATCAACTTCCCTTTTTATTTTCTTTTCCATCCCAGATCCCACATAGATATTAGACACATTTAGCACAACAAAATATGTTATATTTTAAGGCAAGTTAATTTTCAGCATCCCTAAGGGGAGGGATTATCACTATAATTCTCAGCTGAACTACATGATATAACTGGTCCCTAAAATCTCTTTTGTCCATTAAGACCAAAAAAACTTAGCACAAGAAAAAAAAAAAATACCCCAGATAGTTGAAAAGACAAATATTGTATTATAGAAGCTAGGTCTTAACAAAATAGTTGAATACATTCTAAGAATGTGTTAAGTTTAGTAAAATAATAATAATAATAACTTCTAGTAATACAGAAATAATTCAACAAAGAAGCTGCAACCTAAGAGCTATTACTGAAGCTGCACCAGAAATAACTACATATTGCATTTTCTCAAAAGAAAAGGGTTGTTTTCTTTTTTTCTAAAAGTCTTTCTTATTGTAACATATGCTAATTACTAGGTGCTGACTCACTTTATGGGTATAAATTAGATTGTGCTGGAGAGTCATGCAAAGCTTATTTTTTTCTATGTCAACATAAAAGCCTCTAATTCTAATATTATTTTTATTTTTCAAAAATTATTCCTAATAAATTAAATAATAACCTAAGTATTAAAAAATAGCATATTGGAACACAGTTTGTGCTATTATTTATAGAAATATAGAGTTAGGAGTTAGGAAATAATTTTTCATTTATTTATTTATTTATTTTTTGAGTTGGAGTCTCACTCTGTCGCCCAGACTGCAGCCACTGCAGCCTCGACCTGCTGGGCTCCAGCGATCCTTCCACCTCAGCCTTCCAAGTAGCTGGAACTACAGGCATGCGCTACCATGCCCGGCTAATGTTTTGTTTTTGTTTTTGTTTTTGTTTTTGATTTATTGTAGAGATGAAGTCTCGCCAAGTTGCCCAGGCATGTCTCGAACCCGCTGGCTCAGGGAATCCACTCACCTCAGCCTCCCAAAGCACGGGATTATAGCCACCAAGCCCAGCTAATTTTTTATTTTTTTAATCATGACTTCTGGGAAAATGGCAGCAGAACCAGCTGGACTATGCAAGTCCCATTGTGAATGAGTGAGTGTTTGGAAAATTTTGCATATATGTCTGTAAGTGCATGTGCGTGGTTGACTGAGTGGGGACTTGGGAGCAAGTGGCCAGGGCTCTCCTGATGAAGTAGCTCGTGCCACATTGCTCTGCTTGGACCCTAGTACTTCCCAGGTACAGAAGTTAAGTATCATTTTAAAAATATCAGAAAAGCTTTTTCTGAAAAGAAGCTGTCAAAAGTGACTGCTGACTCCAGGCTCTGCCCCACCACTACAGCACCTAGCTGGACACTGGCAACCAGAGCAGCAGAGGGAGCACAACAAGGGAACCAGAGGCAGAGTACCACTGGAGAAGATGAAACAGGCACCCTGCCACCATCTTGAAAATTTGCAGGAAAGTGCTCCAGCTTGCTTACCACAGAGTGACAGACCAGATCTCTGTGACCAGTGGATCGACTTCTCTGGGGTTGATCATGACTGAGAGGAAATATCCCCAAAGCACAAACTCTGAAGGGACAAGATGAGTGCTGAGTCTCAGATGCCCCATTCCATACCCTGATTCAGCAGTCAGACAGAGAATGTGACCAGAAAAAGATGAGTGAGACCCCCGAAGGCACCAGTGGTGAGTCTGGGGCTGACCCAACCACTTCCTCCACAACAAACCTCTGAACATCAGACCCACATAGCTGGGTAATGACTGAGAGGGATGAACTGAGGCAGAGCCTGGACATCAGTCACAATAGGAGGACTCTACTCCAGGATAGGCCTGACTGGGACACCCCCTGTCAGCATCTGGGGAGGAGACAATCTGCATGCACTAGAAGGGATTCCCCTGAAAATATGAGAGTTCAAGGGGAGGACTGAAGCTCCACCGACCTCCACTGCCTCCTCCTCTTTCTGATATAGATTTTTCAGGTCAGTCTGGGTTTCAAGAGTGTCAGCTCAACAGGTCAATTGGCTGGTAAGCCTAACCTCAGAAGTGTTAGCTCTGGTGAGCTGGAAAGTCAAGCCTGAGAGTGTTGCAGATTCAGTGGCCTGGCAAACCTAGCCCCCAGAGTGTTGGCTCTAGTGGGCTGCAAACCAAACCCTAAGAATGCTACAGTCCCCAGAAGTGTCTCAGTTTCAGAGTCTTGCCTTCTTCTGGCAGCTCTCCCAGTTCATCTGGCTCAATTGGCTGGCAAGTCAGTCTCTGGGGTGCATGGCTTTTCAGGTCAAGATTCTTGTCTTGTGCCCAGGAAGAATGAGGGACACGAACAGTTGGAAAGTGAGAGAAAGCAAGATTTATTGAGAGGACAGAAAATCTCCCACAGTAGGAGGGGATCTGAAGGGGTTGCCAGTCTGGGATCAAAACCTGGTGCTTACATAGCTCTAAGGCTGAGCCAATTGGTTGGTACTTAGCAGTGAGCTGATTGGTCATTTTTCTATCTCAGCAGTGTGTACTTAAGGTCCAGCTTGAGAGGCTCCCAGGGAGCTTGTTTACCAAAGTCAGTGTATCAGCCTGAGGGGCCACTGGAAATTTGCAGTATTGCTACCAGAGGACCCATCCTGTCTGTCTGCCTAGCCTTTCTCTAGCTATCTCCTGCCTCACTTTCATGGGTGGAACACTGGGGAGATTGTGAATGAGGCTGTAGCTCTGCAGGAGACAGTAGCGGGGCTTACTTGTGAGCAGCTGGAAGGAACAATTACAGAACCTGCCACAAGAGGGCAGGATGTTTTGTGGTTTATGGTTTGTTTGTTGTTGTTTTTAATTTCTTTTTCTTTTTCCTTTGTGCACTAATGTGTATGTGAGGATTTGGCCTGGATTCTGTGCCATCTTTTTTTTTTCCTTCTTTATTTTTCTTTCTTTCTTCTTTTGGTTTTGTTTATGTGTGTACATGAATGATTGAGTGCTCATCTTTCTGGATTTTATTTGTTTTTGGTTCTTCTCTTTTTTTTTAGCATAATGTGTGTGACTATATGGGCAAGGGTTCTATTTGAATTCTCTTTTTTTCCATTTTGTGTTAGGAGTGTGTGTGTGTGTGTGTGTGTGTGTGTGTGTGTGTGTGTGTGTGTGTGTTTAATTGTTTTTGGCTTGGTTTCTGCTTTTGCTTTCTCTGTGTGTTTTTTTTTTTTTTAATTTGTCCATCTTATTTCATTCTAGCTTTCTCTGTTCTCTTCATTGCTGTTACTCTATCTTGGTCACACACACACTGATTGCATCATCATATAGAGTGTTGATAGGGAATGGATCTCAGGGAATCATAACACACATACTGATTGCCTTGTCATATAGAGTGTTGGTAGAGAGTGGATCTCAAGAAGCCATAACACAATCAGTGAACATTGTGATTTTCAAGTATTTTCTGAATCCTAGCTCCCTGTCCTCAACCTTATTCAACTCTCAAATCTACAAGAGACAGCAAAGCTTTCTACCCACAGCCCTGTTTCAAAATAGAACAAATTAAGAATCTTGATAAGGGAAGAATCAAGGACTGAGAAAACATCAGAAGTGAAAGCTTCTCCCACTGCTACTAAATAATGGAACGACAGAGAAAAGAAAGATATTGGTTACAAATGAGGAAAAATCAATGGATGAACACAGGTAATTCCAAGTGTAGCAAAGAGAAAACACCTGAAAAATCAAACCTCAGAGCCCCAATAATAGAAGTCACTAATGACTGGTGCTAAATGGATGGAAAGAGTGAATAAGACTCAAGAAAGACAAGATGCTGAAATAACTTGTAACAGATATTTGGCAATAAAAATTTTATCCAGGAAATAAATAACAAGATGACAAGCATGGAAAGTAGAATTAATCAAGCAAAAGGACCTTGGAACTCAAAGAACAAAACATGGAATTATCTTGACCTGTAAAAAACATAATAAGAAAACTCAGAGAGAAAGACCAAAGCATCCAAAAGATGTGCAATTATATCAAGAGGCTGAACCTATGCTTGATTGGTATCCTTGAAGAAGAAAGAAAAATGGAGAATACCTTGGAGCAAGTATTCCAGGAGGTTATCCAAGAAAATTTTCCCCATTTCACCAGAGATGTGATCATCCAAACACAAGAGATATAGAAAACTCCCCACAAGGCATCAAACCCCTAGACACATAGTAATTTGCCAACACAAAGTAGGCGCAAAAGAAAAATCCCTAAAGGCAACAAGAGAGAAAGGTCAGACTACCTACTGCAAAAACCAGTCAGAATAACAGCAGAGCCTTTGGCAGAAAAACTATAAGCTAGAAGGGACTGGAGTCCAATATTCAAAGTCCTCAAAGATTAAACAATTTCAACAAAGAATTTTCTACCCATCCAACCTTAGCTTCACCAGTGATGGAGAATTTTAATACTTCCCAGACATCCACTCCCTAAGAGATTATGCAACTTCCGGACCAGCTTTACAGGAGATGCTGAAAAAGGTACCAAACACAGAAGAAAGAAAAAAAAAGAAAGACCACACACTTCCCAAGAGAACAGGAGAACACAGAATCAACAAAGAGTATATCGTGACTGCAAACTTGAAAATATACACATATACCAACTCATAAGTTGATAGAAAACAACCAGCTAGGCGTGGTGGCTCAGCCTGTAATCCCATGCCTTTGGGAGGCTGAGGTGAGTGGATTGCCTAAGCCCGTGGTTTTGAGACCCTCCTGGGTAGCGAAACCTCATCTCTACAATAAATTTTTAAAAACCCAGCTGGGCGTAGTAGTGCATGGCTGTAATTCCGGCTACTTGGAAGGCTGAGGCAGAAGGATCACCTGAGCCCAGCAGGTCGAGGCTGCAGTGGTAGGGAGCAGTCACTGCACTCCAGTCTGGGTGACAGAGTGAGACTCCAACTCCAAAAAAAAAAAAAAAAAGAAAACAAACAACCAAACAGAGAAAAAACTTTATGAGAACTTCGTGATGGGGATAAATAATCACATTTCAATAATCAGCCTGAATATGAACGGACTAAATTTACCACTGAAAAGACAGAGAATGGCAAACTGGATTTTTAAAAATGACCTAATAATTTGCTACATACAGGAAAATCATATCACCACAAGGGACACACACAAACTCAAAGTTAGAGGATGGAAAACAAATTTCCAGATAAATGAATCACAAAGAAAAACACAAGTCATGATCCTAACATCATGCAAAACCTTTAAGCTAACAAAAATGTAAATAGATATGGAGGGACATGACATAATGATAAAAGGTTCAATTCATCAACAAGAAATATCGATCCTAAACATATATGCACTCAACACAGGGATACCAGCATTTATAAAGAAACTACTACAAGACTGACCACATTCTCAGCCATAAATCAAGCACCCTCTCAGAAAACAGTGGAATAAAAATAAATATCAACACCAACAAAATTACCCCCAAACCCACAAAGACATGGATACCAAACAGCATAATATTGAACAATAACTGGAGTGACACAGAAATTAAAATAGAAAATAAAAGATTCCTGGAAACAAATGAAAATGAAGAAACATCTTATCAAAACCTCTATGATGCCATGAAATCAGTTTTAAAAGGGGAAATATACCTCTACAAACACACATCAAGAAAATGGAAAGATCACAAGTTAATAGCTTAATAAGCCATCTAAGGGAGCTAGAAAGAGAAGAAAACCAAGCCTCTAACTTCAGCAGAAGAATGCAGATAACCAAAGTAGAAACCCAGAAACAAGACATAGAAGACCAAAATATCACAGAAAAAAAATCAATAAAATAAAAAGCTGGTTCTTTGAAAGAATTAGCAAGATTGGTCCAGAAGGACCAAGAAAAACAAAAAAGAAAAAGTCAAAATAATCACAATCAGAATGCAAAAGATCAAATCACAACTGACTCCAAAGAAAGACAAAAGAATTGAGAAAAATGGAATTTTCCCCAAATCATTTTATAACGCTAACATCACACTGATTTCCAGACTGGGTAAAGATCCAACAAAAAAGAGAACTACAGGCCAATATCATTAATGACCAATAGATGCAAAAATCCTCAACAAGATTCTAGAAAATCAATCCAAAACACAGTTCAAAATTTATCCACTCTGGCTGACTAGGTTTCATTCTCAGGATGCAAGACTGGCTCAACATCTGCATGACCATAAATGTAATTAAATATATCAACAGATATAAAAACAAGAACCACACGATTATATCATTAGATACAGAAAAAGTTTTTGTTAAAATCCAGCATCCCTTCTTAAAAAAAACCTGTTGGGAGCCGGCCACAGAGGCCCACTGAGCATTTGGAATCAGGGAGGGCCATGGACCCCAAGACCACTAGGATGCATTTGGGAGCTGTTGATCCCATTCCCTTCTCCCTTTTTCTACTTAGCACACTTTGCCAAAAGGAACTCTGATGACCTAAGCTGAAGGCTCTATGACTGTGACAGGCATGGCTAACTCTAGAAACTCATTGTTCCTGTTTCCCATGAACTGTGGTTTCGGCTTAGGTATTAGATATAATTCAAACTCATGTCACATTTGGGAGCCTTCAATACGGTACAAGCTTCTTTGTAAGATTTAAAAGTATATTTGTAGAATTAGTATATACATATGGAGAGCTGTTTTCAGCTTTAGATGGTATAGATGATTATCTGAGTACCAGAAATGGCCCAGCACAAACCCTGGGCTGGGCCACATTCCTAAGGGCCCAGCACATTCTTTGGACTGGGCTACATTCTTTTAAATCGGTTTTTGCTACAATTAGTGTAGGGTTTTTCTACTTATAGAAATTGAATTTATTTTACTCATAGGAAGTATTGCACAATAGGTCATGCTAACATCAGGAAATTAAGTTAGTTCAAGCATGATCAAGCATGATATTTTGAGGTTTAATGAGAATACAGCTAACTTTAGAAATTTCATTGTTCCCATTTTCTACTAAATGTGGTTTTGGCCTTTGTACAATTTACAGCTTACATTTGGGTTTTATTTTAGAAGCTTTATTGTTGATGATCAATTTTATATATTTGGGATTAGGAATTAGAAACTTTTATAGAAGTTAAGATAGATATATAGGATTTTAGAATAGCCATTTTGTTAAGAGATTGCAATAAATTGTTCCTAGAAATGGCCCAGTGTGATCTTTGGACTGGGCCACATTCTTTAGGAACTGGTTTGGGCTATCTTTAAGAGTTTCTATAGTGTAGGTAGAATTAGCATAGAAAAGAAAGATATTAGGATTTAAGTTAGTCATTAGGTGTTGTGTATGCATAAGCTTTAGAAGTTATTGAGTATTAAAATATTATGATGTTAAAATTGTTGTATTGCTTTTGAGGAACATTAACCAAGGAACAGTGAGAAAATTTTGGGATTGTCCTTCCTCATGCTTGGGGAAATGCCTGGTGGGTGGGGGATGCCCCTCATCCACCTGGCTTTGTGTTCACGTGAAAGTCTTGTGATTTAACCCGTGAAAATTTGGGATAAAAGCCTTACGGTTTGTCCCATTAAACAGTTTCTGCACTAGACTGAGTTCAGTCTCTTTCTTTCTCCTCCCTTTCTTTCTTTCTTTTAATATCTATCCCTCCTAACAGAATCACCAATGCTGCCACATCTTTCCAGGGACCCTCAAATCCTGCAAGGGCTGGCTCCCTGCAAAAACCCTCAAACACCTAGATCTAGAAGGAACATATCTAAAATATTAAGCACCATCTGCAATGAACCCACAGCTAGCATATTGCTAAATGGACAGAAACTGGAAACATTTCCCCTGAAAACTGGAATAAGACAAGGCTACCCACACTCACCACTCTTATTCAACATTGTGTTGACAGTCCTAGCTAGAGCAATTGGACAAAAGAAGGAAATCAGGAGTAAAAAGAGGAATTTAAGTTATCCCTCTCTGCTATGATATGATCCTATACTTTGAAAACATAAGAGCATCTGTCAAAAACCTCCTTGCACTAATAAAGGACTTTGCAAAAGTCTTGGGGTATATAATAATACCTTGGCATCTTCCTAACCAGAGAAGTGAAAGTGAAAGATTTGTACAATAAGAACTACAAAACACTGCTCAAAGAAATCCAAGAAGACACAAATGGAAAAATATTCTATGCTCGTACATAGGAAGAACCAACACTGTTAAGATGTCATTCCTACAAAAAACAATGTAGAGATTCAATGCAATATCAATTAAATTGCCAACATCATTCTTCTCAGACCTGGAAATGACAATAGAGAAATTCATATGGAAACATAAATGACCACAAATAGACAAAACAATCCTTAGCTCAACAAACAAAGTAGGAGGTATCACCCTTCCAGACTTCAAATTTTACTAAGGCTACAATAATCAAAACAGTCTGGTAATGATACAAGAACAGGCATACAGACCAATGGAACAGGATAGAGATTCTCGAAGCAAAGTCTAAATTTCTCATCCAACTCATCTTTGACAAAGCCTCCAGTAACAACCACTGGGAAGAGGAGAATCTATTCAGTAAATGGTGCTGGGAAAACTGTTTGATCACATGCAGAAGATTGAAACAAGAACGCTACCTATCACCATACACAAAAATTAACTCTAAACGAATCAAAGACCTATAAGTAAAACCTCAAACTATAAGAATCTTAGAAAATGCAGAAGGCGCCCTTATGGAAATTGGAACTGGCAACCAATTTCTTATCAAAACCCCACATACCCATACCATTGGAGATAAGATAGACAGTGGGACCTCACCAAACTGGCAAGCTTCTGCACAGAAAAAAAAAAAAAAACCATCAAGAGAACGTGGAGATAGCCCACAAAATGGGAAAAAAGATTTTTGCCTACTGTATATCTGACAAAGGCCTAATGTCTAGGATCTACAAGGAACTCAAGAGTGCCAAAAGGAAAAAACAAACAAACAAACAAAACCACAAAGATTTCCATTAAAAAATGAGCTAAAGACATGAATAGACACTTCTCTAAAGAAGATATACAAGTAGCGAACACACACACGAAAAAGATCTTAACCTCACTAATCATCAGAGAAATGCAAATCAAAACCACTTTGAGATACCACCTAATCCCAATAAAAATGGCCATTATGAATAAAACAAACAACAACAGATGCTGGTGAGGATGTGGAGAAAAAGGAACGCTTCTACATTGCTTGTGGGAATGTAAACAAGTGCAACTCTTTGGAAGACAGTGTGGTGATTTCTGAAATAACTAGAAATTAACCTTCCATATGACCCAGCAATCCCCCTGTTGGAAATATACTCAGAGGAACTCAAGTCATTCTACCAAAAAGACAACAGCACATGCATGTTTGTTGCAACTCTATTCACAATAGCAACACATGGAACCAACCATGCTGCCCATCAAAGCTAGACTGGATAAGAAAAATGTGATACATACACACAATAGAAAGTTATGCAGCGAGAAAGGACAAACATCTGGACTTCACAGCAACTTGGTTGGATTGAGAGTCTATCATATTCAGTTATCTATCACAGAAACAAAGATCAGAGAGACATAAGTTCTCACTCTTAAGTGGATCTTGAACAGTCATCATATTACTATAAGAAAGGATTTGGTAGTAATGGAAAACTGCCAGGGAAGTGGGAGTGGGATTGGCAGTTGAGGGAAACTGCCAGGGGAGGAAGGGGTCTACCTCATCACAAGGGAACTGCAAAATGAACACTATATACCTAGCCTTGAATTGTACCCCACATTTTTAAAATAAAAGAAATTAAAAAAATAAAAATAAAGAAATAGAAAAGATTATCAGAGTCTACTATGTACACCTGTATGGAAACAAATTTGATAATCAAGATGAGCTACAGGACTTTCTCACATCATGCAACTTCCCAAGGTTGAAAAAAGAAGACATTGAGACACTAAACAGACCAATAACAACCCAGGAAATTGATTTCATCATAAGAAAACTACTCACACACACACACAAAAAAATCCCTGAACCTTATGGTTTTCCAGTAGAATTCTATAAGCCCTACAAGGAGGAGCTGGTATCAATCCTATTGAAATTATTCCAGGCAATTGAGAAAGATGAAACTCTCCCCAATTCATTTTAAGATACTAACATCATACTTATACCTAAACCTGGTAAAAATTCAACCAAAACAGAGAACTACAGGCCAATATCACTAATGAGCATAGACTAAAAAAGTCTCAACAAGATTCTAGATAATCGTATCTAAAAATACATCTTACAAATCACCCCCCATGATCAAGTAGGCTTCATCTCCAGGTTTCAGCTATGATTCAACATCCACAAGATCATAAATGTAATTAAATACATCAACAGATATAAAAACAAGAACCACATGATTATATTACTAGTCACAAAAAAGCTTTGATAAAATCCAACATCTCTTCTTGAGAAAAACCCTGAAACACCTTGTCAGAGAAGGATCATACCTCAAAATAGTAAGAATTTATGATAAATCCACAGCCAACATATTGCTAAATGGACAGAAACTGGAAGCATTTCCCCTTAAAAGTGGAATAAGACAACATTGTGTTGGAAGTCCTAACAAGAACAATTAGACAAGAGAAGGAAATCAGGGGTATCCAAATAGGAAAAGAGGACGTTAAGTTATCCCTCTTTGCTGATGATATGATCCTATACCTCGAAAATTCAAAAAAGTCTGTCAAAAACCTCCTTGCACTGATAAAGAACTTTGGCAAAGTATCAGGGTACAAAATAAACGTGAAAGACAGTCGCATTTTCATACACCAACAACAAACAGGCAGAGAACCAAATAAAGCACAATCCCTTTCACACTAGCCATAAAAAATTAAAATACCCCACATATTCCTAACCATAGAAGTGAAATACCTTCACAAAGAAAACTACAAAACATTGCTCAAGGAAATCCAAGAAGACACAGACAAATGGAAAAATATTCCATGCTCATGGATAGGAAGAATCAACATTGTTAAAATTTCCATCCTACCAAAAGCAATCTTCAGATTCAACGTAATAACCATTAAATTACCAACATCAATCTTCTCAGACCTGGAAATGACAACACAGAAATGTATATGGAAACATAAATGACCACAAATAGCCAAAACAATCCTTAGTAAAAGAAACAAAGTGGGAAGTATCACCTCCTGACCTGTGATACCTCCAGACTTTAAACTTTACTATAAATCTACAATAAACAAAACAGCCTGGTGTTGGTATAAGAACAGGCATATAGACCAATGGAACAGGATAGAGATTCCTGAAGCAAAACCTCGATTTTTCAACCAACTCATCTTCAACAAAGCCTCCACCAACAACCACCAGGGAGAGGAGAATCTATTCACTAAATGGTGCTGAAAAAACTGACAGACCACATACTGAAGATTGAAACAGGGCCCCTACCTATCATTATACCAAAAAATCAACTCTAAATGGATCAAAGACCTAAATGTAAAAACCTCAAACTACAAGAATCTTAGAAAATGAGGAGACATCTTTACAGAAATTGGAGTAGACAACCAACTCTTGATCAAAACCCCAGTTGTCCATGCCATTAGAGATAAGATAGACAAATGGGACCTCATTAAACTGAAAAGCTTCTGCAAAGCAAAATATGCCATCAAGAGAGTGGAGACACAGCCCACTTGTGAAAAAAAAATTTGCCAATTACATATCTGACAAAGACCTAACATTCTGGATCTACAAGGAACTGAAAAATGCTGAAAGGAAAAAAAAAAAACCAAAAAACAGTCCCATTAAAAAGTGGGCAAAAGACATGAATAGCTACTTCTCTAAAGAATATATACCAACAGGCAACAGACACTCACAAAAATGCTCAGCGTCACTCACCATCAGAGAAATGCAAATAAAACCACACTGAGATACAACTTAATCCCAGTAAGAATGACCATCATGAATAAAACAAACAACAACAGATGCTGGTTAGGAAGCGGAGAAAAGAGAACACTTCTACACTGCTGATAAGAAAGCAAAATGTTTCAATCTCTACGGAAAAAGTGTGGTGATTTCTAAAAGAACTAGAAATTGACCTTCCTTTTGACCCAACAATCCCCTTACTGGGAATATACCTGGAAGAACTCAGAGCATTCTACAAAAAAAAAACGCATGTTTATTGCAGCACTATTCGCAATCGCAAAAACATGGAAGCAAACTTGCTGTTCATTGAAACTGGAATGGAATAATAAAATGTGGTACATATACACAATGGAATAGTACCCAGCCATAAAGGACAGAAATATGGATTTTGCAGCTACCTGAATAGATTTAGAGTCTAACATACTCAGTGATCTATCACAGAAACAAAGAACAGAGTACCACATGTTCTCACACATAAGCGGACTCTGAACAATTACCATAATACTATAAGAAAGAAATTGACAGTAGTGAGATACTGCTGGGGTGGAGGGGGGGACACAACATCAAAAAGGGTGCCAGGCAAAGGGGAAACCAAAGGGAGACCCAAAGTTTACCTGTATGATGTCCTCTTATATATCTAATCCTGAATTGTATTCCACATCTTTAAAATAAAATATTAAAAAATCATCTCACCTTTTTGTTTATAGGATACTGATGATAAAACTTCATCTTTCTGCACATTTGTCAAAACTTTACATAATAAAACCACGAAGAAAAAATAAATTCAAAGAAGTTTAATGTCTACAGCATAAATGGAGATGGGATACTTCTAATTATGTTTAGGCAGATAAACTTTATGAAAATATCAGAGCCATAGAATTGTATTTTAAGCATTTGGCATAAGTAAATGAAAGAATATAGACTGAGGTCTTGCATAATTCTTCTACTAAAATTAAATTTTACATTACAAATGTCATATTAGTTGCATTCTATAGACTCTTACACAGTTTAAGTACTCTTACATTGTGCAGGAGTACTTTCTAAATATCTTTGAACTCTTTATAAAAATAAAATACACTTGAAGAATTATTCAAATTTTCCCAATGGAAGAATGTTGCTAAAATTTCAGAATAGTCATTTTTCTTTTATAATAGGTGTGAATTACATGCAGTAACTTCAAAGTGTCATGAAGATATAGAAGTCATACTTTTTATTGAATATCATATTTTTGCTTCATTTTATTTTTCAGATTATATCAAATTGCAGATTGCCACATGGTAACTGACTCCTCTCCTTGCAAATGTCTATGAACCTCTCAAGTATTGAATAATCTTCTTAATTATAAAATCCAAAAGGCAAATTAATTTTTTAATACTTAAAAAATATTTTTATTTTTAATTTTTAGTTGGAATCTCACTTCATTGACCAGGCCGGAATGCAGTGGCACACTCACGGTCACCCCAGCATCGACTGCTGGCATCAGGCTATCCTTCTGCCTCAACTTTCCAAGTAGCGGGAACTAGGGATAATTTTTTGATTTATTGTATAAATGAGGCCTCACTAAGTTGCCTAGGCTCTTCTCGAATCCGTGGGCTGAGGCAATCCCCTCACTTCAGTCTCCTAAAGTGCTGGGATTACAGGCTTAAGCCACCGTGCCTGAACTATTTTTAAAGTTTATTTCTCCAAGCAGTACAATTTCAATTTTGAGTTTTAGCAGAAAATTTCACATTTAGAAGAGACTCAATACTTGTCTCATAAGCAAAATAATATAACAAACAAATGTTCTAATGAATGCTATGGATTCTAACCAGTTAATTGAGGTTCAAACATTCTAGTCAAGTTCTGATCTCACAACTAAATCGGTAATAAGGTAGCTAATAAAGACAAAGTGATATTATTCAAAATGGAAAAGGGAATGAACTCATTACAATAAAACCCACTTGTAAGATTTTGCATGACATAAACACAGAGATGTTGGGACCACCTTAGATCTGAGCCACCTCACATATGTGGAAGCATCTTCTCTGATAAGCTAAACTGATGAGAAACCAACAAGGGCTGACAATTAAGGCTGTGAACTCATCAAAATGTGTGTCTCATTACTGAATATCACTATGATCATCTTCAAAGTAGTCTCCTTAGGAGGCTATGCACCAATGTCAGCACCTAGTTCACCCATCAAAGCAATTTTGGAACTCTTTTTCTGGAATGGCCATCAGAGAATGTCATGAGAATATTGGAGTTTGAATTAGAGCAACAAAACAAACATTAAATTTCTTGTTTAACTTGGCAAGAGTGGAAGTGAAATCAAGGACAGGTTAGTCCAAGTCTATGAGGATAATGTCATGAAGAAAACTACAGTGTCCAAATGAATTAAATATTTTTCTGAGGTAAGAGAAAGCATCACTGATGAAGAGATGCCCGGGACTGCCAGGAACTAGCAGGACTTATGAAAATATTGCAAAAATTTGTTAAATTGTGTGTAAGAAGCATAACAGACTAAATACAAATTGATAGAGAAAGAGGAAAATCTTGACTGAAAATCTTGGCATGAGAATGGTGTGTGCAAAAATGATCCTGAAGGAGCTCTTGCAAAACAATAATGCACCAGCTCACACAGCACTCTCTGTGAGGGAGTTTTTAGGCAATAAACAAATAACTATATTGAAACACCCTTTCTACACACCTGATCTGACCCCCAATAACAGTTTTCTATATCCAAAGACAAAGGAAATCTTGAAAGGAAGACATTTTGATGTCATTTAAGACAACAAAGGTAATATGACAACTCTGATGGTCATTACAGAAAAAGTATTCCAAAATTGCTTTGAAAGGTAGACTAGTTGCTGGTATCAGTGCACAGATTTCCAAGGGGAGTGCTTTGAAGGTGACCATAGTGATATTCAGCAATGAGGTGTGTAACACTTTTTCTAGGATGAGTTCGCTAACTTAATTGTCATTCTTTCCTACACAGTGCCTCACCAGAAGGGCAGGAGTTATCCCCCAAGGGCAAGAAATAGTTCACAGCATCCAGCACAGTAATACATCTATAGTTCTATGGTTTTGACAAAAGTGGAGTTCAACTACACTTCTTGCTTTTAATCTCAGTCATGTTATTTTACTCTCCCTGGTCATTTTTGTTTTCAGTATGAAATAAGAAGAATATTATGGATTATTGTGAGGATTAAATAAAGCATTCTGTGTGAATCATTTAGAATAATGGCTGATAAATAAAAACCTGTCAATAAATGGCAGACTATGATAAGAGTGTTTCACTTAGGACATAGAGTACTTGAACATACGCTCCCTATTAAAAAAGAGCTTAGTGAGATTGCAATATTAGCATAATTGTTTTATTAATTTTATCTTAATTTAACTACATTTTACTTTATCTCTTTCAAATTAAATATTCTTATTAAATATACTGTTACTGGCAGGCAAACATCTTACTTAAGCTACATTCAAAGGAAGTTATTTTCCTGCTCTGAATATTTCTGTTACCATAAGAGATTTAATTTTTCACTGCTTAGTGGTGGTTGTCTTCAGTACAGTCTAAATGTAATTTAGGTACTGCATCACGTCAATATTTATAGAGTATATTGCTTTTATGATCTCATAATGAAATGCAAACATATGTAACCTAATAAATTTAATTTGGGAGAAAAACCACACAGGAACAAATACAAAACGCTGCTTTATATAGTTCCCAAGGATATGTTCTTGCTTGAAAACTAGCAGCCCAGCATTGGTGACAGTCAACATAGTATGAGACTATTGACAATCTTGTGTATTAAAATGGAAAAGTAATCAACCCACAGTTGTGAATAATTGAGCTATCTCTAGGCAATTAATGATGAAATAATATTACTAGTGAATAGTTTAACTGCGTGCATATTGAAATGATGGACACATACACACCTTTTGTTACATTTGAAATTCCAAATAGCTAATATACTTTCACTCTAGGTTCAACAACCCATAGTTGGCAGAAGAACAAGGGCAGCAGAGAACATTACAATAAAGAACAGTCATCTTTTCTTCATATAAATTTGGATAGTCAGACCCTTAGTTACTAATTATTGTTATTTGCACATAAGTATGTTGGTTTTGGAAGATTGAACTGATTCTCAGAGAAAGAACTAATGTTATCCTCAAGCACAGTTAGTCATGCTATACTTAAAGATGAACACTACTCTGGCATTGCAATAGGTTACAGAATTATTTTACACACATTATCTCCTATAAACTTTAAAATAATATTATGAACATAGCATTCCAGGTTCATTCCATGTAACAAACATGCACTTGTGCCCCTGGATCTAAAATCTAAAAAAAAAAAAAAAAAATTAAAAAGAGAAGATTCCTTTTTTTTTTGAGTTGGAGTCTCACTCTGTCGCCCAGACTGGAGTGCAGTGGCCGCTCCCGGCCACCGCAGCCTCGACCTGCTGGGCTCCGGCGATCCTTTCGCCTCAGCCTTCCGAGAAGCCGGAATTACAGGCATGCGCTACCACGCCCGGCTGATTTTTTTTTTTTTTATTATTGTAGAGATGAGGTCTCGCTGCCCAGGCGGGTCTCGAACCCGCGGGCTCAGGCAATCCACTCACCTCAGCCTCCCAAAGGTGCAGGATTACAGGCTGAGCCACCGAGCCCGGTTTGAGAAGATTCTTAATAATATATTTTGGACATAGAAAGCAAAAGTTCAAAAGCTTTACTATTTCTACTTTAAAATGATAGAAACTAGATCTCAACAGATGAGGTATAAAGTTTGTTTCCTCAAAAAACAAATAATAAGCTTGGAATATAAACCTAAGTTCTGATCCCATTCTAATTTATTTCCTCTATATTACTTTGCCTTTATTATAGCTACCAAACACCAGACAACTTTGTTCTGTGGCATCAGAATGCATGTCACAAATGTCCTACTGCTATACATCTGAAATCATCATTATATTTACAGCTAGTTCTCTGTCATCAGTCTTATTTATGTGGCCATCACAGATAAACACATTCGTAATGACATCATTTCCTAATGCAAAGAAGCTGTTCATAAAGAACATTTCAGTATCTGAATGTGACAGTTGAATCTGATATTGTCCTTGTTCTTTCAGATTATAATAGATGACTCTTTTTGTTAAATTGTGATTTCAGAAAAAGCATAATGCCACAAAAGAGCAGATACCTGTTTGCCTTGCAGATGAACTTCTAAATTGTTAGATCTGTTGTTGCTGTTAATCAGCTATTTAACATTTCCATGCTATAGAATAGTTGGGACTTTCAGTTCATTTATTTTTCTTTGATGAATCAGAATTACGTATGGTTAGAGGTATCGCCTCCTGAATGAATCTTCCCTGGATCTCAGAAACACAGAAAAAAATATGAGAGCTTCCTGTATGTTTTTTACCTTTAGCTTATTAGAATAGAAAACAAAAAAGAAAAAATGAAAGTCTTTTGTATTTTATTTCTAAGCCTCAAACAAGTTATGCAATTCAAGATCTGCTCCCTATGTTCTTTTTTTTTTTTTTTTCGAGTTGGAGTCTCACTCAGTCGCCCAGACTGGAGTGCAGTGGCCGTTCCTGGCCACCACAGCCTCAACCTGCTGGGGGTTCTGGTGATCCTTCCGACTCAGCCTTCCAAGTAGCTGGAACTACAGTCGCGCGCTATCACGCCTGGCTAATTTTTTGATTTATTGTAGAGATGAGGTCTCACCAAGTTGCCCAGAGTGGGTCTTGAACCTGCGGGCTCAGGCAATCCACTCACCTCGGCCTCCCAAAGCACTGGGATTACAGGCTGAGCCACAGAGCCCGGTCTGCTCCCTATGTTCTTAATGAGGAATAATGATGATTTCCAGGCAATTGCTCAGCAGAAGAGCTAGGTGCATGCCTACACTTGTGACCAAAGGTAGTCTATATAGGTCTGCAACAGCTTGAAAGACCTTCTTGCTACAGACAAAAGCCACGTTCTAGATTCTTGCATTTGAATTCCTTCCTACCAAAGGATCCACTCTTCTTATGTGATGTTTGAATTTAAGCCAAGAAAGGATAGAGTAGAAGGAACTAACAAATATAAATTTCAAGAATAGGTGGATATTTTTCATTTTTTTTTCTTTAAAGAATATAATTTTTGTCATTTTAAATTTTATTATGTCTTTATGTCGATTCTACGTATTCCAACATTCTTAACTCCATTGTTTATGCATGACTTCTTCTTATGTTTTATAACTACTTTTTAATCCACAATTGTATTACTTTATATTAAAATGTATTAAAATTTTATCTGATCTTGCAACCTATTGTTAATTCATAAAATGTTCTAAAATGTATTTAAATTTTTACCTGACTCTGCCAACTATTGTTCATTAATAAAATGGGTTATTTATTTATTTTTTTTTTTGGCCTTCAGGAAAAGAATGGCAATGAGTATCACAATTATTTTAACAGAAAAAGAAGAAGAAGAAATATGATAGGGCATAATATTTTCCAGGCTCTGTTGTAAGTGCTTTACAAATATTCACTAATTTAAGCCTTACAACATCTCTAGGAGGCAGTCACTTTTATTATTCCCATTGGGCAAATGGTAAATAAAGGTACACAAAGGTTGAATAACTTTCTCAAAATCATGTAAATAATAAGTAATACAATAAGAACAAATGGAATCAATGTTACTCAAGGCCATACTTTAAGCAATGAGGCTCTAAATTCAATAGTTTTTTCAAGATTTAGCAACCTCCAAACTGAAGGATTTGTGTAAAAGATTATTCCTATTATTTAAAAATATAATTGCAATACCACCCAGTGATTCCACTCTGAATTACTTATTCTAGAGCACTGAAAACATGTCTACACAAGGATGTTTTTATAGATTTTCTTATTGAAAATCCAGAAATCAACACAGCCCAAATTTTTTATCAACCAGTAAGTGGATAGACAACTTGTGACATAGCCAAAGAATGAGATACTTCTTATTAATATAAAATAACAAAACACTGGTGCATGCAACAACTTGATTGAATTTCAAAAATAATATGCTTAGTGAAATAAGTGGGATACATAACAGCAAAACTATACAATTTCAGTTATAAAATTATAGGACATGCTCAAATAAGTTACAGTGACAGAAAACCAATCAGTGGTGGCCAGGGGCCAGAGTCAGGCAGATGTGATTGCAAGCAGTCAGAGATATATGTGGTGGTATAAAATTCTATGTCTTGATTATAATTGTGTTTATGTGATGGATTGCAATTGCCAAAACCAATTGACTTTATCCTTAAAAATTGGTACACTTATTGTATGCAAATAATCTCTCAATAAAGTTGCTTAAACAGTACAGAGAAGATCTGTGGAAATCGTAAGTGGAACAAAATAATGAGGCAAAAGCAAGGGAGCTATTAATCTAAATTAGAAAGTTATGAACTGACTTTAAACATATTTATTTCAGTGTGTACAATCAGAGGAAGATTTTCCCCATACCCATACAGTCGGCACCTACAATGGAATAGCATTAATGGAAAAAGTACTGGCAGGAAAGTTATGTCTTTCTACTATCGTTTAGTCACCTAGTATTAGTTTCAGATTAAATTGAAAAAAAAAAAAAGAAATTGTGAGAAGTTCTCCCTATTCTCCTTTCTGTCACACACACAAACACAAAACACATACTTTTAGATGTTTAATGTATGAATAGAAAGAAGACAGGCCAGGCTCTGTGACTCAGCCTGTAATTCCAGTACTTTGGGAGGCCGAGGCAAGTGGATTGCCTGAGTCCGCGGGTTTGAGACAGCCTGGGCAACTTGGTGAGACCTCGTTTCTATAGTTCTGGTTACTTGGAAAGCTGAGGTAGAAGGATCACCGGAGCTCAGCTGGTCGACGTTGGGGTGGCCATGAGTGTGGCAGAGAAAGAACACTGGCAATTGCATCTCTCTATTCCATATATTCATTAAGCAAAATAGTAGGAAATAAAAAATTGTCCTTGATTATTGTTCTCCTAAGAACAGATATAGAATGTTGGTTATCTCAAAGAACATGAAGCAAATAATCCAACTTTTTAAAAATATTTCAAGCCTTTAAAAAACAAAAAGTCTGGAAATTTGGCTGCATCTAATTTAACCAGACTAAGAAAACTTCAGTCATATGATTTTTTTCACAACCAGAGATGACAGCTCTCACCTTCTAGAAGAAAAAATAAAGAGGTGAAGAATCACAGAAAAAGAAAATAGAAAGTATTTGTAACTTCACTTAGTTTGACATGTTCACTTTGCAAATAAGAAAACAACTGGCACTTGAAGAGAAAGAAACCAAAAAGAGCATGCTTGATAGAACTGACGTGATTTCCTTAATGGGATATATTATTACCAGAAGATACGCTAGATTCCAAATCTTTAATTCTCAACTCTTTTTATAATACTTTGATATAGATTACAAGGAAAATAGTTTGGGATCATCTAGAATAACCAGCATTTCAAAAGTACTATTGCGTTTTCTACAACATTTGCACCAAAGCTTTTTTTTTTTTTTTTTTTTGAGTTGGAGTCTCACTCTGTTGTCCAAGTTGGAGTATGGTGGCACGCTCATGACCACAGCAGCCTCTACTGGGCTCAGGCGATCCTTCCACCTCAGCCTTCCAAATGACTCAAACTACAGGTGTGCGCCACCATGCCTTGCTAATTTATTTATTTATTTATTGTAGAGACATAGAGACGAGGTCTCACCAAGTTGCCCAGGCTGGTTTCAAACTACTGGACTCAGGCAATCCTTTTGCCTTGGCCTCCCAAAGTGCTGGGATTACAGACTTGAGCCACCATGCCCGGCTACACCAAAACTTTAATTTTAAATTCCTTTGCATATATTTTTTCACATAGTTAATTCACTGAATATTCTCATTCACATTGTGTACTTGTGGGGGGCATCTAGTAGGGACTGCTTTTGTGTGGGTATTATTTTTAACAATATTAATCCTTGAGATTCTCCATGGGAGCATATATGGTCCTTAAAGGAACTATGCACCTGGGATTTTTGTAATTCTCAATGCTAGTTGCTTATATTTAGAGGAATGATATTAAATGTGGTATGAATATCTAAAGTAATCTGAAAAAGTAAGGAAGATATTTGGCACCACCCCAGGTCACAAATTATTATATTTGACTATTACAGTCACAGTTTGTAGAAAGGAGGAAGGTCAGGCTCTTAACCTAAGCGACTTTCTCAACATTGCTAATTTAAGCAACCTGAATATTCCAGTTTAGTGGTTGTATGAACTACACTGGCTTTCCACTGTATCTAATTTGATGTCTAATCTCTGACATATGCTCTGCCAATATGAATAAAAATAATTCTATGCCTTGCATTTGTCATTGTTATTTCTTACTCGTTCTTAAGAAACTGAAAATATTCTTATCGGTGAGTTGAAAGGGAACTATCATTTATTAGTGATACAGACGTGAAGATTGTGAAAATTTTCAACTCAGTTAACAAAGAATAAACTCTTTCTCCACTTTCTGCTGTTACATATATAATTTATGCTTGAGAGATTTTTTGAATTAATAATAAAATTTGTAAGAAAAAATGTCTATGACTTTTGTAAGAGGCTGTACTTGTTTCAAATGCTGTGTCTGTTTCAAGTCAGCGACAAGTTTTGAAATGGAATATTTTCCATAGCACCTTTCCTTGAATAGAGAATAAGTATTTCTTGAATAGAGAATAAGAGCTTCTATATTTCATAAGGATGAAGTTGAATATTTGTTCCTACATAGCAGGAAAGACTGAACTAATTTTTTTGAAACTGATAATTCTGATAATTTGTTTATGTTATAATTAATCTTATAATCTTGCTTTAAAATAATACATTTTTGCATCTCTACCAGTATATTTTAATTTACTGAGATAAAAAAGCAACCTTCATGATCTTCCTGAATATAATTAGACTCTTTTCTTTATTATTTCTTATTGCTCTTAAATTCTTTGTTTTTAATTACATTTAGGAATGTTTCCATAGAAAATTATGTGGCTTTTTACAAGGAGAATAGCTTCTCTGTTTTTATTTACTCAGGTTCCTCTTCTATACACAAGAGGGAGAAAACAGAGACTGTTACGAACAGTAGCTACACTATTATATGGAAAAGAAAAAATAATACTTTTTATTATGAACTCTATTAAGCATTACATGCATAGTTTATTTGTTTATTGTAGCATATTGTCAAATATATGAATAAATCTGTGAAATATAAAATATTTTAATGATTTATATCCTCTAAAAGAAATTTGCATTGTTAAAATTTTCTAGCATACATAAAACTGTATAATGCCAATATTAACTTTATATTTTTTAAATGAGTTTAATTTTATATGTAATTAACTTTCAGTAACTGCCAGAGATTATTTGGAATAGTAGCGAGGGGACACCAGGAAGATTTTTTTTTTCTGTCTCTCTTGCCTATATAACTGCAATGATCTGTGACAACACAATGTTCTTGGTTGCAAGAACATGATTTGGCATGAGTTGGATGATTTCCTAATAAGATATGGCAGTTTTCTTCTTTATTTTAATGTTTTATATGTGATATTCATTTTCTATATCCTTATGTATTCTTTTAAGACCTCTTACTTTTCATAAAGTCACACCTACAAAATACAGATAAATAAATTCACACTTGAAGGAGAATAGAGAACTAGATGTTACAATGAAAGAGTCAAGGCTGTAGATGCTGAAAGAATCCTCAACTCTTCCCAGGAAATGGGATTTGCTGTTGTTGAAAGCAAATGAAATAAAAATCTGGAGAGGACACAAATTTAACTACCACATAGGTTCAAAAATGTAGGTTAACTCTCCACCAGAATCCCTTCATAGTTTTTTTCAAGATATTACCTTCTGCGTGGGTACCAGAGATATGGATAACCATAATATTATTGCTAATAATAGTCAAATAATTTGAAACCAGGCCTATTCATCAACACTCAGATAGTTATATATTTATTAAACAAAATATTATGTGATAATAAAAGTACATAAACTATAACTGCCTAAAACAATGTAAATGCACCCCTAAACTAATCTTAAGCTAAAAATGGCAGCAGTGTAAATCTACATACTACATGAGCCAATTTTATAAAGTTAAACAAAAAAAGCAAAGGTAACCTTTGGTGTTAAATATGAAGATAACCATTACCACAGGCGAGAAAACAAGGGAGAATGATTGGAAGACCAAACAAGAGATTTACAAAGATGTGTACAATTTTCCATTTCTCATTGCATTTTAATTTCTGTGTGGTGTTTTTTCAATTTTTCTAAGTTACATACATATATAATAAATTATATATACAAGAGTGTTACAATAGTCCAGAAGAGAGATGATGTTGACTTAGACCAATTATGTATATATATAAAATATATAAATTTTATTAAATTTCTTAGTCAATGTTGATGCCTTTAATGCTTATTATTTTATTTAAAAACTTATTTAATCTTTTTTATTTTTATATCTCAGTACTCCTACTGTAATTAAACAGAAAAAAATCATCACCTTCATAGAGTTTGCTTACTAGCCAAAAAATAAAGACAAAATCAAAATATTAAATTATATTTATAGCGGCAAGGCCCACAAAACATAGGAAAGAGCTATAGAGAGTATGTAAACCTTAGGAGAGGTGTTGGGGCCTTAATAGGATGATTCTGGAAGACTTGATTAAGAAGACATATGGATAAAGATCAGGAGTCGACAAGGGTGTGAGCGTTTTCAGATTTCTGGAGAAAAGACAGTCCAGGCAGACAGAACATCAAATGTAAGCCTTACAACTTACCTGGAGCTTGAGTATTTGAATACCAGTAATGAAGTCATTGTGGCTGAAGTAGAAATACAAAGGGGAGAGCTACATATGGTGGAATCAGAGAGAGAATAGGTGGCCAACACGTGCAAGGCACTTAAGACTAGATTTCACTTTGGATGACTTGAAAAAAATCACTTGAGAATTTTTAGCAAAAGACTGATGTGATTTATTCATAACTGGAATAGATTGCTCTTGCTGCTCTGGTAATAATTGATTTGTATATGACAAAGACATGGACAGAAGCATGAAGACCCAAAGACTATTATAAAGGTATTACAATAGTCCAGAAGAGAGATGATGCTGACTTAGAATAAGATGAGAGGGAAACAATGGTAGAATTCTGAATATATTTCAAAAATAAGGCTCAAAAAGGTCGCCAAAAAATTGAATATGAGATATGGAAGCAAAAGAGAAGTCAGAGGTGATTTCAGATATTAGTACCTGATCAACTGAACTTGTGATCATTGATAGAAGAGCAATATCAAAAAGAGAAGGTTCGGGATAAAATATAAGGAGATTAGATTTGTACAAAGGGATTTCAAGATGTTACTGAAACACTCAAATAAAAGGGTGGGTAGATGTGAAGAACTTGGCATAGAAGACCAAGTCAGAGTCTAAGCTAAAGGGAAATTAGGCAGGGACAGTATTTTAAGAAACGATGATTAATAATCCAGATCTGATGTTCCCGATAATATTCTGTGACAAGCATTGTTGACATATATTAAGATTAAATAGTCACCATTTGTATGGGAGTCAGGATAGCAATGTCCTTAAGGGAAAGACAAATACAAGATGGGGAAAGGAATTCTCTGAGACAGTATTGAGATATAGGGCATATTGATGGTACATTGATCATATGTTCTAAAGAAAGAAAAAGACCCAGAAGAAAGAGAAGATTAGGAAATCTATATTAAATTAGATTCTAATAGATATACTCTATTGATGATTGACTTGAGCAGGGATAAAGAGAATTCTGAATGAGACCTGCAGCATTCTCTTCAAGCTTGCCAATACTGATCCACAGGCTGGAGGTTGGAGGTGGAAGACATATAAAAAGTACATGGCTTTCTGATCACCCCGTCTCTCCTGTTAATACTCATGAATATTTTCCCCATATTTTTATTTTTTCCTTTGCCTAGGAGTATATACTTTTTGTTTTGTTTTGTTTCACCTTTTGTTCATCCTCCTAAACCCATCTCAATTGTCTGTTTTTCTGGAAAATCTTTCTTCAATCCATCAAAACTTGGTCTACCAGAGCTGTGTTATCTCTTCCTGTTTCTGTATTATAATCTGTGTATGTATCTCTCTTTCTCATCAGACTGTTATCTACTGAATATACTTGAAAAGTATAATTTATCTCTCACATCATCAATATTAGTTACATAATAGGCCACTTTTGAATAAAATATATAATTTTAGTAGTCTTAACTAAAAAAGAATACACTTGGATTTTTAATGAAGCAAATGTGGCATCACAGGAATCTCTATTTGGGTAACTTTGAAAATAACCAGCACAAATAGGTTCTAAGCTCCTTTGAGAATAAAAGGTAGAATGAATAATGGTGAAAAAGTTTAATGGAATATTAACAAGGGATTCAGAGAAGAGAGAAAAATTTCATCTTCTGTGTCTTCTGTCTTCAACAAGATAAAAGATAGAACAGAGAGTGAGGTTAGAAGAAGGGAAAAAACACTTTCAAACTGAAAAAATCTAATAATCAACTTAAGGAAAATTGAGCTCAAGAAAAATGCAGCCACATTATAAAGGAATTGACTCTAATAAAAAAAGGTCAACACACTAAGTCTAGACATTTGGTGTTCAAGGATACTAATAGATCCTCATTAACACAGTCATTTATATTCACATATCAATTTACTATTATCTATATTTTGTACTTACTCTCTTGAAATACTACACCACTACCCAGTCCTTATTTCATCTAACAGCTAAATAATTGTCTGAGGAATGTATTATTGTTTTCCTTTCTACAGATGAGAACAGTAAACATACCTGACTTACCTAAAAACCTGTATGAGCAAAGGAGAAGATCTAGAACTTAACACCAAAACTTTTTAATTCCACCACTCCCAATTCCTTCCTTATAGTATTATGATAATTTCTCAAGATCTGCTCATGAGTGAGAACATGTGGTACTCGGTTCTTTGATTCTGTGATAGATCACTCAGTATTATAGACTCTAAGTCTATCTAAATTGCTGCAAAGTTCTTAATTTGTCCTTCATTATGGCTGCATAATATTCCATCGTGTATATGTACCACATTTATTTTTTCCAGTCCTCTTTTTATGAGCAGCACGGTTGGTTCCATGTCTTTGCTTTTGTGAATAATGCTGCAATAAGTGTGCGTCTGCAGGTATCTTTTTGATGGAGCGATTTGAGTTCCTCTGGGGTATATTCCCAGGAGGGGGGTTGTGGGGTTGTCAATTTTTAGATGTTTTAGGAATCACCATTTTCCACAGAGGTTGTTCTACTTTACACTTCCACCAACAGTGTAGAAGTGTTCCCTTTCCCCCATATCCTCTACAGCATCTGTTGTTTTTTGAATTATTGATGATGACCATCATGGCTGAAGTTAGGTGTTATCTCAGTGTGGTTTTAATTTGCAGTTCTTTGATGACTAGTGAGGCTGAGCATTTTTTCATGCGTCTCTTGGTTTTTCATATGTCTTCTTTTGAGAAGTGTCTATTCGTATCTTTTGCCCATTTTGTAATGAGCTTTTTTTTTCTCTTCAGCACATTTGAGTTCCTTGTGGATCCTAGATGTTAAGCCTTTGTCAGATATAGAGTTGGCAAATATTTTTTTTTCCCAGTCAGTGGGCTATCTCTCCACTATAGGGAGGCAGCATTGGCAGTAGTAGGAAACTGCCAGAGGAGGGAGGGAACCAACAAGAATACCTGAATAATGAACATTTGTATACTGAAGCCTCAAATGTATCTCACATCTTTAAAATAAAATAAAATTAAAATTAAAAAAACTTTTGAATCCAAATTCAAAGCTCTTTCTATAAGACAGAAGAAACTGCAAGTGTATTTTGAGAAACATTTTTGAGAAAGAATAACTCTGAGAAATAATGAAAAATGAGAGAAACACAAATATACTTGAATCAATCTGTACTACTGTTTAGAAGAGAGAAACAGATAATAAAATAAAATTTTAAAAAATTGAAGCTGGCAACTTCAATATCAATTGCTTATAGGAGTCATAAAGCCTGGGTAAATAGTTGCCTTGAGGGCATTAAAATAGAATACTAGAGCAAAATTACCTAAAATTGGTTTATTAAAAATATAATACATATACTCTTGATATTACTCTTCATGACTGTAATTTTATGATCATATATGTTTTTCTGCATGGGGGAAGGGATATTAAAGATCAAATGATTATTAAAGAGGCATTTAATTATTTTGCTGAGTACAACATTGTAGATAATATGAAACCGGTTGAAGAATCATTCCTAGAAAATACTAAGAATGGAGCAAAGACAATTTACAGGAAGCACTCCTAGGATATGCCTCAGTGATTCATTTCTGTATCTATTCTGTAAATCTGAAACACAACAGCACATAACCCACTCCTCAATTAAATTCCGACTTCCTTCTAAAGAGCTAAAATTGATTTTACTATTTATTAGATAGTTACAATTAATTGATCTCTTGCAATTAACAGTTTTTGAGCAAACTCAAGTGACCGGAAAAATAAACTAATAATACTAAGGGTGAGTTGGGCATAGCTGCATTTCTAGGCACACTATTATTCTTCCCCCGTGGCATAATAAAATAATTAAAAATGATTTATATTTCCTTCAAAAATGATAAATGACAAAAATAAGGGGAAAGAAAGGAAAAGCAACAGAAATCAACCTTCCATTTTTCAGCATGCCATATTCTTGATACAACAACAGCTGCTGCTTCAGGCAAAGCCTATTACAAATGCAAGTGAACTCATTTTTTTCCTCCACAAATAATATTTCCATTAATTTCACACCGTTTCAAGAAAATAAATCACATTGTTGTAGCTCCTTGGGAGCTTCAAAGAAAAAAACTGGTCTCCTGAAACATGAAGGTAAAATATTGACAACAGCAAAATTATGTTGAACATTTGTTTTTATTTTATTATGAATTTTTTATCTTATTCCTTTATAAAATGTTATTATCAAACTTATCATAATCACTTATAGTTATTATCACATTACACTATAGCTGTCAAAGTAAGAAAATTGATAGATATTTTAAAATTGACAATTTTAAATGTGATCAAAGATGCTATATCTATTTACATTATATCTTGCTGTAAAATTTAAAGGATTTTTCAGAGGGAAGTAAATGAGCTTTAAAGGCAGAGAAGTCAATCAGTCAGGGTTCTCCAGTAAAACAATACCAATAGGATAGATAGATGATGATGAAAATGATAGATAGATGATAGAAGATAGATCTTAGATATAGATTGTAGAAGATAGATATAGATAGATAGAAAGATGGATAGATAGATAGACAGATACTATGAGAGATTAATTCATATGAAAAATCTCATGATCTACTGTCTCCAAGCTGGAGGCTCAGAAAAGTTTGTAGTATAAATATAGTCCAAATGGGAAGGCATGAAAACCAGGAGACTGATAGTCCCCAACCAAGTTTGAAGGTTTTAGAAGCAGGATCATTAATGTCCAACAACAAGAGAAAATGGATGCCCAGGTTCAAGCAGAAAGAAATTTTGTTCCCTCTTTAATCCAGACAAATAGAATTGCTTAGAGATATTGAAGGCTCAGTTGAGAATGTTAGAAATTTATAGATGTGAATATACTCAAATATATATATATGTATATTTAATTGGGTATGTATATACATTCCTTACTTCATAAGTGTTCTGCAGTCCAATTGTGGACAAGACAGTATAGACAGTTGGGTTATCCAGAGTTAAGGTTTTGTCATATAATGTAGTAAAAGGACAAAAAAGCAAAAGGATTTAGAATTTTGACAAGAGAGCAACTGATAACATTGTGAGTACACCAGAAGAACTCTGAACACAGTAAAAGACATAGATAAAATAGAGAGCCACTTAAATTCTATGTAATTTATAATGGACATATGTTCAGCAAGAAATGTAGACAAACTTAGAAATATAAGGCCATGGAGAAAAATGTCTGAATTCATTATTTTTTTTAGGTGGAGAAGTATAACAAGGCTCATAAATTCAACTATAGGCTAAAGAGAAACTGGATCATAAGTCGTGGATAATAATTGATCACAAACACATAAGTTTTCAAATATGGGTGAAGTCTAGCAATGATCATCACTTTAAAATGATTGCTATTATATAATCTTTTAAAAAGTCTTGGAGACTCTATGTTGCAATTGAGTGTAGATTTTAAGGTTAAAAAAAATGCCTCATTTGATATATATCTCTGACATTTCCTAGCTTTGAGAACTTCAAGAAGTTCCATAGTTTCTCCCAACCTCTGTGTTCTCTGTCCAAAATAGAGGTCAGGATGGGGGCACATATAAGTTAAGTTACACACCTTTCCCAAGGTGTGTAGATTAGTTGGGCTAATAGATAAATAGCCATAAATGGCTAAAGATTCTGAATCTAGCTTTTCTAAGTTCAAATTCATTGTTTTTTCCACTATATTATAATAACGTATGATTAAATATCCAGAAAAAGTAATAAAGAATTCACAATTCATGTGCTGAGTTTGGGTAATTCAGACAAGATTTATGTTAGTGCTTATCTCTACCAGCTGTCTTTAAAATATAAGGCTAAGCATAGGCAACGGTTTGCTTGGATTTTCCATTTTAGTTACTTAAAATATACTGCAGTAAGTTTCTGCACCTAGGTTTAAATCACAGTTTAGTCAATGGCAAAACTAACTGTTCTCTGCAAAGAACCTAAACAAGTACTAGACATTTCTTCAGTTTTCAATCAACTATGCTACATGTTTAAAATATAGTTAAAACAACAACAAAGCTAGAAAGATGGCAGAATGCAAAGTAATGTATAGAGAGGGCCACTTTGCTGCCAGAAAAGGAAGCAGATGGAGATTCATAGAACTAGAAAAAAATCAGAGACAGTTTGAGAGTATTACAGAGCCAGCATGGTAACGGCAACACCAGTGAAGAACACAGCAGGCTGCTAAGCTTCACTGGTATAGCAGCAAGATATTAGAGACAAGTCACGGTGAATGAATTACTGTCTGGAATTTTTAGATCACATACACTGAGAAAGACTGAGAATATACAATTAAAGAGTCACTGTCTCTTAAAGTTCCAGGTGATTTAAAAATATTTAAAAAGAGTCACTACACAACACCTGCTTTATGTGTTCACAGCTGAAATTCTTCCTTCCCTGGTACTCAATGAATGATGCTCAAATTTCCCACTGTAGCTCCTTGTTAAGTAGTTACACTAAATCTAGGTATTAGTAAATGAACATGACCTTGGTGATCTGTATTCTTCCTGTTTATACCAATTTCCCTATACATATTTTTCAAATACTTAAAGTAATTTTTTTCCTACTCTCTGAACAGAACATACACATGTCAACCACTTTGCTTAAGGTTGGTTAAGCAAAGGCAAAATACAAAAATATTAATAATTATTTGCACATGCATTAATTGACTTATCAGGTGTTTACCAACTGCCAATGTATCCAGTAAACTAAAAATAACCAAAATAACATTGATTTGGAGGACTAAAAACATCATGTTCATCATCATTACTACAATAATCATCACCATGATCAAATCATCTTCATCATTATCATCATCTAAAGCAATTCTCGAAGACAAGTACAGATTCTGTCTCTGCCACACAGAGTGTAAAGCATATTTTAAAATCTCTAATTTTCTTGTCAAAAAAGAGATAACAATAGATTCTTACACAGAATATGACACAAAAAGCCCTATAAACTTTTTCAACTAAGTTGGGTAACGCTTCGAATGATTTCTTCTCTGACTTCATTGAATAAAGATTCAAAGTTTCTATGTATTTAGTGAACACAAAGAAACAGAGCAGAGTATTCCCTGATGTCTTATTATACTGTTCCATGGAGTCTATCTACTATTGTGACATAAATGTTAGTTTCAAGTAATATTGATTGTCTATCCCTTTTGATAATTACAGAGAGAGTTAATTATGACATAGAACAATATTGTATTTTGTCAACTGATATATAATCAAATTTGAACTTTGTTCAGGACAAGAGAGGAGAAGAAGAATGGATATTTTTAATAATTTTCTCTCTAAATACTATAATCCCTAAAACTCAAATCACTTTAGAATAGCAATTTAATAGTCTTTAAAACTTGCCTTTTTAGTTGTTTACAAAACTAGCAACTATCTTTTCCCTTACTTTGCAAGAGAGATAATCAAAGTCTAATTTTGTATAATTTATTTGTTTTTGTTTATGTCTATGGATATATAAACACACATATATACACATATACATATACTCAAAATTATCTCTACCTCTATTTTACAACTTGTCTCAAATGAAAAATTCAGTAATTTTCTTTTTAAGTCTAATTTAATTTTCTATTTAATAAATTTATATAAATTATATTTAATTTCCAATTTTTCTATTTTACTTATCCTCTTATATATCTTAAATTTATTTTTTCTTACATTTTTTTCAGTTTATAAAAAAGCCATCTTGTATTAAATATATCTACAGCTTCAGAACTCACTTTGACATGTAGTAAAATGAATTATAACCTCTAGTTATAAAAACAGAATGTTACTAGATTAGTAATGTATGACCAATAAATAATCACTAGCAAACTATTTCATTTTTAAAATATAAAGAACCTTAAGCAACCACCAGAACCAAAAAAAGTAAAAAAAATGATTATTTGGAAAAACAACAAATAGTTGAATCTCATTCAAAAAACAAATACCAAGTGGATATGGTTACATAGAAGAAATGCATATGGAAGTATAGATACAATTTTAACTTAGGGACTCTTAAAAATAATAGCACATTATGATTCCATGCAATATAACTCATATTTTACAATAAAAAATTGTACTGAACAAAAGATAGTCTATTGAAAGTTAAAATAAGGAGTGAAAAATAGACACAAAATATATAGGCAGTCCATTTTCTATGACTGATGAAGCATTTATCAACTGGCAGAAAGTGTTCCTGTATGTGTCTGTTTACAAAGTAGTGACTTAATATTTTCTTTGTAATGATGAACATGTGACTAATCCTGTACTGAATAAAGGTTTGCCACAGAAGGAATTTTCTAACTTATCATGCATACGGCTTGATTCTATATGCCACATATTGTTGGCATGTAATTAAAAAACAGACCTTGGATGATCTCTATGCCCAAATTAAGTTTTATTATTTGATATTTTTCTAGTAATGTCATGATATAAAACTATGTTACTTTAACCACTTCTATGTGTAAAAGGTGAGGTTAATGAGGAAACAGTTATGTAGACTATGTGAATCAAACTATACACCAATAGTAGACATATAAGATATTTGACATGCATGTGGCTTGCAAAAATTTGATTTGAATATATATTTATATATAATTTATATATATATTAGTACAATACTGAAACAACTGTCAAGTATCACTTCATGTTATATTTACTGAATGGAATTTATGAATTTTTCTGAGCCCTATAAAAAGATCTATGAATCATTATTCAATAAATAATGTGAATTTTAATATTATCTGCTTGAAAGAACTGGAAAGTTAGTTCTTTATTTAGATGACAACTGTGTATAAAATGGAAGTAATTTTCCTAGAATTGGTATTTCTAATGATAATAATCCGTTTTACACATCAGAATAACAGCAAAAATAGTTTTTCTATTCATAGGCCAGCTATGGCTATCCTCCCCTTGAGACGTTTTTCTGAGAGAAAATATCAGTCAAAAAATGTGCTCCAGGTTGAGCATTCCAAATTTGCATATCTGAAATCCTAAATGCTCCAAAATTAAAAACTTTTTGAGCACCAACATGATGCCACAAGCGGAAAATTCCACATCTGACACAGTTGTTTTCTGATAATTCAGTGTACACAGATTTTGTTTTATGCACAAAATCATTAAAAAATAATGTATATAATTAAATCTAAGCTATGTGTATAAGGTAAATATAAAACATAAATAAGTTTTATTTTTAGACTTGGACCTTATCCTCAGTATAGCTCATCATTTATATGCAAATACTTCATAAACCACCCTTGAAAACAATCCGAAACATTTTTTGTCCAACCTTTCAGATAAAGGTTACTCAATCTCTATTTAATTTATAATAAATCATCTATTCAGAAGTATATATTGTATGCCAAATATTATTCCAAGAAAACTGACAAAAATCCACAACTTTGTGTTACTTGAATTTAAATGAAAAAGGCCTAGATATTTTTAAAACTTGGGTAGGTTATATAGCATAATAACTGATAAAAAGAAAGTTATAAGAAAGGAAAGCTGATGATGAGACGGAGAAATGGTAAACAATCATATTCAGAATAGTCAAGAAAAGCCTCTTCAAAATAGGATATTTCAGCAAATACCAGAAGGAAGTTTGAGAGCAGGCCATGAATAAAACAGTGTTTCAAATGCAGTGAGAACAAATGCAGAGACTCAGGCTAAAGTATACCTGGTGTGAAAGTTCACAAAACAAAAAGGAAGCTTTGGAGTAGGAGGGATAAACCCTCTCATGAGGGTGAACATGAGAGCTGAGATCAGAGAGGTCATCAGGCTTGCAGGAAAGAGAGGTGGCTGGGCTTATTCCGTGAGATGTAAAAAGACTGAAGAGTTTGCAGAGGAGGTACATCATTGGGATTGGGTTTTATTTATATCATTTGGTTTTTAATTGAGAGTAATAGTAAGGAACAAGCGCAAAGTGAATTGTTGCAACAATCGATAGGAAAGACAATAGTGACTTGGATCAAAGAGAACCAGAGAAAGTGATGAAGAATAGTCACCTTCTGGGTATTTTTGAGACTATACTGATTGGGTATGGTTTGAGAGATTGTGGGATCAAGAGTAACTGGAAGCCAGTCTGAGGGGAGCCTTGGGGAGGATGAATTTGCAAAACACCAATGATATTCTAAGTACTTCATTTGAATCTTTAAGATGAGCATGTAAGTATGGTTTTGTGGTCTAAATTATGTGCAAATATATACACATGGGGAAACAGTATATGGAATTCCAATTTATTATTTTGTCAGTAGACCCTGACTATCAAATATTAACAGATAATTCACAGAAACATAGCTTAATTTTTTCTCCGATTTTGCAGAACTATGAGGTGGCAATAACAAAAATTGCCTCCATGATTCAGTGAGCACAAGATATTCCCCAAATTTTATTTAAAAATTATGTTTTTAAAAAATGAGAATTATTTTCTTTTTTTTTTTTAATAATCAGTATTTTTTATTATCGTTTTTAGGGTACAGTTAAGGGTTAGATGTACAATTACGTTTCATTCAGGCACCCTATTGATAAGAGGTGTTTTCCCAGTCCCAGATAGATATTGAGAATTATTTTCAAATTCATATGTTCAACTAAGCAAAATTTAGTGAATTTCTATGCATACAAGTGATATATGTAAGGTAAACTAAAACATTTATGTGGACAGAAATATCTACAACTATTTCAAACTTTTGAAAATATTTATTTGGGAAAAAAAGAACAGTGAGAACAAGATGGAAGCAAATATTTATAGATTTTAAAGTGTTCAGGAACAATAGTTTTGTATGTCCTCACAACTTCTCTGTTTCTGTTTCTATGTAGAGTTTTGCTCAGAAACCTTTCTAATATTTATTTGAAAAATAAAATTTTATGTCAAATGCTGAATTAAAAAACCCAATACAACTTAAAAGTGTAGCTACTATTACTCATCAGTTATAATCAACTAAAGCCACTAGAAAAGCTTTAATAATTTTTCGTACCACTAATGTCATTTTGGAAAAACAATTAGAAAATGTTACTTAGAACTATTCTCAACTAAAATATTATGAACTTGACTTATACATAAATGAATTATATGGATTATAGTTTGTTGTCAACTTACTAGACAAATAATAATACATATATTATACCAGGAAATTTTGACCCACTTTTGTTTATCAGTAGGAAATATTTAAATTATTTCTGGGGAAAATATTTCTTTTTACTTCAATACCTTTGGAGGATACAGATAGTTTTTTTATTTGAGCTTTAAGAGTACCTGTCATCACTACCTGTGCACAGTATACAATCAGTGATTTTTTTCTTCCTCTACCCTTTCCTCTTCTGAGTCTCCAGGGTCCAGTCTACCATTCTCTATACCTTTGCACTTCCTAAGTTTAGCTCCCATTTATCAGTGAGATCGTATATTCTTTGGTTTTCTGTTCCTGAGATAGTTTACTTAGGATAATCTCCAATTTCATACAAGTTGCTGCAAAAGACATTCTTTCATTCTTTTTGATAGCTGAATAGTATGTCATAGTGTATATACACCACATTTTCTTTTTTTAAACAGTTGATTATTTGTATTATTTTATTTTGTTTTATTTTATTTTATTCTTAGAGTTGTGGGATACAAGTGAGGGTTTGCTGCATGAGTAGACTGCATGCAGGTGAAGTTTGGGCTTCTAGCTGACCCTCACTGCCCCTGGCGGTGGAATAGGTACTCATTGTGTTTCGGTGTTCCCTTGTCGTCCTCCTTTATTCCCTCCTTTGGCAATACCCAGTGACAGCTAATGTGACTAGTGTTCAGGGCCTTCCTACGAATGAGAACATATGGTATACAGTTCTTTGACTTTGTGATAGTTCACTTAGTATAAAGGTCTCTAACTGTATCCAAGTTGCTGCGTAGGCCATGATTTTGTTCTTCTTTATGACTGCACAATATACCATTGTATAAATGTACCACACAACGGGTTTTTGCCATTGTGAATAGTGCTGCAATAAACATGCATGCATAGGTGTCTTTCTGGTAGAGCAATTTATGTTCCTCTGGGTATGTTTCCAGAGAGGGATAGCCGGATCATATGGAAGTTAAATTTTTAATTATTTGAGAAATCACCATACTGCTTTCCATAGAGGTTGAACTAGCTTACATTCCCACCAACAGTGTAGAAGTGTTCTCTTTTCTTTGTAGCCACCTAACACCTTTTTGTTTATTTTAACTTATTAATGTTATCTATCCTTACTGGAATTAGGTGGTATCTCATTATAGTTTTGATTTGCATTTCTCTGATAAGTAATGAGACTGAACATTTTTTAATGTGTCTGTTAGTTGCTTGTATGTCATCCTTTGAGAAGTGTCTGTTCATGTCCTTTGCCCATTTTTTAATGGGGTTGTTGTGTTTTTTTCCTTTGAGTTATTTGTAGATTCTGGATGTTAGGCCTTTGTCAGATGCATAACTTACAATTATTTTCCCCTTTCTGGAGGTTGTCTTGTTTTTTTTCCTGATGGTTTCTTTTGCTGTGCAAAAGCTTTTCAGTTTGACTAGGTCCCACTTGTCTATCTTAGTTTTTGTAGCATTTGCTTTTGGGTACTTGGATTCTTACAGTTTGTGGTTTTATATTTAGGTCCTTGATACATTTTGAGTTGATTTTTGCATATGGTGATACATAGGTGTCCAGTTTCATTCTTATGCATGTGATTAGCCAGTTTTCCAGCACCATTTGCTAAATATGATCTCCTTTCCCCAATGATTGTTATTGAAGGCTTTGTCAAGGGACCGTGTTTTTACTTCCGTAATTTCTGTCTTGTTTCATTGGTCTATGTACCTATTCCTGTACCAATACCATGCCATCTTGGTTACTGTAGCGTTATAATAAAATTTAAAGTCTGGAAGTGTGACACCTCCCACTTTATTTCTTTTGCTAAGAATTATTTTGGCTATTCATGCTCTTTTTTATTTCCACATGAATTTCTAGGTCTGAAAAAATAATGTGGATATTTGATAGGTATTGCTTTGAATTTGTAGTTTGCCTTGAGTAGGATGGACATCTTGACAATATTGATTCTTTCAATTCATGAGCATGGTTTGATTTTGGATTTGTTTGTATCACCCTTGATATTTTCAGGCAGCATTTCATAGTTCTCATTGTAAAGGTCTTGCACTTCTCTGGTTGCATTGATGCCTAGTTATTATTGTTTTTGTAGCTACTGTGAACATTTCCACTGGCTTTTTGTTGGTGTATAAAAATGCAGTTGTCATTTGTACATTGATATTATAACTCATGACTTTACAAAGTAGTTTAACAGTGCAAAGTTTTGACAGACTCTCTAGGGTTTTCAAGGTATAGAATTGTATTGTCAGAAAAGAGGGACAGCTTAACTTTCTTTTTTCCTATTTGGATGTCCCTGATTTTCTTCTCTTGCCACAATTGCTCTGGATAGGACTTTCAGCATTATGTTGAATAGAAAGAGTGGGAATGGGCATGCTTGTCTTGTTTCAGTTCTTAGGGGGAATGCTTCCAGCTTCAGCCCATTGAGCAAAGTGTTGGCTGCTGGTTTATCATGGATCTTATTGTTTTGAGGAAGGTTCCCTCTATGCCCAGGTGTTTGAGGGTTTTTTTTTTTTTTTTTCCTAATCAGGAAAGGAAGTTGAATTTAGTCCAATGCCTTTCTGTGTCTGCTGAGATAATTATGTGACTCTTTATTTCACATATGTTAATATGCTGTATTATGTTTTTGGTCTTGTGACAGTTGAACCAGCCTGAGAATGAAGCCTACCTGGTCATAGTGGATGATACTTGACATGTGTTGCTGGATCTGATTTGCTAGAATCTTATTAAGAATTTTTGTGCCTATGTTCATCAAGGAGATTGACCTGTAATTCTGTTTTCTTGTTGGGGATTAGCCAGGTTTGAGTATCTGTGTGATGTTAACTTCATAAAATGAGCTACAGATAATTACATCCTTCTCAATTGCCTGGAAAATTTTCAATAAGAATAATATCAGTTCCTTCTTGTATGTCTTGTAGAAGCAGTTAAGGAGCCAACTAGTCAGGAGTCTTAGACAGGGAGTTTTCTTATAACTGAGTTAATTCCTTGGAATATTTTTGGTCTGTTTAGTGTTTCAGTTTCTTCTTGTTTCAACCTTGGGATGTAGTGTGATGCCAGAAAATCCTCCATTCTTTTAGATTTTCTAGTGTATTTGTACACACATGTTCATAGTTATCTCAGGTAATCTTTTGAATTTCATCAGGATCAGTTGTGACATCACTTTTTTAAAATTTCTAATTGTGTTTATTTGGACATTCTCTCTCTCTCTCGCTCTCTCTCCTTTTTTTTTTTTTTTTTTTTTTGTCAATCTGACCAAGGTTCCATTAATCTTATTTATACTTCTATAGACAAGTTTTTTGTATTGTTGATCTTTTCTAAGATATTTTTGTTTTCTTTATCCTGCAATTGTGACTTTATTTTAGTAATCTGGATTTTTCACTGAAATTAGGAGTTAGATAATCTTCCTTTTCATGCTGTCTTTGATTAGGCTGTTTACTTGTGATCTTTCTATTTTTTTGATGTGCTTGTGCAATGCTATGAATTTTCCCTCATTATTGCTTTAATGTCATCTCAGATAATCTTATAAGATGTTTCTTTGTTTTTATCTGCTTCCAGAAATCTTTCAGTTTCTGCCTTAATTTCTATGCTGATCCAGAAATCATTCAGCAGCATGTTGTGTAGCGTCCATGTCTTTGTATGTTTGAGGGGTCTTGGTGGTGGTAATATTTATTTTTATTCAACTGTGATCTGAGAAGATGCATGGTATTATTTTGACCTTTTGAAATTTTTTCATGCTTGATTCGTGTTTGAGACTGAGATCAATCTTGGAGTATATTTCACGTGCTGATGCGTAGAATGTATACTCTGTGGTTGTTGGGTAGAGTGTTCTGTAGACATCTATTAAATCCATTTGGCTGAATAGCAAGTTAAGGTTCCAGATCTCCTTGTTGGTTTCTTGCATCAATGATTTGTCTAGGGAAGTTAACAGGATAGTGTTTTCTCCAACTATGATAGTATCAGTTTCTATGTCCTTTCTTAGTTTACTTAGCAATGACCATTCTGACTGGTGTAAGGTGTACTTCATTTTGTTTTTGATTTGTATTTCCCTGACAATAAGTAATGTTTAGCATTTTTTATACATTTATTGATCATTTCTATATTTTCTTTTGAGAGATGTCTGTTCATGTAGTTTGCCCACTTTTTGATGGGTTATTTTTTTTCTTGCTGATTATTTGAGTTCTTTGTATAATCTGGATATAGATCCTTTGTCAGATGTGTAGTTTTCAAATATTCTCCTATTCTGTCAGTTTTCTATTTACTCTGCTAATTATTATTATTTTTTTTGCAATGTAGAAGCTTTTAAATTAAATTAAATACCACTTGTTTACTTTTGTTGTTGCTGTTGCATTTTCTTTTGGAGTTTTAGCAATAAATTATTTGCCTACCCTAAAGTCCAGCAGAATTGTTCCTAGATTTTCTCCTAGAATTGTTATGGTTTCATAGCTGAGAGGGCTGCCTCCTCTTAAATCTCATGGAATAGCTTCAGTAAAATTGGTACAAGTTCTTCTTTCAAGGTATGGTAGAATTCAGCTGTCAGTCCATCAGATTCTGGACACTTTTTTTTGTTGGAAGACTTCTAATTACTAATTCAAGCTCACTACTAATTATTGGTCTGTTCAAATTTTTCATTTCTTTTTGATTTAAGGTTGGAGGTTATATGTTTTCAAGAATTTATTCATTTCCTTTTGACTGTCTGGTTCATTTGAATAGAGCTGTCCATAATAGTCTTGGATGATCTTTTAAATTTCCTAGTGCCAGTTGTAATATGTTCATTTTCATTTCTGACTGAGTTAATTTACTCTTACTAGCAAACTACATATTTTATTTATCTTTCCAAAGAAACTACTTTTTGTTTCATTGATTCTTTGTATTATGTTTTTATTTTATTTTAATTTATTTATGCTCTAATCTTTATTATTTCTTTTCTTCTACTAGCTATGGGTTGGGTTTGTTCATTTTAATTTTTAGTTCCTTGAGGTGGGATGTTAGGCTGTCAATAAGTGACCCTACAGTCTTATTAATGTAGGTCTTCAGCACTATAAATTTTCCATCAAGCACTGTCTTGGCTGTTTCCTGGAGGTTTTGGTAGCTTGTTTCATTGTTGTCATTCATTTCAAGAAAGTTTTTGACTTCAATCTTGATTTCATTAATGACCCAAGAATCATTCAAGAGTATATTGTCTAGCTTCCATGTTTTTGCTTGGTTTCATGAGTTCTACTTGGAGTTAATGACTAGTTTTATTTCATTGTGGTCTGAGACCCTTGGTGAGGTGAATTTCTTACATGTGAGCTGTGGCAGTCCTTTGCTGGATACCTGCACTGGCTCACGGCATTCTGAGTGGCTAGAGTGGCTTGAAAAGTGATGTTAGCTCAGGACTTCCCCAAAGCTGAAATCTTATAACCAATGTGATGGGCTGTAATGTTGACCTATGATCGGGAGGTTGCACTTGTGGGAGAAAGTCACTGTGATGGTGGTTGTGGGTTTTCTACTTTCTCCATGGAAGTTCCTAGTCAGCCTAGGCCAATGGTAGGACTCTGGGAATTTCCCAAGTTTTCTGTTGTGAGCCTCCAAGGAGAGTGCAGGTGGAAGGGGCTCAAGCACCTCATAAGTATGCACTCTTGGCTACCCCATCGGGTATTGAGAGGAGGTCTCAGGCAACTGGAGTAAGATTGTTGTGCAGGGCAGGCACAGAAGTTTTTACACAGAGGATGAGAGGCTGCTATGTCAATGTGTCCCACCCAGCTCTCACATTCAACTCTGCTAATTTATGATCTAAATGTCAAAGTACAGCTGTCCTCAGGGCCTCAGATAGTCTCAGGAATCCCACTCAGCCAGGAACTGTCTGCATCCAAGAATTTGCCCTTGGGGAAGGCCCTCTCCCAGACCAGCTGGGAAACAACTGTGCTGCTTGCAAGGGTTGAATGTCTGGTAAATGGTGGCTGGCACTACTCAAGGCTTTTTTCCTTCACCATTCCATAGCAGAGCATAGCTGTAGGTAAAGCAGTTTCCTGTGAAGAAATGGAGTCCAATAACGTTCAGGGGGCCCTACAAGTTTGTGGTAGGAGCACAGGACTCCTGAATTTCCCTCATTCACTTTCCCCCTGTGTCTGGAGGCTGTGGTGGATTATGCTGGTGCAGATGAGAGTCTGGCTAGCTCTAGCCCAGGTCAATGGATTTTTTTCTTCATCTTTGCTCTAAGTCATTATTAGCACTCCTTTGGAGAATTGTGGGTCATATTGCTGGACCCATTCCTCTGTAGGTGCTGAAGAAAACTCTATCTTGGTTTATTCCATAGGAGAAACTCACTCTATCTGCCTCATGTCAGCCATCTTAATCCTCAAGGGGGAGTAAACTATTAATAGGATTTTTTTCTTTATTGAGTTGTTTGAGTCACTTGTATATTTTGAGTATTAATCCTTTTTCAGATGAATAATTTGCAAAGATTTTCTTCCATTGTATCCATTGTGCCTTCCTTCTGTTGATTTTTTTTCCTGTGCTGAAGCTTTTTTAGCTTAATATAGCCACATTTGTCTGTTTTTGTTTTTGTTGTCTGTGCTTATGAGGTCTTAGCCATAAAATCTTCATCTAGACTAATGTCCTAAAATGTTTCTATATTTTCTTCTAGTAATTTTATAGTTTCAAATCTTACTTTTAAGTCTTTGAGTAATATTGTGTTGATTTTAGTCTACAGTGAATGATGGGGTCCAGTTTTACTCTTTTCTTTATGAATATCCAATTTTCTAGCACCATTTATAAAAAGGTTATAATTTTCACAATGCAGATTATTAGTACTTTTAGCTGTAAATACATGGATTTGTTCCTAGGTTATGTATTCTGTGCCACTGGTTTATGTGTCTGTGTTTATGCTAATATCAGTGGTTTGGTTAGTGTAAACTTGCAGTATATTTTGATGTCAGATAATGCAATGTCTCTCACCTTGTTCATTTTGCTCAGAATTGCTTTGGGTATTTGAGCATTTTTATTATTGTTTTTTGGTCTCCCACATTTTAGAATTGCATTTTCTATTTCTGAAAAATAACAATGGTATGTCAATACAGTTTGCATTGAATCTGTAGATTGCTTTAGGTAGTATGGTCATTTTAATGGTATTAATTCTTTCAATTCATGTACATGGGTGTCTTTCAACTATTTTTTGTCCTCTTGAATTTCTTTCATCAGTGTTTTATAGCTTTCCTTGTAGAGAGCTAGCACCTCTTTGGTTAAATTTATTCCTAGGAATTTTTTGTAGCTATTTTAAATGGATTGCCTTTATTTTATCATTAGCTAGTTTATTATTGAGGTATAAACATGCTATTAATTTTTGTTTGTTAATTCTGTATCCTAACACTGACCTAAATTTATTCACCGAATTCAAGAGTTTCTCAGTGAATCTTTAGGTTTTTCTTGAGATAAAATTATAAAATTGGGGGTGGGGGGTTGATTTATCTTCCAGTTTGGATGACATTTATTTATTTCCTTTACCTGATTGTTTTTGTTAGGTCTTTCAATTCTATGTTGAATAGGAGTGGTGACAGTCAATATTCTTGCTGTGTTATTGTTCTTAGAGGAAAGTCCTTCAACTTTTCACTATTCAATACGATATTAGCTGTGGGTTTACATATATGACTTTTACATGTTGAAGCATGTTCTATGTTCTTCTATGCCTATTTTGTAGAAATGCTTTATTTTTAATGAAAAAATATTGGATTTTATCAAATATCTTTTCTGTATCTATTGAAATAATTCTGTATTTTTAATTAGATCTATTAATGTGATGCATAATGTTTGCTGATTTGCGTGTGTTGAAACATTCTTGTATCCCTGAAATACATTCCACTTGATCATGGTGAATTATTTTTGATGTGTTAAATTCAATTTTCTAGTATGTTTTTGAGATTTATTACATCTATGTTTATCAGAGATATTGATGCAATTATTTTGGTAGACTTTGGCAGTGAAGATATTCAGTCATTTTCTTTGTTGGAAGACTTCTTATTACTAATTTAATCTTTAATCTTGTTAGTCATAACAAGATTTTCTATTTCTGTTTTATTCAGTCTTGGAAGATTGTATGTGTTCAGACATTTATTCAATTCCTCTAAGTTTTCCATTTTTTTTAGTGTATAGTTGTTCATAGTAGTCTCTGATGATCTTTTGTATTTCTGTGATAGTAGGTGTAATGTCTCCTTTCTCATCTCTGATTTTTGTTTATTTGGGCCTTCTCTTTTTTCCTCTTGGTTAATTTTGCAAGTAGTTTATGGATATCATTGATCTTGTCCAAAAAAACCACTTTTTGTTTTGTTTATCCTTTGTATATGTTTTAGTCTGTTTTTGAAATTTTACTCTGATCTTTATTATTTATTTCCCTCTAGTAATTTGGGGTTTGGTATGTTCTTGCTTATCTCATTCTTGAAGGTGAGTCATTAGCTTGTTTATTTGAAATATTTAAACTTTTTATATGTAGATGTTTATTGCTATAAACTTTCCTCTTAAGGACTCATTTTGCTGTCTTCCACTGAATGTGCTATATTGTGTTTCAATTTTTGTTTGTTTTGAAAAATGTTTTAATTTTCTCTTTAGTTTATTTATTGACCCAATGGTGCTTGATTTTCATGTATTTGTACAGTTTTCAAAGTTCCTCTTGTTATTGACTTTTAGTGCCAGTTTATTGTGGTCTGAGAATATACTTGATATGATTTTCACTTTTAAAAATTTGTTGAGACCAGACACGGTGGCACAGTCTGTAATCCTAGTACTTTGGAAGGCTGAGACAAGAGGATTGCCCAAACCTGGGAGTTTGAGATTAACCTGGGCATCTTGGTGAGACCTTGTATCTACAATAAATTATAAAAATTAGACAGGCACGGTGGCGTGCATCTGTAGTTCCAGCTACTTGGAAGGCTGAGACAGAAGGATCACCTAAACCCAGCAGGTTGAGGCTGTAATGGCCATGAGTGTGCCACTGCGCTCCAGCCTGAATGACAGAGTAAGATTCCAACTCAAAAAAGTTTTTTTTTGTTGTTGTTGAGACATCTTTTTGTCTTTCATTAAATCATTTTTCTAAAACTTATTTTCTCTTTGTCTTCTGAGACTCCAAACATTTAAATATTTGGTTCCTTCATGATGTTCTATACACCATAGAAGTTTCACTCATTATTTTTTTATCCTTTTTTCAAAATTTTTTTTGACTGAATTACTTTCAACATACTTGTCTTCGAATTCTGTGGGTTTTTTTTTCCCTTCTGCGTAAACTATTTTATTGCTAAAGCACTCAAAAATGTTTTTTCTTATACTTCATTTAGTGAATTGTTCAGTTTTAGAATTTCTGTTTGCTTATTTTTCATGTTATATAGCTATTTATATAAATAATTTATTTATATTTTTATTGTTTTTCTGATATCTTTGTCTTGTTTCCCAGTATTATCTTGAATCTCTTGAGGCATTTGATATCAATAGTTTTTAATTTTTTGTACCATCTTATAAATTTGGGGGGGGATCGCGTGCCATAAAATTATTATGCTCTTTTGGTGGTATCTTATTTTCTTTTTGAAAAAAATATTTCCTGTGTTCTTATATTGGTATTTGCACATCTGGTGTAATTTCTTCCAAATTTTGAATTTGCTTTTATTGGAGAAGACATTTTCATGAAGGTATATCTATGGTATTGGTTGGGTAGGGCAAATTGGTTTTGATTCTGGGTGCATCCAATACTGTAGTCTCTGTATGATATTTTCATCTGTAAACAGCATCAGTGGTGTCTGTTATTTCTGCAGTGACTTAGAGAGTAGTTGTTAATGGAGGCTGTGGTACAACCTGTGGGTTGATTGGGATGCCAGGTGAGGCAATCTTGTGGCCAGTGGTTCAAACAGTGGGCCAACATGCTTGTCCTTAGACCCTAGGGTTGAGTATGGTTTTAGTGTGACATTGGTTCTAGTGTGTCCAGGCAGGTTAATTCTTTATCCATTATCTGGTTTGCTTTGGTATTAGTAATGGCAGTAGTGTGCCAGGTAGATGGGCATGTTCTTGAGCCCTGGGACAGCAGGAATGGTGTGAGTAATGGCAGTAGCAATGGTGCAACCCAAGAAGTCTGTGCTGGTGTTGGTAGTGGTTGCAGTGGGTTAAGATTGCCAGTTCCCACTCCCACAGGTGTCGACTGCCAATGGGTGACAGGTGTGGACGTAGGGCCATGTTGGATGGGTCCAACCTCAGACCCCAAGAGTAATGCTCAGGAGCCAACAGCAGTAAACTGAATTGGTAACTGTCCAGGTCCTGGATGATGTACTTGGGTACTGAGGCTGTTGCAGTCCTAGGCCAGGTGTATCTGACCTTAAGCTTCCTGCTAGTGTGTACAGCCACTAACCAACTGTGGTAGGCAGAGGTGGGGTGATCCACATGTCATTAGAATATGCTCAAGTGTGGGCAGCAGTGGCTATGTTGCAGCCTTGCTACTGAGAAGGGCAAGATTGATTTCAGTGGGATCAGCCATATGTATATAACTGGGAGGTGCAGGCTTTGCTTGTGCCTTGTGTAGCGTATGCTGAGAAGGAAGAGATGAGTCACTGGTAGTTAAAAGTTTATTAAAGGAAAGAAAGGGAGGGGCAGTGGCTGGCTCTTTAGAGAGAAACCAGTGGTCTTTGTTCCTTTGTAGACCACTTATAAAACCCCAGTCTTGGCTTATCGGTCTTTGAGAAGCAATTTTAGGGAGCTTAGGATTGGGAGCCAAGAAGTAGTTTTGGGAGTTTGAGTTGTCAGTCTTCTGGTCTTCAAATGCAGATACCGGTACTGCTGAGGCCTGTCCTAGTGCCTTGAAGTGCAGATGTCTGCACTAAACCAGTCACACTTGTCTCTGAAATGCAGCCTTAAGAAAGCAAACACTGACAGTCAGTATTAGGCTGTTGTCAGTCACTATAGCTTTGGGATGCGGTCTCAGGGAAAGCAGATATTGGCAGTAAAGCAATTAGTAATAGGACACTGTCAGAGCATGGTGTTAGCTTTTGGGCCGTTGCAACTGTGTGTTCCATTTGCCAGGTTTATATGATAAGTTGTTTTAACTACAGCCTCCTCTCCCATTTTCCTACAAACCCTATCACCTTAGTGATACTGCAGACTGCAACTGCAGTGGTTGCATGCAGTGGAATTTGTCTTCAGGATGCATAAAGATGCACAGCTACCCTAGTGCTGGGGAAGGCTGGGTCACTGCCAGTGGCTCCTGCCTCAGTTCAGCGGTGGTGACTGTGGGCAGAGAATGTTAATGTGGTGCAGGGATGCACACACGCAGAAGTTATTAAGTCCCTGCAGTCAGGAAAGTCTGATGGGAAATTGGCTATGTAAATTGCGTGATACTGCAGCTGCTTAGGACTTGGGAGTTTGTGGGACTCAGTCCGAGTGTCCTTTTTGAGAAATGTCATTGTGTGGTCTGCAGGCAGGCAGCTCCCTGTGTTAACCTCAGGGCTTAGGAAGATACAGAGGCTTTCCCATGGTTGAGATTGCCGGAATCTGCTGCAAGAATGTGGACTACTTGAGGTCTCTTACTTGCCCTTTCCCTGCATTAGAAAGCCTCGCCAGTCTCCCAGGAGATCTCAGCTTTCTAAGTGTCTCTCGTTCCTCTCCTGTTTCGCTTTCAACATTTTTTGTCACTTCTCTTTTGAATTCAGTCTTCTAAGTGATCTATTTATTATGTGATTATCTACTCACTATTTTAGTTCCTCTCTGTGAATAAGGCAAGTGCCAGATGCATCTAGTCAGCTATCTTCAAGCTCCTTTCTGATTAAAGAATGTTTTCAGAAAGCTAGAAGTCTACTTATGAGAAGAAAACTGTAGATAATTTATCAGATGGTAAATGAGCACAACAAACTTTAAATAATACTCAGTTGAGCTTGCACCAAAGACAGTAGACCCTATTTAATTTTACTTTCAATAAGAATATATCAGCATTTTCTTTACAAAGTAGACTTGCAATTATATTTTATCCATAATTTACATGGGTCATTCTAATTATTCAAGACCTTTGTAAAGTTATTATATAACATTTTTTTTTTTTTTTTGAGTTGGAGTCTCACTCATTTACCCAGACTGGAGTGCAGTGGCCGCTCCTGGCCACCGCAGCCTCGCCTGCTGGGCTCCGGCGATCCTTCCGCCTCAGCCTTCCGAGTAGCCAGAATTACAGGCATGCGCTACCACGCCCGGCTGATTTTTTGATTTATTGTAGAGATGAGGTCTCGCTGCCCAGGCGGGTCTCGAACCCATGGGCTCAGGCAATCCACCCACCTCAGCCTTCCAAAGGCACGGGATTACAGGCTGAGCCACCGAGCCCGGCTTATTAATAATTTTAATGCAACATTTTAGGTGATAATAATAATGACTATTCAAAGTCCTGAGAAAGATATTTTAATCATTTTAAAAATTAAACATTTGAGTGCCTTCAATTTCAAATGCATTTGAAATCTTCTGATAACGGATGTTAGTTTAGAAATGCACAATGTTTTTAATAACTCACTATTACTGTTACTGTCCAGGTAACCTACTGCACCCCAGCACAGAATTTTAAAAACCTTTGGGATTTCCAGTTTTCCATGTTTCTTGGCAGTGAGCAGTTGGGTCATCCAAAGGACTTCATTCCCAAGCCAGGGGGTCTTACTAACTTCACACACACACATGTACACACACACACATGTGTACACACACACACATACACACGCACACACACACACACACACCCATGCACAATTGAAATTATATACAAATCTGTTTAAAGATTTAATAATGTCATTCTTTTTCTAATAAGTATTTTTACATTATTATTATGTAGAGTTCTGAATAGCTAGCATTTTTATACTTTTACTGTTTAATATAATTATTCATTTAATTTTAGTGTTTGGTGTCTTCAACATTATTGTCTCATACTAAATTTTTAAGTTGCTAATTATAATTGGCTTTGCCAGTTATGAGATAAGGCTCCGGGATGCATATTTGGAAAGTTTTCTGAGATGTTTTAGATATCTGTATATTTATGTTTGAAAACCCTCATGCTAAAGCATTCTTTTGGCTTGCTTTCTAGGACCTCACGTGTCTCTAATGTTCTGCACAGATCACTATCTACTCTCCCTCATTCAATTTCTTCCAGCCATCCCTCCTCTTATCCTTCAACATATAATTGTAAAAATATCAAGGAAGTTATTTCTCTGACATGCTCTATACCTGTTCTCATTTCCAATTGATTTTATTCAATTTGTGATGTTAAAATCAGCTATATGTCAAATTTATATCTTCATCCACTTTGATTGCTAAGTTTATATATGAAGCCCCCTGCTTTACATTTCCATCTGAATGTATAATAAGTACTTGAGGCTTAACATGTTAAAAAAAAAAGAATTTTCAATGAGTACAAAAAAAGTGCTTCTTTATAGTCAACCCCATCTCAATAAGCCATATCTTTTTTCTTTAAGATTCTTCAGAATAAACATTGACTTCATTCTTGCATCTGCACACTTACACCTCACATTTCATTAAAGGATAGGAATGAATACATTTAACTTGAAACTGAGAAGCACGTTTATGTTAACATGAACAAATGTCAACAAGGTGTTTTAAAAATTTCTATTGCTATTTTCTGTCTTCTTTGATTCCCAGCAGGCTGCTTACTAGTTACATTTTATGAGAGAGACGGATATATTTCTAGTGTTTCTTATCCATCTTGTCCCTTACTTTAATTATATCTGCTATATTTGTACCTAACTGAACGCATTAATGATTCACACATTTATTCCACTAATATCTACTGGCACTTATACCATATAAAGTATTATTTTAGGTTTTGGATAAATAACAGTACACAAAACAGGAAAAATTCTTACTCCATTGGAACTTATAATTTAGTTATAAGAGATAGTAAATAAACATACAATCTAATAATTTCATGAGATGAAACTATAGTAAGACAAATAGAATCATCTTTCAATAACTCTTGAAAATGTATGAAAAATGCAACAATTTAATGTTGATAGATTGACTTCTCAGTTTTGAAAATAATATTTATTAAATTTTTTCTCTCTCAGTTTATGTCATTATTTGAGTTGAAATTATTCACTAAATGGTATTATAATTTGAGAAAAATAAGTACTATAACTATGTTTCACAATTAATACATAAGATTTCAATTTTAAACATAATTTTAAATTGAATTTTTAGGTTACATTTGAAACTAAATGTGTTTCTTATCATCCAAAAATTTTTTAAAGCAGCAACTATATATGTCCTTCAATAGTATATGTCATTGTACTGTGTTTGTTATCTTCATTTTTTTATTTTATTTTTTTTTAATTTTTTAAAATTTACTATTATTTTTTTTAGTTGGAGTCTCACTGTCACCCAGACTGGAGTGCAGTGGCTGCTCCTGGCCACCGCGGCCTCGACCTGCTGGACTCTAGCGATCCTTCCGCCTCAGCCTTCCAAGGAGCTGGAACTACAGGCGCGTGCTACCACGCCCGTCTGATTTTTTGATTTATTGTAGAGAGTAGGTCTCGCTGCCCAGGCGGGTCTCGAACCCGCGGGCTCAGGCAATCCACTCACCTCAGCCTCCCAAAGGCGTGGGATTACAGGCTGAGCCACCGAGCCCGGCCTGTTTTGTCATCTATGTTTATCTATACTTCAATATGGAGCCTATGTTATTAATTCCTATAAGTAATATTAATTCCTATAATTAATAACATAGGCTCCATAGTCAAGTTTTTCAGTATGCCTGACTAAGAATCTTGGCTCTGCTATTCACCAATTGTGTGAATGTAGGCAACTTATTTAAATTATCTGGGCTTGTAATTTCCCATCTATAGCATACAGATAAGATTAGTAAAAAAAAAATAAAAATAAAAAATAGGATTTTGGGGGGATTAAATGACAGGCCAATTACCCTTCTGAGTTTTCTGAGTTTTAGGAGGACTTCATGCTCAAGAACAGTTATTTATTAAGATTTCTGCTACATGGAAAAAAAAGAAAACTCTTCAGTAATAGTTGCAAAGAATGTCTTTGCTTAGACCGGAATACAAAATCTCAGAGAGATTGTAATCATCCACATGGGACAATTGACTAAATCTGAGATTAGGGTTGAGGAGGAGAGAGAGGAGGGGAGGATCTTCAATATAATTTGCTTGCTAACTCTTCTTAACCATGAACATGTTAAACACAGAGTATGCATTGACCACTTTAAATCCATGCAAGCAAAGGACAATATTTACAGAAATATATGAGAATCTCTAAAATATATATGATTATATATATGAATCTTAAAATAATAAATTTGACTTGAAAATTTTCATGTCATTCTATGTCACCTGCAAGATTGACTGATTTGCTGAGAAGTTCAAGCATTTGCAATAACCTGAATATCAACATCACTAAACTTACATGCTGCTGCTTCCATATTAATCAAAATTTTAAATGTGTCTTTATGTCTTCACATTATACCACATAATGAATACTGCACTTTCATATTTACAAAGAGGTGTATCTTTACATATAATCAAATAAAGATGTTCTATATTCAAATTTGTAATTATTTTAGAGATTGATGTTGTTACAGTATACTATTTATAAATCTCAGATTAATGTAGAAAATATAGAGCTCTAAATTTTTCCCTTGAGGAAAAAAATTGGTCATTTTAAAGACATCCAGCAGCATTTTGACTGATAATGACATTGTACACAGTTGGTGTTAAATGACTTTCATGTTAGGATGTTTCCAATCAATATAAAGCTTTTTTTTTCCAAGGGTAGTCTCGCTTTGATTCCATCAGAGAAATAGAAAGAACAAGGCATTCAATTTCTTCAAAAATGTAGTTAGTTTTGATTGTCTTGATCCTCTGTGATATCTTTACAAATATGCAACCTAATTTGTTTAGTTTTGCTTTAGTATGCATAGTAAAGAGAATCTGGTAATATTTTAATTAGACCAACTTCTGAATAAGTTTCTCAAATAAACCATGGAAAAATGACTGTTGTACCAAATTAATTACTTTTAGTAAGTTGGGCTTTAGTGCCATTTTATCAATGAGTGAAGATTCATCCCGTTCTTACAAGAAAAAAAAAAACCTGTAATTTCTAAAATACCTTTACCAACAGATATTTATAATGTCACATAATTCACCCTACTTTAATTTTCTGTATAGTTAATATACTACATTAAAAATAACTAAAAATAAATAAGGAAGATACTTGCATAACTTTGCTATACAAATAGCCCAGTTTCACAACAGCTTTTTCAATGGTCTGAAATTGCTTATTTAAGGACATATATGACTAATGTCCAATGATCTTAATTTTGATCCTCTTTTCTATCTAAAGCTAAAGTGTTAATCAAGTTTATTTCCTTGACTTCTACTACTGATCACTATGTGCTTATCCCTGCCATTAGTCCAAGCCTTTCTTCTTTGAAATAGATTTTTTATTTTTTTATTTTTGAGTTGGAGTCTTACTCTGTGGCCCAAACTGGAGTGCAGTGGCACACTCACGGCCACCCCAGCATTGACCTGCTGGGCTCAGGTGATCCTTCTACGTTAACCTTCCAAGTAGTTGGAACTACAGGCATTCATCACCATGCCTGGCTAATTTTTGATTTATTGTAGAGATGAAGTCTCGCCAAGTTGCCCAGGTTGTTCTCGAACCCGTGGACTCAGGCAGTCCTTTCACCTCGGCCTCCCAAACTGCTAAGATTACAGGCTTCAGCCACCTCAAGTCATTGAAACAATTTTCAATTGTTGAAAAATTCCACAAAGTTCTAAGCCTTCACTCTTTTCCTAAATTTTTATTTCAACTAATGGAATGATTCCCTGCAACTCTAATTGATTAGAAAATTCTATTAATTATCTCCAGAAAATGCTTACTCTGTCCCTTTTTCTAATTGCCCCTTCATTTCCATAATTCCCAACCATTACCCTTACTGCTCACTGCTACCATGTTGGCTAATTTTATGCATCAACCTTACGCTGCTATAAGGTGCCCTGATATTTGATCCCACGTTATTCTGGGTATGTCTGTGAGGGTGATTTTGGATCAGATTAACATTTGAAGGGGTAGACTGAGTAAAGCAGATTTTCCTCACTAATGTTGATGGTCCTCATCTAATCAGTCAAAGCCCTGAATAGAACATAAAGACTAATCTCCCCGCAAGTAAAAAGGAATTCCTCCTTCCTGATGACCTTGATTTGAGACATCTGTCTTTGAACTTGAACTGAAATATTGGCTCTTCTTATGTCTCATAACTGCTGGCAGTTGGACTGGAACTTATACCATTGGCTTTCCTGATTCTTAGGCTTTTGATCATAGACTGAAACTAAACCATCAGATCTCTTGGTTCACCACCTGGACATCTTAGTTCTCAGCCTCCATAATCATGTGAACAAATTCCTGATAATAAATCTCTTTCTGCATGCACAGTTTATTGATCCTATTTCTCTGGAAAACCTTGACTGAAACACCTAGAATTAACCCTTAGCTTTGGATTCCTCTCTGCTTGTTGCTTTTTCTCTAATGCTTTCTCTAAATGAGGGTCTAATTTTTTTTTCTCAATCATATATCCCAATGTTTCATTTCTTTGCTTGCTCATTAAGTTTTCTTTATTGTCATGCATTGATGTTTAGCATGGTAATATTTATATAATTAACATTTGTCTATGGTGGCAGAATGATATCTCTTTTCTATAAATTAATAAATACATTTGTCAGTTGACTTATTTAATGAGTATTTATTGTATATTTACAATATAACATGCACCATGCTAAATAAATAGGTTATCATAATGCACAAGGCAAACTTTCTTTCCTCACTGAGCTCACATGTTGGGAGATAAACAGTAAACTTCTTAATAAATAGCATGAAGACTATAATGTCAAGTATTAATATTATTAAGAAAAACAAAATTTACAAGAGAATTGATACTAATTTTAGATAAACTGGCTGAGGAAAAACTGGATGAATAAATGATAACAAATATAGGAGACAGTCTCATGGATATCTAGGGAAGTTTATTGTTTATCTTTCCACATGTGAGCCCCATGAAAAAATTGATTTTGCCTTGTGCATCACTATAACCTATTTGTCTAGCACAATATACATTGTAAATATACAATAAGCAATTATTGAGTGAATAAAACAAAAAGTGAATTAATTAATTTAAATAAAATAGATATTTCCTTAAAGAGTCATTTGATTAAATCTAAATAAAGGTACAACTACTAAAATGTATTTTAGATTTATTATGATGGTAATACTAAAGAGCAATGAGAAATTATGCTTATTACAATACATGGAAAAGAGTTTTTGGGAGTTGTATAAGGAAAAAAAAAGAAAGTCAACTATATTATACTTCATGACTCCAAATTAATTTCATGTATTTCACACAGTTACATAGGCAATTATGTAATTTCATGTATTTCACACAGCTACATAGGCAATTATGTTACTGATGTCAGTATAGCAAACACATTATTGAACAAAATACAACAGTCACTAATTGTAAAGTCAGTGATTGATATGATTGATTCCATTAAAATTAAGGACTTGTATTCATCAAAAGAGACCACCAAAATAGTAGAAAAGTAATTTAGTGAGTCTGATCATTGTGAATTATAAACCAACAAAGGTTAATATTTAGAATATGTAAGACTACTACATTTCTATTAGAAATGAATAGTCACCCAGTAGAAAAATTTTTAATAATATGCTTAAGCCAGCATTTCATAATGGAGAAAATCCAAATACCAAAGACAGTATGAAAAATGCTTATCTTCACTATCAATTAGTGGGATAAAAATTAAGGTTATGAAAACTTCACTATTAATTCAGGGAATCACAATGGCACCACTACACACAAACATCAAATGTCTGACAAAACCAATTATTTAAAAGAGTGGAGTGTCGTATAATGTTGTTGGAGTAGAAGCTGATAATGTGTATTTGCAAAAGTTATGCCTATTTTCTTAAGTTTAATAACCCATGTTTTACTAATTTAATTCTGTTTTATACTTGGTAGAAGTGTGGATCAATAAACTGTGTTATATCTATACAATGATATAACTGCAGTGAAAAAATTAAAAATATATATTAATATGGATGAAATTTTAAAAACACAATTTGTCACCAAAAGCCAAAAACAAAGAAAAATAAAACTGAATGTAGCATAATTTATTTACATACACTTTTTAAAAATAACACTAAACTTCATTGTTTATTGATGCATCATCCCACAGGTATACAAATTATCAAGAAAACTTTGGAAATAATTATCACAATACATTTGAGAATAGTGATAATCTCTGGAAAAGAGTAAAGAAATTGTGACCAGAGAAACATCTATAGGCCTTATAAGAGTGCTACGTATAACATAAAGCATATGTAAATTATATAGTTTGCTACAAGATTCAAGATATCAGGCTTCTGGTCTCTACAACTGTGAGACAATTTCTGGAGTTATAAGTCACCAAGTGAGTAATGATTTTTTATAGCAGCCCTAGAAAACTAATACAATGTGTATTCCAAGACTGTTAATATTGTTTTTCACTAGTTTTCTCAATTTGTAACATTTGCTCATCTCTCTACATGTTAGGGGTAAAGAAATTGTTGACCTATGAAAATCCATAAGTTCAAACACTAGATTAAATATTGTTTTGTATACATCTACATAACTCAGTATAATACGAAGTCTGAGAACACAGGGATAGTTTTACATGATATAATTTTTATAATTAATCAATATTTTATATGAAATTTAAACTTTCAGAAAACATGTTAAAATTATGATTTTTAGAGTTTTCTTTAATCTAACTCTGCAGAGGTAATTATTTGTACATTCTTTTCCAAATATTATAACCTCATACTTGATACTATAATGATAGTGAACATAAACTTTTAGTGTCTTCCTTTTTAATTTAACTATGAACATTTACCACATAATTAAGCATTATACAAAACATAATTTTTTTTTAAGTTGGAGTCTCACTGTCAATTTTTCAATTTTGAAAAATTATTGATTACTCAATTTCCATATGTATAAACTGGTAAAATGATACAACCAATCTTTTAAAATAATTTTTGAAACTTAAAGGTACTTTATGTAGGATATTTAAAATCAATGCCCAGAATGTGAGCAATCTCCCAAAAAAGAGTGTTCCAGGGTGTGTCTAAAATTATTATTGCTCTGCTGTAGTTGTCAGAGGTATGGAGAAAAGAGCGGAATGAATGGGTAGAGCACAGGAGAATATTAGGTTACCTAATAACCTAAAATTTAATAACCTAACTGTGTGTGATACTGCAATGGTGGATGACTGTCTTATATATTTGAACAAACTCAAAGAATGTACAACGCCAAGAGTGATCCCTGATGCAAACTCTAGACTTCGGGTGATAAGGGTGTGTCAATGTAGACTTATCAATTGTAACAAATATTTTGCTTTGGTGGGGGATGTTGGCAATGGGAGACACTATGCATGTGTAGGAACAGGTTGTATTTAGGAAGTTACTTTACTTCCACATAAGCTTGCTGTGATTCTAAAACTGCTCTAAAAACCAGTCTATTAAATGAACACCGTTGATCTGTGCTACATACATATTACTGCATGTGCTTTGCGCCCTAGATATTTCATAGTCCAGCCCTTGGTTCTAGACCACATCCTTTTACAGCATACACTGATAGTGACATTCTGCTAGAAAAGTTTCCAGTTAACTCTCAAATGCTGTTTCTCAGTTTGTGTGTTTTTCCTTTGAGTTTGTTCCACCTATAAAATATCAGCAGAAATTATTATTTTTCTTTTAATAATGATTAATCATTGTTCACATATTTATTCAAAAATATTTATTTTTTATTTTAGTTTTGACAATATGGGGTACAATTCAGTGTTAGGTACACAAATGGTCATTGTAGAGGTAAAATTTGGGTTTCACTTTGGTCTCCACTCTATCTAGGTTTGAGATTAGTTACCCTTATTGATGAAGTACGTTACCCCTCCCTACTCTGGTAGTTTCCCACTACTACCAATCCCTTTCTTATAGTATTATGATAATCATTCAGGATCCACTTATGAATGAGAATGTGTGGTACTCAGTTCTTTGTTTCCCTGATGGATCACTGAGTATTATAGACTCTACATCCAAGTTGCTGCAAAGTTCATAATTTTGTCCTTCTTTATGGCTGTGTAATATTCCATTGTGTATATGTATCACATTTTTTTTTATTCAGTCCACTTTTGATGGGCAACATGGTTGGTTCCATGTTTTTGCTATTGTGAATAATGCTGCAGTAAACATGCGTATGTAGGTATATTTTTTGTAGAATGATTTGAGTTCCTCTGGGTATATTCCCAGAAGGGAGATTGCTGGGTTAGATGGATCTAACCATTTTGATCTTTTAGGAATTGCCATACTGTTTTCCACAGAGGTTGTACTAGTTTACACTCCCACCAACAGTGTAGAAGCATTCTTTTTTCATCACATCCTCTCCAGCATCTGTTGTTTTTTGAGTTATTGATGATTGTCATTCTGACTGGCATTAGGTGGTATCTCAGTGTGATTTTAATTTGTAACTTTTTGATGACTAGTTAGGCTGAATATTTTTCCATGTATCTGTTGACTGCTTGTATGTCTTCTTTTGATAAGTGTCGATATCTTTTGCCCACTTTTTAATAAGGCCGTTTGTTTTTTTTCTTTTCAGTACATTTGAGTTCTTTGTAGATCTTAGTGTTAGGTCTTTGTCAGATATACAGCAGCAGAAATTCTTTAGAACTTGTTTAATGAAGATTGCAAACTTGCCTAGATACCATCAATATAGCACACTCCATATCCCTATGCATTGTTACTATGTGTTATCCAGTATTAACTTCCAGAAAAGTACTCTCACGCAAGGCGTACCCTCCCCCAACCTGGAACACACAAGTAAAGTTTTATTAAATTTACTTGTGTGTATGTGGAGAAAATAAAACACTTAAAAGAAAGAAGCTCAGAAGTCAACCATGATTTCCTTACTCAGATACAGAAAGCTGTACACAGAAAACATAAATATCCATACAGTTAATAGCACCTGGGTACCAGAATATGCCTCCTAAAATATGTGCACAATTTTATGTATGTGTGTTTCTCCTTGAATACCTCTATCCATGCCAGTCTGCATAATGAATATTTGTATACCTGACTCTGAATAGTTCTTCACATCTTTAACATAAAAAAATTTTTAAAGTCATTTAAAATGCTATTTCCTTTATTCTGTCAACTAAGAGTTAAACACTAGCCCTTTGAATTGCATCTTTTTAGAATGTTTATCTTATTCGACTCTGTATTGCAAACATTGGGTCATGCACTAATTAAACAAATATTTACAAAACCTTGACACCTGACAAGAATTAAGCCAGACTATGGGAATGAAGAGTAAGCAAAATATACACAAGTCAGGTAGTCATGAAACTTATAGAGTAGAGGGGAAATAGATATCCCTTATTATATACTATATGTCAATTTTAAAGAATAAATATAAAGTTCTATATTGGAACAAATATATATATCATTACATAATTAACTACTTATCAGAGGATCTGTTCTATTCTTTAACATCAACATCAAACATCTATCATATTATACTGTATATAATTATCAATTTGTAAATATTTGTTAAAGTAAAAGTAGGTGAAGAGGTGAGAGATTTGCTATACAGAGAGATATTATTTGCTTTCTTTATTCCTATCCCTGAAAAATGTCGACTGTATTAGCTGGTCAGTATAAGTGTTTCTGCTGTGCTGAGTTTTTACATTCAGCTGAAATAGCCTAGCAGAAATAGTTTTTTGATTCTGAAGTTATGTTTATGTCTCAATGAGCATTTTTTTCTGTGTGCTACATTTCAAATTTATTATAGATTTTGCTATTGATTTTTGAGAAATGGGCTATAGGAATTTCTATTTAAAAAGCTAAACCACAAGTGTAATTGAAAGTGTGGCAAAGTTTCTACTGTATTCCTCATTAGATCTTCCTTTGATTGAAAATTGAGTTTTTAGGACCAGGTCAATACTTTCCACGTAATAATTAGACTTGTTTGGACAATCGGTCACAGTTCTAGAGTCCAGCTGATATCATCTATCAAAATTATGTATTCAATTCTTTTTATGTGTTATAAAATATGATAATCATATTTTATAATAAGATTTCCACATATTAAAATGAGCAGAAAACTGTCATGTGAGAAGGTATATACTTCCAAGACTATTTTTGTTTGTTGTAGTCTTTGGTACTTTCTAAGCTACAATATCCAGAAATGAACAAATAAATATTTTTTCTTAGAAGCAGTAGCCGGATCACATGGCTATTGCCATATTATAGTTACAGAGTGGACTAACTGGTAATATTGGGAAATAAAGACAGATCTGGATTAGAGAAGTAATGTGAGAAAAGGCTCAATGAAACGTGTTATCTTGTATGGAGGCTGGTAAGCAATGAAGCTAAGAGTATCTGACCTTGAAAGTCTTAGAGAATTATAATATGCACTAATGATATTAATAAAAAAATTAATAACAGGGAAAATAGTAGAAAATATTGATTATCATTTCAGCAAAGCTGCAGCTAATTTACCAGTAAATAGTCCAACGTCAACATTCTTTGGGAGTGTGTGAGGAGCTGAAGTGTAAGGGTAATAGGCATGTGTTATTTTTCTGAAAGAAGCAGAGAAAGACACATATAGTCAAATGGTCATAATCTGATTTGATATATATCTTAAACTGAGAGTTGTTAAATGGAGGCAAATTGATTTCTAAAAAACATAGTATCAGGGTTGTATACAAATAAATTATAGGATTTTTTAATAAATGTCCTATCTATAATAAAAATTGTTGACATAGACAGAATTTCAGTCTCGTCTAAGTGGGTAACTTACATTTTAAGACACTGATTAATTTATCCAAAGATAAAAGATGAATATTACATATGGTCTTTAGGCAAAATATTTTATATGTATATTTAATTTAGTGCATATTATATGTCTAAATACATTAATGTAAAATGTTGGATGTTGAGAAAGCCATTGTCAAGTTTTGTGCCAATATCTAAGCATGAACTCAATGAATTTAAAAGAATATTAATCGTTCTTCTGCACCATTTGAATATCAGCAACATGATTCCTAGGGTTTTCAGAAGGAGTTACAAAATTTCTTTAAAACTCAGCTTGCACATCTGTATAAATGCACTGAACAGAAATACAACATCTTTTAATATTTTTAACCAAAGCATTTTTTTTAACTTTGTTTTTTTGTTTTTGGAGTCTCTCTGTCACCCAGGCTGGAGGGCAGTGGCACGTTCCCGGCCACCTCAGCCTCGACCTGATGGGTTCTGGTGATCCTTCCGCCTCAGCCCTCCAAGTAGCTGGAACTACAGGTGCGCGCTACCACACCTGGCTAATTTTTTAAATTTAATGTGGAGACGAGGTCTTGCCAAGTTTCCCGGGTGGGTCTCAAACCCGCGTGCTCAGGCAATCCTCTCACCTCGGCCTCCCAAAGTCCTGGGATTACAGGCTGAGCCACTGAGTCCGGCCAATTTTTTTATTGGTATTTTAGCATCAACTTAACATTATCTAAATTCTGTAGGACATATTTATATTAAACTTATAAAATAACAGAACAAATATGACAAATATCATTTACATATGATCTCAAAAGATGGAAATCAATGGCATGGGGAACACACAACTGACTATTAATTCCACGATATTTGTGGCATACAAATTATTTTGTTAATTTAGCTTGAAAATTTAGGGGCTAAAAATACTATTGTATGTATTTTATTTATTAATATGTAAAGTGCAAGCAAAAATAATAAAGGAGGGAGTGAGGGCTAGCTAGAAGCCCAAACTTCACCTGCATGCAGCCTACTTATGTAGATAATCCTCGCTTGTACCCCACATATCTAAAATAAAATGAAATTAAATAAAATTTAATTTAAGTAAAAAATAGAACTTTTATGAGATAACAAGTTCCTTCAAACTATCTTCATTGATTTCATCTGCTCAATACAAATATATCAAATATATTTGTTTTATAAACTAAGAAAAATGTAAACAAATAAAAAATTCCTCAAAGCCCCTCAACTTTGTTATATATTCCCATTATTAAAATATCTAAAATATTAATTAATATTTGCTGAAAAGTATATGTTCTCAAGGAAAATTAAATTCTAAAATTGATAAGTGGAACTAATTTCTCCATGTTCATCTTTCTGTGAATTTTCTATAAATTAATAACAGTAATATCCTTACCAAGTCATTGTTAATCCTCTATTATGATTATGCCTAAAATTAACTTCTAAATTAATTTCTAAAAGTAGTTCTTTCCTTAGCTTATTTAAAAGCAGCTCTTTGTTTGTTGACAGAAAGTTATAACAACCAGTAACCTTGTTATTCATTGGGTACCAGGTCCATCATAATTAACAAGATTCTTAAAGGGATTGCTTCTTATTTGTACTTGATTATGTAGATATCAATTTGTGGAGACATTCCATCATCTATTTTTTTTACTGTTGTTGTGTTGCTAAATTATCTTCTGACAAGTTAGTTGTAGCGGTTACATAAAATCAATAAATAAACCCTTCAATTCATAAACTCCTTAGGTAAATATCTGAATATTTTCAAGTGTCTTTTTTTTTATAACAAGCGATAGAAAAATGGTCTAAGTTTTTTAATGCAAAAATAAAAGACTGCTGGCCCTTTTCTATACCCAGTCAGGTCTCTGCCTTTCTAGAGGAAATGGCAATTGCCAGTATATTGTAGATCTTAACAATTATAATCTGTTCATTGGCAAAATACATACGTATGTGTATACACACACATATACACAAAAAGCTTGTGAGTTTATACACACACACACACACACACACACACACACTGAAAAATGCTTGTTGTGTGTGTGTATGTGTGTGTAACCCTTTAAAAAACAAATGGCAATACTCTATATACTTGCTTTGGACAGTTTTCATTTAATTGTTTTAGATACAAGTAGAGATGCATTATTCCGTTTCACAACCTAATGTATTTCTCTGTGTATACTTATACTGTAATTGATTATCTTTTGCCTTAAATGCTATACAGCCTCCCATAGTTTTAGAGTGACTTTTCAGAAAATAATTACTATTATATTGTATATATTTGCAACATTTTATTCAAGACTTTTTTTTCTTCAAATATGCATTTTAGAGGATATTTCACTGGTCTTCACTGTCTACCTTTCTATTCTTGTTCTATTTTTAATTTAAGATGAATTGAATCAAAATATCCTAATAATATTTCCAGAGTAAAAATATATTACAAGCCGGGTACGGTGACTCAGAATGTAATCCCAGCACTTTGGAAGGCCGAGGCTAGTGAATTACCTGAGCCCACAAATTCTAGACCAGCCTGGGCAACTTGGCGAGACCTAACCTCTACAATAAATTTAAAAAATTAGTCAAGCGTAGTAGCACACACCTGTAGTTCCAGCTACTTGGAAACCTGAGGAGGAAGGACCGCCAGAGTCCAGCAAGTTGTTGCTGGGGTGGCCATGTGTGTGCCACTGCACTGTAGCGTGGGCAACAGAGTGAGACTTCAACTCAAAAAAAAAAAGAAAGAAAATGACCACAAAATCAGCTTTTAATTCATTAATTAATAACAATGGCATTAAACAATAATATGAAAGTGAATGCACATCATTTGAGTTAAAAATAAAGATTGAGTAGGAAAATTTATAAATATGCTATGAGAAAAGAAACAGAGAAAGTGAACTTAATGCACTTTCATAAATATTTAATTTTCAGGTGTGGAATAGTGAGAAAAAATACAGAATGAAAAGAATAAAGAAAGCAATAGAAAAAAAAACAAGGACGGAAGGAAAGGATGGTGGATAATTTTCTAAACTTAAAACAGCAATGTAGTATGCTAAGCTATTCAGCTTACATTATTTTATTTTACTCTAAAATTTGCTTAAAAAAAGTCACAACTGAGAAAAACAAATAAACCCCTGAGCCAAATCCTTTCCATCTCCTGCTTCTTTTTTAAAAAATCAGTAAAGTTTTATTAAGACACAGGTATGGTCACTTGTTTACTTACTATTTATGACTTTTTTCTGCTGCATTGGCAACAGTGAACAGCTGTGATAACAGAAGCCATATGGTTCACAAAGCTTGATGTTCTTGCTACTTGCCTTGTCTTTTTTTTTTTTTTTTTTTTGAGTTGGAGTCTCACTGTGTCGCCCAGACTGGAGTGCAGTGGCCGCTCCCGGCCATCGCAGCCTCGACCTGCTGGGCTCCTGCGATCCTTCCGCCTCAGCCTTCCAAGTAGCTGGAACTACAGGTGCGTGCTACCACACCCGGCTCATTCTTTTTAAATTTATTGTAGAGATGAGTTCTCGCCAAGTTGCCTAGGCGGGTCTCGAACCCGTGGGCTCAGGCAATCCACTCACCTCATCCTTGCCTTGTCTTTTACAGAAGAAGTTTGGTAAAAAGCTGTAGTCTTAAGAGAGAAGTAAATGATGTTCGCAGAATAAAATATTAATTTTCCTATTTATATTTGTATCATCCATTTTAGTTTTTAAGTTATGTTTATATATAGATACATGCACATATATACATTATATACACACATTATGCATCTACACATATACATTTGCATAACATGTTGGAGAATAAAGCATGTATTAACAACATCCATGTGTGTATTTTTAATGATTAAATTTGACACAAATGTTGGAATACACTTCTGAAAGTACATCACATGACATAACATGTCTGAAAAGAATTAGGAATTTCAGTGTAGATATTGGTGCCCAAAGAAGAAAAAAAATTAGAATTTCAAGTATTTTACTTGTTACCGCCAACTCATTTTGTTTTGTTTTTGTTGAGGATGCTTAGCTCATTTCTTCACCTTGATATCTTGATTCCATAACTTTCAGTTTCATCAGGATCCACAATCTATTTGGCCTACTCTTCTCTGTCTTTCAGTTCTTCACTTCTATTTTTACTCATGTAAATATAATACACTATTTTTTACAGTTTTGCATTACCTAAGCCCTCAGCACCTCTATTTATCCAAACTTGCTCTTTCTTGCTTTTAATATTTTCTTAGCAAACTAAATCTGTCTAAATTCATATTTTTGTACCTGCCTCCAACCTCCTAAACTGTGTTGAGTTCAAACAAATAAAACAATAGAGGAACTAAATTGAAGTAAACTCCTGTGCTTCCTATCATCCTATATATTTCTAGTCATTTAACCTACACTTTGACTCCTCAAATTCATGTATTTTCAGTATCTCCTTTATTTTCCCTCACTCTCAGCTGATTGCCTTTCTATGTCATTAATAAGATAAAATAATAGGAAGAGATTATTTACAAGCTAGGTCTCAAGCTCGCATCATCATAACTACCACCAAACCTTATCTGTGTTCACCTAGTCCGTTATAAATGCACTGTCTTCTCTTTTGTTACTACATCAATTTTCATGCTTCCAATAAAGGCTGACCCCTCTAGCCAGATGCCATGTTCTTCAACCACCAGCAATTCTTCTCTTTCTCTTGTATCCCAATGTGCTCTTCTTTACATTCTCAATGGTGCACACCTATGATATTATTTTTCTCATTTTGAGAGTAAAATAATTCTTGTTTCTATATTTTCATCTAAGTATCATCCCATTTTGTTCCTTCCTATGATAGTAAACTATATGCATCATTGTCAATTTTTCTCATCCTATTCTATTCCAATAATGTTCAATCCCCTCTCAAAATTGTCCTGTCAAACTTACCAACGTTTTCATTTAGTTTATCTGGCAGTTATTTCTAATTTTGATTTTAATTGACCAAGCTGAATGCTTTGCCATGTTAGATAACTCATTCTTTGTTAAAATAGTTTTTTCTAATTTGGCTTCTAGGGTGTCATACTTTTCTGGTTTTGCTTTGACCCAGTGGCTATGTGCTAAGGCTCTTTGTTTTTCTCTTTATCTTCCCTCAATCCTTCTCTTATACTTTCAGTACAGGTTTTGCTTGTTTCTTTGTTTAATTCAGGGAGAGGGAATTTTTTTTAATCTCTGAGCTTGTACTTCCTTGTTGATATCAACCGGTTTTATGCATGTAAATGCAATCTATATGTTGAGGTGACCCATATTTACATTTCCAATCGAGTTATCTTTCCTAATTCCAAGTGTCTATAGCCAATTGCCTAATTCACATATTCTCTCACTTCAACATGTCCAAAAGTTATCTCTTGAATTCTTGTAGACCGCAGTCACAAAATGTCCAAAGTAAATGTCTTGATTTCTACTATGGATCCAAACTTGCTTTTTGCATACTCTTCCCAATTCTCAATAATACCAACATTTTTCCCTCTAGTTACGTCAATCAATGACCTTGAAAACTTTCTTTCTCTCTTTTTTTTGAATTGGAGTCTCACTCCTTCATCCAGGCTAGAGTGCAGTGGCATGCACACTCCCGGCCACTCCAGCTAGACCTGCTGGGCTTCAGTGATCCTTTTGTCTCAGCCTTAAGAGTAGCCGGAACTACAGGCGCAAGCTACCACACTCAGCTAATTTTTTATTTATTGTAGAAACGAGGTCTCCCCAAGTTGCCCGGGCTGGTCTAGACACTCAGGCTCAGGCAATCCACTTGCCTCGGCCTCCCAAATGCTGGGATAACAGGCTGAGCCACCAAACCCAGCCTTGAAAACATTCTTAAACTCTCTCTATTTCTCTCAGTCTCCCATCTGGTCTTTCAGAAAATCCTATTATTAATCTTTTCAAAATTTACTATAATATAATCACTACCACTACTTCTACTACATGCATTTGGACATGGTCTTTCCGTGAATAGATAAAATTGTAACAGATATCTTTACTTTTTTAAGTAAAAATCAGAGAGGGAGTAATCTATTTTGTCTTTATCAGTTCTGGAGAATAAGAGAAAGCAAAGTGGCAAGTCTAATAACATAGGACTTTGAACTCAGAATCCCCCGCAGTTAAAGCTAAAGATTCTGGGTTGATGTTTTGAAATTCTTAATAATTTTATCTTTGAATTTGTGCTTTGTAAGCAGCTACAATGAGAAGATGAAGAATTTGCCTGTGGCCTCAGAAACTCCCTTTACCTCTCTCCTTCTTGGGATGGATTCTTATCTCCCGATTTCCTGTTCCCTGTTCAATTACCCTCTTCCTGTCTTCACCTTGTTAATTAAACACTGCCCTATTGTTGATGATGGGATAGCACAGACATGAGGGCAACCCATATTTTACTTGGTAGAAAAACTGGAGAGTATGGGAGAGCAGGGTACAGGCATGATCAGGGCCAATTATGTGTGCCCCACAATTTCTTTGGGCATAACTGCTCTCGTTCCAGGTTGCCAAAGACACTTTGGAATGGGGAGATAGGTGGAAAACCACAAATTTGAAAACTAGATGAAGCCTTCAGTAGAAAACAAATGAAGAAAACCTGCCCTTTTACTAACTTGAGGTTGTGATCTTGGAGGAAGCAGCAGGTGGTCCAGCAAGAAATTTATTAAATGTCAAAGGAGAGATTTCACCAAGTTAAACAAGCAAGGAAGACTATATAGTCAATGCTGTTGTCATAAAGGCTTGTATTAATTTGCTAGGGATACCATATCAAAATTTCAGAAACTAGGTGGTTTAGCATTTATTTTCTCAGTCTGGAAGCTACGAATCCAAAACAAGGATGTTGGTGGGTTTTGTTTCTGCTAAGGCTTCTTTCCTTGACCTGCAGATGGCTAACTTCTTGCGGTGTCTTCAGTTTTTCCTGTTTGTTTGTTGTCTCTTTCTGTCCAAATGTCCTCTCCTGACAGGGACAAGAGTCAGATTGTATTAGGGCCTTAACAGCTTCATTTTAACTTTTAAAGGCCTTATCTTCAAATACAGTTTCATTCTGAGATTCTGGGGGTTAGAGCTTCAACATATAAATTTGAGCAGGTCACAGTTCAACCCATAACAGGGAGGTCAGAACTCAGTTTAAGCTCGATTCTGCTGAAAATAAGTATTGGAGAGATTTTATAAACTTATGTGGGGAGATTGCAGGTAATCCATGTTTACTTTAATTAACTCTATCCAAAGAAAGAAAAATTTGTCCTGTCTTTATGACAGAAAGTACTCCTACAATCTGGAACAAGGTGCCTATCTTCAAGTTAGTCTTTCATTCTCTCACAGAAATTGGAAGATATGGGCATCATCTTTCTAGGTGTTTATATTAGAAAAGGATAGCTTCAAGGTCTTTGAGGTGACAATTCTGGGTTTTAACACCTGAAAGAGGTTCTTAAAGTATTTACATAAGAAAGGGGCAGAGAAATAATAATCAAAAGTTTTCTAAAGTAAACAAGAAAAAAATAATTAAAGGCCTAGAATCAGTAAAAAGCTTGCCTGGAATTTAGTCACGCTGAAGAAAAATTAAGCCACTCTTGCTGATAGGCAGATTCTGAAAATTAGAGACTAGATGGGCAGCTAACTATCCACAGATTTTTTTCAGCTAGAGAACTATGTCAAGTACAAGGAAGACCAGATAGAGCCTGGTAGAAAAGTAAAAATAAGGGAAAATTGAGAGAAGGAGAAGTGAATGTGCTTCCCAACCTATATGCTGGTTCATAGGTAAGGAGAAACCTTATAGCTTGTGAAATTTGATAGAAACTCCAACTAAAATATTTTCTCTGAAGAATGGTTGTCTGAAAAAAGAAGGCATAGATTTGCTCCAAAATCATAGAAGTCACTGCTGTGGATCTTCTGTTAGTGCTTGTCAGAGATTGCAGAGGGCATCCATATTTTACATGAACTTTTCAGATCTCGTTAGATCATATGCATCATAAGAACTGAGTTGAAGAGTGGCTTTCACTGTGTACTGCACATGCTACAGGCCTTCTTTTGATCTGTTTCCACTTGAAATTGGAAACCTTATGGAGTGATTGTACGTTTTCTATAAAATCCAAAAAGGCCTACTAGGCACTATGCTTCCTTTTTGTGTGTGTTAGGTGGTACTAGATATGGAATGAATGGAAGCATGTCAACATATTCTGTTCATACCATGGAACTGTCAGAAAATCCAGTGAGACTTTTACTCCTGTCTTCTTTTTGACCTTAATTTTTTTTTGGTAGTCTTTTCTGCTATTTTTATATTTATTGGCATTTGTGTTTAAGTAAGTCAGGAGTCAATGAGAATAAATTATTTTAAAAAGTTGCTTTTTTCCTCATCAATGCCATATTTTCTCATGTCTAGGTGCATTTTAGACTAAGTTTAAATTTATGTTCAGAGTATTTGTATGTGCATTATTGGTCTATGAGGACAGAATAGGCATTTAAAGCATTTATATTCCAAACAATAATTATCAAAATAACATCTTCCTTTAAAGATTGGCTCCTCCAGAAACTGATGAAAGCATCTGTTATACAAGACTTTCATTATAATTGTATTAATAGAGTCTGTTACCCTGAGCTACCAGCCAGGATATGGAAATATATTTAATGGCAGTGTCTGATAACAGTACATTCAAAGAACATTGTATTCTATCAGATATAATACATGTATTTTTGCCACTTTTTATTGCATTTTTCTAGGCTGCATTTCTTTGTACTTATAATTAATAATTAATATAAGAAAATAAAAACATAATGCTTTGTAAAATTTATAAAGAAAATCACACCTCCAATAGAAGATCATTTTGGGGGAAAAATTGTAATTAGGTCATTGAATTTTTTTTTTTTGAAAATAGAGGCTGGGCTCAGTGGCTCTGCCTATAATCCTAGCACTTTGGGAGGCCAAGGTGAGTGGATTGCCTGAGGCTGCTTGTTGGAGACTGGCCCAGGCAACTTGGCAAGACCTCGACTCTACAATAAATCAAACATTAGCTGTGCGTGGTAGTGCTTGTAGTTATGGCTACTTGGAAGACTGAGGTAGAAAGACGGCTGGAACCCAGCAGGTCAACGTTGGAGGACGGTGAGCATACTACTGCACTCCAGCCTGGGCAATGGAGTGAGACTCCCACTCAAAAAATAAAAAAATAAAAAAATAAAAGAAATGAAAATAGAGAATATGAACACTTATGTATACACGGGGTTGCCAAAAGACAAAATTATAACAAATTTTAATTAAAGATTGAATTGGTTTTTATTTGAGAATCTTCAATTGAGTCACACCTCATTCTATAAAATAGAATAAGTATTTCAATGAGTTGAGTGCAAGAGTTTGGTTTTATAGATAGAAAAGAGCTGAACAAAGCAGAAATGGGGAACAAATAATAGATTAGTCTTTTCAAAGTCACTTTCTTTGTAAGGTTAAGACAGAGGTAATTTTTAAAATGCTGGTTTGGGTACACTGGACCTTTTCTGACTAGTTGCTGTGAATCTCCTGCATTTGGAATACTGGCAAGCTTCAGAATTCAATTTGATTACATAACAACTAGCATGAGTGACTCCATTCTGATTTGGTCTGGTCTGCTGAAGTAAGTGCAGGAGGCGAGTCCAAAACAATGGCCTCCCATAAACTTTAATAGAGCTGTACTTCTAAAAAGAGATCATTTACTTATTTCTGTATTTTATATTGTTTCTTAGCTTTAATTAAGAAGTACACACAATGAAAGAAAGTTCACACAACAAAGTTTGTATTTCAAATACAAGACATGGGAGATCTCTAATGGATCAACATGGGCAAAAATACAGTACTGAAAACAGTTATTTTATCAATATTTATTGACATGCTGTAACCTAAAGAACAGCATTCACTTTTTAAGGTGAGTTGTTAAAGTGTTTGTATATTTACCATTAAAGAAACAACATAAATTTCTTCTCATTTCAGGAATAAAAAGCATAAAAATATGATTGCATTTTATTAGGTATAAAATGGGAATGTCTCTATCAAAAATGCAAGTCAATGATCAAAATAATGTGCCTACAATATGTCTAACATCTCAGGTATATTTTATTTATTAATCTTAATATTATTAGATATCCAATAATGTGTCTTCAATCCAGTTTATTTAGTGAACAAGAAACTGCAATTCATGCTTACATATCTTAAGTGGAAGCCAAATTCAAACATGAACATTGCTTGGTTCTTATTTTCATATTTTAAAAAAATATATACCACAATAAATTACAATAGAATTGTAAATGTCATGCTGAGAAATGATATGCTAGTTTAAAACAGTATTTCATGTGTATCTTCAATCATAATATAGTAATGACAAGAATCATTTTAAAATAGAGAGTGGATAATTTATAAAATTTGAAGAATATCCCATTTCCAAACATCTCCTTAAAATTATTTTTCAGTATCTAGCCTTCCATCATTAGTCTATCAGTCTTCACTGAGGAAGATCTTAGAAGGCATATGTTCCTTGTAGGGCAATATATTATGTCTTTAATACCTAATTATGTTACAATTCTGAGACATTCTTTTTTACTTACTAATTCTTCCCTTGTAATAAAACATAAACTGAGACACTGATATTTAGTTCTAACTTCTATCAAAATATCAAAACTGTAGAAGTGGATAGCCAACATTAAGATAGCACACTTTATAAGCCAAAAGGGATACAATAGTCCCTCTACCAAGGGATGTCCTCCATACTTCCTTTCATAACTTATAACAATCAATTTTTCTCATATATCCACTGTAACTTTTATCACATCTTCATTAAGGAGAATAGGGATGTTACGGGGTGGAGAATGAGTAGACACAAAGAATACAAAAAGTTGAAAACATCATGAGTTCCTTGGCTATTTAGAGAAAATGTTCTTTGCATAATTATGATAAGGTATTACATCTAGCCAGCCCTCAAAATGCTTTTATTTTAAGTTATTCTTCATAACCACAAACCTTGGCCTCGTCTTCGTGACAAAATGTTGCAATGAACTGTGTAAGATCACTTTACTAAGTTGTGTCCTTGTTTAGGGTAGAAGTTAAAAGCTAGGCTAAAAGGAGAACAATACTAAAATAAAAAATGAAGGTCACATAATGGGGTAAGAACAAACCGATTATGGGGAGGAAGAGGTTACTGTAAGGCATTTGACCATGAGTAACCAGATATCAGCAACCATTCTAAGTTGTGGTATGTAAAAAAACCTTCCAGGATCCTGGAAAACACAACATTTTAGCACTCTGAAAAGCAAACTCTATCACTGTGCTCAAATCTAAAAAATTACAGAAATGTGTAAAAAGACTCTTGAATCCTAGAGTACACAAAACCAGATACTAACTAGTTACCAAGAAGCACAGTTCCAAATTCTACAGTGACCTTAGAAGAAGAAATTTGAACTAACTCCAGCAAAACAAACTCAAACAGATGTATTTGAATGTGATTCCACATAATTGAGGATCCTTGGAAAGTGTGGAAAAGAATAATAATAATAAATAATCCAATTTTTTCCTACATGATTAAAAAAACAGTTTCTTCTCTCATGTCCTCTGAAAAAATCAGAGGTGTTTAGGTGAGAGATGAGAAGTAAAGAAGCAGGGTATATGGTTAATAATAAACCCAAATCTATTCACTCATCTTCAACCTGAGGGCTGGGATAGTAACTTTTGATATCTTAACCATTTTTTTTCCCAATTTTACAATTCAAATTTTCATGCTTCCTATATATACCTTCTACTTGCTCATTTACTTTTTAAAGATAATTTGAAATAGATTTTTTTATAGTAACAGCTTCTATGAGTCAGGAATTGGGAAATGATTAAGCTAGGGGATTTTAGTACTGGGTCTCCCATTAGTTTCAGGCTATCAGCCAAAGCTACAATCAGTTGAACCTCAAATGGAGCAGGATGATCTACTTCTGAGGTTACTTATTTGTTGGCAAGTTGATACTGGTTGTTAGTGAATGAACTCAGTTTCCCTCCACATGGTACATAAGCTACTAAAATGGTAGCACACCACTGAAAATTTTCTATGCTCAATAAGGAAATTAGAGTTTGCGGTAGGAATTGCATCATTGCACTTCAACTGATCCCCTAAGTGGAAGATAATTCTACCTAATAAAAAGCTAAATCAATAGTTGATTTCAATTCATTATATTCTCTGACATTTTGATAAGAAATCACAAGTTTTCTTGTGTTCCAATGTTAATCAAGAGATGATAAATGATTCTTATAGTTTTAAAAGAATATACATTTGTTAGTAACAATTATTTTAAAAATCCCTTTATAGAATTTTACTTTATTTATAATAAACTTGAGATTTATATACTTTTTCTCATTTTTGCAGTGGAAGTAAACCCTAGCCTCAGGTTCTAAAAATGTTGAAAAACTACCCATAATTACAAGAATTTACTAATCCAAAGTCTAACAAGATATCAAAACTTCAAACTTTCTATTGTTTTCATCTCTCATTGAATATAAATTGAGGGAAAAATATTAGAACCAATTTGGCCAAAAAACTATTAGCAAAGTATTTACTTTACATATTATTTCTAGCCTGGCATGGTGGCTCATGCCTACAATTTCAGAGATTTGGGGGGCAGAAGGAGGATTGCCTCAGGCCAGGAGTTTGAGAACAGCCTGAGCAACATAGCAAGACCCAATCTCTAAAAATATTAAAATAAAATAACTGGGTGTGTTAATGCCCACCTATAGTTACAAATATTCGGGAGACTAAGGTAGTAGGATTGTTTGAGTCTAAGAGTTCAAGGTTCTGGTAAACTATCATTGTGCCACTGCACACTAGCCTGAGCAGCAAAGAAAGACCTTGTCTCTAAAACAAGTAAGCCACAGCAACCACCACCACAACAAAAGCATACACATCATTTCTGACTCATTGAGGAAAATATTCCAAACTAAGTTGTGCATTCTATATGAATGTATGCATTTTTCTGAAACATTAGCATCTAAAATGTGTATAATGCAAATAAACCAATGCTTAACATCCTAAGTGCCAATGAATTTCAACATCTGATAGTGTTTAGTTCAAACCTGTCTCTGAATAAAGTCTGCCAAAGGGGTTAAAAATATAGTCAAATAGTAAAAGAGCAGCAGAGATTAAGTGAGAATTGACTTGAAGAGTATGGATGTAAATCGTACTGAATCCTACTGAATTAATCATCTCTCATTGATTTTTAAAATCCTTGGTGGCCCATTACAACGATCTTTATCTCTAGCTGCTTAGATGAACATTTTTTTTCTAAGATGAAGATGTTTCCATGGAGATGGGTCAATTTATCATAGCAAAATTAGATTATACTTCAGTTTGTAAGAACTTTGTATAACTGATTAAATATTTTCCATTGAGAGATATCTAGATCATTATACTATCTCCATCTTATTTCCCATTCAGTGATATTTATGTGACTCAAGAAAATACAATGTTCTGATAGTTTACTGACCTCTACTATTTCTTCAGAAATTGTAAATATCAACCAAATAATAAACAGTTCCTTTATGTATTCAGTTATACACTCCCTTGTTTTTCACATATGCTGGATCAAGTAGGGATGCTTTAGTGACAATAGCACATGGATGCTCAGGTGATTTAAAACTTAGAGAAGACTATCACTCAAAATTATAAGGAATTTATCAATTTTTACATTAATGCAAAAAACATTACCTAAAGTAACTCTGATAAAAATATATATATATTAAAATTACTATCAATAAAAATTAACAGAAGTTAACAATAAAAATAAATAATACAAAGTTTCATTTTTAACCAAGTTACTTTGAAAAATGTAACTGTGAAAGCTACCCTGTAATAAATATATCACCATTGTAACAACTTCTAAAATAAAGTCAAAATTTGTCTACAAATGTATTCTCATTATTAACTTTACAATTTCCTTTTCAAAAGGCTCATTGTGATTACAAGGTAGTATAAAATCGCTTATCCCTAGATTTAAGTAGATATTCTGACTTCTCAACCCAGTACGTATCTTAAGTTTGTGGAATTGAAATGAGTATAAAGAAAACATATTAGATGATAAAAGGGGAATGCTTTCCTATGTAGATTGCAATCAATATGTTCCAAATAGTCTTTATGTAGCAAAATAATAAATGGATGAGAAGATGAATGGAAGGAATTCATAATTGACAAGACAATTTAACCACAGATCTGGAAACAGATGAGAGTCAAAGCAACTGTAGAGTCTAGAGTCAGTAGCCTTAATAAGGGCCTCATGACCAGAAATACATCACCAGTCATATGATGTCAGGAATAATTTTTTAATTTCCCAATATCTTTGTCCTTTTTGGCGATGATCCAACATTCAAGAATGGAATATACAACTCGAGTATCTTAGATAATATGCCTGTCTATTAACTTAGGAAATATATTTTCCTGAGTACCATCCCATCAAGCTGCATCCAATGGAGGAGAGGACATTCCACAAAATGAAATCATAGCCCTTTTAAGTAAAAATTAATTCTCTTAGGTAAGAATTATTCTGGACACTAGTCCATATTGCATCTGAGCTATCTACATTCTGTCAAATAATATAATTCTTTAACATATACTTGTTAATTAAAAATACGTTTCAAAAGCAGAACAACATGGTATGCAGTTTAAATGAACCTAGTTGTTCAAAGTCACTCATTAATTTGAAAATCTGCCATCATACTAAGCCATATAATTATTCTGAACTATATTAATGTTTTACTTTCACATGCATATACCACACATTTGTACAATAGTTACTAATATTATTAATAGTATAAATCTTACAGCGCCTACCTCTGATAATTAACATTTTATTTCACTACTACTATACAGAAACTCACTGTAGGATATCCTGAAGAAATATTTATTTGTATTTATGCTTTTAGAGTCCCATACAGGTGACAAAATAAACACAAATGCAACATAAAAAAATAAGCTTTCCATAGCCTCCAATTTTATTTGAGCTACAATTTTATTTCAAATATAATGCTGAAAAGATTGATTAAAAACATATTACCAGTGTCAGACTTATATGTAAAGTAATAAACTTTCAAGTTATAATTATGTCTGTATTGCAGTTATTAGTTTTCCTGATGACAGTAGAGGAAAACTATTGGTTGTAAAGTACCTGCTTTTCAACTACTTTTTAGGAAAATATAAAATATTACTAATAAATTCCAATGGAAAAAAATGACAGTCCATAGTTATGTCGGCCTATATTCATCATACAATTTGTGTTAATTTTAGTTATACAAGAAATTATAGTCAAAAAAATTTTAATGTTGGTGTAAAATAACACAGATATATGTGTGGTTGTACTACATAGACTGGAATCAATATATTCCAAGTAAGTTTTATATGCCACATTTATCACTCCTCTAAATTTAACATTTCAATCCATAACTACACAACATAAAAACAAAAAGTTGCCATTAGATAAATATGCTGGAAATCTGCTTTTTAAAAGCCATCTACAATTTAGACAGGTATGTGCACACTTAAAAATTTTTTTTCAATGTATTTATAATAATGCTATGCATATGTTCAGCTCTATAACATAATTTTTTATAATAATGTAGTATAGTCTTTAAAACAAAATCTAGATAGCCAATAACGTGGAAAATTCAGCAAAATTTTGGTGTACTTTTTTATGGTATAAGGTAATCAGATTTACGGTCAAAGGTACTCAAAATAAAGAGAGATTATGTGATTTGCATGAGGTCTTTTAGAAATATTTGGTAGAATTAGGGATAATATCTGTGTTTTCTAAACTTGAGACTGCTATTCTTTTTCTATAGTGCTCTCCTTTTTCTATTTTATTTTAACACCCACAGACCTTATTTTATTTTTTATATAGTAAGATCTCAACTTAAACAAGTAAATATGAGATTTACAATCAAGTCATTATTTGAATAATATATATTGTTAAATTGATTTGTTTCCTATTTCACGGTCTGATGAGTTACTCATACGCCCTTTACATTTTTTTCTAAATTCTATTTGTTAGTTTAAAAAGAAAACAAGCTGATATTTATCAATTTCCAAAAAACATTTGAACTAAACTCTCATCCCTTCAATATCTCATGTAAAATTATATTTTCATTACCTTAACAAATATATATATTTTTGAAAAGTCTTTCAAAATTCAAATTTTAAAACGTAAATTCTGAAGATTGGAATACAATAGATGTCATGTGAGAAAAATATTCACTTTTTAAAAGTCTTCATGTGATTCTCATAACAGTCTGAAACCAGACTAGAAAAACCAGACTAGAAAAATAGAGATGTTGAAAGCATTTTAAGATTCTATACTAGTCAAATTTTAAAAAATCATTTATGTTAATTATACAATACTTAATACAGAAGATAGTAGACTTATTTCCAAAGTGCAGAAGAATTTTCTTAATGCTTCAGTGTTTAGACTATGTAATTCAGCCACCATTACCTGTTGCAGAAAATTTAGAGATTTATAGGTTCTTTTTAAAAATTGCAATGAAATGGGTGGGGAAGAATAATAAGTCACTAATGGATCATGTCTGAATGCCCACTCATGATGGCTAAATATATAGAGAATTTAAACTTACACATACATACCACCCTCCATGCTTAGTATCATCTGCTAAATATTCTCTGTACCTTCTTTGACACCTTAGTTACATGCCAATTTTCCTGCAGTTTTCAGAAAATCTTTAGTTGGTACATCCAGTTTCATGAATTATCCATAATTTTACTGACCATACATGTATTGCTTTACTTATATACATAATTCTAGCATCCTAGTTTAACCCTGTTATCTACAGATATTGCTATAATCTTATTTTGACAAGAAATATTTTATCTTTTTTCTCTTGAAACATCTCTGCAACTTCTACAACTCCATTAATAGATTGTCTATGTTCTCAAATCCCATAATTCACTGCCAGTTGTTATACCCAATTTTTCAGGCTTACTGAACATAAATAAACAAATCTGGAAAACATTAATGGTTGCTGTCACACTATTACTTATATGTGTTTCACACAATTAAGGTAAAGAAAAAATTGTATACATATTCTGAAATCAAATATATTTGTATTTTTTGTTATACTTTTCTTTTACATGGTACCTAATAAAAATGATATTTGCATTTACAAAAAGTGAATGTACTTTTTTATTCTCCTCCCTGTTGTCCTTTACTTAACCAACATTCTCTAATTTCAACTCTGAAATAAATAGGTTCCTCAAGAATATAGTTGTCTATATTCACAGTGAAAGTTGTAGATAAAATGTACAGCTAAAATGCATTTAATTTACAAAAATAGCTTAGTTCCAGTTGACCTAACCCCCAAAATAAACATTCAGTTGAAAGAATTAAAAATCAAACAACATAACAAACAAAAGCATTGTACATCTTAAAAGGAATATTTTACTCAAGGTCACAGTTCTTTGCTTGGATATAAAATAATTAAACTTTGGAAAATCCAGATATTTTACACCATTTATAAACTCTTATGCAGATGCTTATTATTTTCATAGACATAAGAAGCATTCTAAATTATAAATGACCATTAATCTAAGCGAAGTTTAATGTTGTGGGAATTCTACTTAACTAGTTAAGAGATGATTTCTTGATGTAAGTTTTTTTCTGAACTACTTTTTAAAACTTCAGTAAATGAGGAATAATCTCTAGATAATTCTTGAATGTTATTACATTTCCTTAGCTCTGAAGAAATCATGATATGTGCTACAGACTTGGTACATTAAATTAAGAAAAGCTGTGTCTGGGACTGTTTCTTTAAGCAGCACTGATCAAAAAACTTGCCATTCTGACCTCATTGATCTGGCTTGTCAAAGTCAGTCAGATACTTTTTTTCAGACCACAGAAATATCAGTCATAATATTTATTGAAATAAGCATCCACTATAAATTTAGTTAACTACAGACTGTGAAACACTTATACTTGGGTAGATAGAGCAAGGGTTAGGATCAATATCTACTTTCATGATTATGTCCTAATGTTCTTACATCTCAAAGGGTGTGCACTTACACTCACACAATTCTGTAAATCAACAAATACAATTTGACAGATTTTATTTTCCAACTGGTAAGATGTAAAAAGAGGAGCTATAAAAGCAGAATCTCAAGATAATCACACAATTATCTTAAAAGAGATTCTTGGTCATATCTAATCCTGTCTAAAAAGGTTAAAAGAAATTAGTCATTAGAATCATATAAAAGTCAGGCTCTATTGAGGTGTGTGAAAAAATATGTACAGTTTTTTTTTTCAACCTTTTGTTATACCCTTCAGGACAGAGTTAAATTAGAATGCCTTTGTGACCTATTTCTTCAACATCATCCTAGGATGTTTTATGGTTGTTAGGGCTAAGGAGAGAACTTCAGAAAATGGCAGCAACCTGAAAAAAAAATCACTTAAGACAGAGCACCTACCTTAAAATTGCTAAACAACTTAAGCATAAATATAGGTCACAGATATGGACAAATAGGTGAACCGATAAATGAATCAAATCAGTAGATGGATAGATATATAAATAAGTAGGTTAACAATGCATCATGTATTATAAGCAGATATTAACCATCTAGTCTTCTTTATTAAGTAGAAAGACTGACACAAGATTGCACTAATTTTTAAATGTTTTCTTCAGTAAATATTCATTAGTTGCCATGCATGTGCCAGGAAATAAAAAAGATAAAGAAATCAGTGGCGAGCCAAATAAACTGATGGAAAGGAAATAGCTCAAAAGTTTGTATGTGCACACATACACAAACCAAATGGTTAAATACAGATATTAATGATACATACATAGATATAGGTATAAAAGAGAGTGAGCTATATCTAGTTGCATTATGTATACAAATATGAATATTTTGTGTGTATATGTGTGTGTGGTATGTGTGTCTGTGTCAGTTCTATGTGTATTTAATATTTGTGTACAATATATGGTATGTTTCCTATGTCATGATATATATTAAGCAGTGACAGTTCCACTGAAGAAAAATAAAGCATATTAAAAGGGATTGTGAGGAATACTGAATTTTTGTCGGTTAGAGCTTGCTATTTTATATAGAAGAGTCACATAAAACTTTTCAATATGATGCAAATCGATCACAAAATTGAGTAGAAGTTGTTTCAGGTCCAATAAGGCATTGTAAATAATGTTAAGAGTTTTGGCTTGTATGAGTGATACAGGAAGCCGTTGGAGAGATTTGAGGAAAAAAAGACATCGTTTGTCTTATGTATTAAAAACCCTCTGGCTGCTGTGTGTTGAAAAGACTATAATAGTAAATGTGCAAATGGGGAAAGCAGTTGGAGACCACTGCAATAGGCTTGAAAAGGAATGCTGGTGGTTTGGGGAAGGTAGCAACTTTATAAATTTAATATGCCTCCTTTTACAAAGTCTCGAATCTTCACTGTACATTACTGTACTATGCATCTCACTTCACATCATATGCATTTCTTTTCTTATTTCAAATCAATACACTAACATATTTCTGTCTCTCAAAAATATTTAATATTGAGGTCCATTATCTTTATAAACTGTTTCATATATAAAGGAAGATTTAGCCTATGATTTTTTAATAATATTGTTTCTAAATGTTAACTAAATGCATAATAATTGAAGAATATTTAGAGATGAGAAAATAAATGAAGATACCTTTAATTCTACCATATGGGAATTAACATTGTGCTATTTATGCATACATGGACCTATGTCTATGATTTTGACCACTATAAACATAGACTGTTACATTCTTATTTATGCACACACATATATGAGAATATATGTATGCACGCTTAGATATGCTTATACTCATTTTCTTTTAAAATTATATTTTTAATGTTTAATTACATGCATATATAAATCTTATACGTGTGCTATTAACAATTATTCACTAAACATTATGGCACTTGGAATACATCATTGAGCAAAACAAGAAAAAATGTCTGCACACAGGCAGCTTCTATTCTCATGACAGTAAATAGCCAAGAAATAATAATAAATAATTGTCAAATTATAACATTATGTTACAAGATAGTAACTTTCATGGGGAAAAATAGAACTGTTTAAAAAAGATTAAAAACAAATTTAAAATAAGTGGAAGTAGCCAGAGTTGGCTTCTGAGAAGAGCTAGCTGCTATTAAAACAAATTGTTCTAAGGAGTTACGTGAGTTTTTGTTCATACATTTTTTTAAACCTCTGAAATTTTTCTTGGATACATGCCTAGAAGGAGAATTAATGAGTTTAAGAGAAATAATTGTTAGCATTTTTGCACATATAGCCAATAGCTGTACAAAAGCTCTTTTTAAAAACAATTTATGCACATGCCAGCAGAGTTCAAGTTATTATTTCAATGTCCCTTGCTAACTATTCATATTTTAAAAAATTAGAATATAAAATTTTCCAATTTGTTTTTGAATTGTTGTTATTGTTATTTTCACTTATATTTCTTAAATTATTTTATACTTTCACCATCAGAAGCAGTAAAATAACTAAGTGTTCAATTTATTATTTGGTGAAATGGCTATTGTGATTCCTTGCTCATTTTTCTCTAATATTTTATTTTTCTATTTTTGTGTGTTAATCTGTATATACTTTTTATTAAGCATATTTGTTCTAGGTATGACATACATGATAAAATATTTTTTTCTCCAGTTTTTCTTTGTTTTTTAAGATACTTTTTGAGAAGCTGATCTCTCATATCTATGTTGTCAAATGTCTAATTTCTTTCCTTTGAATTTATTCTACAGCTTACTTAGAAATTTGTTTATATTCTAAAATAAAATACTCATGTGTTTCATCTAGAATGCTGTGTTTTTCCTCCTCCTCCTAATAAAGCACCCTTATTAGTGTTATGTGCCTATGCCTTCCTTTCCCTGGCAGCGACCTTCTACTGCCAATTTCTTTTATGTATTATGATAAATGTTAAAAGTCCACTTATGAGTGAGAACATGTGGTACCCAGTTCTTTGTTTCTGTAATTGATCACTGTGTATAATGGATTCTAAATTCTTCCAAGTTGCTGTGAAGTCCATAATTTTGTCTTTCTTTATAGCTGTGTAATATTCCATCATGTATATGAAACATATTTTTTCTCTGCAGTCCACTTTCAATGGGTGGCATGTTTGACTTCATGTTTTTCCTATTGTGAAAAGTGCTGCAATAAGCACGCATGTGCAAGTGTCATTTTTGTAGAATAATGTGAGGTTCTCCAGGTATATTCCCAGGAGGGGGATTGCTGGGTCGTATGAAAGGTCAATTTTTAGTTATTTTAAAACCTACCACAGCTCTTTATATAGGCTAAACTAGTTTGTTTTCCCACTAACAGTGTAGAAGCATTTCCTCTTCTCTACACTCTTGCAAGAATCTGTTGTTTTTTTGATTTATTAATTATGGTCATCCTTACTGGGGTTAGATGGTATCTCAATGTGGTTTTGACTTGCGTTTCTCTGAAGATCAGTGAGACTGAGCATTTTTCATAAATCTGTTGGTTGCTCACACATCTTCTTTTGAGAAGTGTTTGTACATGTTGTTTGCCCACTTTATTTTTTTCTTTTGGCTCATCTGAGTTCCCTGTAAATCTTAAATGTTAGGCTTCTGTCTGATATACAGTTAGTAAATTTTTTTTTGCCCATTTTGTGGGTTGCTTCTCCACTCTCTTGATGGTTTCTTTGGCCATGCAAAGATTTTCAGTTCAGTAAGTTTCCACTTGTCTATCTTATATATTATGGTATACACTTTTGAAGTTGTAATTAAAAATTGGTGCTTAACTTCAATGTACATAATGGTGTCTCCAGCGTTTTCTTGTAATATTCTTACAGTTTGAGGTTTTGCATTTAGGTTTTTGATCCATTTAGAGCTGATTTTTGTATGTGGTGATAGGTAGGGGTCCTGTTTCATTCTTTTGCATATGGTCAGTGTGTTTTCCCAGCATTATTTTCTAAATAAGGTCCCCCCCTCCCCAGTGGTTGATATTGATGGCTTTGCCAAAGATGAGTTGGTTGAGAGATTGAGTTTTTCTTCCAAAATCTCTATCCTGTTCCATTGGTCTATATGTCTATTATTGTACCAATAGCAGGTTGTTTTGATTATTGTAGCTTCATAGTAAAGTTTAAAGTCTATAAATGTGATACCTCCCACTTTGTTTCTTTTACCTAAGATTGTTTTGACTATTCATGCTCTTTTTATATGAACTTATGTATTGTTGTTTTTAGGTCTGGAAGAATGATGTTGGTAATTTGATGGGTATTACATTTAATTTGTAGATTTCATTGAATGAGATGGACTTCTTAACAATATTGACTCTCCCAATGGACTTCTTGACAATACTGACTCTCCCACTTCTCTGGGTAGGAAGGTGCCAAGGTATTTCATTGTGTGTGTGTGTGGTTATTGTGAATGGGATTGCGCTTTTTATTTGATTCTCTGCCTACTTGATGTTAGTGTATAGAAATGCAACTGTCTTTTGCACACTGATTTTATACCTCAAGACTTTGCCCAAGCCATGTATCAGTGGAAGGAGGTTTTTAACAGACTCCCTTGGGTTATCAAGGTATAGGATCATATTGTCTGCAAAGAGGGATAGCTTAACAGCTTCTTTTCCTATTTGGAAACTCCCATTTTCCTTCTCTTGTCAGATTGCTGTAACTAGAACTTCCAACACAATGTTGAAAAGGATCAAAAGTATTCCAGGCAATCAAAAAAGATGAAATTCTTCTCAAATCATTTTATGAAGCTAGCATCACACTGATACCCAAACCAGACAAAGATCCGGCAAGAAAAGAGAATATAGATGCAAAAATCAGCATGATTTTAGCAAGCATGATGAATATAGATGCAAAAATTCACAAGATTCTGGCAAATCAAATCCAATAACCCATCTCAAGAATCATCCACCACCATGACCAAGTAGGCTTCATTACTGGGTTGTAGAGCTTGTTCAACAACAGCAATGTAATGTAATTCAACATATCAACAGATGTAAAAATAAAAACCACATGATTATATCCTTAGACACAGGAAAAGCTTTTGACAAAATCCATCATCCCTTCTAGGCATAGAAGAAACACCTCAAAATAGTAAGAGTCATCTATGAGGAAACCACAGCCAACATATTGCTCAGTGGACAGAAGTTGAAAGTATTTTAAGTTTTAAAATTAAAAAAAAATCATATGGACTCCAATTACCCCAATCTAAATTGTAAAAAATAAATGAAAATAAAAAATAAATAAAAACTAGTATTTTCTTTTTCAGTTATTTTGGTAACTTAGGCAAACTTTTTAAACTATAAATATCCACTTTAATTTTTGGATTCTGTATTTTGTTCTGCTATTGTATGTGCCTATCCCTCTCTAATGCCACACAGACTATATGACTATACTTTTATAGTAAGCCTTAAAACAGAAAGAATAAATTCTCTAAGTACTTCTTTTAAAAAAAAAAGTAGGCTATTATACTTGCTTTACATTTCCATAACATTTTAGAATATGGCTGCCATTTTTTATGAAAGTATAATAGGACTAATTTACATTGCTCTCGACAGTGGGTTCTCTTTTCTCCACATTCTTGTGAATGCTGTGTATCTTTCATCTTTTCTGATAACAGCCATTATGACATGTTTGAGGTGGTATCTCATTATGGGTTTTTTTGCATTTCACTAATGACTAGTGATATTGATCCTTTTTTCATATATCTGCTGACCATTTACACGTCTTGACTTGAGAAACATTTATTCAAGTTATTTGCCCATTTTTAATTAGGTTATTGTTTTCTTGATATTGAGTTGTTTTGTTAAAAACTGAAGTCTTCTAAAAAAAACCAGCTAAAATAGTCTCTTACAAAACCTAACATATAGTATCTACAAGGAACTCAAACGAGCTGAAAGAAAAAAGCTAACAAAACAACCCTATTAAAAAGTGGGCAGAAAACATAGACACTTTTCAAAAGAATTATCATGGGATCCAGCAATTTTTCTTCTGGTAATAGATTCCAAAATTTTGGAATCAGTATACTGAAGACATATCTTCACTCCCATATCCATGGCAACCTTATTCACAATAGACAAACTATAAAACTCACCTAAGTGTCAATCAACAAAATTATGGATAAAGAAAAAGTGCTAAATAAACATACACATACACATGCAATGGAATACTAATCATTCAAAAACAAAGAATATCCTATCGTTTGTGGCAATATTGATAAACCTGAAGGACATTATGCTAAGTAAAATAAGGCAGGCACAGAAAGACAATATAGCATGCTTTCACTTATAAAACACAGGTTCATGATAGCAGTGAGCAGAATGGTGGTTACTGGAGACTGGTGAATAGAGAGAATGAAGGAAATGGGGAGATGGTGGTAAAAGGGTACAGTGTTTCAGTTCAATAGGAGCAATAAATCATAAATATTTGAGGTGATGAATATAATAATTAGCTTAATCCAATCATTTAATACTACAAATATTATTTTTAAAACACATAAAATATCTACTAGAGTGAGACATCATTGGAACTTGGTAAAGTTAGGTACTAATCTGTTTTAAATATATAATTGTATTTTAATTGGAATTTAAAGTTGCATCTTAGAAGGGGAACCCCCCAAAACAGGATGATCTATTTTGGGAACCAGCCCCTTGAAGTACACTCGGAATTTATTCCTCCAAATAAAATAGTCAATCAAAGTTATTATCTGGAAGTTTTAAGAACGTTGCATCAAGATTAGAGGAAGAAACGTCCCAAATTGCGGCAAACAGGTGACTGGTTCTTCCACCATGACAACACAACTGCTCACACATAGCAAAATGGCTGGCAGTTTTTGACCAAAAATGTCATGACCCCTGTGCCCTCCCCTCCCCATTCACCTGATCTCACCCAAAGTAAATTTTCTGTCTGTTTCCTTGAATGAAAAAAATCCCCAAAGGGAAACGTTTTACTCGGGTGGAAGAGGTGAAACAAAAATTGGCAGAAGCACTAAAAGTCATCAAAATTGGTGAGTTCCAAAAAGTTCTGAGCAGTATAAAAAGTATCTCCATAGGTGTATTGCATCAAACGAAGAGTACATTAAAGGTGGCTGAAGTTTAAATATGTAAGAATAAATACATAATTTTTAATAAATAAATTTTGTTTTGAGGAGGTCCTCGCTGCTATTTCTGGATAACTGACATCTTAACACTATTGTGTCTTTTGGCAATTTAACATGGCATATCACTCCATTTATGTGAGCCTTTTAAAATCATTCATCAATGTTTACTAGATTTTCCCAACAATGTTTTGTCTATATTTTGGTAAATTTGGCCATATATAGTATGATTTTGATGCTATTGTAGATTATAAAAATTTCAAGTTTTTATTGCTAGTATAAGAAAATATATTTGATTATCTCTATTGATTTTATATTCTGTAACCTTATCATTTTCATTTATTGGTTCCAGTGGGCATTTTGCATATTCTTCATGATGGCATGTACACTCAATTATGTTACCCATTAATTGCAAAGAAAGTATTATTTCTTCTCTCTTTATCTGTATACCTTTTATAACTTTAAAAAATATATATTCTTTATTGCACTGCCTGGTGGCTCCAGTATAATAATGTTAAATAGAGGTGGTGAGACTAGATATTCTTGTCTTACTCCAGGTCTTTCATTGTTAAGTTTAATGTAAATTGCAGGGATTTCATAGATGCTTGTATTGATTTGCTAGGACTGCTGAAATAAAGTACTACAAAATTTTTTTTTTCTCAGTTCTGTAGGCTAAGAAGTCTGTGATCAAGATGTCAGTACTGTTGGTTTCTATTCACAGCTACATGGGCGGATATGTTCCAGGTCTCTTTCCTTGGTTTATAGATGGCTGTGTTCCCCCTATGTCTTTACATGGACTTTATTCTGTACATGCCTTTGTCCCAATTTCCCCTTCTTCTAAAGACATGAGTCATTTTTGGATTAGAGCCCACCTGAATGAATTCATTATAACTTCATTATCTCAGTAAAGAACCTGTCTCTCAATACAGTTACATTCTGGGGCAGTGAGGGTTTGGATTTCACCATATGAATTTAAGGAGAAGCAATCTAACCCATAACTATGTCCTTTATTAAGGTTATGTAGCTTGTAAGACTGTGTATGAGTGAGTGTTGAGTGTTGTCAAATGTTTTTTCTATATCTATTGAAATTAATCTGTGACTTGTCTTTAGTAGTCTATCTGTATGCTGAATTACATTAAATGGTTTTATAATTTTTATCGAAAGTTCACTTTTATGATTTCTTATCTGTAAAATTGCTCGATATGCTTTGCTAGAATTTTATTGAAGATTTTTGTGCCTATATTCCTTAGGGATATTACTATTTAGTGTTTTTTGTTATATGTTTATGTAGCTTGGTATCAAAACATTGCTGGTCCTATAAAATGAGTTGCAAAGTGTTCCCTCTCAATTTGTATACACTTGATATTTTTCCTTTATATATGTTTGATAGATCTTTGACAGTGACACTATCTTGCCTTGAAATTTTTGAGGAAATTACTTTAACATCAATTCAATTACATTAATTTTTCCTAAATTATCGTTATGGTAGATTTGCTGAGTGTCAAAAAATAGAAAACCAAGCCAACAGAAGTTACAAAAGAAAAAGAAAGTCTGCCCATTTAGGTCTGCTGTGAATTAAATATTTTTATCTTCCCTAAATTCACATGTTGAAGTCTAATCTCCATGTGATGATACTTAGAGATGATGCCTTGCAAGGTAATCAATTTATGAGGATGAGGGCTTTAGAAATGTGAGTAATGCCCTCTCTCTGCTCTCCGTCATGTGAGTACACATGTAGAAAAAGGCCACCTGAAAACCAAGAAGATGGCTCTCACCAAATATTAGATCTACTGTCACCTGGGTCTTGGATTTCTCAGCCTCCAGAACTGTGAGAAGTATTTGTTTTTTGTAGCTTCCCAGTGAATGGTATTTTGTTACAACTGTCAAAACTAAGACAAACCTGAAGGTATTCTGAAAGAAAGAAATTAAGACTGGGGAAGCAGTTGTTGAGATCTATACTTTTCTCCATTCCTTTACTCTTCAGGCCAAAATCATGTATATCTAATAATGTTAAAAGGAATTCCAGAGTTGAGATGTTTTGCCCCATCTCTTGTTGAGGTTATGCAGAGGACTCCTCAAAGTTGCCCCTGAAGCATCCTGGTGCTGTCCAATATGTAATCAGAGACAGAAAGTCTGTATTACTTTATATATACATCTTACCAAAGAAATTTTTTTTTTACTTGAGAGCATTTAAGGGTTATCTGGTCTTTTGACGCCTTTGTAATCAGTAAGCTAAACCACACATTACCACACACACACACAAAAATGTTTCCATCATAGCATACAACAATGCTTACATAATTGCTGAACTTATTACCCATGATCTCATAAAAATAAATAGTTACATAATTTAGTCCAAAAGGTACAAATTATTATTTCCATATGATAATTCTACTATTTTTTTGCCTTTAGATAGGGAGAAATAGATTTCAATGCCATGGGACCATGATGAGACATATCAATTCGTTGCTGTCATATGAAATTTAGTATTGAGTAATTATACTTAAGTCACAGTTTTCCTAAACTTTTCTGGCACAGAAACATGTACTTTTAGCTAAAGCTTAACATTGTAATTTTTGTTATCGTTATTTGATATTTAAAGAAAACTAAATTATTGAATTCAATAACAGTATTTCAAGCATATAAATTCAAACAGAATTTGAACTCTATTTGTATTGAACATCATGTTCAATACAAACATGCTGTCCATCAAAAGAGGACTGGATTAAAAAAATGTGGTACATATACACGATGGAATACTATGCAACCATAAAAAAGAACAAAATCATCATGTTCAATACAAATAGAGTTCAAATTCTGTTTGAATTTATATGCTTGATATATTGTTATTGAATTCAATAATTTAGTTTTCTTTACATATCAAATAATGATAACAAAAATTACAATATTAAGCTTTAGCTAAAAGTACATGTTTCTATGCCAGAAAAGTTTAGGAAAACTGTAAGTTAAGTATAATTACTCAATATTAAATTTCATATGACAGCAACGAATTGATATGTCTTATCATGGTCCCATGACATTGAAATCTATTTCTCCCTATCTAAAGGCAAAAAAAATAGTAGAATTATCATACGGAAATAATAATTTGTACCTTTAGGACTAAATTATGTAACTACTTATTTTTATGAGATCATGGGTAATAAATCAGAATGGCAATTATTAATAACAAAAAATAACAGCTGCTGGAGAGGGTGTGGCGAAAAGGGAACACTTCTACACTGTTGGTGGCAGTGTAAACTAGTGCAACCTCTGTGGAAAGCAGTGTGGCGAATTCTAAAAGCTCTAAATATCAACCTCCCATATGACCCCGCAATCCCCCTACTGGGAATATATTCTGAAGAACTCAAATCACTCTCTAAAAAAGATACCTGCACACGTATGCTTATCGCAGCATTGTTTACAATAGCAAGAACCTGGAAGCAACCATGCTGTCCATCAAAAGAGGACTGGATTTTAAAAATGTGGTACCTATACACGATGAAATACTACTCAGCCATAAAAAAGAACAAAATCATGAATTTCGCAGCAACCTGGATGGAACTAGAGTCTATAATACTGAGTGACCTCTCATAGAAACAAAGATCCGAGATTCACATGTTCTCACTCATATAGTGGACCTTGATCATCCAACACACTACCATAAGTAAATGACTGACAGTGGTGGGAAACTATGGCGGGGGGGAGGGAAGGGAGATGGTACTAATGGTAGTAAACATCTGTCTGGGGACGGAAAGACACCTGTTATCAACAAGGGGGCCTGAATGAAGCATATTTGTATACCTAATCCTTAACTGTACCCCACAATATCATAATAAAAAATATTGATTATAAAAAAAGTAAAATGACATCATTATATCTATAGTGTCTTCTTTAACCTATAGAATACAATATTGCTATTAAGATACTCAAGCAGCATAGTTCTTAGAAACATATAAACAAGTCATTTTTTGAATCTTATAAAATATTGCTACTGTTTGCTTTTAGATTCACATTTTCAAATAGTAACTTCCAAAATACTTCTAACACTGAACCAAAATACTCTGAATAAACTAGTCAGAAGCTGATCTCATTTGCTATAAATAACCACAGAACATTGTAGCAGAAATACAGTATGCAGAATATGTTTATGAATAGCATTTATAATTTACCCTTTATCTGATTGTCAGCTATTTTTATGAATGATATTTATACTTTATCCTCTGCTTGATTTTCAGCATGTTTAAATTTATTTCATTTTATTTTGTGCAAAATTTGATAATCTTCCATCAAGGTATTTGAAAATCTCAAAAGTAATTCTTGGCCATTGTTTTTGGCCTCTTTAAATACGTTTTGTACACAGTCTAGAGGGATGTTTCTGGTCTTTCTTTTTGGGTTTCCTACATTTAATTTGTTAAATTTCTTGTAAAAGTTTATTTTTGCTTACTTCAATTTTTTATTAAAGCATTATGCAAAATTTTCTATTTTACGTCATTTCTTTAATGATTGATAACTGCACTTTAAAAGAATTCAATATGTTGTTATCTTAAAAATTTAGCAATATTTAATGTACAGTGTTAGGGTTTTAACTCCCAAATGACAATTCAGTTCTGATATTCAATTTATTTTTTAAATAATTTACCTACTAAGGTTTAATTAAGTTATATATGAAATACTGGTATTTTTATAAATATATACAAATAATAAATAATACTTAACCCACTTGATAAAATAACAAACTTCTATTGATACATATCACTTGCAATTTTTATCTATACATTAAAATGTAAGTAGACATTTCTTTTTACTCACATTTAATGCTCCTAAAAATAGGACCCATCTTATAATCAATACGTATGTTTCCTTATTATCTGAATATGTTATTAAATAAGGCCATGTCTTATGGTCAGTATTATCTTAGAATGAAATTAAATGATTCTAAGATATCTAATGTTTTCAACAGAGTCATATTTTCAATATTTAGTTTCCATTCCTGCACATTAAGTGGATGCTCCATTTTCTAGTCATGAGTACAGAGGCAATATAGAATATGAAACTGATTAGTATTGTGACTGAGTAGTCAGATTAAAATAAAAATCAAACTCCAAAAGTTACCTGCTGTGGGGTTTTAGACAACAATATTTAAACTCTTTGGCTTAATTTCTTACCTGCAAAATGAGAGTGACAGCTATATCATATGATTCTTATGAGTATGAAATGACTCAATTCATGTGAAGTTTTTAAAATAGTACTCAAAACAAAAGAAATATTATTATCATTGTAAATATGTGCCCCTGTAAAACATAAGATGTGATTGTTTCTGGTGTTCTTTCAGTATGACTGAAGTTTCTGGTGGCATTCTTTAGTGGCACAAGATCACTTGGAAGTTTTGTATGTGTACTCAGTTCAAATGACAGTACTGATTATCTACTCCTAAAGACAGTATCAAATAGGTTCTGCTTTGATTGGCTAAACTTAAGAGCAACTTAATTTAAATTAAAGTGAACACGATAAAATAGGCCAATCACATATGTTACAAATGTGGCAGAAAATTAAAACATCCCCTCTTCTTATTTATCTTCTTATTTACTCAGGAGGCTGAGGTGGAAGGATTTCATGAGTCCAGAAGTCTGAGACCAGCCTTGGCAATATAGCAAGATCCTCTCTTAAAAAATAAAAATAAAATAAAAAGTAAAAATGAAACTTTTAAAAAGCAATTCTGTTTGGAAAAATGATTGATTTCCAAGCTGACATGAAAAATGCAAAATGAATCTGGAATAGACTTGTTTATATATGTATTATTTTATTTATTCTAACAAAATTTAAGAAGATACTCTTATAAAAATGAGAATATGTAAAAAGGACCTAGGACTTAGTGTGAAAAGACTTCTACTGTCTAAATCTGGTTCATTTTGAGAACCAAAATAACTGAAAGTAATATATGTCAAAATATTGTATAAATGAGAAATCCATGAGTCCATTCAACTACAAGACTGTAAATTTATATGTAATACTTAAGGTAGAATAAGAAGGTCTGTTTTGCTATGAAATGTTACATAATACATGTAGAAGAAATGATGAAAATAGAGAATTAGAATTTGAGAATCATAAGGTGGTTCATACAAAAGTTTTCAAAAGATGCTAGCGTGTACATGAGCATTTAAAATGAGAACCAAAAATTGAGACTTTTGAGGATAATAGTTTGATTCTAAAGCCCCAATGGTATGTATCCACTATAAGGATAAAAGCATAGTACTTATAGTAAACATATTATTTGTGGTAATTAGAATTGATACTCTAAGGATTTGTGCTTGTGATGTAATATTCTAATTTTGTTATTTCTCATGTGGTTGTAACGTAAAATTATTCAAGAGAGAAAGAAAACCATTGTGTTATATAAGAGGATAAGTTAAGACCCTGTAATTTTGAAACTGAATAAGTAGGAAGTATAAAATGAACTTATAATGTATATTTTTTTAAGAAAAAAGCTATTAAGTAATGCATTTATTGGATCTTGTTCACAAAAAAAGGCTAACACAACCAACTCAGTTACAACAAACATGCCACATAGAGTTTATTTTCCAAATATTATTTTCCTGAAATATTTTGACATACCAGACAGCAAGAAGACAATAAAGTATCCAAAAGTCATGTCAAAAGGAGCTGGGAGCCAAGTTGCAGATATTTCCACTTTCTCAAGATGAAACAACCTTAAATTTAATAAGTGTAATATATTCAATGATTTGACACAGATCAGATATGTTTAAAGTACTTGAACCATAATAATATAGAAAAAGGGCATTAACAGGGAAGCTAGTGAATCAACACATTATTTTGAATGTTGGTAAATTGACTAAGCATTCTACCTTATCTATGTAAGCTATGATATTGGGTAGCCAAGTAATATATAAGGAAACATTTCTCTTTCTAAAAGTATTCCAACTAATAAAGTAAAAAGGATTGATACAATTACAGTCAATTTTGAGACATGCTAATGAATTAATGGATCTAAACATTGATCATTAATGATACTAACATCACAAAAAATAACTAGATATCATATACTCCATGAAGAAATATAGATTCTCTATTGCTTGTGAAAGACTTTCAGAAAAAAAATAATGTAAAATCTGATTAACCACTAAAGCAAATTACCACATTTCAGAAAATACAGAAACAATGCCAATGGGATGTAATTAGCAAAATTCAGTCTTTGAGAAATACAGCAGGTCAAGAGATCCAGTTTCTTCCACAAACAAATTGCAAGAAAAAGAAATATACATAGAGGCTCTTGTGCTTCTTGAAAAAGACTTAAGGACCATATGAATTACTATATATGAAGTTGATTGAATAGTAACTTAAACAAATTGCTGTGAGATAAATGAGATTTGAAGCATCATGTAGGTATTTAAATTTATACCTGTTTTTAGGATCCTTTATCTGATCAAGCAAAATTAAATACTATGGATAAATGTGATATGATTCATGGAACTTGCCTCAAAATAATAGGGGAAAATGGGTGAATAGCTGAAACTAAATCAGCAAATTGATAATTACTAAAACTATGTGAGGAGCATATGGCCTAAATCATCTCATTCCACTTACTTTTGAGTAGTGTTAACTTTTTCCAAAAGTAAAAGTTAAAAATAGAGAAATGTCTCTAGTATTTCACACAGAAGAAAATATTCAGTATTCTGTGTGATTCTTTCATGTTACCTAAAATAATCTCTTCTACTTTTCAGTATTTAAGCTGTTAACACATATATATTTATCATATTTTTATCTATAAAATTATATTTTAATACATTGGTAAACATATATTTTCATTCTTTCATTTTTTGCTTCAAACTTTACAAAACATAATTTATAACTGGTTATTTTATACTGTACATGTTCTAGCATCTGAAGCCCTAGAGTTCTCAATCCTTTGGTATTTTTACTCAGTATTGCTCATAGTGGATTGTTTCTCCATGTGTTATTTATTTATTTATTTATTTATTTATTTATTTATTTATTATTTATTTATTTATTTATCCTACCATGAACGCATATTAACCAATTCCTGATCAAAACCCGAAGTGCCCATAGTATAAGAAATAAGATAGAAAACTGGGACTTCATCAAATTGCCGAGCTTCTGCAAAGTAAAAGAAACTGTCAAGATAGCAGGGAGACTGTCCACAGAACGGAAAAAAAAAATTTTTTCCAACTGTATATCTGACAAAGGCCTAACATCTGAGATCGACAAGGTACTCATACGTGCTGAAAAGAAAAAAAAAACCAAACGGCTCCATTAAAAAGTGGACAAAAGATATGAATAGACATTTCTCAAAAGAATACATATGAGCAGCCAACAGATACATGAAAAAATGTTCAGCTTCAATAGACACCAAGGAGATGCAAATTAAAACTACACTGAGATACCAACTAACTCCAGTCAGAATGGCCATCATCAATAACTAAAAAAATAACAGATGCTGGAGAGGATGTGGCAAAAATGGAAACATTTCTACACTGTTGGTGGGAGTATAAACTAGTACAGCCTCTGTGGAAAACTGTGGCGATTCCTAAAAATCAACCTTCCATATGAACCTGCAATCCCCCTACTGGGAATATACCCGGAAGAACTCAGACCACTCTATAAAAAAGATACCTGCACACATATGTTTACTGCAGCATTGTTCACAATAGCAAGGACATGGAACCAACCATGCTACCCATCAAAAGAGGACTGGATAAAAAAAATGTGGTACATATACACAATGGACTATTACACAGCCATATAGAAGAACAACACATGAACTTTGCAGCCACCTGGATGGAATTAGAGTTTATAATACTGAGTGATCTTTCACAGAAACAAAGATCGGCGTATCATATGTTCTCACTCATAAGTGGACCTTGAAAAACTACCATAATACTATTAAAAAAAGATTGACAGTGGCAGGAAACTACAGGGGGGAGGGAGGTGGGATTGACAGTAGTGGAGATCTTCCTGGGGGGGGGCACAACTCATCAACAAAGGTACCTGCACAATGAATATTTGTATATCTAACCCTGAATTGTATCTCACAATTAAAAAATAAAATAAAATAAATATTAAAAAACATAAAAAAATAAAAAGTGGGCAAAAGTCATGAATAGACACTTCTCAAAAGAATATATACAGACAGCCAAAGATACATGAAAAAGTGCTCAGCCTTACTGGTCATCAGAGAAATGCAAATCAAAACCACATTGGGATAACACCTAACCATCATTAATAAAACAACCAACAACAGATGCTGGCGAGGATACAGAGAAAAAGGATCGCTTCTACACTGCTGGTGAGAATGTAAACTAGTGCAAGCTCTTTGGAAGACAGTTTGGTGATTTCTGAAAGAACTAGAAATTGACCTTCCATATGACCCAGCAATTCCCCTATTGGGAATATACCTGGAGGAACTCAAATCACTCTACAAAAAAGATACTTGCACACATATATTTATTGCAGCTCTATTCACAATATCAAAAACATGGAACCAACCATGCTGTCCATCGGAGCTGGACTGGATTAAAAAAAAATGTGAAGCAGGGCTCAGTGGCTCAGCCTGTAATCCTGCGCCTTTGGTAGGCTGAGGTGAGTGGATTGCCTGAGCTCGCGGGTTCGAGACCTGCCTGGGCAGTGAGACCTTATCTCTATAATAAATCAAAAAAATCAGCCAGACGTGGTAGCGCATGCCTGTAATTCTGGCTACTTGGAAGGCTGAGGCGGAAGGATCGCCGGAGCCCAGCAGGTCGAGGCTGCGGTGGCGAGGAGCGGCCACTGCACTCCAGTCTGGGCGACAAAGTGAGACTCCAACTCAAAAAAAAAAAAAAAAAGTGATACATATGCACAATGGAATATCATGCAGCCCTAAATAAGGACAAATATTTGAACTCGCAGCAACTTGGTTGGATTTAGAGTTGATCATACTCAGCGATCTATCATAGAAACAAATAACAGAATATACCATATGTTCTCACTCATAAGCGGACCTTGAGCAATTATCATAATATTATAAGAAAGCATTGGCAGTAGGGGAAAACTGTCAGGGAATGTGGGGTAGGATTGGCAGTTGAGGGAAATTGCTAGAGGATGGGGACCTGTATAATCAATGTTTGTATGCCTAACCCTGAATTGTATCTCACAACTTTAAACTAAAAACTAAAAAAAAAAAAAAATCACTGTGATTAAGCAAAAATCTCAAGGACACGATCTTCATTTATTTGTTTTTTTGTTTTTGTTTTTGTTTTTTGAGTTGGAGTCTCACTCTGTCGCCCAGACTGGAGTGCAGCGGCCGCTTCCGGTCATCGCAGCCTCGACCTGCTGGGCTCCGGCCATCCTTCCGCCTCAGCCTTCCGAGTAGCCGTAATTACAGGCATGAGCTACCATGCCCGGCTGATTTTTGATTTATTGTAGAGATGAGGTCTCGCCAAGTTGCCCAGGCGGGTCTCAAACCTGCGGGCTCAGGCAATCCACTCACCTCAGCCTCCCAAAGGCGCGGGATTACAGGTTGAGCCACCGAGCCCGGCGTCATTTATTTGTTGATGCCCTTCTTGACGATGAATGTTTTCAGTACAATGTCATAATTAATTATGTTGGCCTTGGGTAGCTTTATTTGTATTGTATGTCTTAGATCTAAGCCTAGTCGTTTTTGTCTTGAAACCTTTACGTTCCGAAGTTTTTGATTCCAGCTATCAACATCTGTCCCTGGGTCACCAAACTTCTTGATCTCTTCTTCCTCGGGTTTTCCTTGCTCTCGCTTGCATTATGTATTTATTTATTTCAAGGCAATTTAAAGATGTAATTAAAGGTGTTATGATTTTAATTTATCTCTAGGAAGAGGATGCGCTTCTAAATTAATTCACACCAACTCATTGCCAAAAGTGAAATACAGTCTTAATATTTTAACCCTTTGCTCATTTAGAAAAATTTTAAAAAGGGCTGCTTACTGCCGCGTGAGTTTAATTTTACATAAACTTGCTCTTTGGGAATGATGTAAATCTGTTGGCCTTTCATCGTGAAAGTAAAATAGAAAAACAGTTCTTGGGAGATATTTCTAAATAGCACTCGTCTCTAGTTCTAACAAGAATTACAAAAAAAGAAGGAAGGAGACAACGACAAAGAAAAAGAAAAAGAAAAGGAGGAGGAGGAGAAAAAGAAGAAGAGAATTATATTTTGTAATTATTTCTCTCTCTTTTTTATAATCTCAGGGAAAACTCTGTGACCACTAGCACCACTAGCACGTATTCTTGGGTTAAATGAGTAAGTGGTTAATGTTTCTTTTTAAATAAGAAAGTTCTATGTTTATCATTAAAGCTATAGAATAAATATAATTTATTTCAAAATTGTTTGCTATTTGTCTGAAAAACATACATGCTTGTAAAACTAAAATTTGCTCTGGACAATAGGTTGTATTTTTTATTTTATAAAGATTGTAAAATTATTGTAATTTTTTTAAAACATGGAACTGTGTTAACTGGTTTCTTAAGACAGTTTTATTTGGATCCTAAGACTTATTTATTGGCCATATTGGCAGAATATTATAGGATAGTTCTTAAATGCATTTCTTTCAGAATTCTTGATTTTTTTTTTACTGTATTTATTTGTCATTCTTTAAGAAATGTCATGCTTCTGCAGAGACAATGAGGCTAATAGGACTGTTGAACAGTTCACACTGAAGTATATTATAGCCTTTAAATAAAATTGCATTATATGATAAATTTTAAATCAATCACTAGTATTAATAAAAACTTGACCTCTTTATCCATTCTGCCTATTGTTGATAACGTGATTATTTTATTTTATTTTGTTTTTATTTTGTTACAGAGATGTGGGATACAAGTAAGGGTTAACCACACAAGTAGGTTGCATGCAGGTGAAGATTGGACCTCCAGCTGGCTCTCATTTTCCCTGGTTTAGGACCAGAAGCCCCTTGTGTTGTTACATGTTCCTATCTCCTTCCTCCCCAAGGTGATCATTTTTAAAGTGTGAGTTACATGTTATTCTGTCTTAAAGTCAAAGTTCAGATATTGTGCTCTGAGTGGCTACCATAGGGATATTCTTATGCTCCTTTGTTTCACCTAGATGGTTGATGAAGAATATCAGAAATTTTGCCATCATTGTACTTTTTACATACCTCCATAACATTTGCTTAAGATTTTATGGCAAATATTTTCTTACATATTTTCCTTTATGCCAATTGGAGTTAATACTTTTATTTGACTAATTTTACACATTGCCTGATATGTGTGCTTATGTGTGTGTGTTAGCTCTACATTAATTGAGTCAGCTAAAATCTCTGATTGATTTTCTAACTTCATGAAGGAGTTAACCTATGCTTTAAATGGTGGCTTAGAATGGGTAACAACATTAATCAATTATTTATTTTAGAATATGTAATGCACAGCATAAGTGTAGATTGCTTGAATCACTTAGGAGCATATTCAGTAACACATGGAAGTCTCAAGTAACTGGTTCTGTGGAAAGAAATGGGAAAATTTTAAATTAGTTTTCATAAATGCCACTGACAGGATAAAATTAAATCATAAAATGTCAGATTTGTTTGTCATTTTGACATTTTGCTTTTATTACCAGACAACTTTACTTGTACTCTAGAGATGGTATTTAACCAACAAGTAGGATTTGCACTCCTTGTCTTAGACATTAGGTACTTAACATAATCATGGAATTGGTTTTATACATGTCACAACAATAATAGTTTTTATTCATTGATCATGCAGCAAATGATATACATAGATAAATAGGAAGATACATAAATAGATATACTGTACATATTACATACTGCATGTTTATATATTAAAAAGCTTTTAATTCTCATAAGAAATCTTTGAGAGCAAGATACCATTATCACTGCTTTAAAAATGAGGAAACTGAACTTTACCGAGTTTATTAGAGATAGTAAGTGGGAGATCTGGATACAAGCCCAGAATTGTCTCCAAACCATATTTATTCAAACATAAGATATGTTGTACCACAACTATTAGCAGAAAAAGAAAAAAAAAAAACCTTTAAAAAAGTTTTGGCATGATATAACAAAATGCTTACAAGTTCATGGATCAGATATTAATTTTCATAATCTCAATTTATTGAGTGTTAGAGAGCAACAAATAATGCTCAATCAACAATGCAAAATAAGATACATCGAAATGTCTGTAGTAAGTTCAAGTATAACTTAACCGAACACCATATGCACATATTTACTTAAACACCAGTTTTATGAAATTTCAAAATAAATAAAAAATGCTCTTATGTCTAACAGAATAAAGATTGATCACGTGAGTTCCAGTAATTTAAGATTTGTCTAAAAAAGGTTTAGAATGTCTGAAAATATTGAGTGAAGCCTTGTGTAATTGTTGTCATCAAAATATTTTGACTTTCAAAAATGGCACTTTTGTATAGTCTAGACTAATATAATCTGAAGTATTAATAGGAACATCAGTGAGCTATAATGGCATAATAAATTTAATTATTTTGCTGATTGTACTTCAGCCACATTAAGGTGGAGAATATTGAAAGGGGTCTCTGTGTTTACAGCAACAACAACAACAAAAAGAAGTGTACTGTTCTTAAGTTTTTGCTTTCCTTCTAAACCTGAGCTTCACTGATTCAAATGATTTGATTTAAGATTCCTGCATTTCTAGTGTGAAACTTGAACCTGTGATAGATCAAAGTTATGGAACATCAGTTAAGACTTTGTTCTACATATACATTAAATATTTTTACAAAGTTATAGATACAGGTCAATAAAATATAGGGGGAAAGATTAGAACAGATATTACTAAGGATGAAACTTATTCCAATGTTATAATTAGCATTTAATGTAAGTCAGAAACTACTAAATGATGCAAAGATGTTTACTATATATTGATAAAAATGTCAATACACCAGGAAGATACAACAATTATGAACTTATATGAATCCAGTATTAGAGCATCTTAATGCATATAGTGGACATAAACAGAACTGAAGTGAGAAATAAACAATATAACAATAGTGACAGGAGACTTCAGTATTTCATTTTCAATAATGGATAGACTATGCAAGAGGAAAATCAATAAACTGTGTAATCATCAGATAACCCAAAGTCAACATGAAATTTAAAAAAATCTTAAAAGTAGCAAGAGAAAAGGGCCAAGTTGCATATAAAGAAAAACTCATCAGATTAGCAGCAGACTTCTTAGCAGAAAACTTATAAGACAGAAAAGATCAAGAGCCTTCCTTTAGCCTTCTTAAAGAAAAAAATTGCCCACCAAGAATTTCATATTTCACCAAACTAAGATTCATAAATGAAGGAAAAATAAAGTTTTTCCTAGATAAGCAAGTGCTAAGGGGATTTGTTATCACCAGACACAGCCCTACAAAGAATGCTCAAAGGAATTCTAAACATGGAAATAAGAGAATGATACTTGCTAACAAATAAGTACACATAAATACAAAGTTCACAGACCCTCTAAGGCAACTACACAATTGAGACTACAAAGCAACTAGCTAACATTATGACAGGAACAAAACCTCACATATTAATATTATCCTAAAATATAAACAGCCTAAATTCTCCACTTAAAAGACATAGCGTGGCAAGCTGTATTAAAAACTAACAAACTAACCTTCAGTTTCCTTTAAGAGGCTCGTCTCACATGTAATAGCAGTCACAGGCTCAATGTAAAGGAATTTAAAAATTCCATTACATAAATGGAAAGCAACAAGGAACAAGAATTGCTATTCTTGTATCAGATAAAGCAAAACTTTAAAACAACGGCAAAAAGTGAAAAGAAAGATTAAAAAGTCATACAAAAGGGGGTCTTCAAAAAAACTGGAATTATCTTTTTGAGAATGGGACCCTTGTATTACAGGTTTCTCTTGCTAGGTAAGTGTTCTAGAAACTCATTGGCATCACTGTACCTGCTAGCATTGTTGTGAGATGCTGCATTTGGCTCCAGTGATTTTTTTTTTTTCAGACATTATTTCAACGTGTTTTCCCATTTTATGATTGGTGCTTTACGAGTGCACCTGCCTGCACTTTGCTGTGTGTTCAGCAGTTTTTTACCAAAAACTGTGTGATTCCCATGCCTCACCCTCCCTTTTCACCTGATCTTTCCCCGAAAGATTTTTTGTTTCCCCAATGAATAAAAGTCCTCAAGAGAAAATGTTTTGCCAATGTGGAAGAGGTGAAACAAAACATGGCAAAAGCAGTAAAAGGCATTCAAACCGACAAGTTCAAAAACTCCTTTGTGCAATGTAAAAAGCATCTTGGTAGGTATATTGCAACAAATGGAGAGTACTTTGAAGGCGACTGAAGTTTAAAGATGTAAGAAAAAATACACAATTTTTTATACATAAATTCTGAAAATTTTTTGGGTTCCCCCTCATATAATGATAAAGGTAAAAAATGAAAATTCAACAAGGTTTAGCTGTCCTAAATATATATGCATCCCATGTAGGAACACTCAGATTCATAAAACAAACACTACTAGACCTAAGAAAAAAGATAGATATCCATACAATAGTAGTGAGGCACTTAAACATTCCACTAACAGCACCACTGAGACAGAAAAATAACAAAAAGACTGAACATAAATGATTTGTTGTACATCATTGTGCTTATAATAAAAAATGTGGTTTTGCACACTTAAACATCTGTCAGGATGATAGATCTCAAGTTAAATGTTCCACCATAATACAATACAGGTAAAATTAAAAATAAAATAAAATAAATAATTTCATGGCTATTATAATTTAATATATAGAATAGTATGCTTAATTTTGTGAAGCAAGAAATGGTGCTATAATATACTTCTTATGCATCTAACTAGGCATAAAATTCTGCTACCTTGGTTGAACCTTGAATAACCAAGTTGTGATACAGACTAATAAAAACACATCTAATCAATAGAAACTTACTATTGTCTCCCAATAGCCCCCATTTTAGTCATAGAGTGCCTAATTTATATTATATTGATATGAGTATTCAAAGAAATGAGAACAAAATGTATTGCATTATATTTAAGTATTAGATGACTAGATTTATATTTCACTATTTTTTTTATTTTTAAAAGACCAGTTTTATATTTTGCTATTTTTTATTTTTAAAAGCCAGTTCCTTGAAACTACATAGACGCTAAAAAGGAAAGATCTAGCTAGGTACCACGTCAGTTTTAAAGCTGGTTATCCATATTCATCGGTGTTAACAAAGCATTATAAGCATTAGGATATTTATTTGCTTTTTCAACAAATGCATACTAAGTCTTAGATGTGTGCAAGTCACTGAATAGAGTGCTGGAGATCACGTTATAATCAAGATGCATTTTTTTTTTTGAGTTGGAGTCTCACTCTGTCACCCAGACTAGAGTGCAGTGGCCGCTCCCGGTCACTGCAGCCTCGACCTGCTGGGCTCCGGCGATTCTTCTGCCTCAGCTTTCCAAGTAGCTGGAACTACAGTCGCGCGCTACCACGCCCAGCTAATTTTTAATTTATTGTAGAAATGAGGTCTCACCAAATTGCCCAGGTGGGTCTCGAACCTGCGGACTCAGGCAATCCACTCACCTCAGCCTCCCAAAGCCCGGGATTACAGGTTGAGCCACCGAGCCCGGCTTGGATGCATTCTTCACTCTCAAATAATTTAAGGTCTTAATTATCCAGGAATGAAATTTAAAATATGGAGTGCCATAGAAAAGATATTTGTAGGATACTCTGGTAAATTTGGGAGCGTCTCCAAGCGAAGTCATGTATAATGAGAAGTCCTGAATTCAACTGAATTGGTTACTTACATATATTATTCTCATTCTTATAAGAATGTTCTTTAGTTTCTTATGTCTTATGAAACATTTTACACAATGTAAATGTGTAAAATGGTTTTTAGAAATTTAATATTTTTGTGACACCATAGTTTTCTTGGTAGTTAAATGTATTCAAAGAGAAGGTTGCATTCACAACAGGTTGAGCATCGCTATTTCAAAAATCTGAAACCCAAAATGCTTCAAACTCTGAAACTTTTTGAACACCGACATAGCATGACAAGTTGAATATTTTGCGCCTGGACTCATGGGGTGAGTTATAAAGACACCATACAACACAACATATTCAGTGTCCACAGGCAAACAAAACAAAACAAAAACAAAAAAAAACTCTCTTCCTGCCTCAGCTGCAATATACTGTTTATTTGCATGATTACACACAAATGGTAATAAAATGGCACATAGGTGTGTCAGACATATCTACCTCTACAGGTTCCCCACAATGCCTCACATGGGGTCAAGACCCATGTGTATTACTCACTATTTTTGCGTATTCTCTGTTCTGTGATGTAAAGATGTTGTTAAAAAAAAAACTGAAAAATGCCTACAGATATCCCCATGGGTAACAATGATAAGAAAAAGAAGAAACATTTATGCTTATGGCAAAGAAAGTTAAGCTATTGGAGAAACTGGGCAATAGTGAAAGAGTGAAGTGTATACTGAAGAACATGATATTGAAATTAGCACCATAAATGACCTGAAGAAAAACAAGTATAAACTTTTTAAGCTATGTGATGAAATATAATGAAAGAATAGGAAAACACCACAAAAAGCTAACAATGAAGGTTTCAGTTGTGTACTGAATGAATGAATCAATCAGCATCACAGTGAATGCATGTCATTCAATGGTAAGTTGATCATGAAACAATGATCAATCACAATAAACTGAAAATAGAAGAGGACTGTAAATATTCAACAGGCTGGTTGCAGAAATTAAAGAAAAGACACAAGATTAAATTTTAAAAATTTGTGGTTGTAGAGCATCTGTTCATCATGTATCAGCAGAGAAATTCATTGATAAGTTTGCCAAGATTATCACTGATGAAAATTTGATGCAAGAACAAGTCTTTAATGCTGATGAAACATCACTGTTTGGGCATTATTGCTCTAGAAAGGCACTGAACACAACTAATGAGACAGCTTTTGCAGAAATTAAAGATGCCAAGGACAGAATGACATCTTGACATGTGCCAGTGCAGCAGGAACTCAAAAGTGTAAACTTGTTATGATAGACAAAAGCCTGTGTCCTTACTATTTTTCAAGGAGTGTAATTTTTACTATTCCATTATTATGTTAACAAAAAAGTATGAATTGCTGAGGATATCTTTTCTGGTTGATATCATAAACATTTTGTAAAAGTGCCTAGAGTTCAATTTAGGGAAGGTAGACTACTTGAGGAATGCAAAAATTTCTTATTCTTTGACAAATATATTGCTCCAGCTGGAAGTCTCATTAAAAATGATGTTTATGCTATGTATGTCCCCTGAATGTGACTTCCTGAATTTGGTCATGTGACCAGGGCAGCCTTAGATCAATGAGGAGTAAATATAAACACACTTTCTTGAACACTGTGTTAGCAGCAGTGAACAGAGGTAAGGTATGGAAGGTTTTCCAAAGATGATTAGTCTGGAGGATGCTGTGTATGTTGTTGCCAGTGCTTGAAACACAGTGACTAAAGACACTGTTGTTCATTACCAGCACAACTTCTGTCTTGCAGCTATGCTCAGTGACAATGATGAGTAAGGTGGTGACTTTGAAAGATTTTTGTATGTCGAGTGAGGAAAAAATGATGTCTGACCTCCTTTTATGTGCAAAAAATACCTTCAGAATCTGTCAAGAAGTTAGGAGCAGAGGATAGCAGATGTTTTTAACATTGATAATGTAGTGCCAGTTGTTTATTCATTGACCAATGGTGATATAGCCAAAATAGTTTTGAATCAAGACAATCCTGATAATAGTGACAATGAGGATGACATTATTACCACTGCAGGAAAAGTGGCTTTAGATGGCATGATAAAAATGTGTGATGGAAATATTTAAAAACTAGAGTAGCATACATTCACAAGAAATCATGTCAGTTTAAAAAACCAAAGAGAAACTTCTGAAACAAAAGCTGTTGTTAATGAGGTGGCTGACTCTGGATAAAATATTTTACAAAGCCATTCACCAGAATGTCTCCTCATCCCCAGAGGATGCACTTCTTGTCTCCCACTGCTTCTGATGTTTTTCATCACCAAAAATCAAAAAACACAGAGTAGACATGTTTTAACTGAAACACAGCCTTGTGGATAGAAACAAGAAGTGTGCTGTTATTTGCTGCTACTGTTGATGCAGGTACTCTGTGGATGCTACTATGCTGCTTAGTTATTATGAACACATTTTATTTACTGTATTATTGGTACATCATATATTTTATTTTTAATTACTTATATATGAATAAGTGTAGCAAGATTGTTGATTATTGGTTATATATATATTTAGAGTCAGGAATGATGGTAAAGCCAAACAATCACAGACTGTTCATACTGAAGGCTGAGATAGTGACACCTTGACTTTCTGATGGTTTATATATACAAACTTTGTTTCATGAATAAAATTGTTTAAAACATTGTATAAAATTACCTTCAGGCTCTATGTGAAGATGTACATGAAACATGAATGAAGTTCATATTTAGATTTAGGTTTCATCCTCAAGATATCAAAGTATAAATATGCAAAAACTAATTTGGATATTTTAAAATATGCAAAATTTTAAAAAGTTAAAAAGTCTGAAACACTACTGGATCCAAGAATTTAAGATAAGACATACTCAACCTGTGTGTTTATATTTTTCACTTTTGAACAGCCTGCATCCCATGACCTCAACATCAGTGAATCAGCCCCTGTGAACATTGTCTTTTGGATCTATTAATTTCTTCTATCTATATCGCTTTCATCAATATAGGTTCTTATCTTCCATGTAAAATTATTATCTCTTGGAAACTTATAAAATTTTTATTAAACTACTTTTGAAGTCTAATCATTCCCATTTTGTTTAATCCTCATAAATTATAAATTATGATTCTGTTTCTTTCTTGGATTTTTCTTCTGACACTTATTCGTGAGTTAATCTACCCAATACAACCTCATTTCTCACCCATTCATGCCATTTTCTTTCTTTCATTCCTGTAATAGTTATAATACATTTGCATTTAAACAATATTAAATGTTTGCATTGTTATAACTTTGTCAATATCATTCGATTTCAGCAAAATAAAACATTATTTTCTTTGATTATAGATTTTTTTTACTTTTAAAGTTACTAAATGTTTTATTATTTTTCTTAAGATATCTATATACTCATTTCTAATTTTTCTATAACAATTTGACAGATTCCCACAGCTGTGATTCTGACACTCCCCTTCATAATTATCTTAAATACTATCATTTCATATTCTCTGAGTTGAGTTCCCTATTTTGGGAAAACAATGTCTCATTTATTTATTTATTTATTTGTTTATTTACTCATTCATTAATTCTGTTTTGGCCCTTCCTCCACATTGATAAAATGTATTTTTTAATTACTTTCTGTTTAATGTCTGAAAATATTTATATCCTATCTTCACATTTTATATATAGTACATCTGGGTATAAAACTCTAGTTTGGAAATCAGTTTTACTACAAATTTTAATGTCTGTCCTTTATTATCTTTAGTACACAATATCACCTTTAAGAAGTCTAGTGTCAATATCTGATTATCTCATTGGTTAGGATAATTTTTCCTCATTAGGTAAATTTGAGTGATTTACCCTTTAAGTTGTTTTGAAATTTTATCATGAAGTGCATTCGTGTACACGATTTTAAAAGTCTACAGTTATGAGTGCTTCAAATTTTTCTTTTCCTCCTAGTGTCTCATACAATTTAGATTTGGGTATTTTCTTTATTTTTTTCCTTGAAACTTTGCTTCTTTTTCTCTGATCAAGAGTTGTAGCTTCTGGATCAATTCACAAGTTTTGTTTTTCTTTTCTATCTTAGCAATCTACTATTTGTTTTTTCTAGGAAGTTTTTAAAAAGTTTATCTTCTGATATTATACTATTTTACTTATATGTATGTTTTTGAAAGAGAATTGTTGTTTACTTATGCTCTATTTTACTTAATTTCATTTGTTTTGTTGAAATGTAATAGTTTTCTGCATATTTGGGGCACATGTGATATTTTGATACCCAAAAACAATGTGTAATAATCAAATCAGAATATCTGGGATATCTGTCACCTCAAAAGTTCATCAGGTCTTTGTGTCAGAAACATTACAATGTTTGTCTCTCAGTTATTTTGAATATGAAATAAATTAGCATAATTTGAATTTATTTCCTAAAATAGCAAATACTAGAACTTATTCTTTTTATCTAACTATATTTTTGTACTTCTTAATCAACTTCTCTTCATCTCTCCTTTCTCCTTTCCTTTACTTCTGAATTTCTTGTTTATCTTTTACAAAGAGATTTGTACTTCAACAATGGGCTCTTTCTAATGATTTTTTAAGGTTTCTTCCAATATTTATAGAAACTCTGCATGTGGGAGGGCTTGCATATTGATAGATTTTACAGTGCAGTTATTGGGTGACAAGCTGCTGATTTTTTTTGTGTATTTCTTCTGAACTCAGAATGTGAAGGTATTTTATCTAGGATTTTTTATGTTTTACAGAAAGATTCTCCCCATTGTATTTTCTGGAAAGCATAAAGAAAACTGCTGAAAGCAAGATGTAGTAGAGTCTCCGAGATTCCACTATTCATTATTTGATTTTACCTCAACTTCTCTGTTTTCAGATTCTCATTCCAATTCTACTTTCCATTATATCCCTTACACATGTATCTATGTATACTTTCTGATTTAATGTAATGTATTCATTCAGTAAATTTTCAGTCTCTTGTAGGATAAGGAGTTTTGTGCTTTGCTCTTTGGTGGACATTTGGGGTTTGAGGGAAAGGAAGAAGTAAGTGAGAAGTTGATATCTCTAGAAACTTTTTAACCACATTCTCAAGTGTTCTGTTTGTTTCAATCTTGCACCATATCCTTGTTTTCTATAGTATCTGTTTGTTTGTTTTTCTGGATTTTTGCAGTTATTCAGATTCTATGCAGTTGCCTCAGCTTATTTCAGTAAGTATATTCCCCAGGAGGATGATTTATCTTAGTGTCCTGCACTACACTAAGGTAATTATGACTCATATGCCTGCTGCTTATCTCCCAATAATATATTAAAAATTAAAATCACTTTTTTACACAATCACATTTTTGAGGTGTATAACTTAAATACATCAAAATTCACATATTAAAAAGCATAGCTTGATGACTTTTGGGAAAATATATATACTCACAAACCACCATTGGAACACTATGTTGAATATTTTCATTAAACAAGATGTATCCTCTGCCGTCAATCACTCCCCAGCATAAGCAATCACTAATCAGCTTTATTTCATTATACATTTGCTCTGTTTTAGAAAATAATGTAAATTGAGTTTTACACTATGCACTCTGTGATCCAGATTCTTTTTTTAAAAAAAGTAAAATGTTTTTTAGAATTATCTATGGTAGGGATATCAGAAGGTCATAAATGAAGCTACTGAAGAAAAAAATTTAGAAATCATATCATTTTTATGTCTTCAAAATAAAAGTAAATACAGGATTACTTTTACCCTCTGTAAACAGTTTCCAAAATTCTAAAAGAAAAATCATCTGAAGAAAGAAATAGTATATTATAATACTACTTTTCTTGATTCTTTGTTCTGGATTTTTTTTCCAAGAATAGATAAAATATTTAAACAGTATGTCTGACACATTGTATTGTTTAAACAGAGTATGATTAGTGTATATCAAAGGCATGCACTATTTAAACAAGTATAAAAAATACCATTTTATCACTACACAATTATTATCTTCTTCTGTTCCAATATTAAAAACTTGAAATGTATAATATTCGACACATGAGAGAGAACTTGGAAAGAAATCTAGCAGATTTTAAAAACCAACATGGGGCTGAGGTAAAGTGATGAAGTTTGTTCGCACAGTGGCTGGACAACAGTAGATTAATTTATTCATGTTGGACACAGTTTTAGGGGGACATTAATAATAAAGGCATTGTCTTTAAAGTGTAAAGTCTCTGCAGGTTTCATGTTCATTCATATAAAAAAAATTTGTGACCTGGATTCTAAACCCAGTTATTATATTTATTTACTAGATGAAATGGAGACAGTCAGATAGCCAGATAGCCACTCCAATTTTAAATTTAAAAACAAATGAGGTGAGATGGGGCAAGATGGTGATGAAACCATTTAGAATGTGTGAGTCTCTGCATGGGTTAGTGGACATAAGGGTGAATCCATGTGCCTGTATATGTGCAAGTGTGTGATTGAATGTCCAATAGGGGGGTGACACATCATCCAGTACACAGGGACTCCTGCAGAAATGGTTGCAAGTTACCACTGCTCCAAATTCATCTCAGGTGCACAGGAACATCTGACAACTAAGGGCATCTGTCATTCTCAAGACATCTCCTAGGAGAAGACAGCAGAGATCAGCAGCCTCTTGTCACCTGGCACCTGGCCACACCACCACCTGTAGGAAGGGGCCAGGCATTGGCAGCTTGGACCGTGGAGAAGACACAAGGAAAAGATCTGAATCTGAGCCCAACCAGAGGATAAGATGGTGACTTGAGCCATTTTCTCTGTCCCAGAGCTGGGCAGGGATATTCTTTGGTTTATCAGATTCTTGGATTCTGCATCCTGAGACTGAAGGGCAATCTCTGAGCTCAAACATTTTTTGCCCATAGAGTAAACTCCAGGCATATGATACTGAAGAGACAAATGCCCCTCTACCCCCCACAAACATACAGTGAATCAAGTTTGAAGGCACATAGGCGGTATGGGAAACCCAGCAGTGGCCAAGTTGGATTGAGTAGTGATCTAAGTCACCTCCTTTCCCCACATCTGACTGGCATAGAGAAGAGTCCAATAGACCCTGTATTCTGAAAGCAAAGGGGAGGAACTAGAGACCAGATCCCTGGGACATACCACTAAAAAAAAAAAAAACACCAATAAACAAAGGAAGGAAGCTGAAGATCCAGAAACAGCCACAAGATGAAGCTCATTTTTGTCTGCTCTCTCCACACATACCTTTCTCTGAGTGCCTTATTTGATTTGTCCTCCCACCCCGCCTTTTTGTGTACGGGTATATTTGAGGAATAGTGCATTTTCAAATTTTTATTTGTTTGTTTATCTGTTCATTGTATGCCTATTTTCCTTCTCTTTCTTTCTCTTTATCTTTCTTTCATCTCCCTTCTTCCTTTCTCTGTTCTTTTCCTTTTTTCTTATGTCATTTTGATTTCAGGGGGCATATATATGATCCCACTGTATGAACAGATTGTAAGGTGGTGGGAGGTAATTCCAGGTTCCTCACATATCAGTCAGCAGATACAGTGATCTGCAGATAGCTCTGAGTCATAGCTCCCCATTACACCTTAATCAAATCTCAAAACTGCAAAAAGACAACGCAGTCCCCCACCCCAGTTCAGCTTCAAAAGTGAACACATCCAGAGGATCTACACAGGGAAGAATAAGGAATTGAGTAAAATAAAGTGAAAGCTATCCCCCCATCACTGAGCAACAAATTAAAGAAGCAGAGGGAAGAAGGAAGAAAGTTATCACAATTGAAGAATATTCAGTGGAATAGCACAGGAACCCTTCAGATCACTAGAAACATAGCACCTGAGAATATAGACTTTAGAACTCAAACAATGAAGAGCCCCCAGAATGACTGGTCTCAAACCATGAATCCAGATATCAAGGCATTAAAGGAAATCATAAACAGAAATTAAGAAAGAATGATAGAGTTGATAACTGAGATGATGGTGATAAAGAACATAGTAAGCAAAATAAATAACACACGGACAAGCACAGAAAGTAGCATTAACCAGGAAGAAGAAAGAATCTCAGAGCTTGAAGGCCAAAATATGCAGCTAACCAAACTGTTAAAAACATAGGAAGGAAACTTAAAAAGACAGAACCAAGCCTCCAACAGATGTACAATTATACTAAGAGGCCTAAATTATGCCTGATCAGTATTCTGGAAGCAGAAAAGGAGACAGAGAACAACTTGGAGTAAACATGCAATGAAGTTATCTAAGAAAACTTCCCTCATCTCATCAGACATGCAAATATCCAAACACAGGAGAGTCAGAGGACCCCTACAAGGCTTCAAATGAGAAGACCAATTGCTAGACACATAGTAATTCACTTCAACAAGTTAGGTTTAAAGAATATATCCTAAAGGCAGTGAAAGAGAAAGGTCAGACTACTTATTAGGGAAGACAAATAAGAATAGAGCAGACTTTTCTACTGAACCATTAGAGACTATAAGACACTGGAGTCCAAACATCAAAGTTCTCAAAGATAAACACTTTCAACCAAGAATTTCTTACTCAGCTAAGTTAAGCTTCATCAGTAATGGAGAATTAAAATTGTTCCAAGACACTCAATTCCTAAGAGTGTATGCTGCCTCCAGACCAGCTCTATAAGAAACACTTAAGAAGGTATTAAACACAGAAGAATCAAACAAACATACAATCATGCTCTTCCCAAGAATGCAGGAAAACTAAGTAAATCAACACAGCATTCATTATGATAGCAAAATTGTAAACACACACACATATCAACTTAAAAATGAAAAGTAAAACTGACAAATGAATAAACAAATAGTAATAGCAACAACAACAAAGAATTTTATGAATCTCATAAACTCTTACATCTCAATAATCTCAATAAATATTAATGGACCAAATGCACCATTGAAAAGACATAGAATGAAAATCTGGATTAAAAAAGCACATCACGTCAATTTGCTGCCTCCAGGAAACACATCTTAATACAAAGGACTCTCACAGATGCAACGTTTAGGATGGAAAACAAATTGTCAGATGAATGGAACACAAAGAAGAGTAGGAGTTACAATCTTAAAATCAGACAAAACAACCTTTAAACTACCAAAAATTTAGAAAGGCGGTATATGATGGTAAGAGGTTCAATGCATCAAGAAGAAAAATACCCATCCTAAACATATATTCACCTAACACAGGAGCACCAGTTTTTATAAAGCAACTAAGTAAACTAAAAAAAGATATTCACTCTAATGTTATCGTAACTGGGAACTTAAATACCCCACTAACAACCCTAAATAGATCTTGGGAGCAAAAAATCAACAAGGAGATCTGAAACATTAACTTAACACTTAATCAAATGGACTTAATAGATACCTACAGAGCACTCCACCCAACATCCATGGAATATACATTCTACTCATCACCACATGAAATGTACTCCAAGATTGACCACATCCTCAGCCATAAATCCAGCATAAACAAGTGGACTCTGTCATATGAAAGCTATTCAAACAATAAAAAGCCCTGGACCAGACAGATTTCCAACAGAATTCTACAAAACATGCAAGGAGGAACTCATACCAATCCTACTGAAAGTATTCCAGACAATAAAGAAAGACGGAACTCCCCAAACCACTTTATGAAACTAATTTCACACTGATTCCCAAAACAGATAAATATCCAACAAAGAAAGAGAACTATAGGGCAATACTCCTGATGAACACAGATGCAGAAATTCTCAGCAAGATTCTAGCAAATTGGATACAATAGCACATATCAAAAATCATCCACCATGACCAAGTAGGCTTTGTCCTTGGAATTCAGGGCTGATTCAACATCTGCAAGACCATAAATTTAATTAAGTGCATCAACAGATGTAAAAACAAGAACCATATGACTATATTATTAGACAAAAAATGCTTTCGATAAAATATAGCATACCAGCCGGGCTCGGTGGCTCAGCCTGTAATCCCGCACCTTTGGGAGGCTGAGGTGAGTGGATTGCCTGAGCCCGCAGGTTCGAGAACCGCCTGGGCAGCAAGACCTCATCTCTACAATAAATCAAAAAAAAAAAAAAAATCAGCCGGGCGTGGTAGCGCATGCCTGTAATTCCGGCTACTCGGAAGACTGAGGAGGAAGGATCGCCGGAGCCCAGCAGGTCGAGGCTGCGGTGGCCGGGAGCGGCCACTGCACTCCAGTCTGGGAGACAGAGTGAGACTCCAACTCAAAAAAAAAATAAAAAAATAAAAAAGAAATATAGCGTACCTTCTTGAAAAAAACCCTCGAAAAACTGGGTATAGACAGAACGTATGTCAAAATAGTAAGAGTCATCTTGATAAACCCACAGCTAATGTATTGCAAAACAGACACAATTTGGAAGTATTTTCCCTGAAAATGGGAAAAAAGCAAAGTTGTCCACTATCACACCTCCTGTTCAACATGGTGTTGGAAGTCCTAGCTAAAACAATCAGACAAGAGAAAGAAATGAAGGGTATCCATATAGGAAAAGAACAAGTTAAGTTATGCCTCTTTCCTGATGATATGATCCTATACCTTGAAAACCCAAGAGAATCAGTCAAAAAACCTCCATGCACTCATAAACAACTTTGACAAAGACACAAAGTATGAAATAAATGTACAAAATACAGTTGTATTCTTACACAATAGAAACTAACAGGCAGAAAATTAAATAAAAAACACAATCCCATTCACAGTAGCTATAAAAAAAAATATGAAATACCTCGACATCTCCCTAACCAGATAAGTGAAAGACCTTTACAGTGAAAACTACAAATCATTGGTCAAATAAATCAAAGAAGACACAAACAAATGGACAAATATTCCATACTTATGAGTTGGAAGAATCAACATTGTTAAGGTGTCCACTCTACCCAAGGCAATCTACAGATTCAATGCAATACCCATTAAATTACCAATATTGTTCTACTCAGGTCTGGAAATAACAATACAGAAAGTCATATGGAAACATGAAAGACCATAAATAGCCAAAATAATCCTTAGCAAAAGAAACAAAGCAAGAGGTATCAACTTCCAGACTTCAAACTTTACTATAAGTCTACAATAATCACATCAGTCCGACATTGGTCCATAAACAGACATATAAACCAATGGAACAAGATAGAGATTCCCAAAGCAAAGCCTCAATTTCTTAACCAACTCATCTTTGTCAAAGCTTCCATCAACACACCAACACCCACTGGGGAAAGGAGAACTTACTCAGTAAATGATGCAGGGAAGTTGGCTGAGTATATGTAGAAAATTTAAATAGGACACCTGTCTAACACGACACACAAAAACCAACTCTAGGTAAACTAAAGACCTAAATGTAAAAACTCAAACTGTAAGAGTCCTAGAAGAAAATGCAGGAAATACTCTTATGAACATTGGAGAAGGCAACCAATTCTTAATCAAGTCCCCAAAAGTGAATGTCATAAGAGAAAGATAGTCAAATGGGACCTCAACAAACTGAAGAGTTTCTGCAAAGAAAAATAAACCATCAAGAGAGTGGGAAGACAGTCCACAGAAGAGGAAAACAATATTTGCCAACTGTATATCTAACAAAGGCCTAACATCCAGGCTCTACAAGGTATTCAAACGTGCAAAAAGGGAAAAAACAAACAGGCCTATTAAAAAGTTGGGGGAGGCGCATCTCATTAACAAGGGTACCTGCATAATGAACACTTGTAGACCTAAACCTGAATTGTACCCCACATCTTTAAAATTAAAAAAAAAAATTTAAAGTGAGAGAAAGTTAATTAAAACTATGTTATTTTTCTGAGGAAAAAAAGTGGGCAAAGGATATGAATAGACACTTCTCAAAAGAAGACATATGAGTAGTCAACAGATACATGCAAAAATGTTTATCCTCACTGATCATCAAAGAAATGCAAACTAAAACCACACTGTGATACCACCTAACTCCAGTCAGAATGGCCATCATTCATAACTCAAAAAACAACGGGTGCTAGATACCATGTAGGGGAAAGGGAACACTGTTGGGTGGAAGTGTAAACTAATACAACCTCTGTGGAAAACAATGTGGCAATTCCTAAAAGATCTAAAAATTGACCTTCCATACCACCCAGAAATCTGCCTTCTGGGTGTATACCCAGAGGAGCTCAAATCATTCTATAAAAAAGATACCTGCATACACATGTTTATTGCAGCAATATAGCAAAAAAAAAAAAAAAAAAAAACATGGAAGCAACTGTGCTGCCCATCAAAAGTGGGCTGGATTTTTTTAAATGTGGCATGAATATACAACAGAATATTATGAAGCCATAAAGAAGGCCAAAGTATGAACTTTGCAGCAACTTGGATGGATTTAAAGTCTGTCATTCTCAGTGATCTATCACAGAAACAAAAAACATATGTTCTCAATTAAAAGCAGACCCTGAATGTTTTCCATAACACAGTAAGAAAGGGTTTGGCAGTAGCAGAACGCTGACATGTAAGGAAAGCAGATGCACATAACATCAATACAGCTGTCTGATCTCAAACCAGGTGAAGTGGGGACCAAAGAAAAGCCCAAACTTTATCTGTGCAATGACCACTGATCTCCCTAACCCTGAATTGTGCCCCACATCTTTAAAGTTTTTAAAAAAGTGATACTGTTTTTTTCTTCATAATTTTTATTATTTAGATACGGATCAAGTTCATAATTCAAGCGATATTTACATAGAGAAAAAATTCTGCAGACATTTCATTGCAGAAAATGGTGATAAATGAAAAGGTGAAGAAGTAAAATAGAAAGCCAAAATCATTTATTCAGAAATAATAAAGTTACAATTTTAATACTAACAAAATAACCTGGAAAACATGAAAATAGCAGGATATCTTATGTAACTTGACAAAATTTTTAGAAAAACAATTCAAATAGCATTAAAATTTTTAAATTGCACTAAAAATGAACACATATCTGTTACCAAAAAAATGAGGTTGTAAACTCACTGTGCAGTTTTTAATATTAAGTTTTAAACTTAACAATGAGTCCCAATTGGTTTGAACTTATAGGAAAATACATTTGATGTTTCTATTAAGTTTCAGTTTTATAGTATGCTATTCATATAATATACTACAATAGGTTACATTTAGATTGAAGTTAAAAATCAAGTGAAAGACTACTATTTCCTTCTATGGTCAATTTTCTAAAAGCTGATTTTTTTGTTGTTGTTGTTGTTGTTTTGAGTTGGAGTCTCACTCCATCACCCAAACTGGAGTGCAGTGGCCGCTCCCAGCCACCACAGCCTCGACCTGCTGGGCTCCCACGATCTTTCCGCCTCAGCCTTCCAAGTAGCTGGAACTACAGTGGTGCACACTACCATGCCAGGCTAATTTTTTGACTTATTGTAGAAATCAGGTCTCGCCAAGTTGCCCAGGGGGGTCTTGAACCCACGGGCTCAGGCAATCAACTCACCTCAGCCTCCCAAAGCACGAGATTACAGGCTGAGCCACCGAGCCCAGCTAAGCTGATCTTTTTTATGACTTACAGCATGCCACATAGCTGAGTATGAATAAGTCGTGAGTTTATAACATGATTCTTTAAATTCACTGTATTTTGAAGATTTTATTTGGTAGAAATCAGTGAATGTTTTTCAGATAAAATTAATTTTCTTAATAGAGAAGAAGAAAGTATCTTACTCTGCTTAAATTATCATAGGGTCACTTGTTTATGTATTGACTTTTACATTTTCATTACAGTACTTTCTATTTTTAATTGTTAGTATACTATGAATAAGTAATGAAAATCAACTCATAAAATTTACATATAAAGTTATTACTCCTAAGTAGGTTAAATTTGCATTTTTTAATTATTCAGGTTGCTTACAAATGTAAATGACATTTTAAGTATTAATGATATTGATGTGACTGCAGCAGTTTTTTTTTTTTTTAACAAACAAAACCTCCCATTTATTTACAGGATAAGAAAAGAAGACTCTTAGAGCTTTTGTGGATGTTTAGCATATAAAGATCTCGAGTGTGCATGTGAAAGATTCATCATGTATATTTTACAAGAGATGGATACATAAACACTTCATAGAGAATTGTTTACTTGAATAATTACTTCATTTCTTTATTTCAATAAATTAAGCTCTTATCCCTCCTGATGGTATTCCCTTAGAAAGACTATTTGGCCATGGGAGGAATATTTGCATAACAGAAATGTAGCTCTATTAAAGTAAATCAAAATACTCCCAAATGTGATTTTTCTCACATCAGATTTGTAATTTAACATTTTACTCAGCTTGCTGTATGTCAAGAAGGAACTACATAAGGTAAGATTATCTGAGAGTGTACCAATTAGGAAACTATTACAGTGGTCCCATTAAGAGATGACAATAAATGGAACTATGATTGTAACAATGGAATTAGCAAGATGTATCCAGATTTGAAAAGATAATCAGGAGATAAATTTCCACAAATATCTATATTAAGAGAAAATAAAAAGTGATGATATCAGAGAACGCATCCATATTTTTGGCTTGCACAACAAGTTTGTGTAATTCCCTGGAATAGTAAATATGGAGACATACTAGGTTAGGAGGACAAAATTATGTTTTCAATTTAGGACTTCTTGAATCTGAAGTATTACTGAGACATGGAAGAAATAGGTGTAGTTTCCAAAGAAGTGCTTGAACCTAATGTTGTACATTTGACAAACATGTGCACATGTCGAGTCACCTAGGAAGAGAATATATAATGTGTCAAACAAAAAGTAAAGTACTGGGAAAGTATTTTTGAAGAAACCACTGCAATATTTATTAGACACCTCGTGGGGAAAGATTTGAGGACAAATAAGTAGAGAAGAGACACTTCAAACTCTGTGTAATAGAAATACAGATGGGTATAAGATAAAAAAATGCAAATCTAATAAAAGCATGTTTTGGGCACTGATCATTGAATCTGTAGAAATAATTGTACCTCTGGAGATAGGGAAGCCTCTGAGGAGGTTAAGTGTTAAGTGTTTAGGTGTTAAAATTAGCAGGAGTTTGTCTGTAAGGCATGGTGGGAAAGCAATTAAGGAACAAAGAACAGTGCATGCAAAGGCACAGACTGGACAAGGACAAGATATAGATCAAGGGACTAGAGATGTAGTTTGGCTTTTGTTTATGAGGAATTTTGAAACCAACAGAAGTAGTATAGTAGACACCACAATGCTGTCTATCACACAAGTTACTAAAATATAACCCTCTAAATTCGTTACTTCCTCCTTTGTCTCCTACTTAATATATGCAATTAACAGAATGATGGCTCTGACCTTTTTGTGTCCTCTTAAATAACATTTCCATACCCTATTCAAAATATAGCATCTGGAAAATTTAAATAAGTAGACTAATAAATATGCAAATTAGCTAATACATATTGCCCAGCTAGATTGCTGTCCATGACCAACTATCATTGCAAAATTTAGTATCTTTATATATATTTGAAGAAGACCAGATACAGGCTTTTGAAAGTCTCTCTACTACAGTCTGTTAAAGACTGTTACTTAGCTTCCAACTTGCAGAATAAATTAAGTCTTCAATCCGTTGTTTCCTACTTAGCATGAAACTCAGCAGTTTAAATGTGTTTCAGCAAATTATTTTCAAATACACTGACAAGCGATATAGATCAAATCCATAGTTTACGGATATTAAAAATACATACAAAATATATGTAATCATTAGTTACCAACATAGGAAGAAATAGCTCATTAAAGAGCTGCTGGAAAATAACCTGCTCAGAAATAATTCACTTTTATATATTGCAGATTTTTAAAAATGTTTCCTCTCTCATTCTTTATTAATGGCGATATTTGCATTCAAATAGAGATCATTTGTTTTTAGGAATTCATCTGCTCCTGCGGTTTGTTCTCCACCTACTACTTAATCCTCAGTTTATAGCACAACTATTGGTTGCAGTGAAATTATTAGGATGTCACTAAAGTTTTATGCCTTCAGGTGAGAAATATGCTACATTTTAAGTGCAACATAACCAGGAAACCAATGTTTTCTACTCGTTCAAATTGTTTTAAATTAAAATAAGCAAAGGTTGAGAAATTTATGGAAAATGATACATTACTTTATTCTTGCTAAAATATCTCTGTATGGCTTATAGCTTTTCACAACGTGCCACCTGCTCGACAGAAATATAATAGCAATATGAATGACATGCTAACATAATTATCTTAGAAAATCCACAAATTGCATGGCTATGAGATCAACATGTTGACAATACCTTTATATTGCTGTGTTGTACCTGTAAATCCCTGTTTATGAGATTGGGAATTACTATTTACTAGAAGTGAATGTAAATTAATCAGAGTAATTCTGCATAGCATTGATATATGGACCCTTTGCGTGTTACATATTTGTCAGAATGCAGGCTATTACACTTCTTGTGTCTGTAATCGGTGGAGATTTAAGTTCACGGAGAGAAAATGTGACTAGAGCTCTATGTTGTATTGCCTTGTGACAAAGCCAAATGTTACAATGTGTTCCATTTCAAGTGCAAAGCTACTAATCTAATGAAAATGCTACTGTTCTAAGCAATACGTTTTTAGAGTTATTGTAGAACAATGGAAACACCTGCATTAATATCATTTGGCAAGAAAAATGACAGCTAGAAAATTTAAAATTCTGATCAAGTGTGGTGCTCAGGAAAAAAAATCAACAAGAACTAAATATGTTTCTGCTAGGTTGAATAGAAAGAATTTGTTGGAGGGTGGAGAGCATTTGAAATAGACTCGATTACAAACTAAACTAAAATAGGTAGGTCTCCAGGTTTTGATAAGCAGTATTATTTAAGGACAAGAAAAAAAATGGAGCTCTGTTTGCAATTAGTTATCGTTATCTTTTTTAGTCAGAAAAAAGTGGAGGAAACAAAACAAAGTTTTACTCCAGCTTGATAAGAAAGTGAATAGTAAATAGATCCATTATGTCTAGTTGTACATGTCACATGCATTTTTAGGAATTATACTTTCTCTCTCAGTCTATCCCCCTTTCTCTGTCTCTCTGTGTCAACAGTTGGGTTCTTGAATAATAAAATTGCTTACCTTACCAGACAATGAAATAATTTGTCTGAAAATAGATTTCTTGTGTTCTGAAGTATATTTAAGAACTGGCAATTCTCTTCTAAGTTTATTCTTAAACTAGAGTTTTATAGACTGTGAATTATGACTTCATTACTGGGTTATAACATAAAAGTAGTGGTATGGACAAGCATCTTAGGTGATTAAATGGAATGAAATAAAATACAAAGGAACAAGCAGGATATGTCAGAAACAATAAGGATAATTTTTATTTTATGAATACTTTGTTTCAGTGTGTGCATTTGAGTGTTTTTGTATATGTTGGACGGAGAAATTTCATGTATATAGTATGCATTTTTTAAAAAATTATAGATCATGGTCAAAGTTTGAAGACCCTTAGTTAAAAAAAATGCTTTACACTTGTAAAGCATGAAGTACTGTGTGAAATAAAAATAATTACAAGCAATCTAAATATTTCTCAAAAGAATGATGAGTAAATATATTTATAATTATATAAATTATATATTAAGGCAATTGAGTGCCATAGAATGCTTAAAATGGATAAGCTAGATTCACATGTTTCAAATAAAATAGCATAGCACTCCATAATATAATATTAAACAAAAAAGGAAGATGAAAAACGTATTATTTTAACTCTATGTATTGAAAGTTTGATGTATACAATGATTTTACATATTGTATACATGTAGATACATATTGTAAAATAAATATACATGCAGAAAAGGGAATTTAACTGTTAATTCTCGGTAAAAGTTTACTTGGGGCAATGGACAGTTATGGGTTAAGAAAGGATGCAAACAAGGTTTTGATAGATTTTATCTTCTTTTTTATATTTTTCCATTTTTATTTTAGATTCACATATGTTTTTGTTTCATGGACCTATTGTGTAGTGATGGGGATTGGCTCTTAGGTTGCCAGTTGTCCAGATAGTGAACATTGTACCCCACAGGTAATTGCTAAGCCCCAACCCCCCCCCCACTTCTCACATTTTGTTATCTATTTTCCTTTAAGAAATTAAAGAGTCTAAACGTGTGAAATATTAAAATTTGACAGAGCTATGTGCTCTGAACTTTGTTTCAATACTGTGAATTTTTTCACTTGAAATATTTGCAACAAAATATGTTAGAAAATAAAAATGCAGCAGAGACACAGAGAAGACGAATAGTTGTTGGGCAAAGTTATATAGCATTCACCAGTTAAGTTATGCCCTTAAACTCACAATCTTAACTCCTATTGACTTCAAGAGAGATCATATGCTCACGTCTCAAGGAAAGTTTTATTTCTAAGGAGTAAGATACTTGTGCCAAATAATAGAAAATTATTCTCCTAGAGAATAGCATAGAAGTCAAGGTGACAGCTGAATAGCCTACTATTTGTTTTCTAGCATTTTTTGAGATTACTCCAGGCATTTATATTTTTAGGCAGAGAAAAATTTAGTGATCCTGTGTGTGACTGCCCAGGGAATAATCAGCCAGCAGTAGAGGTGATATATGGGGCACATTTAAGGAGGTGGGCTGTGACTGCAATTAGGTTGAAATAGTTTTATTTCAGGCCAAGTGTGAAGATACCAGATAATCATATACTGTTTCACCCTTTCTGAGTTTCATACTCTACAATTTGAGAGAGAACCGGGTGGTGGGGGGAGAGGAGAAAATAAAAGAGTAACATCACTTTATTTTTTCCTCTTTTTACCACTAGACTTCAGAAGTGATTCTGCAAGTATGGTAAATTATTTTTTAAAATATTGACATAAGTTTAAGACTCTAGAAAGGAAAGACTAAGGGCCTAAGAGCCATAATAGAATATTCAGTGAATTTATAAAATGAAATTTGTGTACATGCACATATGCAGACAGACACAAATATGTTTTTACAAAAATGATTTTATATAACCTCTCAAAGTGATCATCTGTAGCTTTAGTAGAATAAAAAAAGTTGGGGAATGGAATGCTTTAAAATCATCTCTTCTCCAGGGTCTTTTATATAATCTCAAGAATCTTTACTAAACATTTCTCTTTGTCCTAACTTGTAATCTTGATCAGTCAATGCAGGAAAATTTGTTATCAAACAAACAACTAAGAGTATGTTGGAACTGGGATATGGATCATTTAATCAACTCACATTTATCTGTCAACTTGATATCTCTACTTTCAAATCTCATGAAAAAGTCAAAATGTCTGTCCAAAATGTGACTCTTCATTCTTCAAGTATTTATACATGGCACAAAACACACAAAGATAAATGCATGTTTATCCCCAAGCCTTCTCCATCTCAAGATATGACGCCACTACCATGTCAGTACTCAGGCTGTCAGCTTAAGATTCCTTTTCTCTCATTCTGCGTATTCAACTCATTAGTAGTAGTAGTCTATGTAGAGTCCTACTCTAAAACCAATTTGAATTTCACAACTTCCCCTCTCCATCCCATAGAACCAGAAGTCATTATGTCTCCCTGAAATAAAGCAATAACGTTCGAACTTATCTTTTATTTACTTATTTATTCATTCACCCATTCATTCCAGACTCACTGGCATTTTTTTAAGGTTTGGAAGTAAAAAGCGCTTTATCCTCAGAGCTTTTGCATTTTTTTTTTTTTTTTTTGAGTTGGAGTCTCACTCTGTCGCCCAGACTGGAGTGCAGTGGCCGCTCCCGGCCAGCGCAGCCTCGACCTGCTGGGCTCCGGTGATCCTTCCGCCTCAGTCTTCCAAGTAGCCGGAGTTACAGGCATGCGCTACCACGCCCGACTGATTTTTTTTTTTTTTTTAATTATAGAGATGAGGTCTCGCTGCCCAGGCGGATCTCGAATCCGCGGGCTCAGGCAATCCACTCACCTCAGTCTCCCAAAAGCGCAGGATTACAGGCTGAGCCACCGAGCCCGGCTTGCCTATTTTTTTTACTTGTCTCCTATCACTTATGGCTCCATTTCTTCTTTTTGGTCTCAGCTTTAATGATGTCTTTTCAATTAGGCTTTTTCTAATCACTTTGTTGAAAGTAAGCACTAGATTTTTCTCAAATTCATTTCCAGCATAATTCTCATAACATACTTATCATAATTTGTAATTATTTTATGCCTATTTACATGGTTTGCTGTTGTTGCTATCTTCTCTCCTGGTAGAATGAAACTGTATAAAGGCTGAGGTCATATTTCTCTTATTTATTCTGTTTCTTTTATTTGTAGCAGTTTTTGGCAACAGAACAGAGGGATGATAAACATTTGTTGATTAGATAAATAAATGTCTTCTTTGATATGTGGTTTAATGACTTGAAAAAATTTGTTAAACTTTTATTAGAAAAATGTAAAACATTTCTACTTGTAGGGCTTATGTTTTACACTTTATTGATAGTTACAGGGTACGTATTATTATATAAAATATGGTATACAAAAAGTGATGTTAAAATAAGTCACTTTGATTGGAGATTATATAAAGAAAGAAAGAATACACACATATGTAAGCACCTGGAAATTAAGAACTCTAGAGTTTAACTTGTTTCATACATTAATAAAACAATATTTTGTACTTTTATATGGAGTAAACTCTTTATCTACAGACTGCTTAAAGAATGCAAACTAGCTATGTTAAGTCACAGAGTTCTTCATTGATTAGGCAGCATCTCATTAAAACTGATTATAATGTGCCTGTTATTCCTTTTTACTTACCTCCTGCTTCCCTTCCTCTACCCTCATCAGTAACAAATATGGTTCAGTCCTAAAGTATTGGACTACGTGGCTAGCTAACAGCAGTAATCAGTAGAAGTCTCATTAGTGTTCTAAAATCAACTTCCTGCTGAGATTTAACCAATTAATCTTTCCCCCAATAATCAAGACATAAAGCAATTTTCCTTTAGCTATAGTTTGGTTATATATTTGTCCTTTCCTCATACTCTGTCATAATACCCACCTATCAAGAGCAGATTGTATGTAACTACTGTTCTACTAAATTTTACTTATAGAGAATCCCAAGTCTTGCTATGTACATATATGAATCGGGTTAGGTGTTATTTGCCCGAAATTGTTGCTAAAGCTACCACGTGTCAGTAATATCGTGAAACAAAACCAGTGTTTTATAAATATATATATATATTTTTTTTCCTTTATACTAAGAAATTTTACTAATGCTAGGAACCAAAATTGGAACACTTACCATGAAGTAATTGCTTTTTAAGAGTTTTACATACAATTAACTCAGGACACCACTCTAGGTGGCAAAGCTGAGTTTCAAACTCATGCAATAAAGTTCCAGAGTCTACACTCTTAGCCTCAGTCACCAGGCTTTGCCCTTTCACACTATAATTGAAAGTAGTTAGTCCTTGAGTTTTTACTGTCACATAAGTGCTAACATATATTACTATAATTTTCCATTTCATAATCAGATATTAATTCTTGACCATATGTCTCATTCAGTTATGTAATTGAATGGTATGTAATAAACCAATAGTTAATTCTCATAAAGCAGAATCAGATTTGCACTGGAATCAGTAAAATTTTTAGCCAATTGTTTAACCTCTTTAATGTGTTTAAAAAAATTTTTAAATGGAAAGAACAATACTTCTTTCCAGGGTTGTGATAAAATTGGAATATAAAAGTAAAGTGTATAGCTTGATATTTGAAAAGAGTTTAAGAAATGAAAATTACTGATCTATCATTTATGATAGTGATAATTTAATTAAATCAGTGTTTTCAGATATCTTAGCCAACATATTTTTTGAAATAAAATATTTCTTAGACCCAATAAAAAATAAGAAGCAAAAGAGCAACTATTCTGACTGAAGAGGAAGTGGAGGGAAATAGAGCTTTGCCATTCTACTCTGCCCCATTACCCATTATTCTCACCCCCATGAAGTTTAGGCTCCATGAGACATCTACACTAGGGCTCTCCTTAATTATAATTTTTTAAAGGACTAGATTGTATAGTCTCTCTCATTCTCTAAAAATTGCATAATATAGTGTATAATTGCATAATAAGTTTTCCACCCCCAAATTAATTCATGGTCATGCTTATATAATCTATGACTATAAATGTCCTGAAGGGGCGAAACATACAAAAATCAAAGTGTTAGTATAAAAGTCTGTTTCATGTTTATAACGTTTCAAATAGAGTAGCCAGATATTAAGAATTCTGACATTACCACTGTATCGTGAAATATGGAGATATCAATGATATGGTTAAATAAATCAACCTTACATTTTAGTGTAAAAAGAAATAAAATATTTCATTATCATACTATCTAACAAATTATAAGCTAACTTTTTCTGAACTTCCTCTTTTATTGCTAGAAAAGTGTAAAAATATGAAAAAAGTTATAGTAGTATTAGAAACCAGTGAAAATGTATCTCAAAAGGCAGATAAACCAATTCCATTCTCTTACACATTAAGAGCAATGTTGGTTGAATAATATTTTATTACAACCTGAAAATATCAAGTTAAACAAGTGTAAATAAAATTAAATCACAATATATTTGAATGTAACATCTGAAAATACAAAATGATTTAGATTTTTTTCCCAAATTATAATGGTATTCATATTTTGTATTTTGTTTATCTTTTATGTTGTGAGACAGATTTGTAGAGTGCTAGAAACAAACTCATGAAAGTTAAAAGTTAATAGGCAGCTTTTTTTCCTTTTTAAATATTTTCTTTACTGGGACAAAGGAAATTCAATGGAATTTGTTTAATGAGTTTGGATCAGTTAAGCTTGATTTTGCCACTGGCTGAAAACCTTTGCTGCTGACTGGTGATAAAAATTGATATTTCATTGAAAACAGTGGGTTGTCAGGCATCAGTGACAATATGGGCATGTAAATTAGTGGCATTCATTTGCTTGAGAATATAGCTAGTCATTATTCTCTACTTTTGTTTCATTGATATACACGTAAGACTTTCATAACAAATCAGTGGCATTTGATCTCTGTGCAACTCTTGTTTTGACAATATTTGCAACTCTTAGTTTGCTCCTTTTCTATTATAGTCAACGTATATTCTTTAAGAGACAGTTACTGCTGTCTAACTATGTTTCATTATCATTGCTGTAAACCTTGGGTGATGAATCTGACACATTATGTTTATGCAACTTCAGTGACTTCAAAATCTAAATTATAATTTGTTGGTTACCTACTATATTCTAGTGAATGCAAGTACCATTTTAGTGACTTAAATGATTTGGAGCATTCTGATAGCGTTCTTGCAACTGAATACATTTATAGTAAACACAGGGAAGACTTTAAGTGTTTTTAAATTAAACTAACTAGTATATCAGATTCCAGGTACACAACAATATTAGAATGACAGAGCTATCTCCCAAAGGAAAATTAAAATATTGAATACAGTTTACATGTTTATGTAATGGTATTATTGGGGAAAAAGTTGGATGGACATTATTTTCTTTTTTATTTATTTTCTTTTCTTACCTTCTTTTTTAATTCTAGTGATGTAGGGTACAATTCAGGGTTAGGTATACAAATGTTTGTATTTCTATTTATCTTAGCTTGGAAAATGTGCTGATTATAAAGACAGAATACATGTTTTAAAGTTCAACCATCTAAATTCTAATTACATAGGTCCAGGGAAATTATACAATCTTTTAGTCTCAGACTTCTCCTTTAAAATGAGTATAATAATCACAGTTATATCACAGAGACATAGCAAGAAATGTTGACTATTTATGAAACAAATTGAAATTCGTCAAGTCTTTTTTGTTAAGATCATAAACTTTTTTTTATAACTTATCTTCGCCACAAGCTAAGACAATCTGGTAGAAACAGTTTCATAAAATTTCTATAGCTAACAATGAGTCCCATAAAAGCAGCAACATGAATAAAATAGGTGTGTGTGTGTGTGTGTGTGTGTGTGTGTGTGTGTGTGTGTGTGTGTGAGAGAGAGAGAGAGAGAGAGAGAGAGAGAGAGAGAGAGAGAGAGAGAGAGAGAGAACTGGAATTTGAGTGTGTATGTATTTTTAGGACTACTTGCCTTACTTCATTGTCATAAGCTCCATGTAGAATTGCATGCATTATGTGTGATTTATAACCATAAAGGACACAATGTGAGATCATGATGACTCCAAGAATTATATAATTTTATAAACACAAAATCATGATCTCAAATAGACTGCATACTATTTTATTTCTTAGAGTAAAAAAAAGTAAGAATAGCATTGCTGACCAATTTTCATTAATTTAGTCAAGTATCAAACTATGAGGCTCAGCCTCAAGAATCATCAATAGTGAATTGAAAGACCTTCCAGTGGAGATAGACAGTAGAAGTTATAGGATGTCTGCTGTGTTATCTTCTAGACAGCTTTTCTAGTAGGGCATTCCCAAATCAAGTCCATTACACTTGTCTTTTTTAAAAGAACAAGGGCTGCATCATTCTACTGATATCTACTGAGAGAACAAGAAACAATTGAGTTGTATCAGGAGTCTCCTGAATATTTTGGAACAGGAATAAATATTATTAAAATATTAATTAGTTGATTAAGTAATTACAGAAATGTTTTTTTGATGTTCAAAACTAAGGATAATAATACAAGGATAATCTTCATATGTTTGCAGTATAAACTATGCTAGTGATTTAAAGGAGTAATTTTATTTTTAATTAATTATTGAAATTACATATGTAGATATTTTAGGGGTTTTTGTTTTTCCTTTCTTTAATTTTATTAGAATGGCTACACATTTTGTCATATCTAATTCCATGGGGGTTTTTTTGTTTTGTTTTTTTGGGTGTTTTTTGAGTTAGAGTCTCACTCTGTCACCCAGACTGGAGTACAGTGGCCGCTTCCGACCACCGCAGCCTCGGCCTGCTGGGCTCTGGCGATCCTTACACCTCAGCCTTCCAAGTAGCTGGAACTACAGGCGCGCACTACCACACCCTGCTAATTTTTGGATTTATTGTAGAGATGAGGTCTGGCCAAGTTGCCCAGGCGGATCTCGAACCCGCGAGCTCAGGCATTCCACTCACCTCAGCCTCCCAAAGGCACAGGATTACAGACTGAGTCACCGAGCCCGGGTTTTAATTCCATGTTATCATTTGATTATTTTTACTATGTCTCCTGACAGAGGTACATTTGATTTTTATTAATGGATACTTGACAGTCTTAAGACTGCTTACTAAACTTTGCTAGCCCTGAGATCTCAGAATTTGAAAGAAGTGGCATGATGACTTTAATTGTTGACAATTCTTAAAAATTAAACATTTGACTTGAATGATGTCCATTTTCCCAACATACTGTACTTTCTTTGAACTTGCACAACTCTGAAATTATACAGGTCTATAGCCTTAACTGTGAAGCCCACTGTTCTACTCACTAACTGTCATTTTATGATTATGTACTTGCACAACTCTGAAATTGTACAGGACTGTAGCCTTAACTATGAAGCCCACTGTTCTACTCACTAAATATCATTTTATGATGCTTGATTTCTTTTCTTGAAAAATGATATTCTCCTACTTACTTCTCAATGTTGTTGAATAAATTAAATGAGAAAACTAATAAATGTAAAGTAAAACAAATCTTAATTTTCTATCCCTTTTACTTCTCTTATTAATTTTTATTTAAATTAAGCTTTTATTAAAGAAAAATTTGGAAACATTCAAAAGATGCCTGACAACATATTTGATAATAAGTAATTACATCAGAAATATCTAATAGTAATAGATCCTGTGAAACATAATTTTATGTATAAAATACATATCACAGAATTCAGCACACATGTGTATGATATGTCTCTTGTTAATATCAACTTACAAGGTTTTCCACAAACATGAATTAAATGTTTTGACTTTCTGCTCAATGCCTTATGCTAGATGACAATAAAGCAATCAAAATTTAACTCAAGGATCTAATTTATTTAACTACTATAAATTGCATCTCAGGACCCCTTAAATACTGCTATGAAGCAGTTTTTTATTTAAAGATGAAAAGTGTGGACATGCTATATACTCCACACATATGCTGTTTCCCAAACAATGTCATCCTCTACTGAGGGTTTATCTAAATGGATTAGACTGTTGACTAAATTTAAGTTCACCTTCAATCAACTCTTCCTGACCTATCAACTGTTTGCCTGATGTGATTAATATTTTACATTATTATTATAATAAAAAGAGATGGATTTGATTTTGAAAGTCAGAATTTACATTCATGATAACATTAATCACATATATATTAATTTATTTCTCATACACAAAATTTGAGCAAAAATTAAGTATAAACTAATCTGGAATGTGTGCTAACTTGGTGACAATTACAGCACAGTTTGACTCAGCAATCACTGTAATATATTTTGCAATTATTTTCAATCATAGATATTCAACAGTTCTTGTAAATGCTAGACTGAAAACCTTGGGCATCATTCTCTGATTTGATAATCATCTCCTTGAGATGTTCAATCTATAAAGGAACACTGCTGAGCTGAAAGTGTCTGTGAGTGAATAAAGATCTCTATTAAGCATATGAACAGCCTTCTGCACATGCAATCTTTCCTACACTGGCAACCATTTTGAATTCAAGTGTTGCAGATCATAAAGTAGTGAGAGAAAAGAGTAAATCACCTCATGTTATTAAGGCAAAACTCCTTAAATCTTGTACTTTGTTAGTGTCATGTCATTGTCTATAAATAATAGTAATAAAATGTATCTCTCTGTATTTGTAAAGAAAAGAGTACAAAATTCCTTAAGATAACTGTGACTCTTTCATATATTTTTCACAATTTCATAATTTTTTTAATTGGTGGCCAAATATATCCATTTTATACCTTGGGCAGAGTTTTTTTTGTTTTGTTTTGTTTTGTTTGTTTGTTTGTTTGTTTTTAAAGAGAATTGTGTTTGTTTACCAAAATGTATTGATATGCCATTTGAGTTGTTTTGTCTTAGCTTGGTGGACCATGGAATAGACTATACTATAATAAAAAAAATTCAAAAAAAGAGAAACTTTCTACCAACTCCTAATGACAAAAAGGTGAACATAGATGAGAGAAAGAAAGAAAGTCAATACATTGGTGAGATTATAGGAATTTAAAATAGGAGCTCTTAACTTTTTCAGATTTACACCTCAAAATAAATACAATTTATTTCTATAAAGAGGTTTATGAATCACAACATGTAAGGGCACAGGCATATGTAATATGATGAAATAATCTGGTGCTTGTATCTATGATAATTCTTTTATCATTATTAAATATCTCCCTTTATTCCCGACAATATAATTATTTTTAAAAAAATCAATGGATGGGGTTGTTTGGTACTAATTATAACTATTCCAGTTTTAATTCAATTAGAGTTAGGATAGTATATATTTTTATCATTTTACAATAATTCGTGTGTAATTTTATATTTCAGATGTGTTTCTTACATGTGGTATAGCGTTGGGTAGGGTATTTTTAGCTAATCTTTTAATCTGTTGTTTCAAGTATTTGCACATAATGTGATTATTGCTATATGAGAGGACCCCCAAAAATGCAATTATATTTTGGAGTGTGGGCCCCTTGCAGTGCAGTATTCCCTCGTTAGGTAAGTTTTCTAGGAACTCAGTGGCATCGGTATAACAGTTAGCACTACGGTGAGAGACTGTGTTAGGTTTCCGTGAATTTCCCTTAGGAGATTCGCTCAATGTTTTTTACCAGTCCATAATGGATGATTCATAAGCACTCCTGCCCACACCAGGCTGAATGTTTAGCAATTTTTGACTAAAACCAGGATTTATCCCATGCCTCACCCTCTCTATTCACCTAATCTGGTCCTGAGTGGTTTTTCTTTGTTGTTTTCTGGGATTAAAAAAAAAAAGTCCTCAAAGGGAAACATTTTGCCATGAGGAAGAGGTGAAACAAAAAATGGCAGAAACATTAAAATCATCAAAATTGATGAACTCAAAAACTGTTTTGAGCAGTGTAAAAAGTGTCTCGATAGGTATATTGTGTCAAACAGAGAGTACTTTGAAGGTGACTGAAGTCTAATCAAATGCACAATTTTTAAATACAAAATTCCAGTTTCTTTGGGTTCCCCTTCTTAGTTAGGTTTAAGTATGTCATCTTGTTATTGTTTCCCTTTTACCTTTTGGGGGAGAAAGTGTTTAATTTTAAAAATAATTTTAATTAATCTTCAACTTTGCTTATAAACAATGTGCTTTTAAAAAAATTGATTGGTTGCTTTAAGATTTATTGTAGAGATAGTAACTTACCACACCACTACAATATACTGTTAGTTTTATTGTGCTCCTTGGTTCTCTAGAATTATTATTTTCATCAAATTTGACCAATCATTAGATAATCATAATTCATCTTTTAATGCATTTTGTCTTCTTTTTCTATCTTCTCATTAGAGGAACCCAATACCCATATTTTCTACTAACTGAAGTTGTCTCACAGTTCACAGATACACTTCATTTTATTTTATTTCATTTATTTTGTCTTTTTAATATGTATTTTTTATTTTAAAATTGTGGGGTACAGTTAAGGCTTAGGTATACAAATATTCATTGTGCAGGTACCCTTGTTGATGAGGTGTGCCCCTTCTTCCCCAGACAGATATTGACTACTATTAATCCCACCTCATTTCCCCTCCCTGCCCCCCCCATAGTTTCCCACCACTGTCAATCATTTTCTTATAGTATTATGGTAGTTTTTCAATGTCCATTTATGAGTGAGAACATGTGATGTTCAGATCTTTGTTTCTGTGAAAGATCACTCAGTATTACAAACTCTAGTTTCATCCAGGTTGCTGTGAAATTCATGATTTTGTTCTTTTTTTATGGCTGCATAATATTATATTGTGTATATGTACCACATTTTTAATCCAGTTCTCTTTTGATGGAATACACTTCATTTTAAATTTCTTTGCTGAAGATGGCAGTAGAGACAGTTGTATTATGTGAGTCTCTGTGTGAATGAGTGAATGTATAGACAATTTGGCATGTGTGCCTGTGAGTAAGTTGGTATGTGAGTGGCTAAATGATTGGGTACTCGGAAGCAAGTGGCCAGAGATCTCCTGGTGAAGAATCTGGTGCCACAGATAATCTGCTTGGACCCTAATGCTTCTTGGGGTGTAGAAGTCAAACATTATTTTTTAAAACCAGTAATGCCATTCTGGGGAAGAAGCTGCCAGTTGTGACTGCAGGCACCAGAGTTCACCTTATCACCACAGCACCTGACAGGACACTGACAGCAAGAGATGCAGAGAGGAAACCAAAGACAGAGCCCCACTGGAGATGACAAAACAGATTCAGGGGGTACTCACAGGTACCCATTGCATTGTCATATAGAGCAGTGGTGGGAGTGGGTCTCAGGGAACCTGTACCCAAGTCAGTGAACACTGTGATTTGCTAGTAGTTCCTGAATTCTAGCTCCCTATCCTCCACTTTTTTTGACTCTCAAAACTACTAAAGGCAACAATGTTTCTCACCCTAGAAAAAATTCAGAGGTCTGATCAGGGAAGAATAGAGGGCTGAATAAACAAAAGTAAAACCCCTCTCACTGCCACCGAATATTGGAATAAAAGAGAAACAAAAGAGATCTGTAACAAATGAGGGAAAATAAACAGAACACAGATAATTCCCAGTGGAGCAAAGAGAAAATGCCTGAAAAAAATCAGACTTTAGAGCCCAAACAATGGAAGTCACCAAAAACTGACCCCCAAATTCAACAGGGATTAAGGAATGGATGGAAAGAGTTATTAAGACTCAAGAAATACAAGATGCAACACTGAAATAGCTTGTAACAGATTTTGGCCATAAAAAACTTCAGCCAGAAAAGAAAAAGGACAAGCATGGAAAGAGGAATTAATTAAGCAGAAGAAAATATCTCAGAACTTGAAGACCAAAACATAGAATTAACCTGATTTATAAAAAACATAGAAAGAAAACTCAGAAAGAAAGAACAAAGCCTCCAAGAGATGTGGAATTATGTCAAGAGGGCAATTTACACTTGACTGATTTCCCAGAAGAAGAAGGAGAAATGAAGAACATCTTGGAGCAAGTATTCCAGGAAGTTATTCAAGAAAACTTTCCCCATCTCACTAGAGATGTGACCATTCAAACACAAGAGATACAGAGAACCCTGCAAGACATCAAATGAGAAGACCAATCCCCAGACACAGTAATTTGCCTACATAAAATAGGTACAAAATAAAAAATCCTAAAGACAGCAAAAGAGAAACGTCATACTACCTATTAGGGAAGACCAATCAAAATAGCAACAGACCTATTGTCAAAACCACTACAAACTAGAAGTAACTGGAATACAATTTCAAAAGTTCTCAAAAATAAACAATTCCAACCAAGAATTTTCTACCTAGCCATGCTCAGTTTCATCAGTGATGGAAAATTAAAATCCTTTCCAGATATCCAATCCCTAAGAGATTATGCAGCTTCCAAACAAGCACTGCAAGAGATGCTTAAAAAGGTATTAAGCACAGAAGAAAGAGGGGGGGGGGAGAAAAAGAAAAAGGAATGACCATGCACTTCCCAAGTGAACAGGAGAGCACAGTATCAACAGAGAATACATTACAATTGCAAACATAAAAACACACACATACACCAATCCAAAAGTTAAAAGAAAAAGAAAAACAATCAAAGAAAAATTATAAGACTCTCATGATGAGGAGAAACAAACATTTCAATAATCAGCCTGACCATGAATGGACTAAATGCACCACTGAAAAGACACAGAATGACAAATGAGGTAAAAATAAATAAATAAAAATTTAAAAAATACTAAATAATTTGTTGCATCCAGGAAACTCATCTCACCACAAGGAATGAACACAGACTCAAAGTTATAGAAAGGAAGATGATTTTCCAGGTGAACAGATTATAAAAAAAAGGCAGGAGTCAAGATCTTAATATCAAATAAAACATGTTTTAAGCAATCAAGGATTAAAAAAAGATATGGAAGGACACCACATAATGATAAAAGGTTTGATCCATCAATAAGACAGATCCATCCAAAACATATATGCCCCCAGCACAGGAGCACCAATGTTTATATAGCAACCATTAAGTAAACTGAAAAAAGATAATTGACTCAAACACTATTATAACTGGGGACTTAAATACCTCATTCACAACCCTAGATAGATCATTGAGGCAAAAAATCAACAAAGAAATCCAGAACTTCAATATGACAATTGACCAAATGGACTTAATATATACCTACAGAATACTCCACCCAACAGCCACAGAACAGACATACTACTAATCACATGAAACATACTCCAAGTTCAATTACACCTTTGTCCAAAATCAAGTAAAAACAAATTTCTTATGATTAAAATACTGCCAGGCATCTTCTCAGGTCACAGTGCAATAAAAATAAATATCCATAACAGCAAAATTCCCAGAAAGCCCACAAATACATAGACACTGAACAACACGATGCTGAATGATTCCTATGTCAATACAGAAATCAAAATGGAAATTAAAAGATGTCTGGGAACAAACGAAAATAAGAAACAGCTTACTATAACATCTGGGATGCTATAAAATCAGTACTAAACATGAATTTATAAGTCTATGAATCCACATCAAGAAAATGGAGCAATCACAAGCTAACAGTCTAACAAATTATCTAAGGAAGCTGGAAAGGCAGGACCACCAAAACCTTAATTTCAGCAGACAAATCCAGATCACTAAAGTAAAAGCCCAAACAAGGGACATAGAGGACAAAAATATCATTAGAAAAAATCAACAAAACAAAAAACTGGTTCTTTGAAAGAACAAACAAGATTGATGGACCCTTAGCAAGAACAAACAAGAAAAAGAGACTTAAAGCCCAAATAAACACAAACAGAAACATAAAAGGTCAAATCACAAATGACCCAAAAGAAATATAAAATATTACTACAGATTACACTGCACACCAGTATGGAAACAAACTCAATAACCCAAATGAAATGGAGGAATTTCTGACATCACACAATCTCCCAAGGTTGAAAAAAGAAGACACTGAGGCACTAAATAGACCAATAACAACCCAGGAAATTGACTCTGCCATTGGAAAACTACCTACCAAAAAAACGCCAAAAGAATATACAACAAAACCTGGACCTGATGACTCTTCAGTGGAATTCTACAAAACATATAAGGAGGAGCTGATATCAATCCTATTGAAAGTAGGAGGATCTCGGGAAGATGGTGGTGGAGCCTGCTGAACTAAGCGAGTTCCAGTGTGAGTGAGTGAGAGTATGGAAAATTTTGCAGATGTTTTGGTGAGTTATTGGGTGTGTGAGTGGCTGACTGAGGAGGGACTTGGGAGCAAGTGATGAGGGTTCTCCCGATTTAGTGGCTGGTGCCGCAGCTACTCTGCTTGGTCCCTAGCACTTCTGGGGTGCAGAAGCCAAGCGTCATTTTTTAAACATCAGCAAAGTCCTTCCTGAGAAGAAGTTGCCCAGAGAGACTGCTGGCTCCAGGCTTTGCCACATCATTGCTGGACTCTGGAAGCAAGGGCTTCAGAGGAAGCACAGTGAGGAAGCCTAGGGGCAGAACTCCACTGGAGAAGATGAAAGAGACACCCTGCCACCATCTTGATAATTGGACAGGAAAGTGCTCCAATTGGCTTGCTCACCATGGAGCAACAGACCCAACCTGATCTCTGTGACCAGCAATTTGACTACTCAGGGGTTGATCATGACTCAGAGTGAATACCCCAAAAGCACAAACTGGGAATAGGATGAGTGCTGAGACTCAGATACACACCTCTACCCTGATTCAGCTGCAGAACAAAGCATGTGGCCAGAAAGGGATGAGGAAGATCTCAAGAGATCAGTGGTAAGTGTAGTACTGACCCAACCCCCACCTCCCCAGCAGTCCTTTAAAAGTCAGACCCACACAGCTGGGGCATGACTGAGAGGGATGAATCCAGGTGGGGGCTGGACATCAGCCTCAATAGGAGGACTCCACTCCAGGATAAGCCTGGCTGGGGTACCACCCACCAATACCTGGGGAAGAAACAATCTCACAACTCCCCACCTCAGGGGATCCTGCTGACCATACTAGAGCGGGAGGGGAGGATTGAAGCCCCACCTACCCATACAGACCCCTCCTCCTTCCCTGGACCTGACACTGGAGATATTGTGAATGAGGCCAAAGCTCTGCAGTAGACAACAGAGGGACAGTTGAGAGGAACAATGACAGAATCTGCTACAGGAGGACACGTTTTGGTTTGTTAATTTTTTTACCTTTTTCCTTTATGAATGAATGTGTATGTGAGGGTTCAATCTGCATTCCTCCACACTTTTTGTTTTTTGTTTTTTCCTCTTTCTTCTTTCATGCTTTGTATTCTGTTTATGTGTGTATATGAAAGATTGAGTGTTCGTCTTTCACTTTTTTTTTGTTCGTTTTTGCCTTTTTGTTCTCTTTTTTAGTTCAATGTGTGTGAATACATGTGTGAGGGTTGTATTTGAATTTCTTTTTTTTCACTTTTTTATTTTTTATTTTCTTCTTTAATTTTGGGTTGGACGTGTGTGTGTGTGTGTGTGTGTGTGTGTGTGTGTGTGTGTGTCTGGTTTTACTGTTTTGTTTTGGTTTTTGTTTGTTTGTTTTGTTTTGTTGTTATCTAGTTTGTTTTGGGGTGGGTGCATGTGTGTGTGTGTTTAACTGATTTTTGCTTTGGTTTCTTGTCTTATTGTTCTGTATTTTTTAATTTTTTCCATCTCATTTTATGCTGCTTTTCTCTGTTTTCCTCATTACTGTTATTGTATCTTGAACTCAGGAGGTACATGTACACAGCCATTGCATCATCATATAGAGTGTTTGTGGGGAGTGAGTCTCAGGAAATCCATACCACAGTGAACACTGTGATTTGAAAGTAGTTTCTGAATCCTAACTCTCCATCCCCCACCTTATTAGACTCTCACAACTACAAAAGAGAGCAAAACTTCCCACCCACAGCCCTGATTCAAAATAGAACAAATTCAGCGCCCTGATCAGGGAGGAATAGAGAGCCAAACAAACATCAGATGGAAAATCCTCTCCTACTGCCACTAAATAACGGAACTGAAGAGAAAAAGATCTGTCACAAATGAGGAAAAATCAATGGAGAACACAAGTAATTCTCAGTGTACCATGAGAAAATGCCTGAAAAATCAGACCTCAGAACCCAAACAATGAAAGTCACCAATGCCTGGCCCCAGGATATAACAAGGAGTAGGGAATGGATGGAATAAGTGAGTAAGGCTCAAGGAAGACAAGACATAATACTGAAAGAACTTGTAATAGATTAGGCAATAAAAATTTTCATCCAGGTAATAAATAACAAGATGACAGAGATGGAAAGCAGAATTAATCAAGCAGAAGAATCTCAGACCTTGAAGACCAAAATATAGAATTAACCTAATTGGTAAAAAACAAAGAAAGAAAACTCAGAAAGAAAGTACAAAGCCTCCAGGAGATATGCTATTATATCAAGAGGTCATACCTATATCTAATTGGTATCCCAGAAGTAGAAAGAGAAATGGAGAGCACCTTGGAGCAAGTATTCCAGGAGATTATCCCAGGAAACTTTCCCCATCTCACCAGAGATGTGACCATCCAAATACAAAAGATACAGAGATGCCCCCCACCCCTGACAAGACATCAAATGAGATCAACCCCTAGACACATAGTAATTCACCTACATGAGGGAGGCACAAAAGAAAAAATCCTAAAGGCAACAAAAGAGAAAGTTCAGACTACCTACTAGGGAAAAACTAATCAGAATAGCAGCAGACTTGTCAGCAAAAACACTACAAGTTAGAAGAGACTGGATTCAAAGTTCAAAATCTTCAAAGATAAACAATTTCAATCAAAAAAATCTTACCCAGTCAAGTTCAGCTTCATCAGTGATGGAGAATTAAAATCCTTCCCAGATATCCAGTCTCTAAAAGATTATGCAGCTTCTAGACTAGCTCTACAGGAGACACTTAAAAAGATGTTAAGCACAGAAGAAAGAAAAAAAGAATGACCATGCATTTGCCAGAAGAACAGCATAACACAGAATCAACAGAGAATACATCGTGACTGCAAACTTGAAAGCATACACATATACCACCCCAAAAGCTAAAAGAAAAAAAAAAACTTCATAAGAACCTCACAATGGGGATAAACAATCACTTTGCAATATTCAGCCTGAAGTGAATAAACTAAATGCATCACTGAAAAGACACAGAATGGCAATCTGGACAAAAAACCAAGACCCAGCAATTTGATGCATCCAGGAAACTCATCTCACCACAAGGGATGCACACAGACTCAAAGTTAGAAGATGGAAAATGAGATTCCAGGTGAATGGATCACAAAAGAAGGCAGAGTCATGGTCTTAATATCAGTTGAAACAATGTTTAAACTATCAAAAAGGTAAAAAGATACATAGAGACACTAACTACATAATGATAAAAGGTATAACCAATCAATAAGAAATATCCATCCTAAAACATATATGCACCCAGTGCATCTTTGCACAGAGTTTATAAAGCTACAACTCGGTAAACAAAAAAGGATATTGACTCTAACACTATTATACCTGGAGACCTAAATATTCCCTAAATAGATCATTGAGGCAAAAAGTCAACAAAGAGATCTAGAACCTCAACTTGACACTCGACCAAATGGACTTCATAGATACCTACAGAATACTCCACTCAGCCACCACAGAATATGCTTTCTACTCATCACCACATGTATTGTACTCTAAGATCAGTCACATCCTCAACCATAAACCAAGCAAAAACAAATTTCATACAATTGAAATATTGCCACACAGCATCTCAGATCACAGGGGAATAAAAACAAATATTAACTACAACAAAATTTCCTCAACATCCACAAAAACATGAATACTAAACAGCATGATGCTGAATGACTACTGGGTAAAAACAGAAATCAAAACAAATTAAAAGATTCCTGGAAACAAATGAAAAATAATTCTACAAAAAAGATACCTGCATATGCATGTTTATTGCAGCACTATTCACAATAACAAAAACATGAAATCAGCTATGCTGTTGATTGAAACTGGACTGGATAAAAAAATGTGGTACATATACATAATGGAATAATACACAAGAATAAAGGACAAACATATGGACCTTGCAGCAACTTGGATGGAATGAGAGTCTATAATACTCAGTGATCTATCACAGAAACAAAAAACTGAGTATGACATGTTCTCACTCATAAGTGGACCCTGAAGATAAACCACAATACTATAAGAAAGGGATTGACAGTAGTGGGATACTGCCAGGGGAGGGAGGGCTGGGGATCCAACATTAATAAGTGTACCTGATTTCAAACCAGGCAAAATGGGGACAAATGGCAGGCCCAAACTTTATGGATATGATGATTGCTTGCATACTTAAACTTGAATTGTATTCTACATCTTTAAAATTTTTTTTAAAAATCTGTTTGCTCTCTGTTTTATTTGAATATTTTCTATTGCTGTATCAAGTTCACACTTTTTTCTTCCAAAATTTTTTATCTGACTTCTATTCATTCAATATATTTTTGTTCTCAATCACCATACATTTAATTCTGCTTTATTTATTTTTCTTTAAATATTCTCATGGTGTCTACTAACTTCCTAATGTACTAAATATGGTCATAATAGTTGTTTTTATATTCTTGTTTGCTAGAACCCACCATCTTCATCGTTTCTTAAACAGCTTTGATTTTCTAATTTTTCTCCTAATCTTAGATGTCATCGTGATGTGCCTTTTAGTGACCAGTAATCTGACTAGATGGTGGATTTTATCCCATCATGTGTCAAGTGTTTTTGAATTCTTTTAAATATCTTTTGAGGTTTTTTTCTTGGGACACAAATAAAATACTTAGAATTAGTTTGATACTTCCAGGTATTTTTTTTTTTTGTTGAGTTGCAGTCTGACTTCATCACCCAGACTGGAGTGCAGTGGCACACTCATGGCCACCCCAGCATTGACCTCCTGGGCTCAGGCGATTCTTCCATGTCAGCCTTCCAAGTAGCTGGAACTATAGGCATGAGTTAGCATGCCTGGCTAATTTTTTTTATTTATTGTAGAGATGAGGTCTCACCAAGTTGCTCAGGCTGGTCACGAACCCCTGGGCTCAGGCAATCTTCTTGCCTCGGCACATCTTGTTTTTATAATCTGTTTGGCAGAGGTAAAGCTGTGTTTATTGTGACCTAATTCTTTCCCACTACTGAAGCAAGGCTTTTTTCTGCTCTTTACTCTGTGTCCAAGGAAATATGAGGTTTTCCAATTAGACTGGTAAAACCCCATGTAAATGACAAATACTTTTCTTCTTTTTTATTTTATTTCTTATTTTATTTTATTTTTTGACGTTAGGTTGTCTCCTCACATGCATGTACTTTTTTCACAGAGTACGTGAAACCAACCCTCTGCAGATCATTGGTGTCCTCTCTTTGTGATCTTTCTCCTCTATGGCTCTCTGTTCAGCAACCTCTGGTTACCTTGTTTTCTCTGAATTTTAACTCTGTCTTCTTAGCTCAGGGAGTCTGCCGAACTCTGTTTTTTTTCTCTTCTCATGCTGCCACCTGGAAACTGCCTCAAAGCAGTAAGCTGGGTAATCTTAGGGGTTACTTCAATTTTTTCTTGACTTTCCAGTATCTCTCTCCTTTGTTTCCTGGTGCCCAATATCTTGAGAGTTGTTTCATAACTTTGATTTTTTTAAAATTATTTCAGATGAAAGAGAAATTTCAGTTCATGTTACTTTATTCTAGCTGAAATCAGAATTCAAGTTTTCATTTTTAAAGAATACTTTTACTGGGTATAAAATCCTAAGATAGTCATTTCCCCCTCCCCACCCCTCACTTTTTAAGATAGCCCTTTTTATCTCCTGAAATTGCAGGGTTTCCTGAGAAGTTAGCTGTAGTCTTATGTCTCCTCTGCAAAAAAATATGTTTTCCTCTGGAGGGTTTTAAAATTATTGTTGCCTTTTTGCTTTAACAGTTTTACTATAACATGTCTACATAAGGTTTTATTTTTATTTATGTTTATCAGTGTGTAATAATTATTGATTTTATAATTTGCTTTTTTTGATGTTTTAGAACTCCGAGGTATTCATCTCTTTACTTGTTGCTTTCTTGTTTTTTCTTTCTCCCATACTTTGAGGACTCAGATTATCACTATACTATACAATGAATTGTATTTCTCTGTTTTTCAGAATTTTGCTGCATTTTGTTTTACATAATTATTTCTTATGTATTTTTTTAGTTTTCAGATTATCTTTTCTATTGTGTTTAGTCTGTATTAAATTCATTGATCAAATGAATAATTTCACCTGGAAATTTTTTTGCGTCTAAAGTGCTCATTACAAATGTATATGGTTTCCATATAACTATTGGAATTCTCCATCTTTTCTTTAATTTTCGGTGATATAGCTAGCATAATATTTTTTAGACTCCATATCTGATAATTCCATCTTCTGTTTATCTTCCTTTGGGTATCAATTATGGTAATAATAGTCTGTATCACTGTATACACATTTATTTTGACAAGTCTTAGAATATAAATAATTTGAGGCCTAGGATAGTGTTGTCTTTTTCAAGAATGTATTTTGTGATTGCGAAGTAGTGAGAATCATTTGCAAATCAAAGCTTCATATCATTAGAGTCTGAAATATGTTGAAGCAAGGCATAATTTCTCATAATGCATTATTTGTGAGCTGAAAGTGTTTTGTCTTTTTTATTCTAAAATATTTAATGCTAAAGTTATTTATATGATTATAACTGAACATAATTTTTAGTCCTCCTGAGTGATGCTGTTTTACCATGCATTTCATATCATTCTGCTATGGCATGCATTGCTCCTTTTAACTGAAATGGCATTTTCCACTCCTGTAAATAAAATGCTCATGTTTTACAACCCAGATAAAATGGCACCTATTCTGTAATACCTTTATTCTCCCACTCTGTCTGAGCAAATAGCTAATTTCCCTAGATTCTCATAATCTTTTTAGTAAAACTGCTTAGCTGGTACTTTCACATTCTATTATTAGGTATCTGTTTTACCTTTATAACATTAGCTGTTTGTGGAAAGAACTAGGTCAAAGTAGTGATGTTAACAGGGGACCAAAACCTCAAAATTCTTATGTCCCAAATGTCTACTCCATTACCTGAAATATAGTAGGTTCCTTAAAATGGTTGCTGAATTGTGATTCCAGGATTGCATTGCTGTATTCATTAGGACATGTCATGCCTTGTAGCATTCTGTGGAAATATAGTTCTGTGATCTCTGACCAAACCTAACTGGAACACTTCTGTATTAAAGGGCTGTGAATCCCTAGGCGGTGATTTCAGCATGCTTCCATTCTTCTGCCAAATCTACACCATATGCTGTCAAAAGCATTGCCCTAGGGTTAAAATCAGATACAGAAAAATTCAATGTTTCCATGAATTTAGGCTAATTCCCAGTAGTTACTTTTGCTCTAATTCCTTCTTTCAAATGATTAGAAAAGATATGGTAGATAAGTTAAAATGTATCTTTTCATATAATATAAATGGGGAAAAAATCCCTTGAGTAGATTTAGTTGGCTCTTCAATATGCCGTAATGGATCTAAGAAGTTAAGTGAGTGGTAGTATAGTTAAATTGAAATCATAAATATGAACATAAAAAGTTAGTTCAATTCGCTAGTGCCAAGACTCGATACAAATTATAAGAAGTATGGGAAGTCAGGGAATGACTTTTATATGGAATGAATGATAGCAAAGGCTAAGTGATACATATTTATTTATTTATTTGTTTATTCATGTATTTTTTTTTTTTTGAGCTGGAGTCTCACTCTGTCACCCAGACTGGAGTGCAATGGTCGCTCCTGGCCACCGCAGCCTCGACCTGCTGGGCTCCGGCGATCCTTCCGCCTCAGCCTTCCAGTAGCCGGAATTACAGGCACACGCTACCATGCCCAGCTGATTTTTTTAATTTATTGTAGAGATGAGGTCTCGCTGCCCAGGCGGGTCTCGAACCCGCGGGCTCAGGTAATCCACTCACCTCAGCCTCCCAAAGGCACGGGATTACAGGCTGAGCCACCGAGCCCGGCTAAGTGATACATTTTAAAGATGATGTCCTGGACACCCAGCATGTGAAGGTACATCTGCCTATTAGAAATCGATAATAAACTTGGGAATTGCATGACACTCATGTCATTCAGATAAATAAAGGATACCAAAGAAGAATATCAGCAGATAAAAGTCCTTTACATTCCTGAAGAAATCTGACTAAAAAATGGAGAACTGTAATATTTGTTGAAATTTGATACTTAGCGTTTTAAAACTTACATTTGATTTTTGTTATCCAATTCACCCAACACACATGAGAATGCAGACACATATAGACACACACACACAATTTTAATTATTCCAGGACTCTTGTAAGTTTACAAAAAGAAAATTGAAACAATAATAACAAATGGAATATAAAGATTGTAACATTATTGACAAGGCCCTGTCTAACTTGTACCCAGCCAACCTCTTCACCCTCATCTCCTGACAAGTTCCCCCTACTTTGTTAACTCCATTTACAATGGCTTTCATTTAAATCTTTGACCTCTTTCTAGTCCCTCTCCCCTTTACTTCATAAACTCTAAATTATATTTCAAATTTCATCTAATGCTTCCTGATTTTCTTGAAATCACAAAGTGTAAATCTCTGCCTGTAATAGATTATAATATGATCAAAATTGATTTATAATATATATATAACCAAACTATAGCTACATAATTGGCACCATGAACTACACGTAAAACACACTGAGAGATACATTGTATGTTTTTGCTTTCCATGGTAACCTCGGAACCTAGTATAAAATATGGCTCATCTGGGTTGTTTAGGGCAAGGACTCAAGTAAAAAAGGAGTAATCAGAGAAAAACCTATTAGGACAGAAGTGCAAGTCAAAGTCTAGGATTTAGGATCAGGTAGTGTTACTAATAGTAGAAAAGGAAGAGAAAGATAACAAAAGACCTAGAAGAAAGTTGGCTTATCTACTTATCTCGGGCCCTCTCATGTCTAGAAAGATACTTGAATTGAAGTAGAGTTAAAAATCTCAAAATGTAGGAAAGTGATACAAGTTTTTTATCTCATAATAATATAAATCTAATAGAGGAGTTAGCATTTACTGAGACAAAAGTGATATATCAGGAATTTGTCTACACCATGTCAACTATTTTATATGAGGGAGGCACTAATATCATCCTCTTTTTGATAAAAACACCAAAAAACAATGCTATTTTCTTATCTGGAGGCATGCCTCAGATTACACCTATGAAGTGATGAAGCTTAAATGTGAACCCAGGTATTTATCACCAAGGCCTCACATAATATAAGCAACACAGACAACAACTTCTTGCTGAAGAATTTTTCAAGGTACATTCCATTTCTTAAGAGTTTCCTGTGGTTATTATAACACAAATGCAATATAGTACTCGTTAGACTCCATTGTAATCACTTACCAACTCGTATATCTTTCCTATTGCACATTCCCTTTCTCAACAGTGAGGATAATACATTATTTATCTTTACATTCCCAGAATCTTATTACATGTCACACAAAGTAAATACTCAATAAACCATGCTTTAATAGGTATTCGAGATCATGTTCAAAATCAAGGTTATTTAAATCAGATTTTTGTTTTACTTTCAAAGTCATTTGGGATTATTTCACTTGAGAAAAAGAAAAGCGTACATGAGTGTACATGGGTGTTTGGGGCAGAAACAAGAATTATCAAATATAATTCCTAAATGTGTATGCAAAAAGTGTGTCAATCATTCACTTAAAACACTCTAAAAACCTCATTTAGAAGGAACAGAAAAACTAGTCAGTTTTCTTCTGCTGTGTTCTGCTTAACAAATTAACAGTCAAACCATGAATGCACACATAAGAGCAATATATGTAGAAAAACAAAAAGTAAATTAGTACCAAATTGTATATTAAATTATTTTAAAGGTAATAATCAAACAATGATATTAGAAAAATTGTATTCTATGTGCTTAGAAAACACAAAATTATTTTAATTTTTAAAAATCAGAAGATGAAAAAGTTCATCTCCAGCAACTGAGACAACTAATTAAAGTAATTTCAGTTTTTCACATGCTCATGATTTCTTATAAGAACATATTGAAAAGATAGAAAACTATAATTCAACTCATCATTTTGCAGTGTATGTATTAATAAGACATCTCAATGTATTTTGTTTTAATGTTTACGGAAATATAGATTGTTAATTTCTTATTCCATCGTCCAATAATATCAAATACTTGGTATTTGAAATATTCTGGATTCTTGATTGATATTTATTGCTAATATTTGTCTCAACATTTGGTACTGTAAATGTTTTGTATAATAGACTTGGAGATCAGTAATATCAACACTGCATATTTAGACCCACATACAAATAATCTCATGTTTTTTGAAGATGAATTGAGATTAGCTATTTTGGGTGAGAAACAGAATGTCTAAAGGTTTACAAACTTACTCAAATATCAGTCTACAAACTGAAAAAATAATGGAAAATTCCCTGATTAATTATTTCTCCATGACAATAAAAAAAAATTCTGAGAAAATTACGTGAATCAAAAAAACTTGGTTATCTAGTAGAAGACTGCGAATAAAAATTCAAACTAGAAATTTCCATCTGCTCTATGTTATGAATCAAGCTGGCAAATTTTTTGTGTGTATATGCCATAATAAATCAAGCTCTTCATTGATGATTATAATCTCTTGCATATGTAAACTCTTATGGGTGGCAAAGACTGATTTTAGGAATTTTATCCATTAGGAACTGGATTCTTATACTCTGGAAAATGTGTCACATAGGAATATTTTTACCTTATTTTAAAATCATACACTTTTTAAAAAACGAATTGTTCTTTGATACAGTTACTTCTAGAGAAGAATCTCCAAGTGGGGAAAGGTAGCATCTTGTCCCTGAAGTTTCCTTTTACTTTGGAAATTTCTTTCAATATAAAAAATTAGTGATCCTAGCAAAGGTGTATAAATCGGGTAGAATCGGATAGTGCTTGTTACTTTTCAGCAATTAGACCTAAAACATTTCTTTCTTCCCTTATTTATTCCGTTGTATGATTGTCAGCACTATGAGGAAAAATGCAATTGAAAACAATGTAAAAATCTTATTCATTATGACTTATGATGACTTATTTTGACTTACACATTATGACTTAGTGTTTAGAATTTTTTGGTCTCATTTGATATTTGTTTTGGCTTTCCTCTTTGGGAAAATGATCTTTTATTAATTAGCACACAAAAGTCCATACTACAATATATGTTCTTCAGAGAGTCCAAGTCCCAGAAATGGATACAAAGAGAAATACAGAAAGTTCCCCTCTCACATGTTAATTTAGAATAAAGCTTCTCATCAGAGATCTCATTCATCCACTGACTGACTGAATATGCAATGCACCTGAGGGATGCCATGGTGTGCAGCCTCTGTTGACAAATCCTTCCACTGCTGACACAACATGGTTATAGTAATCGTCATGCAAAAGATAAAAATCACAATATCAGAGAAGCTGATGACATTTGTCAATTCCAATTCCATTTCATTCTGATACTATTAAGGTTATTTTATTACCCACTGTCTCCCAATACCATTTTTAAGTCCTGTAATGGACTTAATTTTAGCAGAGTTTTAGGTTGATCAAAAAAAAAAAAATGTACAGTGAGTTTCATGTACAACTTCTATTTCAACACAGTTTCTCCTAGTATTAACATCTTGCATTAGTATGGTACATTTAATAAAATTGAAAATCAGATGTATCGGAGTATTATAATTTATTAGTTAGTAATAATATATCAAATATTGATACATTATTACTAACTAAAGCTCATATTTTGTTCACTCTTTGTATTGTATAGTTCTGTGGGTTTTTCTATATGTAAAATTTCATGTATGTATTGTTAAATTATCAAACAGAATAGTTTCACTGCCTTAAACAAATGTCTTGTGTTTTACTTATTCATCCTTGCTTCCTTCAGAAACTGTGGTAAATATTAATCTTTTTACTATAATTTTGTCATTTCCAGTATGTCATGGAGTTGGAATTGCCTGGTATTTAGCCTTTCAGTGTTGTCTTCTTTCACTTAGCATCATGCATCTAAGGTTCCTCCATGTCTTTTCATAGCCTGATACAGCTCGTTATTTTTATCATTCAATAATAATCTATTATTTGGATGTACCGTAGTTTGTTTATCTCCTCACCTATTAAAATATATTTCAGTTGTTTCAAATTTTTTGGCATTTATAAGCAAAACTGTTATAAACACTCATGAGAAGGTTTTGCATGGATATAAATTCAACTCATTTCAGTAAGTATCAAGAAGTTTGATTCCTAGATCTTATCATAAGAGTATGTTTTGCTTTGTAAGAAACTGTCAACTGTCTTCCAAAGTGACTGTAGCACTGTGCCAGTAATGAATGAGAATTTCTGTCACTCCACATCCTTGACAACATTTGGCATTGGGAATGTTTTAGATTTAATTATTTCTAAAATGTACGTAGTGGTAGCTCGGTGTGGTTTTAATTTGCAATACCCTAATGATATCTTTTCTAACACTTATTTGCTATCTATAGATCTCCTTTGGCAAGATGTCTGTTTGGATCTGCAGTTTATTTTTAAAATTGGGTTATTTGCTATCTTACAGTTGAGTTTTAAGAGGGATTTATATGTTTTTAGCAAGTTCTTTGCTATATGCATTTAGCAAATATTTTCTCCTAATATGTGACTTCCCTTTTCATTATTTTAAACTGTCTCTGACAGAGTGAAAAGTCAATGAAGTTTTAGTTAATTTACTGAGTTGTAATAATTACTATCATTTTCATCACAATGATAGTATTGACCTAGTCAATTGAATATTTAGAAATTAATTGAGATAGACCACTCTGAACTTGGTGAGTTGCATTCCATTTTTTTTTTGTCATGTGTGGTGTATGAAGCCTTTTGGCTCCTTCCAACTTTCTTGACTTATTAGTTTGATGGAAGCCATGAAGCCAAGATGTCCTGTAAGACAATAAAACAATCAGCACCACCCCACTCAGGAAGAATTAGCATGGACCTGAGAAAGACAGTGACATGTTTCTGCTGTCCACGGAAGTTGATTCTGGTGGTCTTTGCTAAATGACATAGAGGCAAAAGCATTGACAGCTCATTAGTTTCAAACTATATGCTAAGTCTGTGTTGAGTTGCTCCATAAAAGAGACAAAATTTGGAACAGCAGCTGTAATTGGAGTCACTTCCTGTTTATGATAATCTACTGTCATTAACCAAAGCTGTCCAATTTCTGTATAGATATAATTAGTGAGCTCAATAAGCATGAAGGAAGACTGAACACGTTTTCCTCTTTCACATCTTTGCTGCTGTCCTTGTGTATGTAATATTGCATTAGATTCCTAGCTTTATGTGAATGACCGGTTCTAGGCTATCTTTACTACTATGGAGCTCTAGTCATGGGTTTCAAAGTTTGAACCTGAGTATAGTCCCAAATTGAGTGTTTGTTGCTCCTCCTAATCCCCCTTCTCTCCCACCCTCTCTCCTATCCCTTCTCCACTTCCATCTCTTCCTCTACTTCTTGTTCTTTCTCTTCTTTCTGTGTTTTTCTCTGCTTCCTCCTTCATCTCATCCTCCTCCTTCTTTTCCCATGGAGGTCTTCTGCACTTTCCTACTACACAATAACCATTTACAAATGTGTTGTGGAGTGTCCATATTCTCATTGCATTGCAGCAGGAGACCGTTTTATAACATCTAGTCCAACATTCTACCAAAGTGTAATTAAATGTATATGAAAGTATAAAGTTATTGCCTATTGGGGTAAAATACATGACTAAAATTACAAGAAGCGTGAGCTGTGATGACATCCTCAGAAACTTTAGAAATATGTATATAAATATTACATATTTATATATATACTTTAGAAGTTTATGTATATATTAAAATAAAAAATATTAAAAAGGGGGAAAAAACAAGTTTATATATAGAGAGAACAACTTTAGAGCAACAGTTTCTTAAATTAGACCTTTCTTTTTCTCTATCATTTTCTGTTACTATTTAGACATCAAACAGGAAAACAATGTATATCTGTTTTCATAATTAAATTTAAAAAGTTGTTTTTGTTTATATGACAACCTTTATGTTTGTAGAGATTTTATATATAAAATTAATTCTATGTCTGTCTCTAGAACATAAAATAAGCTACTCTTTGTTTGTTTGTTTTTCTTGTTTCCAACTCTTGAATTTTCCAGAAAATTCAAATATGCAGGAAGTTGAACTTATTCAGCTTCTTCTGACTAACTCTGTTTTTAACTATGAGAAACAGTCATTCTCACTGCTAGGCGTTTTAATCAGGCTTGCAAAAACATATCTATTTTTACTAAATTTACCAATTTCAAATATGCAATTCAGTGATTTTTGACAAATATATGTATAGTGTTGTATAAACACCCTGACACTCATAATGCAGAACATTTTCTCCACTCAATGAAGTTTCCTCAAACCTATTTATAGTCAATTTTCTTTCTACATATTCAGATCACAACAAGCACAATTCTGCATTCTTTCACTATATATATTTTTTTAATTTATATAAATAAACAATATAGTATGTGTCTCATGTGTTCAGCTACTGGAATTACTCAAATTGATTCATGTGTCAGTAGTTTTTTCTCTTGTATTGACAGTTACTATTCCATTGGATGCAATTGTATGTTCACAAATTATTAGATATTTGGTTGATTCCAGAATTTGGATATTATAAATAAAGCTACTGTGCACAAAAGAGTACATATATTTGTGTGATCATGTATTTTTTTCTATTGAAAAACTTTTTGAGATTGCTGGATTGAAGTATGATTATCTATATAAGAAACTGCCACATAATTTTCCAAAAGTAAATGCATTATTTTTAAATCTTATAATAAATGTATAAGAATTCCTGTAGCTCTGCATCTCAGTTAACACTTGGTATGTCATTATTAAAAGTCACTATAATAGGTATGAAGTAATAGCTCATGTGATCTTAAGTTGCATGTGCCTAATGACAAATGGCGTTAAACACCTTTCCTTATGCTTATTGCCTTTTTGTATACGAATGTAGACTGTATGTACACTTATTTTATCACTATATTTATTTGGTGGTTTATCTGCTTATTAGTGCTGTAAGTTTTCTTTATCTAGCTGGAAAAAGTCACTTGTCATTTTCAATTTGTGATTTAACTTAATTTTGCTAAGAAAAAAACATTTAAGAAGAAAATTTTTTCATTTTGGTAAAGTACAGTTTACTGCTTTTTAATATTTCATAATTTCCACATCCATTCTATAAAATTTTCTCCTGACACGAGATCCCAAAGATTAATTTCTAATTCCTTTCAGAAGTTTTATAATTTGGGGTCTTAGATTAGGTCTACTATCAACTTTAAGATAATATTTATGGTGTGAATAGATACACATGTAGGTCAGAGAATACAAAGCAGCAGATAAGTAGAATGAACAAGCCTAAATATCTAATGTACAACATGAGACTACAGGTAATCATATCGTACTGTATTTGAGATTCATGATAAATGAGTAGATTTTATCTGTACTTGCCACAACAAAAAAATCATAATGATGTGAGATAATGGATATGTTATTTTGCCTCACCATAATAATCTTTTTACTGTCTACATGTATCTCATTATATCATGGTTTATACTTTGAACATACATCAGTATAATTTATTTCAAGAAGATTTCATTTTGTTGTTTATAGATGGGTATTTTTTCCATCATTATATATTATACAATCTTTTCTTCTTAAATCAAAGCTTTGTCTAAATCAGTTGACCATATGTTTGTTTCTATTTCTGAACTCTGCTTTCTAGTCCATTAATCTGTTGGTCTATTCTTAGGTAAATATAATTTCTAAACTCAATGTCCTCTAATATTTAAAAAAATCTGCTAAATGCAGCCTCAATGTTGAAAGTTAGCATGGCATACTTTTAAAAAATGTATTTGTAGTCAGACAGACAATGGTTTAGCACCTCCTCTTAACATTTTTAGCTACGTGGTATTCAGATTGTAACTTTTCTCCTCTATCTGTTTCTCATTGTAAGGTAGTTGTATGAAATAAATATCATTTGATGATATGAAATGTATTCCAGGTCCTGGTAAGTTAGAAACACTTCATATATGTTAGATCCCTTCATCCTTTGTTTAGGATGGTTTAAGGGAAAAAAGATCAGCTATTGTGTTTGTAATAGAGAGCAACACTCATATTATGCATTCAGAAAAAAAAAATTCAGAGCTTACTCCTTTAGATAAACACGTATTTCCACTTTGCTACAATAATTTCTACTCCACTTCACTGGAAATAGGAATATTTGGCCATGCTTAATTGGAATATATAACAAAGTAGAAGCACATTTTAGCTTCAGATGGCATCTTCTTCTAAGGAATTATCTATTTGAGTTATAACAAATTTTATACAAAATATAGTAGCAATGTTCATTTCACTGTACTGAATAAAATAGGTGTTTTTTTCCAACATTTTAATGTGTTTATATTAGAAACTAGTGGCCTAATTTAGGAAATATTTGCTATTTTGTGGTTTAAATAAATCATAGACTAACTTATGCTTTTTAATGTATGATACTAAGGCTCATTTCATGAATACTGGGAAGTAAATCTAACTTACAAAAAATCATCAAAGCATTTGAATAGATGTTTTTTATGAAACATGGTAGAAAATGAAAATTTGAAGCAAGTCTGGGTTTTAGGATTTGATAAAATCATTGTTTATGTTTGCTCTGTAACTTAATGACACAGAATGTTGCATAATTTAAAAAGTTGTAATTACTGTCCACTTCTTAGTTCTCAAGACCTCACAGGCTAAATGGGTGCACAGATGTTTTTTGAAATACACCAAATTGCCTTTTCAGTTTTGTTATATATCATTTGGTATTTTGTTAAGTGTAAAAGGTAAAAACTAACTTTTCCTGAATTAATAAATGCTAAGATTTGCTATCTAAATGTAATTCCATGAAGATATAGTCCAATACGAGAAACTGAAAAGATTTGATTATTTTAATAGTCATCAAATCTTGAGACTGTCTTTATTTTTTCCAGGAGAAGACACAATATCAGTGTATTTACAAAACTCCTTAAATTACATCTAATTTTATGGTACTCCTATCTATAGCCCATGCTTGTGGGACAACATAATTATAAACTAAAAAAAGTTATATTTAAAATAATTTTATTTCTTACATATGTTATGTTCTACTCAAAAATAATCTCACATATGGCTAAGAGACATCAATAAGTATTGAATTATTTGAAAGGAAAATTTAAAGCTGGGAAATTGATCATATTTTATATGGTTTTAAAAATTTATAAATGGTAGCTGACAGAATACACAATTATTTATTTGCTTTAAAAATAATTATTTTACTGTAATATTTATTTTATCTATCTTTATTTTTATAGATATCTTTATACTTTATTTGTATAGATTTCTTAATCTCTCTTCTTGTATAGTTTTTCAGTTTTAGATTGAATCAGAGTTTTGTTACTATATATATTTTTATTATAGATATGAATAAAGAAAAGTTCACAAATAATAATGTCAGGATTTAATGAGTTTTAAAAGTAAATACACCTGTGAAATTACTGAAATTAAGATACACACACAAGCCACACACATACACAAAAGGTGGGAGAAGATACAGAGAGAGAGAGAAATAGAGATCATTACATTAATGACATTTCAGAAATGGCCATTGCTGAATTTCCTAGTCATTAACCCCACCCCAAAATAAAAAATCACTATTTTAACCTTCGTCATCAAAGTTTGTTTTTTTGTTGCTGTTGTTTTGTTTTTGTTTTGTTTTTGCTTTTCAATTTATCTTGTATAGATAAGATACATCAGAGTAAAAAAAATGACAGAAGTACTTCCTACTTTGTATGCAGATGCAACTATCTTCACTTTGTATACAGATTCTACTATCTTCTAAGTTTGTCTCCTTTGCTGCAGGAACAAAACAAGCCACACTGATGAATGAGCATTCCTCAAATTCCCTAATTAAGTTGTATTAAAGAATATTTATAATATCATAAAAGATAAGTGACTTGCTGATAATTTTTCTATTCTTTATGACAATCTAAACATGTCTCCACAAGCAGACCTGATATTGATGAAGAGTTTTGAGAGAATAGGCTATCATTTTCCCAAACAGCAGGCACCACTTGATAAATTCAAAGAAACTGAAGAATGTGATACATTTAATTATGGGTGATTTAGAATTAGACTACAAACACAAATTGGATATTTCAAAATCTATTGAAACCCCATTTTGTTGAACTGAATATGTCAAACCATATTCAATTTTTCAATTGATCTTACTGACAAGAATAGCAAAAGCATTAAGACACCAAAGTAGATTTATAAGCAAATATTGCATTCTCAATACTATTCACCAGATATTGCCTTCATGCTAACATAAAATGTAATACTCCTCAGGAAGACTAATCATGAGATATCATACATTTTGAGAAAAGTGCATGACTGTGTATAATCAAGGAATAAATGACAGTTCTGGTTATCTATTACATTTTAAAAATTAGTAATTATAAATAAAAGTTTTATTAGGGTTTTTTGGGTAAAAATATTTCTTATTACTGCAATACTTATGAGTACAACAAACAAGCATTTGAGTAAAACCAAATAAATTTTCAGAATTCCATTAAATACTATTGAAAGCCATTTTTGAAAATTTGCTAATAAGATTGATGATTAAGTTTTACTTCTAGACCAAGCATTAAGTCTTTGGGTAGCATGATGACAGCTTTGATAGGCATTTCACAAAAAGAATTCCAAAATTTCTTTGATGGGTGGACTATGTGTTGGCATCAGAGCATAGCTTCCCAAGAGGACTACTTCAAAGGTGACCATGGTAATATCCAGCAATGGAATATGTAGCACCTTTTCTAGGATGAGTTCGCAAATGTACTTATCAGACCTCATATATATATTATGTATACATATATTGCACCATGACAATGCACCAATTCATGTAGCACTCTCTGTAAGGGAGTTTTTAGTCAGTAAACAAATAACAGTATTGGAACACTCTCTCTACTCAACTGATCTGGCTCCCAATGATTTTTTTTCTTTGCCTGAAGATAGAGAAAATCTTTAAAAGAAGACATTTTGATGACATTCAGGGCATCAAGGGTAACATGACAACAGCTTTGATATGCGTTTCAGAAAAAGAATTCCAAAATTGCTTTGCTGGGTAGAGTAGGTGCTGGCATCAGTGTATAGCTTCCCAAAAGGAGAACTTCAAAGGTGACCATAGTGATATCCAGCAATGAGGTATGTAGCACTTTTTTTGGGATGAGTTCGCAAAAATACTTGCCAGACCCCATATATATATATATGTGTGTGTGTGTGTATATGTATACATATATGTATACATATATATACATAAATATGTATATGTATATATGTATATGTATATTTTACATATATATGTAAATATAAGCTGTCATCATGCTACCCAAAGACTTAATGCTTAGTCTAGAAGTAAAACTTAATCATCAATCTTATTAGCATATATATATATAAATTTATATATATATAAATTTACACATATGTGTAGTTGTATATTTGTATGCTAGTTATATATAGCAATAAATATATTTGCATTTATCATATACAAGCAAATGTAGACACAAGCATTACACAACTATGGTGTTAAATATGCTCACTTGTACTGGAAGATAATTGTTTAAATACTTCATTTATAGGAAGAGATAGAAAATATAGTATGTGCACATATACACACAAGTATGCATCTCTAAGTATAAAATCTACCTACCTAACCAATCTATTGACTAATTCTACATATCTATATCTATGAGTTATACCCAGTCTTAAATTCAAGTATAACACCTTATGGTTTTTCCTGGTCTTCTCTCTTTTCATGGTTTTAAACATATCAGGGCATTTAATGTCAAATTTCTGATGTGCTCTGTGTTTTGAAAAAGTTACTGAGTCTTCCCCTTTATATCGTCACTTCTACTCATTCTTCTTCTTTCCCCCTCTCTTATTCATATAACATTATCTTCCCTTTTTTTACCTCATTCTTTCCCTTCTTTGTCTTTCTCTGAATAATCACCAAAATCACTGAGGACATTGGCAATGAGTAGAGTTTAGAAAACATATTAAAGCATTGGTCAGTAATTCTGGAAATCAAGGATGTAGGGTGAAGATGTGATTGGAAAATATTTGTAAACATACTTTCTGAAGTGAAACTTGACTCAAAAATATTTTATGTGCTTACTTATATGATCAATAAATATACTTATTTTCTTACTATAATCTCCCTATCACACCATTTCTTCTGCCATTTCAATAAAAACACCCATTTCAATTAAAAAAAAAAAAAAAACTGCTCTGTAGTTTTCTAACAAGCCTAAGCATAGAGACTATGACTGGCACTTAGAATGAAAATAGTTGAAATAAATATTTTGACTGAAATTTTTAGTTAATGAGGTAATAAAATGTTATGTGAGATTTTAATTATTGAAATGTCAGTGTCTTTGTACTTGAAATCATGAAATACCTAGTTTTTTATTTTAATTACTTATTGAAAAATTGATAATAGGAAAGTATATTCCAAATTGGTGCATCTCTGTATTGACAACATTTTATTACTGGACTGTCTTTTTACATGTATTCTAATGACTTAAAATCTCATTTCAGAATCTCTTATATAGTATTCTGGAGAATTTGGCTAAACACATTTACACTGTGCAGAGAAGCATGGGTTAGGATTTGAGCCAATATAGTGAGAGTACTTCTGACTCACTATTGAAGTTTTTCATTTCAGTAGTATCTAGATTTCTACTAATAGCCCCAGAAGATGTCCAAAAAAGAGTAAAAATAGTTATTAAGCTATATAAAGGTGGGAGCTGCACTGCTGCTCTCAACTTTAAAAGAATAAGGCCACATCTTTAGTATGAAAGATTAAGCCCAATGAGTTAAGAACAAATTTTTGAAAAAAATTATGAAAGGATACTTTTCCTTGACTACTGATTGTTCCTTTCTGGCAATGAAGCTTACTGAGAAAGTATAGTGACTTATCTGACTGAGAAATTGAGGAAGAAATTTGGGCATTCTTGGCTCAGCTTCATGATTTTTTTTGGGGGGGGAACTAACTTTACCCAGTGAAAGCACATGTATGTGCTTACTTTTTATAGGTTTAATATAAAATATGAACATAAGTTGTTATTGTCCAGGATCTGCTAGCTGATCTATCTGGCCTTCATCAAATTGAAAGAAAAGAGAGAGAGAGAGAGAGAGAGAGAGAGGAAACAAAAAGAAAATAAATGGGATTTGTGGCCAGATTGGTTGCAATTAAATTAGACAACAAAAAGTTTCTAAAAATAGCTATATATGTAATAATTTAGACTATATATTTAATAATAATATTACAGATTTAGTAATACATTTAATAATTAAAAACAAACATAATTGCTAATGTATATGTAGATATAGTTAAAATTTGAGAATACCTCAATATGAGCAATAATAAAAATTCTATACGTCATTAATTGTGGGATAAACTTATCCTACAAATTTAGAAGACAATTTATAACTTCACATGTTTACAGTACTTTAAAATACTAAGATTTAATGAACTAAGTATTCAACTTAATATTGAAAAAGAACAAAAAATAAAAAGTAGTAGTAAGGAGATAATGTGAAAACTGAAGTTAATAGAATAATATATATTTTCTAACATAAAGGATCAATAAAGCAAAACATTTTGTATTGGAAAGACTAAAGACATGAATGAATTCTTATGAATATTTATCTGGGGCAGCCCTACATAGTATTTTTTAAAGTACCTTAGGAAATATAATATACAGGCTGCTGTCAGGCCTACGATCTTAAAGGAAAATAATGTTGAATTCTATATAATAGTTAAATGTTTACATTTAAAGCATATTAAAAAATTCAAAAAGTAAAATAAAAATTGAGGAAAATATTTGTACCATGTTAATATCCAGAAGACATAATAAACTTCTAAAATTGATGAAAAGCATAGATTAGCCAATAGAAAAATAGTCAGTGTAAGGTAAACGAAACCAGACCAGGCGAAACGGCAATGAAGGAGCCAAGAAAAATTTATTAGCGCAATTCCGGGCGAGGTTCACCGGTCCATGTAACTGTGGGCTGGAGAAGTCGCGCCCAGCAAGATGGGTGACGGGTTTATAAAGGGCACACTGAGAAAGCTGTGAGAGGGATTGGGGTGAGCGATCATTGGTTGGGACAGTTGTCACGTCTGCTGGCGATTGACTGAATGGGGTTGCTAGAATCGCTGTAACAGGTACTGGCTGGCTTTGTGGCTGGGGTCTTAGTTTCGGTTACTCATTTTTGCTGGCTCACTTCCACCCATTGTTCTCCTGGTCCGGGTTGGAGCCATCTTGTTGAGGCCCACCCCGCCCTCCAGTACCTCCGGTCTTACAGTCAGGATTTTCTGTTTGTTTTATTTTAGAATAATGGGGTACATGCAAGGATTTGCTACATAAGTATATTGTTTAAAGGTCAGGTTTGGGCTGCTGAAGAGCTCCTTCCCCAATAATGGGCATGGTACTCAATAAGTGGTTTTGTTACCTCTTTCCTCCCTGCCTGTCTCCCTCCTTTAGGAGTGCCCAGCATCTGTTGTTCCCATCCTTGGGACCATGTGTCCAATGTTTTGTTCCCACATAGGAGTGAGAACATGTTATTCAGTTTTTTGTTACTGTGATAATCGTCTTAGAATGATGGTCTCCAGCTGCATCCATGTTGCTGCAAAAACACGATTTTGTTCCTCTGTGTGACTGCATAGTATTGCATCATGTATGTGTACTACATTTTCTTTATCCAGTTCACCTTTGATGAGCATCTGACTTGGTTCCATGTTTTTGCTACTGTAACTAGTGCTGCAATAAACGTACATGTGCAGATCTTTTGTGGTTGTTGCTGTTATTAGAGCGATTTATATTTCTCTGGGTATATTCCCAGAAGTGGGATTGCTGTGTTGTATGGTGGCTCAGTTTTTAGTTCTTTGAGAAATCACCACACTGCTTTCCACAAAGGTCAAACTAGCTTACATTTCCACCAACAGTGTAGAAGCATTCCCTTTTCTCTGCATCTTTGTCAATAGCTGGTTTTTTTTGTTAGTTTGTTTGTTTGTGTGTGTGTTTTAGTTTAGTACGGTCCCACATGTCATTTTTCAATTTTGTAGCATTTGCTTTTGAGAAATTGATATGAATTCATTTCATAGGCCAATGACCAAGAGGGTGTTCCCTAAGTTTTCTTCTAAGATTCGTTGAGTTTGCGATTTCACATTTAAGTTCTTGATCCATTTTGAGTGAAAGGTAGGAGTACAGTTTCTTTCTTCTGCATGTGGTTAGTCAGTTTTCCCAGCACCATTTGCTAAATAGGGTTTTCTTTTCCCAATGTTTGTGTTTGTTGACATGATCAAAGATGAGTTGGTTGAAGGTCTGTGCTTTTATTTCCATATTCTCATCCTATTCCGCTGGTATAGGTGTCAATTATCATACCAGTAACAAGCTATCTTGGTTATTGTACCTTGTAGCTTTATAGTAAAGTTTGAAGTCTGGGAGTGTGATGCCTTGTTCTTTTTGCTGAGAATAGCTTTTAACTTTTCAGGTTCTTTTGTGCTTCCATATGAGTTTAAGCATTTCCATTTCTAGGTCTGTGAGAAATGTTGCTGGTAGTTTGATAGGGATCATGTTGAATCTGTAGATTACTTTGGGTGGAATGGACATCTGATAATATTTATTCTCACAATCTAAGAACACAGAATGTCCTTTCATTTGTTTATGTTTTCTTTGATTTCTTTGAACAGTGTTTTGCAGTTCTCACTGTGAAGATACCTCCCTTCTTTGGTTAGATGAATAATGAGGTATTTTATTTTTGTGTGGTTATTGTGAATGGAATTATAGTTTTGACTTGGTCTGCAGCCTACTTGTTGTTGGTACATGAAAATTGCATTGATTTTGTATCCTGAGATGTTACCAAAGTTGTTTATCAGTGCAAGGAGATTTCCAACAGTCTCTCCAGTGTTTTCTAGGTATAGAATCATGTCATCTCTGGAGAGAGATTATTTAAGTTTTTCTTTTCCTGTTTGGATACCTCTAGCTTCTTTCTCTTGTCTGATTGTTCTGGCTAGGACTTCCAGTATTATGTTACTAAGAGGGGTGAGAGTGGGCATCCTTGTCTTGTTTTAATTCTTAGGGAGAATTCTTTCAGTTTCTGCCCATAAAGTAGAATGTTGGCTGCAGGTTTGTCTTAGATTGTTCTTATTATGTTGAGAAACATTCCTCTGATATCTAGGAGTTGAGGATGTTTACTAAGAAGAGATGATGCATTTTATGGAATGCTTTTTCTGCATCTATTGAAATAATCATGCTGTTCATGGTTTTACACTAGTTTATGTGGTGGATTACATTTATTGATTTGAATATGTTGAACCAGTGTTGTATCCCAGCAGTGCCTGAATTTTCATGCAAATGGTCATGATGAATTTTTTTTGTAATGTGCTATTGGATGCAACCTGCTAGTTTTTGCTCAGAATTTTTGCATCTGTGTTCCTCAAGGAAGTTGGTCTGAAGTTTTCATTCCTTGTTGGGTCTTTGCCAGTTCTGTGTATCTGGATGATATTGAATAGATAGAATGAGGTGGGGAGGATTCTTTCCTCTGGATTGAATGGAGTACTTTTAGGATTACTATCAGCTCCTCTGGTAGAATTCAGCTGAGAAAGCATCTGACAAAGGGCATTTTTTTTGACAGGGAAGCTTCTTGTTACTGCATCAATTTCTTAGGTTTTTATTGGTCTGTGTAGAATTTTAATTTTGTCTGTTTCAGTCTTGAGAGATTGCATATTGCCCAGAATTTCTCCATTTCCTCTAGATTTTCTAGGTCACTGGTATACAGATATTCATAGTATTCTATGATAATCTTTTGTATTTTTTCAGGGTCGATTTTAATGTCACCTTTTTTTTATTTCTAATTGTGTTTATTCACATTTTCTCTCTCTCAACTTTATTGTTTTATAGAAATGTGAGATACAATCAGGATTATTACACAAGTAGACTGGGTACAGTTGAAGTTTGGGCCTCCAACGGATCCTCACTTACAATGATTTAGGACCAGGTATGCTTTGTGTTGTTATGTGCCCCCTTTCTTCCAGCAGGCACTATGCAGCAGCTGATGATACCTCACTTGTGCTAATATGATTAATGTATTTTTGTATTTGTTGTTCTGGCCAGGGATCTGTCAATCTAATGTATCATTTTAAATAACCCACTTTTCAACTCCTTGATCTTTTGTATGATTTTGGGGGTCTCTATTTCATTTAACTGTGTTTGTGTTTTGATAATTTTCATTTTTCTACTGGTTTGGGGATTGGATTGTTCTTGTCTTCAGCTTTCTCAGGTGTGATGTTAGACTGTGTACTTGTCACCTATTTTCTTGATGTGTGCATGCAATGTTATGAATTCTTCTTTTAGCACTACCTTCATGGTATTGCATAGGTTTTGGAATATTGTGCTTTTGCTTTCATTTGTTTCTAGGAATCTTTTTATTTATGTCTGAATTTATGTTAACCCAGAAGCCATTCAGAAGCTAGTTGATTTCCAAATATTTGTGTATTTGTGGGAATTCCTGCTGGTGATACTACTTATTTTTATTCTGTTGTGGTCTGAGAAGATATTTGGTATAATTTTGACCTTTTTGAAATTTGTTCACAATTAGTTTATGGTCAAGTATGTGGTCAATCTTAGAGTATGTTCCATGTGTTGATGAGATGTTATTCTGTAGTTGTTTGGTAAAGTTTTCTGTAGATGTTTATTAAATCTAATTGGCCCAGTGACAAGGTTCTGAATTTCCTCATTAGTTTTCTGCCTCAACAATCTGTTTAAATTTGTTAGTAGGATGTTAAAATCTCTGACTATTAGAGATAGCTAATAGTATGGCTGTCTATGTTTGCTCTTAAATTAATTAGCAATCATTTTACTAATCTGGGTGCTCCTATGTTGGGTGTGTAGACATTTAAAATACATATTACTTACTGATGAACTGAGCCTTTTTACCATTATGTAGTACTTATCAGTGTTGTTTTTTTTTCTTTCTTTCTTTCATTTATTGGTTTAAAGTATGTTGTATTTAATATACGGATAACGTATTTCTGCTCTTTTTGTTTTTCATTTGCCTGGAAGATCTTTCTTTAACCCTTTACTTACAGCCTGTGGCTGTCATTTGCAGTGAGACAAGTTTCCTGAAGGCAGTAGAAGGAAGGTTCATGCTTCTTTATCCATTTTGTCACTTTGCCTTTTGAATGTCATACTCAGTGCCTTCATGTTTAATTATTGATATGTGAGGATTTATTTCTGTCATTTTGCTATTGAAAACACTGCTTTGTATTTTAGGCTTTGTGGTTGATTTGTATAGTCTGTAAATGTTGTACTTACCTATGCTTTTGTGATATGTGAAGTCATTTTTTAAAAAAATTCTGTGCTTACACCTTTTTTAATCATCTCCTGCTGCTCTGGAGGTTGCATAGTCTCTTAGAGACTCCATGTCTGAGAAGGATTTTAATTATCCTTCATTAATAAAGCGAAACTTGACAGGGAAGAAAATTCTTGGCTGTAATTGCTTTTATTTAAGAATGTTAAAGATGGGGTCCCAGTCCTTTTAGGCTGGTAAGGTTTTTACTGGAACATCTGCTGCAATTCTGATGGATCTTCTTTGGTAGGTGGTCTGTTCCTTCTGTCTAGCTATCTTTAGTATTTCTTCTTTCATGCTCTTCCTGGTGAGTCAGATTATTATACGCCTTAGGGATGGTCTCCTCATGTAATATTTCACAGGAGTTCTCTAAATCTATTATTTCTGCACGACTGACTAGTGAGATAGGGGGAGTTTTATTGGATGACATTTTGAAAAGCTTGTTCCAGTTTGCTCTCAGTTTTCTCTTGTCTCTCAGTAATGTCAATCAGCTGTAGATTTGGTCTATTTGCATAATTCTAGGCCTCTCATAGACTGCTCTTTTTTCTTAATTCTATAATCCTTATTTTTGTCAGACTGAAGAAACACAATAATTCAATCTTTAAGCTCTGAGATTCTTTCCTCTGCCTGGTTGATTCTCTGCTGTTAAAGCTTGTTATTGTGTTTTTACATTCCAGGAGAAAATTCTTCATTTCCAGAAGTTCAGTTTGCTTATTTCCTAGGATGACCAGGTCAGTTTTCACTTCCTGTTCTGTTGTCATGACTTGCTTGATTTGTGTGGTCACTTTATCCTGTATCTCTTGACATTCTTTGCTATTCATAAATTCTATATCTGTCATCAGTGACAGGTCATTCTGATTGGACTTCATTGCTTGGAATCTGAGAAACCCTTTTTTGAGTGCTGAATTGTTAAGATTTTGGAGATTGACAGTATTTTGTTTTTGTTTTTTGTTTTTTTTCCCCCCTTGTTTTTCCTGTTCTGAGAGGGCAGTATCTTCTTTTCAAATTTATTTATTTTTTTTATTTGAAAAAGCTGCTATTATTGGGTTGAAAGTTGTGTTGTTTTTTTATTTGCCCTCCCTCTTCTGGGCTGCCTGTGTAAGGGGAAAAGGTGACTGGGAGGGTGGTGAGCTGGGGGAAACTGTCTGGCGCAGACTTACTGATGCAGTCTTGTGGGGTCTGGCAAGTTGAATCCTTTAAATCAGGGGCTTTCCTATCACTCCTGCACAGTGGCAATGTCTAGCTGGAGCTCCGGCACCCCACCCACCTCCTCCCCGCAACCCTCATGCCTGTCTGGTCAGCAGAATTGATGGTGACCAAGAGGGATCCCATGACTTTGTTTCGGAACAGGTGTTCTAGGGGCATGAATTGAGCTGCTTCTGTCTCGGCAAATCTGCTCCTCTGCCACAGGAAAGAAGGGAGGGTGCCGCCTTGCACTCTTAGGCAGGGCCCTGTCACGCAGAAGTGAATTGCCTCCAAGTTCCTGCTTCGCTTTGTGGGAGAGGCGATCACCGTGATAGTGGCCCCTTAAGTGCAAGTCATGTTTGCAGCCCTAATCTGGAGCCAGAGAAGGTGCAGAGGCAAGAATGGGAGCCTGTACCGCTGGAGACACTTCCCCAAGGTTGGTGCATTGCCCCTACTAGGGACTGGAAAGGGAGGGGGGAGAGTGCCCATGTGGCACAGACAACTCACATTAGGTGAGCTTCAGGGAATCTCTCTGTGGGAGAAGTTAGTGGCCACCAGTACCAGGACTTACCGAGAACTGGAGACCCCTGAGTCCCACATAGATCTCCTTGGGTGTCTCTATTTCAATTCTGGGCAGTCCTTTGCAACTGGTCTGGGCAGGAAGAGTTGCAGGGGGAAGGTCCAGGTAGTCTCTCCCTTGGATAGGACTGCAGAGCCTCACAAAAGGTGTCTAAAAAACTCTCTTGTTCACTCACTGCTTCCTTCTCCAAGAGCGCTGTGTTCTTATGTGAGGGCCGCTTTTGGGGCTGGATTCCGGGGCTTGGATCTGTTTGTTCTCTGCATCCACGGGTGACTGATAACTCTCAGCTTGGGTTTCTGGACAGACCCTCAAAACACCAGGATCACTCCGCCTTTTAGTTTTCTTTCCAGAGAGTAGTTGTCTTCCAGTGTTTTCAGTATCATCATGTATTCAAAGTCAAATTATTATCTTGATGTAATACAAATTGCAGTCCCCATCTATTTAAAAATAAAAGATAAACATTTGTCCATAATAAATATGGGCAAATAAGTGTTGCAAGGACAGTATTCAAAAATCTTATAAAAATACAAATTGATAAATCCACTTAGGCTGTTCATTGTCAAGAAATATGTTTGAAAATGTCCTTATCTCATCAACCTACAATTCTGAAACCCAGGATTGATCCAGTGGAAACTCTTGAATTCGTACTTGGAGAATCACACAAGAATGTACACAGATAATGTCTTCATAGAAATGCCAATGACCCAATTTTCAAAACAGGAGAAAATATAAATGCATTTTTAAATATTTATACCATAAAAATGCACTATTGCAGTGAAAATAAATAATAATGATGCAAATTGACATGAAATTATCTTAAAAAGAAAATATTTAATGATATATTAGAAATTGATGCATAAAATAATATGTAATTATATAGACAGACACAAAATTTAACAATACATAAGGATGCAGATATATGTAAAACAAAGGACTAAAATAAAGTACATGAATTCAATAAAATGTTTATCTTGCAAGTATAGTGAGATAGAATGAGAGAGAACACAGAAAACTTTAAAAATATTAACAAAAGTCTGTTTAAATGATTTGATTTATTCACATTTCTTTTTTTTGGAGTTGAATTCTTGCTCTGTTGCCCAGACTGTAGTGCAGTGACACGCTCCCAGTCACTGCAACCTTGACCTGCTGGGCTCCAGCGATCCTTCCACCTCAGCCTTCCAAGGAGCCGGAACTACAGGCGCCTGCTACCACGCCCAGCTAATTTTTTATTTATTGTAGAGATGAGGTCTCAGCCAAGTGGCCCAGGCAGGTAACAAATCCGCAGGCTCAGGCAATCCACTAACCTCGGCCTTCCAAAGCACTGGGATTACAAGATGAGCCACTGAGCCCAGTCTTATTCACATTTTTAATATTATATTTTTAGACGTGTCTACATTGTGCACACTATTTTGAGATTTTTAAAACATAAATGATTTCAAAATTATATGATACCAATAAACACACATAAGCATATACCCACATCTTTATAGGCAGCTTTACTTTGTAATATGCAGTCATAATTGCAAATGACTTACATTGCTATTAATGTAACAATTTATTTTTAGGCTACACAAAAATACATTAGTGATATCTACTAATAGTTTGTTAAAGATTTATTTTATTAGTATGGAATTAAAGGTAAAGTCTATTAAAAATTAAAACAATGGTATAGTCATAAAATATTTATTTAAAGTACTTGTTTGGATAATAATGTGGCCATTAATATTTAATTCTGAATATATTTTAAATTCATTTGATATATATTCATTGTAGATAAAAAAGATGCAAAACTGAAAGTCACTTTGAGAACAGATATTTTTCAAAGTCTTCTTTCTTTTCTTCCTATTTCACTTTGCTAAGATTTACCAGAATATAGCTATGATATCTTTTAACATATCTGAGAACATATTTTCAATCAGGAAGCAAGGGAAATTTCTGAATTTCATCAAACGTAGATATCCGTGTCCTTGATGAATGATTTCACAAAATGAATGATTTCTGATCACTTTCCATGGTTAGTACTCTTAAAAGAAAAATCTAAACTGATTTTATGGTGGAATTGCTTTTGTAGTGACAGATGTTTCTGATTCAATCGCCTGTCCACAAAATTCACCTAAAAGAGACATAAAAATGTTACTAATTCCTATATAAAATTTTATTTTCTAATTTCAACAGTAATAGTGAGAATTTTTTTCCAAATTTTTAACTTGGTACATATTATTTGTATACTTGCAATTCTTTAGATAAATCAGACTACATAAGTGTTCTAAAAATTAAATTGTAGCATAAGTGAGTTGAGTTTAAAATAATTTCTCAAATCCATAACAGTAACTCTAAAACCATTATAGACCTTCATGATTTAGTAGATATGCTTGCTTCTATTTCTCACAATAAACAGTATATCAGACATGAAATTAATTCATTTTTGTGACATACTTAGCTACATTAAACTATTCATTTTAAAAATCAGTCTCAACCCTCAGTCTCACTGTATGATTCTAAGTGACTGTTTTGATCAAGACATTTAGAATCATATACCTTACTTGCTTAGGACACTTACTTCTTGATCTGTGGCAAATTACACTTATTTTTGTCTACTGAACTTGTCTTAGGTAGTATTACCAATGACATTCTCACTGACAAACCCAGTGGATTTTTTTAGTCCTTCAGTAAGCTCCCTGAAACATTCAATGCCTTTTCTACCATTTTTCCTTGAAACTGACTTTTCTCCTTTGACTTCTTAAAGAGATGTACCTATCATTCTTTATTATTTGGCTTTGTCTCTTCTTATTCATTCTATTTCCTGTATGGACATTTTTTTCCCAAGGCAGTCTATTAAAAGTTTTTGCTTTTCAGTGATATATATATTTTTACTCTTACATCACTATCTCTTAGAGATATCATTCAATATTTCAATATCAAGTGTGTTTTTTTAAGGATTTGGGGTACAATTCAGGGTTAGGTATACAAATGTTCATTGTGCAGGTACCCTTGTTGATGAGATGTGTACCCCCGTCCTCCAGCAGTTTCTCACTGCTCACAAACCCTTTCTTGTAGTATTATGATAATTATTCAAGGTCCGCTTATGAGTGAGAACATATTATACAGCCATAAAGAAGGACAAAATTATGAACTTTGAAGCAACTTGGTTGGACTTAGAGTCTATAATGCTGAGTGATTTATCACAGAAACAAATAACTGAACACCATATGTTCTCACTCATAAGTGTGATATTAAAGGTAGGTTTTTCCTTTATGATCCTAATCTGGTTGAGGAAACTACATTCTATCCCTAGTTTACTGCTTAGATTTTATCAAATGATTGATCTGACGTTGATAAATATTTGAATGCTGAATAAGTCTTTCACTTCTGCAGTACACACTCATGTTTGCACACACACATAATGTTGTATGAAACTTTCTAATTCTTTGCTTTGTGAATTTTTTTATTGTGTTCATGTAATGTACTGATCCATAATTTTTTAAAAAACATATTGTCTTTAGTTTTGGCATTACATTAATTGTGGCCTCATAAGAGTTGAGAAAAGTTGAGGGGGGATGGTTTTCCGCTTTTAATTTTCCGAAAAGATTTTATAGAATTAATGTTTATTCCTCTTTAAAATTTGTATATTTCTCTAGGATATGTGGACATAGAAATGTTTTTGAAAGTATTTTAAATTACAGCTTCAATATGTTAATAGTTATAGTACTTTTCAAATAATCTTTTTCATTCTAAGTGAGTTTTGGCAATGTGTATACAAAGAATTGGTTGGTTTTATCTGTCAGATGTATGCATGTAAACCTGTTCATATTATTTCATATTATTCTTTTAATATCTGTGAGGCCTTAATGCTGTATCTTCCTTCATTCCTGATTTCTGATATTGACAATTGATTAGCTCTCTCTTTATTAAATTTATTGATAAAAAATTTAAGGAGTAAACAAGATTTCGTGCACAGTGAGTATCTCAGAATAATGAGTACAATTTTGTCAAACTATAGTATCAACATCACCTGTGGGAGAGACCCCTGCAATCTCTAAGTGAACAGAATCTTGTTTGTGTCTTCTCTCCTTAGTTCTTTCTTTACCACGGTCCTTTACTGTTCAGTAAATTATGTGTGTATACAGATATCCTTCAAAGAAATATATTCTCTTAAGTTACAGTTTATATTTGTTGTTTACCTATAAGAGTTTATCATATACACAGAAAAACTGCCAAAGGATGCTGGTTAAAGGAACCAGTAAACTCATCTGGCTCACCTATAGCATGAAGTGTTGAAGAAAAAATTTCCAAATAACAATGATTATGATGCCACTAGGTGACTTTACAAAGACTGGAAAATAAGCAAGAACTAGTATCCCTTGAATATAAAATACAATAATTTTTTAAAAATTAATAAATTTATTCTTTAATTGAAGCATTTAATTTCTAAACTGCCACTTTATTTTTAATACAACTAAATTAATAAACAAAAATAAAGGAGGATATCACAGTAGCAAATAGTTGAAGAGCCAACATGAAAGGAAGCCTTGATAGTTCAACAAAGTGAAGATTGGAGGACACAGAAATATAAAGAATAAATAACATGGTTTTCTGAAAACCTACAAAGTATATCTACAAAATAACCTTCAGAATTATTCAAAGTTTCTATAAACACACACATATTTTTAAAACCCTGAAAAAATGTGTTACTTCCCTCACCACACTTTATAATTTTGTTTCTTGTACATATAACTAATCCTGATGTGAAAAACTGATCTAATATTTGTTTAGGGAATATATTTAAATCACATTTTATCTAGTAAAAATATGCATTATATTGGTGAACTGTGAATAAGATTCCTTTGCCCTTCTGCTAGCTAATATTTATATCTTTGTTCCCTTGAGCAATCTATGGATATTTTTGTAACATTCTTCCACACTTAACACTTGACCTAATAGATAAAAACTTCGAAGACCATTCCTGGGGTGATATTCGTCAATTGCCAGGAGAACAAGTGCAAGCACAGGATTTAATTCAAACAATTTAAATTCTGTGGCTTGAAGCCACTAGTTCAATTAAAAGTAGCATCATTGCCATGTAAGTAGGACAACAGAAGAAAGAAAATGGAGCAGTCTGAGTGGAAAACAATATCTACCCCTGCCAATATAAACTATCTACCCCTGATGTATCCATAAGTATTTATGGTATTAATTTATTTTAAGCATATGCATTTATTCTTAAAAAGTAATTGTTAAATGATCTTTTGAGCAATTAGGGATAATATATTTTTATAATGCATTTTAAAGTTTTTATCTGCTGTTCTCACTAAAATAAGACATCTTAGGCTAATGAGAAATATGAAACCCTCAGATGCTGTTTTTATCTTCAGTATTAGTTGATAAAACTAATGTAGTCAATAAATTCTCTCAGAGAATATAATTAATTTTGTCCATGTAGCGAGTAAATATAATTTTGCACCCCATAACACAGTCTCTGTACACTAGAAGACATATAAATACCTCCCCTTTTGCATCTTTTTAAGTTCCACCTTGCCCCAACTATATCACTAAGGAGATGAAGTAATAAGAATTATGGTCAGAGACAAAGATGTTATTAAACAAAGATGATAACTTCCAGTGTGCAGAAGAGAGGAATTTCCAATATCTGAGTCTATATTGGGACTGATTCCTTCAATAATTCCCTAGCTGTAAAACCGCTCTACAGCTACGATGCCCTAGTTACAGAACTGTAGAGCACATTTTCTCTGGGTTTTAGATACAATGATGTTCTTTTGGAATTTTTTGCCTTAGAATTCTGTCTCGTTGCTCCTATTTCAACAGCGAGGTATTAAGAATTAAAGCCAAAATATTAAACAGTGTTCTTTGAGAGGAGTCATCAAAGGGTTGATTAAACTCTGCTCTGCTCCATGAATGGAAGGCAACTCTAAGTTTTACAGAATTCACCTAAAGCAGAAAATCCCCCTATGAGTCTAGAAGCAATTGAATACTGAAATGCTTGATTGTGTCATATGTCTCTGCACATGTCCTTCATGAATTTGTGGCAATAAATAGTATAGAAGATAATTGTATGTTGGGTCTTGGTATAATGTCTGCATCTTCCTTAAAAAAATGCTGGCATGCTATCTACATGTGAAACATATTGCTTCATTGTTTAAGTCTCTAGTTTGACTGTCATAAATCTGTCATATAAAATATACTTTCTAGATGAAAGTATTAATAAAATATTTTTATGGCATTATTTGTTGAAGTTGAAAGGCAAATTTGAATGTTTTCATTATGCAGCTTATATTGAAAAGGTCCTCATTCATAAAACTACTATTAATTTGACAGTTGATAAAGTATCCTTGAATATATCTTCTTATTTCTATTCATATTCCTACATAATGAAGTTATGTGGATAAATTCAGAGATAAAAATCTCAACCTAATTTTTCTATTCAAATTTTTTTCCAGGTTCACAGACTTCTCCACATCCAAAATCCACTAATCAACTGTTATTTTTTAAGATATTAAAAACATATTTCAGATATTTAGGTGCGAAAGTCTACTTGTGAAACAAATTGCTTAAGGCTCTAGTTTGACTGTCATAAATCTGTTTATTCCATATCTATTAAAGATGATAAAATCAGAAAAATCTCATCAAGTGAAGATTGAAGAGTAACATCATGTTAGCTCCAAAATTTATTTGATGAATTTGTAATGCTGTTGAAATAAGATGAGATAAAATTGTTTTGAGTTTTGACATTACATACTAAGGTTTCTGTAAGTGCTAATATACAAGATTTTGTGTTTCCATATATTTTCATTTCTTTGGGGCAAATACCTAGACATAGAGTTTCTGGGTACCATGGTGAGAAAACATTGCATTTCTAAGAAAATACCAGACTACTTGCCTATGTGACTGCACCATGTTGCATGTCCACCAGCAGTGTAAGGGAGATCACTTTCCATGCATCTTCTCTAGCACTTGATATTTTAGAATTATTACTATTACAACTATTATTATGATTTCATATTTGAAGCATTATAATAGATGTATTGTGGTATTTCATTGTGGTTTTAATTTGCATTTTTCAATGACCGGTGACATTTAGTTTCTTTATATATGTTATTTGTCACCAACATAGCATTCTTAGTGACTTTTATACTCAATTTTTTGCACATTTTTAAAAACTGGATTGTTTGTTTCTCAATATTGAGTGTGTTAGAAGTCGTTATATATTCAAAAGACAAACTTTTTATTAGATATTTTGCAAACATAGCTCCCAATATATGACATGTCATATCAATGTCTTAGATTGTCATTCTAAGGCCAAATAATTTTAATTTTAATTAAGTTCAATTTATAAATTTTTATTTTATGGAATAAGCATTTGGTGTCAAGTTTACAACATATATGTTTAATCCAAGATCACATAGATTTTCTCCTATATTTACTGTTTCTGGTCCTCCACATCCTCTTCCGTCTCCTCCTCTTGCTTGTCTTTTTATTTAAAATTTAATATTTCTGAATGATGATCTATTTGAAGTTATTTTATATATAATACAAGACATTACAAATAAAATGAAAACAAAGAAAGTCAAGCTTTATCTTTTTTAAAGTGAATTTCCAAATATCCTGGTATCATTTATTTAAACAGCTATCATTTCTTCATGGGATTGCATATGCATTTTTGTTAAAAATCAATTGAGCAGCCGGGCTCGGTGGCTCAGCCTGTAATCCTGCGCCTTGGGAGGCTGAGGTGAGTGGATTGCCTGAGCATGCGGGTTCGAGACCCGCCCGGGGCAACTTGGCGAGACCTCATCTCTACAATAAATCAAAAATTAGTTGGGCATGGTAGCACACACCTGTAGTTCCAGCTACTAGGAAGGCTGAGGTACAAGGGTCGCCGGAGCCTAGCAAGTCAAGGCTGCGGTGGCCGGGAGCTGCCACTGCACTTGTCTGGGCGACAGAGTGAGACTCCCACTCAAAAAAAAAAAAAAAAAATCAATTGACTAAATATGTGCTCTTGGATTTATGTTCAGTTTTCCTATGTCTACTCCTTTTCCAACAACACATTTTTTGATTACTGTAGGTTTATAGTTAAGTCTTAAAGAAACATGCCTTCCATCATTGCAGTTTTTTTATTGTTTTTACTATTTTTCACTCTTTTCCTTTTGAATATGGGTTTTAGAATCAGCTAGTTAATTTCTAAAACTTGCTGCAGAAATTTTATTGAATTTGTTTTGAATCTATAGGCAATTTAGAGCAAACTGATTTTTTTTTTGCATCTTTCAGGTATTTTATTTTTTTATAATCAATATTTTTTATTGTGATATTGTGGGGTACAGTTAAGGTTTAGGTATACAAATATGTTTCATTCAGGCACCCTTGTTGATAAGAGGTGTTTCCCCATCCCCAGATAGATATTTACTACCATTAATCCCATCTCCCTCCTCCTCCATAATTTCCCCTCTACTGTCAGTCATTCTCTTATAGTATTACATTGAATGTTCAAGGTCCACTACATGAGTGAGAACATGTGTTACTTGGATCTTTGTTTCTGTGAGAGGTCACTCAGTATTATAGACTCTAGTTCCATCCAGGTTGCTGTGATTTCTTAACAATACTGAGTCCTCTAATTCATGAAAATAATTTCTCAATTTATTTAGACTCTTTTTAATTTCTTTTATCTGTGTTCGTACTTTTGACTATGCAGATCCTGCATATACATATTTTAATATTTCTGGTTCATAATATTCCATATTTATACTTTAATCTTAAAAAATCAATATATGAAATGCTATATACATAAATATATATGTCCACATACAAATACAATAGTGCACATACAATTAATTTTATATATTTACTTTGTATCCTGCAAAATACTAACTTGTTTATCAATTCTAATAATATTTGTACTATTTTTAGAATTTGTTTATAGACAGTCAAATAGCATGCAAATAAAAGAAATTTTTTTCTTTTTTGCTGTGAGTTTAACTTCTTTTTAAAAATTTATTACACAATATTTAATAGGTATTTTATTGCTTCCTGTGTAAGAGAAAACTTTTCAATGTTTCTTCATTAAATATGTTAAACAAAATTTTGTTGTGAATTTCTCAAGCTTAATCAGGTTGAGAAAGTTCAACCTTCTTTTTAGTTTGCTGAGAGTTTGTGTGTGTGTGTGTGTGTGTGTGTGTGTGTGTGTGCGCGTAGGATGTAAGAATTAGACAGATTCACTTTTTGCATCTTTGGAGATGATCATATTGTATTCTTTAATGTCATTCTTTATTTCTTTAATTGGTGGTATGACCTGAAACCCTGTGTTTTCTCAGAGTTTATATGTTGAAACTTAATCCTCAATGTAATCCTATTAAGATAGACCCTGCTGAGAAATGATTCCAATAGGAGAGTGGAGCTTTCATGTATGAGATTAGTGCTCTCATAAATTACTCTCAAAAGAGCTCATTTACCACTTCCAACATGTGATGACACAGTATACACATGTCATCTAAAAGAAAATAGACCTTCACTGGATATCAAATCAGCTGATGTTTGATTTTGGATTTCCCAACCTACAGAGCTGTGAGAAATAATTTCTGTTGTTTGTCAGCCACTCAAAGTATTTTGCTAGAACAGTTCAAATGGACTATGGTATAGAAAGCATTACGTTAATTGGTTTTCAAATTTAAATCAACCTTGTATTTTAAAAACAAAACCCACTTGGTAGTAATGTCTTATCATATTAAATTATTGAATTAAGTTACAAATATTTTGTTGATTTTTGCTTATACATTTGCAAACTATATTAATTTGTATTTTTATCATCTTTACATTTTTAAAATTTTTTGATACCAGGGAAATTTTGGCATAATAAAATGCATTTGGAAGAGTTTTATATATATATGCAGATATTTGTTTTTAAATAAAATTTTATATTTTCTTTAAGTATGTGGTAGGTGAAACTATCTTGGCATGAAGTTACTGTTTATAAAATATCTAAATACAAATTCGTTTAAAAATATTCATAGAATTATTCAGGTTATCTGATTTTTCATTAGTGAGCATCATCTTTCCAGAGATGTGTCCATGTTACTTGTTTACATTTTTAGAATTAAGTAGCTTGTAATATTATTTTATTATCCTGTTACATTTTTATGATTTATTGTATTGTTTCTTGTTTCATCCCTGACAATTTGTGTCTTTTTATTTTATCAGTTTATTAAAGTTTTATCAACTAAACATTTTAAAAGTTTGTATTAGTTGATTTTCTTTATATTTTATTATCTCAATTACCTTCATTTCTTTTTTTAAATTTTCATTATTTTCTTACTTCTGGTTTTATTGTGTTTAATATTCTTTTCTCTACAGATTGTCAATGTGTACATTTATATCATTGATTTTTAATTTTTTTCCAATGTAAACATTAAATGCTTATAGAGTACATTTTAAATCTCTATTAAATATTTTTAAAATGCTGATTATATAAAGTAATATCATTAATATTCAAAAAATGGGGCAATATCATATTATGACAAGTATTTTTTACCAAGTTAAAATATCTATAAAATAATATCTGTAAATTCAAAATCTGCAGTAAGACTTTGTGGGAAACTTATATGAAACTAAATAGCTGAGATTAAGCCTTCTTTTTATAAAGGAGCAAAAATGAATAACATATTACTAGGTATTAAAGTAGATGCCTCAAAGTTTTAGGAATAAATGCAATATGCCATTAAAGCAGACACATCCAAGAACTCTGTGCTGTTATACTAATTTATTTAAATAATATATTTGTAAAAAAGTCCAAAACTATGAGCTTTTCCTTTGGTTTGGAATTCTACTAATTTTCTTTTGGTTAGGAATTCTTTATTCCCAATACCCTCATGATGTGTATCCTCTATCATTTTTGCTTTCTGTTCAAATATAACTATCTTTTCTGTGTATAAATTCTCGTTCAGCATTATCAAGTTGTATATGTTTTCTGTGCATATTTAATCTATTTTCTTTTTTACATTTTTGCTTATAGCTTGTCTTTCTTTTAAAAATTGTTTTAAAGATGTGGGGTACAATTCAGGATTAGGTATGCAAGTGATCATCATACAGGTAAAGTTTGGGCTTGCCTTTGATCCCCACTTAGCCTAGTTTGAGATCAAGTACCCTTATTGATATTGTGTGCCTCTCTCCCTCCCCTGGCAGTTTCTTGCTACAACCAGTCCCTTTCTTACTATTTTATGGTTAATGTTCAAGATCCACATATGAGTGAGAACATACGGTACTTAGGCCTTTGTTTCTATGATAATCACTGAGTATTGTAGACTGTAAATCCATCCAAGTTGCTGTGAAGTTCATAATTTTGTTATTTATGGCTGTGTAATATTTCATCATGTATATGTACCACATTTTTTTCAATCCAGTCCAGTTTTGATGGGCAGCATAATTGGTTCTATGTCTTTGCTATTATAAATAGTGCTGCAATAAACATGTGTGTGCAAATATCTCATAGCACTTATAATAACCTTACATATGTTAAGTTGATTTGTTCTTTGACTTCCCATGTCCTCCCATGTAGGTAAGTTCTGTTAGAAAAGAGAGTTTTTTATTATTTGGATAATTTGTTAGCTAGTTGATGAGTTAGTATTTCTTTTTATTTCCATTACTTTTTATTTGCATGGCTAAATATGGGCCTGTCATTGTAACACTCAAAAAGTGTGGAGTTAATAAATGAATTACTATAGACAAACTGAGAAATCTACAGAGTGAGAAGATTGATTAATTTGACTTGAAATTTAAAAAAATGTTTATGAGCATGACATCGCTAAACAATATTGGAAACAGTTTGAGAGAGATATACACAATTTCTAAAACTAATATTGCATTAATATACAGTTCATCCTGAAAAACTAAGGAAGAATAGATCACTTGGAGATAAATGTGGTAACATCTATTCTCTACTTTATTGCTTTCTCAAAATTTTAATATTATAAAGAAACTTGGTAACAAATTCTTATAAGATGAGATATTAATATGTTTTGATAGTATTGAAAGAGGTAGTAGAAATTTGTCTGTCAGATAAAACCAAAGTGTGCCAAATATATAAAATAAAACACCATGTGTCAAGCAAAGACAACTAACTAGATATGCATTTAACAGTCAAGAAGGTAGAATTTAATTTAATGTAAAATATGATTCATAATAATACTAGATATGGATATAAAATATAACTCAACACTATGCCTTTGGAAGTCATTTATATATCTAAAGTCATATCTTATAATAGATAGACCAAATTAAGTGTCTGTATGTGGGAGAAAAAGGGAATTGGGTCTAAGAATGATAGAAAACAAATAAGTATTAAAAATCAATAATCAAGGACTCTTGCAGATCAAATGAGAGTGAATAACCTAGGTTTAGGTTAACTCAACCTTTTGTATCCTTTAGAGAAAGCTTATATACACAAGGCAAAGAGAGACAAGCTCACTATCATAGTATAACTCTGAAATTATTTATATGAAAGCTCTGCCATGGCTTATGTGTTTGGTCATTGTGTTAGAAGGATCACTATAGTAAAAATAAACATATAAGTACATGGTAACCTTAAAATATGTCATCAAACTTCTTAAAATTAGTTACTTAAGTGACAATTGAAATAAATTCAGATTATAATTTGTAATGCAGTTAGATTGGAATACAATGACAGGAAATACTAAGAAGTGAGCACAAGAATCTTGTTTGCTCATTACATTTTAAAAATAAGAAATATGACATTATATTTTAAGCAAATATGTTTCACATTCATTTATCTTTATATAAGTAATGCTACACTCTACATTTCCTCATCTAACATGAAAATTTCTATGCACTTGTATGATTCTAGCATTATGGAAGTATGATTATTATTAGTTCAGTGGTTTTCAGATTAAGTGTGTATCACATAACTGTTTTGTATTGCCTGCTTAAAACTCTTTTGGCTAGCACTTAAAATTTTGCATTTAAATATTTAAATTTAAAAAGTTTTGACATGCACACACAAAAAAAGACATTTTCTGTATTATCCCAATTCCCTTCATGGAAATTATTACATAAGATCATTTTTAGAAGGGTTATTTATTCTTCAGTTTACTGAAATTGTCAGCTGATAGATTTAATTAACTTAAATTACTTATTAGATCTCTGTGGGTATTTCAATTGATGATACATATTCAAACCAATCCTATAATTTCACAGGTGAGAAAGTGCAGTTTAATTACAATTAGAGATAAGCAAATTCATAGAAGATGATGATGATGGAGATTATTTAGTATAGAAGTCTTCTGGTTTGATTTATCTTTCCATTATACCATGGAAATTCCCCATTCTAACAGCTTGAACAATATAAGCAATGTATTTTAATTATTCTTACACTTATCCGTATTTTCATTGCGTTTATTCTTTAAAAGTGCTTGGATACACATATTAATTTTATTTATGTAATTTAATGAGCAGTAAAGTAACAGTCTGGATTTCTAAAATTCACTCAGATTTCTAATATTAATACAATAAAAAGTCAATTGTTACAATATACAATATCAATGATTTTTTTAAAATTTCAATGCATTATGCAGGATCATATTAACAAGGTGTAGAGTATAGGTTTTGTATTGTTCAGTTTTGCAAATAAGGGAATACTTTGCTCTCTTTTTAGACATTAATCTGATTTTTAAAATGATAGCAATGATTTATGTTGGAGTCTTACTGCCCAAAAAAAAGGTAAAAAAAAATAGTCCTCCCCAAACAATATTCCCCAAACTACATTTAATAGGAGCAATCTCCTTTCTAAAGTTTTACTCTGTTTTAGTTTAGTGACAAGAACACCTAGGTTACAGACAACTATTTTACTCAAGTTAACAAGGCAATTCCGAGAACAACGGGCGACCCCAAAAAGCCCAGAGTTATATTTTCCAGTGTGGGCCTCTTGTAGTACACTCAGAACTTGTTCCTCCAGATCAAATCATTAACCAAAGTTTTTATCTTGAAGTTATCAGAAGGGGTGTCACAATTTTCAGTAGAAATTTTCCCAGTTGTGGCAAACAGGTGACTGGTGCTTCCACCATGAAAACTCACCTGTCTGCATCACGCTAAATGTTCAGCAGTTTTTAACAAAAAACAGCATGGCCCCTGTGCTTCCCACCCTTACTATTCACTCTATCTAACCCCCAGGGACTTTTTTTGTATGTTTGTTTCTAGAATAAAGAAGGTCAATTTTCTGATGTGGAAGAGGTGAAATGAAAAACAACAAAAACACTAAAAGGCGTCAAAATTGTTGAGTTCAAAAAAATTGTTCCTCTGAACAGTGGAAGAACTGTCTGAAGAGGTGTATTGCATCAAATGGAGAGTATTTTGAAGGTGACTGAAGTTTAAACATATAAGAATAAACACACAATTCTTTGTAATTAAATTATGTTTTGGGAGGTCCCTCCTTGTAATCTTACATGTTTAAATCCACATTGGCAAAATGTTTCTCTTTGAGCACCTTTTTCTTTTGAGAAAACAAAGGAAAAAAATGTCACTTGGGTAAGATAGGGTGAATAAGGACGGTTGGGCACTGAGGTCATGCTGTTTTCAGTCAATAACTGCTGAACATTCAGCGCAGTGTGGGCAGGTGTGCTCGTAAATCAGCCATTGTGAAATGGATAAATGGTCTTGAAATAATCTAAAAAAGTAAATAGAATAAAATTTAAAAATAAATAAGTAGATCGTTGAAGTTGAACATAGTCTCTCACAACAATACTACCTGGTACACTGAGGCTGATGGGTTTCTAGAACATCTTCCCAGCAGGAGAAGCTTGTACTACAAGGGTCACCCCCTCCAAAACGAATTCTAGTTTTTTGATCCTCCCTCATAAATACACACTTTTAAAAATAAGTTTATTCCAGCTTTTTGGGGTGTCCCCACTCATATGTGAAGCAAACACAAACTACAACTCTGTCTTTTAAATCTCACAGCTATAGCTTTTAGACTTCTCAGTGAGTGATTTCAATCTTTTTTCTTCCTCAAGAATCTCTTAACACTCACTGGGAATACATATCTAATAAAACTTTCTTTTGACTGATTTGTAGATAATTTCTCTCTACTGTTATTTATTAACTGATACAATGAAATGATATTTAACTCTATAATGATGTCATTTAACTTTAAAATGTGTTTTGAGATGAATTCTACATAAAAAGTGTAGTAAAAAGTAGCTTTATTGTATTGCATTATGACCAGTCATTAGGTCTGGTGAATTGGTTCCTCTTGCTAATGTTTGTGTTAAATGAAAAACACTAAATTGAGATAATCATGCATGAATCCTTCATGAGGCATTAACAGTAGAAAGTTGGAAACAAAGCTGACATCTAATTACACTATAACTAGTCAAAAGGCAGAGGGAAACTTACGCTGAAAACATTGTGTGATACTTTCACCTCCTCTTAAAAGAAAAATAGTTTTTCTAATTATATTAAGGCTGTACAGTATAATTAGGAAAAATATTAAGGTAATTACACTCAGGTAAGCTGAAAACTAGTATGTTCTTTGAGAATCTCTATTTTCAAGCAATGAAAAGTGTGTTAACTATGAAGCTTCACTACTTCAACTTTTTAAAATAGAATAAGTCCAGAGCAATTTAATCTCATGGCATGCTTCTAATAGATACAAATCTACTAATAATGCATTTGCCCTTGGGAGATTTGCAAAAGCTTACAGTACTTGCTCATGCCAACAGAGTCATTTTATTCATCTGTTACCGTTTTGGTTGTTTTCCTGTCTACTGACTTTTAATAATTGAGATTGTATATTGTACCCACTCCTTTCTCTGCAAACATTGACCCTTAGCTGTGGTGGCACTAGCCATCTGGAACTGTCTGCCCTCTTCTCTTCACATCACTGGAAACCTAATTCACTGTTTGCTAAAGTACAAAACTCCCATTTAGCTCAGTGGGAGTTTAAAGAAAGATGAGTGGTAGATTGAACACTCATGATCACCTACCCAGTTTTGAAATGCGGCCAAAATATTGCCACTCTTGTGAAAAGGGATCTGTTTTCCACATTAGGAATGAGCATATATTTAATGTAAATATCAAAACAACAATACGTGTTGATCAAACAAATTCATCTTAGTCATTTAAAAACATATTTATCCAGGTTGCATTTCTCTGAGAAATAATACTTTTTCCACTTAAGCAAGAGTCGCATTGCTTCCATGCTGTGAATGAGACAGTTGAAGAAGGAGTTTCATAAAATCACTACATCATGACGTTAAATACTATAAATCACGTGTCAAATGCACCACCATTGAGATTTATCAATCACCACTATTTTATCTTTTTTTAAAACTCAAAAAACAAGGACTCTTTTAGGTATTCTCAGGTAATAAGAGTCTATTCCTATGTTGACAATACAACTAGGTCTTTCCAGAACCCCAGGATAATCAATATAGTCAAAGACTCAAGGGGAGAGGTGAAGAAATGTGAGTTTCCAAGAGTATATAGACTATATCTTAAAGGATATTTAGAATTCATAACATCTTTACCAAATCAGTCCCTATTTAACAAAAAATATTTTATTAGTTATGAATTATTTGAAACAAACTAATTTCATCAGTTTTGCTTCACAATTGTGTCTGGTTATCTCATTTTCTTTCTCTCTCTCTCTTCCCAAACTCTCTTTCTCATTCTCGCTTTTGCTCTCATTGTCTCTATAAGGACAGACTCCAGGATGTGAAGGCCCTGGACAACTTTTTCTAAGATGCCTTTCTATATCCATAAGGCCCATAGAGGTATAGTAATTTATCAATTAAAGTTTGACAGTCTCTGGAGTATTACTGGTCTATATTGATGTCACAGTACATGTTTAAAAAGATGGCTGACCCAGGCATTGCTTGAGGTTCAGAAGTTCAATATCATTGGAATTTTATTTTCTCCTGCTTCTATCTATTTTGACTCTTTTCTCAGTCATTTCTGGACTAGCAACCCTACTGTTGAAAAACCTACAATAAGACAATATGATCATCTCTGGGCTAGGGTTCCCAAATAATTCTCCACAGAGAGATTCATCCTGACAACATTGGGCATCAGTCCTGCTGCATGCAATTACCCCAACCTTGGAGACAAAATAAAATAATAATAATAATAATAGAGATAATACTATGCTGTGTGTCTAGACCCAACTATATTTGTATTTGTGGAGTAAAGGTATAGATACTCCATCAACCACATTAATGGACTGAAAATAAAAAAAAATAATGGTTCTCAAGGAGAAAATGAATTTTAATATTCAGAAAACTTGGACTGGTACTCAGCATTTTATATTAATAAACAGTCTTTCTAAAATCTTAACATATCCTGTAAACAATGTTAGTAATATACATGAAGTTGAGGATTAGTGCGAACAGTGTAAAGAGATCTTCTAAGTTCTTATTATTTCGTTGGTAGGTGATATTAAAAGCTCCTACATTATTTACTGATTCATCTCTAAAACTTCCTTTAGCAGAAGTGAATTGCAGGGAAAGGAGAGAAACAACTTTACTTGGTATCTAAGCTTTTATAGATTAGCTCTATTACGTCTTTATAAAACTTGAAGAAAACTCCTGAAGCAATTCTCTGTGTTGTTCAAGAGGTCGTCAGGACTATGGTGCAGGGCAAAAATAGCATTGCCACATATCAAGATTTTGTTATAATAGCAACATGTTGCAGATACATTACTTGATAAGCAATTTGCTGTTAGAATGAAAAATGAGATATTCTAATAAATCAAGTATTTCAGGGATAGAAAATTATCATATTATTCTATTTCAATTTTATCAAATAGCTAGAATATAATAAAATATACCTAACAAGAGAAATATAGCTAGCATTGGTTTGATAAATTACATTGAAGTTTTTGATACAAGCTGGATATTATTTCCAGTAAACTATTGATTGCTACTTGCATCTATATGTCACCTCTCCATCTCACTACTCCATATATCTCTTGAAAATTCTCTTAGTAGTTTCAAGATGTTCACAGATAGAATAATACCACTTTAATGTGTTTGTTTTTATTTTTGAATGTGTTTTTTGCAATCAGTAAGAAAAACCTCGCAAAGTGTATTTTTAAAAGAATGCAGTGACTCTAAAGGTACATCCAAAATTTACTGAACGTTGAAGTCATTATCGCAAAGTTCAATTTTCTACACACTAGAGTAATATGGAGATGCCCATTAATAGAAAACGCTTTATGAAAAAATGTAAATAAAGTCATTTAATCTTACTAAAATGGCACACCATTTTCTTTAATTGTGTATGTAACAGTATTTTTCCTTAATCTCCTGAATTTCATAGTATAATATGAAATATTGTTAAGCAGCCAACATAGGTCTTTAAATTATTCCACATAAAATAAGCAAACTAAAATATTCCCAAAGGAAACACAGTAATATAATAGTTTCCAATAAGAAAAAGGTAAGTCTTTAAACCTCTTCTTCCTCTAATGTCTTTCCCTACATTATATATGTACATTCCATACTTGTAGCATAGTTTTAACTTGCTGCATGGTATGACTTGCTACACAAGACAGTTGAAACCAGTCCAAGCATTCCATCCAACTAATGTTTAAAGTTTTTGAATGGATATAGAAATTGGCTCTCCAAGTCTTAAAATGTGAAACTTATACTTGCCTAATCTGAGTTCCTTCCTCAAGAAATCAACTGCCAGGCAAGAAACTGTAAATCACCAATCACCAAATTCAGACAATAAGCCGCCAGAACCCTCATTCATCTTGATTTGATTATCCTATTTTTTTTTTATTGTAAAGATGTGGGGTACAATTCAGGGTTAGATATACAAACATTGATCATGCAGGTACACTTGTTGATGAGGTATGCTCCTTCCTCCCCTAGCAGTTTTGCTTATCCTATTTTTAAATACTGTTTCCCAACTCCTCTTCCTTACCCTTCCCTAATTTCTGTTTTCCACATGTAGCTACTTTCTTGCCCTGCTGTTTAAATGCCTGCCTTTATTCAGGAAGGGGAGACAGATTTGAGACTAACCTCCTGTCCTTTCTGACTGACATCTGAATAAATAAAGCTTTTTTCGTGGTAGTACTCATTGTCTCAGTGATTGGTTTTATGTGCAGTAAGCCATGGAACCTAAAGTGAAATCTTGGGATTTTGGAAAAACAGTAAGGATATATTTGTGTAAATATTTTTGAATTTCTAAATTTATATATATTTGGCTAAATATGTTTCAATTTTGAAGGAACTACAATATATTGTCTCTGATTTGGCCCATCAGTCATTTCTTCTTTTTCATGAGCAACACCTTAGCTTTTTCATCCACAAGGATTGCATGCCCTCACCACAAAGCACCATATGGTCATCTTTAAATGGTACACTTGGCTGTGGTAGCCTTGAGTTTCTCTTATTTTATACCAGAGTTTGATCATTTGCATTATTTTCATAAACTCTTTCGTCTTCATTCTTTTCAAATTACAGATTAAATTGTATAAGTATTATCAAGTAATTCTTTTCAAATTACAGAGCAATTGTAAAAGTAAATTTATGCATATGATCTTCTATGCCATAATTTTCAAAAGTGATTTATTTCAAATAAAGAAAAATTACTTTGTGAGAGTATTTTAAGAATATTCTCTAAGGCAAATTGGCAAACAATATTTATAAAAGGTGAGATCATCAGTGTCACAGTTATTTGCATTTGCCATCATAGTGCAAAAACAGTTGTAGACAACAGACAGATAAGTGTGAGTGTATTTCAATATAACCTTATATATGGAGATTGAAATTTGAATTTCATATATTATCACAAAATATTATTCTACTTTTGACTGTTTTCAAGCATTTAACATTGTTAGCTTGTGAGTCATATAAAAAATATGTGAACCAGATGTAGCAAACAAGCTGTGATTGATCATCCTTACATTAAGAGAAGAGAAACTATGCATATTTAATTTTCAAAAGTTTTAAACCATGTAAAATAAAACTTTAAATTTTACATGATAATATAAAATAAAAATAAAGTCTCTCTTCTCATCATCTTTGAAGTATATGGCACCATTTTATTTTGTATTATTAAAATTTAATCAAAATATGTGTCCACCTATTATTTTAAAAACCATAGTACAGATGTATTATAATCAAAAGCAGGAAATCAAACACCAATATCTCATCACCAGATCTCCTTTATATTCACTTGAAGCATTATCACTTTTGTACTTCAGAATATCATCTGAATATGTCAAAATAATATAACTAAATTATTCCTCGTATTATCAACATTTCTACTCTCTATATCCAACCTCTCAATAAAAGTATAATTTTTTCATTTATTTCATTAAATCACTTTTCAAACTTTAAGTGATATTTTAAATTTTTTATTTCATTTTGTATCAAATATAAACAAATCTTTCTTCATGGCCAGCATGTTTTTACTAGTAATAGATGCTCTATTATAGAAAATAAAAAGGTAAGGTGCCAAAGTAGGATTTGTGATTGTTTTTTGTTTACTACTGCCAAATTGCTAAGTTAGTAATTATTTTAATATTTATTATTTCTGCTAAGATTATAATATAAAAGAATCAAGTAAAAAATATCATAGTTAATAAACCGTATATCAGGGTTTTGTTTCTGTGCAGTTTTTCATTTCCCAGGTTGCTATGTAACATAAATCCTTTTTAGTGGCAGCAGACAGGCCTGGGCTTTTGGTGTGCCATGTACATGCTGCAAATATAAATATATGGCTTAACTCTGGCATATGATTGAATTAGGGGTCTACAGTAGGCATCCTGAAATCAACCTAGGCTCTGTTGTTTCAATACACATGTTTTGCTGTCTATGATTGCAGCACAGTCACAGCCTTAGAATTGTTCTAATATTCTATCACTTGTTTAGGCTACTGCTTCACAAACTCCATTTCATCTTTTATTAATTTATGTTCTTGATTTGTTAAAATGCATCTCGTGGGAGTTCCAGTAAGATGGCAACGGCATAGGTGGAATTGCGAGATTCTCCGAACATGAGTTCCCATAAAGACTCTTACTTTTCTTCCCTCACCCCTCTGCCCACCACCAGTTGCACCTGTCCGAGGCCTGGGGACCCTCAGTCCCACACAGGGCCGGACATTGTGGTCCCCCGCTGCTGCTGCTCCACTATAGTGACTGCCATCCACATGGGAGTCTCAGGTCTTGACACCTTCCCTGGTTACATCGTCTCACCCAGCACCCAGCACCAAGCCACCAGTCACCTAGGGAGGCTCTCAGCACCCGCCCCTCAGAGATACCGGTTCCATTTCTGGCTGAAGTACCCTGTGAGGGGCCCAGGGACACTCTCACTGCACACTGCCTGCCCACTGGAGCTTTGGATTTCTGGATTTCTGGGCCCACCCTGGCTGAGGTACCCAGTGAGAGACCCCATGCTTGTGTAAGGGAACAACATATCTTTTTTTTTTTTTTTTTTTAGTTGGAGTCTCACTCTGTCGCCCAGACTGGAGTGCTGTGGCCTCTCCTGGCTACTGCAGCCTCGACCTGCTGGGCTCCGGTGATCATTCCACTACAGCCTTCCAAGTAGCTGGAATTACAGGCATGCACTACCATGCCCGGCTGAGTTTTTGATTTATTATAGAGATGAGGTCTTGCTGCCCAGGTGGATCTTGAACCCGTGGGCTCAGGCAATCCACTTACTTCAGCCTCCCAAAGGTGCAGGATTACAGGCTGAGCCACCAAGCCAGCGGTAATAGCATATCTTAAGGAGGTGCTGATCAGAGGCTTTCAGCTCCAGAGGAGGGAACTCCCAACTCCCTCCTCCACCCCAGCCTGCTGGTGACACCTTGGATCCAGTGCTCAGCTGTGTAGCTGATCCCTGGCACCTCGCAGGCCACCATAGCTCTTTGTAGTGGATCATCCAGGGACCCAGACGAATGGAGAGAAAGGATTCACAAAAAAGGAGCTGCCACTGTGGCCATTCTCCAGGCAGAGATTTGCATCACCCCACCCACCTATGAGCAGCCTCCACCTCGGTTCCTAAGGTAACTTCGCTAAACAGGGGACAACCCCCCCCCATGCTGAATCAGACACAGGAAACTAAGCATTGCAGACCTCCCAGGCAGCAGGCTAAAAGAACAAACCCAAGTGCAAGTAAATCTAGCTGCCTGCAATGAAAGCAAAGAGGAGAGGTTGGAGATCAGAGCTGACGAGACTTTAGACACTCAGAAAAGATTCCAGAGTTCATCTGATTTCTTATTTTGACTTTTGATTTTATTATTTTGACTGTTTTGCTCACTTTTGTTTGCTTTTTGACTTACACTTTTGACTTACACTTTTGTTTGCTTTTTGCCTTTTGTTTATGTTAGGGATAACGCATCAAAAGTCACAATTTTATTGGTCTGTCTTTGTGTAGCTACCAGTATTCTTTAGGGAATTTTGCTTGCGTGTTTTCTCACTTCTCCCCAGACTTGTGTCTCTTTTTCACCTGTTAGTTGGTAAGTATGTCTGTTTTCCTTCTTACTCTTCTGTTTCTAACTTCCTACTGACCCCCCCCCTCCTCCATTATTTTCCTCTTTTGTACATCCTTTTGTTCCAGGGTCAAACACATATCCTACTGCACAGATTGTAAGGCAGTGGGGAATAGGTTCCAGTGTGCTCATACACCTGTTTGTGGATGCTGGAATCAACATATAGATTCTGAATCACAGCTTCCCCCTCAATTAAACCACAAAACTGCAAAAAGTATAGCCTGCAGCTCACATTCCAACCTAAAAAGTGAACAAAGCCAGAGGACCCCAATAAGGAAGAACAGGAGATTGCACAAGCAAAGCAAAAGCAACCCCACCTTCCCTGAAAAACAGAATTAAAGAAGGGGAGGGAAAGGGGGAGAGAGAGGAAAATCTACACAAATGAAAAAAAAAAACAAAAGAAGAATATGGGTCTCTCCCAGACCCCTGGGAAGGCAGACACTGAGAAAACTGACTTCAGAATGGAAACAATGAAGAGCCCTCAGAATGACTGGTCTCAAACTACAAACCTAGATATCAAGACATTAATGGAGAGATTAAAAAGAATTGAGGAGAGAGAAGAATAAACTAGGAAGGAGCTGATATCTGAGATAACAGTAATAAAGAATACTGTAAATGAAATAAATAACAAACTGATAAGCATGGATAGCAGAATTAGCCAAGCAGAAGAAAGAATCTTAGAGCTTAAGGACCAAAATGTAGAACTAACCCAAACTGTTAAAAACACAGAAAACAAGCTTAAAAAGACAGAACAAAATCTTCAAGAGATGAGCAATTACTTCAAGAGACCGAACCTAAGAGTAATTGGCCTTCCTGAGGCAGAAAGTGAGACAGAGACCACACTGGAACAAACTTTCCATGAGATTATTCAAGAAAACTTCCCTTATCTCATCAGTGATGCAAAAACTCAAACACAAGAGATTCAGAGAATCCCTGCAAGACAACAAATGAGAAGACCAACTCCCACACACATAATAATTTGCCTAAACAAAGTAGGTATAAAAGAAAAAAATCCTAAAGGCAGCAAGAGAAAAAGCCAGATCACCTACCATATGAGCCTGCAATTCCCCTACTGGAAATATACCCTGAAGAACTCAAGTCACTCTATAAAAAAGATATCTGCACATGTATGTTTATCGCAGCATTGTTCACAATAGCAAGAACCTGGAAGCAACCATGCTGTCCATCAAAAGAAGACTGGATTAAAAAAATGTGGTATGTAAACATGATGGAATACTACACAGCCTTAAAAAAGAACAAAATCATGAATTTTGCAGCAACCTGGATGGAATTAGAGTCTATAATACTGAGTGATCTCTCACAGAAACAAAGAACTGAGTATCACATGTTCTCACTCATAAGTGGATCTTGAACAACTACTGTATTGCTATAAGAAAAGGATTGAAAGTGGTAGGAAACTGCAGGGAGGGAGTGGGGATGTGAGATTGGCAGTAGTCAATATCTGCTTGAGGAAGGGGGGACACACCTTATGGATAAGGATACCTGCACAATGAATATTTGTACCCCAAAATTTTAAATAAAAATTAAAAGAGAGAGAGAAACAGAAATGTTATGTTTATTATGGTTGTTATTTTCTTTTATAAGAGCATCTTTTGATTCTGTGTTGTTTTTATTTTTTGTGGAAAGTTGCATCTGTTCTTAAACTGATGCAAACCTTTTCTTTGGCATTCTCAGGACACAGATTTGTTTAAAAAAGGTTTTTTATTATTGAAATATCTGTATTTCCTCTGAAATATTTTATTCCACATTTTCATAGATTTCCATGTTATGAATATTTTCTCTCATAATTTTTGATCTTTAATTATATCTTTATATCTAAAAAGAGAGTAGTAAGGGAGTGGAGGAGTTGGGAGTAACCCTGGTGGAAGGAGAGTAGGTGTGGGTGAAGATGGATGCAACCGAGGCTGCGAACTACATCATGTAGGTTTCCTGTGGTCAGGCAGAAAGCATCCAAAAGCCCAATACTGAGGACATGACATCCAAAGATGACTGCTTTGACTCCAATGCCCGTTTTTGCATCCACTAGGAAAAACTGAGGAATGAGATGTGCACTGTCACATAAAGCAACTCTGTGTTTCACAACCAGCAATTCTTCAAGGACAAGGTGGTACTGAACGTGGAGTTTGGTATAGAAATGCTCTGCATGGTCACTGCCAAGGCTGGGGTTCACAAAGTCATCAGGAGCCAATGTTCAAGTATCTTTTTGTGGTGAAGATCATCAAAGCCCACAAATTAGACCACTTGATGACCATCGTAAAGTGCTCGGTGGAAGAAGTGGAGCTCCATTGGAGAAGGTGGACATTATCCACAGCGAACAGAAAGACTACTGCCTCTTCTACAAGTTCATGCTCAACACCGTGCTGTATGCCCAGGACAAGTGGCTGGCACTCAATGGCCTCATCTTCCTCGACTGAGCCACACTACACTTGGCAGCCATCAAGAACCAACAGCACAAAACTACAAGATCCACTGGTGGGAGAATGTGAATGATTTTGCCATGTGTTGCATCAAAGATGTGGTCATCAAGGAGCCTCTGGTGGATGGTGGTGGACCCCTTGCAGTTGCTTACCAACACCTGCCTTATACAAGAAGTGGAATTCTACACCATCTAGGTGGGGCACCTGAACTTCACCTTCCTCTTCTGACTGCAAATGAAGCTGAACAACTATGTGCATGCCCCGGTGGCCTGCTTCAACAATGATACCACCTGCTGCCACGAGAAGACCAGCTTCTCCACCCACCTTGAGTCCCTGTACATGCATTGGATGTACACAATGTTCTACATGAAGGATCACCTGATGGTGAAGACAGGCAAGATCATCTTCAGCACCATAGGCATGCGGTCCAAAGTCAAGAACAGCTGGCACCTGAACTTCACCATCAACCTGAACTTCAAAACTAGCTGTGCGAGCTGTCCTGCTCCATGGACTACTGAATGTGCTGAGGCGGCCCTGACTCTACTGCCCTAGCAGGTCTGGCCCTGCAAGGGTCCAGGGGCTGTGCATTCTTTAGGTGGTTTGGGGGCTCCCTCTTCCTCTCCCTTACTCCCTCATAAAGGGACTGGACTGGGGGGATGGGAAGGGCACATAGAGACTGGTTTTCATAACTTGTGTTTTATATGGTTGCATTTACACCAATAAATCCTCAGCTGAGGGAAGAGAGAGTGAGAAAGAAAGAGTACTAAAGTAAACAGAAATACTTTGCTTTGTTTTGCATACAGTCAACTTGTTGGGTTTATTGGATAATTAATGCTGCAACATCATGTATTTTAATGGATTATTTCCCAGATAATGGTAGATGGAAACCTTTTCTCTTGGACGCTTTTCTTTCACCTCATAAGAATCATCTAAGCACTTAGAAAAGTGCTACATCAATGCCTACATTCTGATAATGTGGAGAAGTCTAATATGTATATGTATATATAGAGAGAGATTTTTTATGCTGATGTTCAATTTGCATGCAATAAAGTGTTTGCATTTCAATCCCATATCTCAAATAATTTTATGTTTCTTTACAATTATATAGCTACTATATAGATTAGGATTGAGAACATTTTAGTGCCCATAAGGCTGTCTCATGTCATCTTCTATACATGTCATTGACTAACCACCTCTCTGACCTCTATGACCATAGATCAGTTTGTCCTATGTCTGGATGTAATTTAAATACAGTTATACAGTATTTGGTCTTTTTTGCCAGTCTTCTCTAATTCAATGCTATTCCTGTGAAATTCATCCATGCTGTTGTGTTATCAATGGTTCTTTCTTTTCAATGACATGCAGTATGACATTGTGTGAATGTACTAAGACACATTTATTTTTCTGTTGATAGACACTGAGTAGTTTCCAGGTTGAGCTTGCATAAATAAAACTGTTGTATTTTTTTGTGTTTGTTTTTGGTGAACATATAGTTTATGTCCTTTGGCTATATAGCTAAGGTAAAAATTTTGGGGTCACAGTGTAAGTATATGGCTTATTAGATTCTGCTAAAGAGTGTTCCAGAGCAGTTGTAACAATTTACATTCTCAATAAATATACAAAAGTTTCAATAGCTTCAGTAGCTCTTGGTTGATCTAATTTTAGTTTTAAACAAACCCTTTTTTCTAATGGTAGTTTTAGGTTTTATATGCCTGGTCTATTTCAGTTTTCCATAACTCATACAGTCCAGTTTTATTCCTTAAGAAGATTTACTTCTAGGGTAGGCTGTAACCCTGAGAAAATCTAAGGCATGCTTTTTGGGGTTTGGCTTAAAATTGTGAGGTGTTTATAAAGACCCTTCTTGTTGAAATAAATTTTAAAATACCTACAAGAATAGACAGGTATATATTGAATTGGAAGATTCAATATTTTCAAGATGCCAATTTTTCTTCAATTATTCTATAGTTTCAATATGGTCTCAAATATCATCCCAGAGTTCCTTTTCTACTTGTTGAAATTTTAAAGTTGATTACAAAAGGAACTTTAGGATATCTAAATTCATCTTGAAAAAGGAAAAAATAGTGTATAAGACTCACTGTCTTACTTAAAAGTGTATTAAAAATCTATGTTGGTCAAAATAATGTGAGAGTGGAATGAAAAGAGACAAGTAGATTAATGAGAGCCCAGAACAGGAGCATAGAAATTTACTTATATGCCCATGTGATATTTGCCAAAGGTGCTAAAACCACCTGAGTTAAAAACATAACATACTTAATAGAAGATATGATGAAATATTTTTATGAGTTTGTATTAGGTAAATCTTTTGTATACATGCCACAGAAAGCAATAATTGTAAGAAAAATATGTGATAAATGGAACTGAGCAAAACTAAAAATTTCTGTTAATTGGAAGGCATAGTTAGACACAGAAAATAAATAGTTAAATTACAGATTCAGAAAAATATGCATATAATATATGTTTGATAATGGTATGAAAGATATATTAAAAATCCATGCAAGTCAATTATAAAAGGTTAGAAAATGCAATTAAAAATGAACAGAAGTTTTGAACAAATACTTCACAAAAGACAAAGTATAAATGATCAAAACATATTTTTAAAAAGCCACTCAATAGTATTAATCATTAAGGAAATGCACATTGAAGCCATTTGTGTATTCATCTAGGAATAAAAGGAAATGTATGTATACAAGAAAACATACACAAAACTCCTTATAGGAGCTTTATTTTAAATAGTTTCAAAGTGGAAACAGATTATTTATCAATAAAAGACAGGCTTAACAAATTGAAGCATATTCATACCATGAATTTGTATTAAAAAATTAAAAGATCGAATGACTGGCATATGTAATAGTGGAACAAATCTCAAAATAATTACCCCAAGTATACATACATACTCTATAATTCTATTTGAAATTCTAGGTCAGGTAAAGCTTTTCTGTGGTAGAAAATAAATGAATGCAGTGGTTGTCTCTGGAAGCTGGAGAGGAAGAAGAATGGAGAAACTTCTGTTTTAATGACATTATATTATATCTTGATAGGAAATTATTTTACATAAATGCATCCTTGTTAAAACTAAGTCAAAATATACTTGCAACCAGTACATTGCATTATGTTAAACCTTACATCCAAGAGGAAAAAAATTATTCTAAAAATGTATTGAATTCCAGTTAATGATATGCATGCTGACATATTTATGGAAGAGTACTAATAAAAATAAGATACATTAATGCACAGTTATTATTGTGAATAGATATGGGATATATTATGTGAGCTAAAATGTTAACAACAGGTCATTGTAACACAAATATTCATTGCAAAATTATTTCATCTTTGCTGAATTGTTGGGGAAAATGGACTATAAGATAATGATCAAAAAATGAAAGATAACATAGAAAATAAAAGTAAATCCTAGGTAGCATCTAAATTGCTCTTTAAATTTTTTTCAAAGAAAAACATGGACTCAAATATTCACTTGTTAATACAAAATATTAAGAAGAAAAACCAAAGAGCTGCCTCAGTTAAGAAAATTTCTTTGGTGATTTCCACGATGATGGTGGCGTACCCAGTCAGACTGCATGAGTCCCTATGTGTGTGAATGATTATATGGACAAATCTGCATGTTTTTCTGTGTGTAAGTGGGAGTATGAGAGACTAAGTGGGAATTTGAGATCAAGTAGCCCAGGGCCTCCTGGTGAAGTCACTGGTGCGGCAGCTGCTCTGCTTGGACTCTAGTGTTTCCTGGAGCACAGAAACTGAGTACCATCTTCTAAAATCAGCAGAGCTTTTCTCAGGAAGAACTGCTGGCATGATTGCTGATCCCAACACCACAGCTCCGGGCTGCGGAGGGAGTGCAGCAAGGGAGCCTGAGGCAGAGTCCTGGGGAAACAGTTGGGAGAAACCACTCTGAGTCTGGATTGGGCTCCAAAGCCTTGCTCCAAAGCCTGGATCAGGTTCCAAGATCCAGATACTGTTGTAACTGTTGGAGAGGGAGCTATCAACATCACTGGTAGCAGAAGCAGCAGCCAGCAGAGAAACCATACAGACCCTTTAACACCTGGGCAGAGAAGTGCTCCAGGGCAGTCCTTGCAGAACTGCAGAATTGCATCTCAAGACCAGGGCTGATCTCTTTGTGACCTCAGAGAACATTTCTCCCAGTGCACAAGTCCCCAGGTGATTCATCCTCCACCCCGAGCCAGCTGCTGGGTGATAGATGCAGACAGTGGAACTTACTGAGAAGGCGGCTGGTGAGTGCCTAACTGACCACTGACCTGCCTCCTCCCCAGCAACAAGTGAAAGAGATCAGGAGGGCAAGGCAGAGAAGGAAGACTCCATTCCCCTGCCATGAACTGGATGCCCTGGGAGCTGTGACAACACTGGGAGAGAAAGAACAGTGGTGAAATCCCAAGAGATGCTGTGTCAAGTTATTTCAGCCCCCTTCCCTCACTCTGGCTTGAGAAAAATTGCAGGCGGGTGGTGGGTGGTGGTGGTGAAGATTCTAACATCTTAAGTTCCAACAGCAAATAGAGAACCTCCAGTAATAGTCTTCCAGTCACAAAACCCATTAAAAATGGGATTCCTTCATCTTAAAGAGACATACTAAAGCAGAGAACTCTTTATCAACATTTTGGTGGGGGGAGTATTGATTTGTTTGCTTATCTCATTTGGTTGCTTGGTTTATTTTCTATTTTCTTTCCTCATTCTACTTGTTTCTCTTTGTTCTTTCTGGGTTTTTTTTCTTTTCTTTTTTCTTTCTTCTTTTTCTCTCTCCTTCCTTCCCCTTTTTTCCCCCTTTTTCTTTCTCTTCTCTCTCTTACACCTTCTCTGGTCTCAGGAGCTATGCAGGCATACCCACTATAAGGTCATATTGTGCAGAGTTGGAGAATGAGTCCCAGCTGGCACACTCTACAGATACCAAACATTATGATCTTTCAATAGGTTCTAAATCCTTGCAGCCCCTTCCCCATCTTCTGAAATGCTCAAAATTGTAATGAGACAGAACAATGCCCCAAACCCAGCCTTACTTCATAATTGGACAAACCCAAAGTCCTGACTCCAGGAAGCACAAAAGGTAGAGCATATATCAGAGGTGACTACTTCTCCATTTTCCACTGATCAATGGAGTTAAAAAGAAAAATAAGAAAACTGCTACAAATGAAGAAAAACTGCCTGTAACCATCAGAGTCCCAGCGGAGAGTCAATGCTAGAAAGAACAGCTACTGGGCACAAACAATGATCACCCAGAACCACAGTACCTAGGAGGTACTCACAGAGAACAGAATGAATAAAAATCAATAAATGGAAGGACTAAAACTAATTTAAGTTGCAACAGAGCTAGACAGACTCAAGAAAGTATACTTAGAAATAACAGGGCCAGGCACAGTGGCTCAGCACATAATCACAGCACTTTCAGAGGTTGAGACAAGAGGGTTGCCTGAGCCCAGGGATTAGGGACCAGCTTGGGCAACTTGGTGAGACTTTGCCTCTACAATAAACCAAAAAATAAGCTGGGCATGGTAGAGTTTGCCTGTAGTTCTAGCTACTTAGAAGGCTGAGGTTTAAGGATCATCTAAGCCCAAAAGACTGAGGCTGCGGTGGCTGTGAGCATGCCACTGCATTCTAGCCTGGGTGACAGAATTAGATTCCACCAAAAATAAAAATAAAAATATAAAAAGAAGTAAATAAATCAATAACAGAAATAAAGAACTCCATCCAATAAATAATTAAACGGACAATCATGGAAAGCAGAATTGACCAAGCAGAAGAAAGAATCTCAGAGCTGGATAACCAAAACATGGAATTAAGCCAATCTATTAAAAAATATAGAAAAAAAAAAGGAGAAGAAACTCTCCAGGAGATGTGTGATTTTATCAAGAAATCAAACATATCTCTTCATAGAAAGAGAAAGAGAAATAGAAAACACCCTGAAATAAACATTCCATGAGGTCATTTAAGAAAACTTTCCTGTCTGGGGATGGGGAGACACCCCTTATCAACAAGGGTGCCTGAATGAAGCATATTTGTATACCTAACCCTTAACTGTACCCCACAATATCAAAATAAAAAATATTGATATATATATATATATATATATATATATAAAAAAGATGTGGAGTCCATGGATACAAAGGGCCAAACGTATTTTTATTGTGTGTGATTGGAAAGCCATAATTGTAAAAATTCATAAAGCAAATAAACTTCGCAGGTAATGTGAGAATTCACTACAGTCCAGGAACAATAATGAATACTTTTCAAATTCAGCAAAAATTCTATGAAAATAACAGATCTTGATAAATGATCTGCATTTCTGGTGCTCTTTATTTTTAACCTTTTATAATATTGATATTCTTATTTGCTAAGAAAGCACTCAAAGAAAAATTTAAACTCAAAATATAATGTATTGTCTCAATGAAAGATAAAAAAGAACTTAAAGTGGAAAGAGTTATTGGATTTTAACTTTGAATAAAAATGTAGTGTAAGTTATTCATAGGAGTCAAAAACTGTAATGAAAACTGTTAGTATTTACAAGAAGTAAGGAGTAAAGTAAAATTCTGCCAATCTTCAAAGACTATAATATTAACAGATAATATCATATAGAAATAAAACCATACCATGAAACCTCACCAATCTTGATGTACTTATTTGGAATTTGTGACAATTTTGGCAAAAGCTTTGTAAAAGTTTACTTTTTCACCATTATTAATCAAATTATAGAATAAACAATATTCATAAAGATAATGTTTAAATTATTTTAGAGAACAAATTATGTTCAAATATCTTGAACATACCATACTTAGTAAAAATTTACATGTGAATTATAAACATTTAATCTATGCTGTAAAGTCATTCTCTTTAAGATCTCTGCTATTTTGTACTTGTTTGGTCTTAAAAATAAAATTGTTTATTTAAAGATATTTTATCATTCCATCTTTTAATTTTTAATAGGCTCTTCTCTACTCAAACAAGCTGTTACTTTACGTAAATAACAGTGCAAAATTTTAAAAAAAGAAAATTTTTCTTATCTGTCCAGAGATGACTACACAAGCACAAGAGATTCAGAGAACCTCTGTAAGACATCTTATGAGAAGACCAACACCTAGACACATAGTCATTTTTCTATACAAAGTAGGTGTAAAAGGAAAAATCCTAAAGAGAGCAAGGAAAAAGATCAGACTACCTACCAGGGAAGACTGATCAGAATTGCTGCAGACTTATCTGGAGAAATATTACTGGGCAGAAAGAATTGGACACCAATCTTTAATGTTCTCAAAGATATACAATTTCAACCAAGAGTTTTCTGTCCAGCCAAGATAAGTTTCATTAGCGATGGAGAATCAAAATCCTTCCCAGACATCCAATCCCTAAGAGAATATGCTGCTTCCAGACTGACTCTACAAGAGACACTGAAAAAGGTGCAATGCACAGAAGGAAAAAAAAAAGAAAGACCATATACTTTACATGATCACAATCACAGAAACAACAGAACATAACATGCAAAATGAAAGCACACACCTGTATAAACACAAAAGCTAAACAAAACAACCTTTTAAGAGCATTATGATAGGGTCAAACTCTCACAATTCAATCATATGCTTGAATGTGAATGGACTCAATGAACCACTGAAAAGACATAGAATGGCATATTGGATTTAAAAAAACATATAAATCAGCTACTCAGTAAACTAAAAAGAGACATTTACTGTGTCGCTCTGATAGCTGGGGACTCAAATACCCCACTAACAACCCTAGATAGATCATCAAGGCAAAAAAAAAAAAAAATCAACAAAGAGATCCAGAACCTCAACTTGCTTCATGACCCAATGGACTTAATAGATACACTCCACCCAATATCCACAAGATATACATTCTACTCATCACTACACAAATGCACTCCAAGACTAACCACATCCTTGTCCATAAATCAAGCATAAACAAATTTCACAGGTTTGAAATACTGCTGTGTGAAAGGACAGACCGAGAGTGGGAAGCCATTTGTCATCTTGTTCTTAAACCCTGACACAATGATGAGAAAATAGAAGCTATGCTTTTAGAGAAATGCATACTTTGGGTATCATTAACTTTACCAACTTTGTCTTTTCAGAAACAGACTTCCAGCTATCTGAGGCAACTCATAGTGGCAATCAAGCTTGCCTAGAGTAAAGGGAATTTACAATGCCTAAGACATCATGCATTGGACAAGGACTGTAAAAGTCATGAAACTTGTAATTACAAAAGTTATAACCACTCAGAGGGAGAGCAGGTGGGGATTTGATCTTCCAGTAAATTAGGTACTATCTACAGGGAAGTCAAGGATCTCCCAAAGCTACCCACTGGGAATGCCTAGTAGATAAGGGGAGGTGCACCCTCCACTGGCTCCAAGGAATGTTGTTGGGGAAGGTGCAGGAGAATTAGAATCCTTGTCATGCCCTTCTCTAGGGGCTATATTAATGTGGGCACACATTAATGGCTCTCTGTGTCACAGGATCTCCAAGACATCCACAGGTGGTTGACACAGCAGTCACGACAGTCACATGCAACATCTCCAAGGGAAGGATTTAAGCCAGGACTCTGGGGGCTGCGGGGTCACACTCCCCTAGAGTGTAGGCCCACTCCCTGTCTGTGGGCGATGAACTTTTCTTAAATAAATCTTTTCTTCTCTCACCTTGGATTGTCACAATTCTTTGCATCTACTCGGATCTCTGGGTTCCTGGCACGCACCTCTGGCTTGCCAACCCCCACAGTGCTGCGCATCTCCCTGCACCTCTCCACCCTCACCTGGTTCATCAGTACCTTAACATCATGCACCTTCTAAGATCACAGTGGAATAAAATTAAATATTACCAGCAACCAAATTCCTCCCCAAATCACAAAGACATAGATATTCAATAGTATGTTCCTGAAGGACTCCTGGGTCAACACAGAAGTCAGAACATATTAAAAGATTCCTGGGAACAAATGAAAATTGAGAAATATCTTACCAAAACCTCTGGATGCCTTGTAATCAGTACTAAGAGGGGAATTTGTATCTGTACATTCACATCAAGAAAATAGAAAGATAACACATTACCAACCTAAAAAATTATCTCAGGAACCCAGAAAGACAAGACCACCAAAACCCTAAATTTAGCAGAAGAATCCAGATCATCAAAGCAAAATCCAAAATATGGGATATGGAAGACAAAAATATCATAGAAAGAAAACAGCAAAACAAAAAGCTGGTTCTTTGAAAGAATAAACAAGATTGATGGACCCCCCAGCCAGACTGACCAAGAAAAATAGAGAAAAGCACAAATAAACACAATCATAAGTGCAAAAGATCAAATCACAACTTACCTCAAAGAACTACAAAAGATTATCAGAGATTACTATGCACACCTGTATGGAAACAAACGCAATAACCTAAATGAAACAGAAAACTTTCTGACATCACACAACCATGCAAGGTTGAAGCAAAAAGACATTCAGACACTAGATAGACCAATAACAACCCAGGAAATTGACTCTGTCATGTAAAAGTTACCTACAAAAAAAGCTCTGGACCAGAAGAATTTCTACAAAACATACAATGAGGAGCTGTTACCAATCCTATTGAAAGTATTCCAGACAAGCAAGAAAGACAAAACTCGCCCAATCACTTTATAAAGCTAATATCACACTGGTACCCAAACCAGGGTAAGATCCAACAAAGAAAGAGAAATACAGGCCAATATTTTTAACTAACATAGGTGCAAAAGTCTCAACAAGATTCTAACAAATCAAATCCAACAGCACATCACAAAAAATCATACTTCACTTGAGGGATGTGTAAGTTTGAGAAGTTGCTGCTAGATAAAAAAGAAATCATTTAATATGACCAAGTAGACTTTATCCCTGAAATGCAGGGCTATGCAACATCTGCAAAACCATAAATGCAATTAAAGACATCAACAGATGCGAAAGCAAGAACTACATGATTATATCATTAGATATGGAAAATGCTTTTTATAAAATCCAGTATCCTTTCTTGATAAAAATTCTTGAACACCTAGGCATAGAGGCACCATAACTCAAAATAGTCAGAGCCATCTATGGTAAACCCACAGTCAACAAATTGCTAAATGCTCAAAATTGGAAGCATTTCCCCTGAAAACCAGAACAAGACAAGGCTGCCTACTGTCACCCCTCCCATTCAACTTAGTGTTGGAAGTCTTAGCTAAAGCAATCAGACAAGAAAAGGAAATGAGGGGCATTCAACTAGGAATAAAGAAGGTCAAATTATCCCTCTTTGCTGGCGATATGATCCTATACCTCGAAAATCCAAGAAAATCTGTCAAAAAACTCCTTGCACTGATAAAGGACTTTGGCAAAGTCTCCAAGTACAAAATAAATGTGCAAAAGACAGTTGCATACTTATACACAAACATCAAAAGGCAGAGAATCAAATAAAAAATCACAATCTCATTCACAATAGCCACAAAGTAAATGAAACACCTTGGCATGTTCCTTACCAGAGAAGTGAAAAATCTTTACAATGAAAACTACAAAACACTACTCAAAGAAATCAAAGATGACAAAAACAAACGGAAATATTTCCTGTTCATGGATTGGAAGAATCAACATTGTTAAGATGTCCATCCTACCAAAGGCAATCTACAGGTTCAACACAATACCCATTAAATTACCAGCATCATCCTTCTCAGTTTTGGAAACAATATTACAGAAATTCATATGGAAGCACAAATGATCATGAATAGCCAAAGCAATCCTTAGCAAAGGAAACAAAGTGGGAGGTGTCACACTTCCAGACTTTAAACTTTATTATAAGGCTACACTCATCAAAACAGCCAGGTATTGTTACAAGAACAGGCATATAGACCAATGGAACAGGATAGCGGTTCTGGAAGCAAAATCTCAATTTCTCAACAAACTCATCTTTAACAAAGATTCAACAACAACCATGTGAGTGAGGAGAACCTATTTAGTGAGTAGTCCTGGGAAAATGGATGATCACATGCAATCAAATTAAACAAGACCCCTACCTATCATCATACACAAAAACAACTCCAAATGGACCAAAGACCTAAATGCAAGATCCCAAACTTTAAGAATCTTAGAAAATACAGGAGATATCCTTATGGAAATTGGAATAGGCAAGCAATTTCTGATCAAAAGCCCATGACATAAGAGATAAGATAGAAAAGTGGGACCTCATTAAACTGAAAAGCTTCTGCAAAGCAAAAGAAAGCATCAAGAGATTGGAAAGACAGCACCCAAAATGGGGGGGGGGGAATTGTCAACTGTATATCTGACAAAAGTCTAACATCCAGGATCTACAAAGAACTCCAACCTGCCAAAAGAATAAAAGCAACGTCCCATTAAAAAGGGGACAAAAGACATAAATAGACACTTATCAAAAGAAGACATACAAGCAGCCAAAAGACACATGAAAAATGTTCAGCCTCATTAGTCATCAGAAAAATGCAAATCAAAACCACATTGATTCCACTAAATCCAGTAAGAATGGCCATCATTAATAAAACAAAAACACTAAATGCTTGCGAGGATGTGGAGAACAGGGAATGTTTCTACACCCTTAGTTGGAAGGTAAACTTGTCCAACCTCAATGGAAAAAAAGGTGTGGTAATTCCTAAAATAAATTGATCTTTCCTATGACCCAGCAATTACTTTTTTTGGAATATACTTGGAGGAGCTTAAATCACTCTACAAAAAAGATATCTGCACATGCATGTTTATTGCAGTCCTAGTCACAATAGCAAAAACAAGGAACCAACCATGCTGCCCATGAAAATTGGATTGGATTAAAACAAGTGGTACATATACATGATGAACTATTACACAGCCATAAAGTAGAACAAAATTATCGACTTTCCAGCAACTTGGATGGATTTGGAGTCTATAATACCCTGTGATCTATCACAGAAACAAAGAACTGAGTACCACTTGCTCTCACTCATAAGTGGACCCTGAACATTTACCATAATACTGTAAGAAAGTGATTGGCAGTAGTAGGGGGAGGCACACAACATCAAAAAGGGTATCTTATCTCAAACCAGCGAAGTGGAGACCAATGAGAGTTCCAAATGTTACCAGTATGATGACCACATGTTTACCTAATACTGAATTATACCCCAAATCTTTAAAACAAAATAATAAAAATAAATAAATAAAATATTCCAATAAAAAGAGAATTTCTTTTTATAAATATGCACTTTAACAAGGTTTCCCAAACAGCTACAAAAGAAAAAAAAAAACAGTAATTTGAAGTCCTGCCACAAAATGTAGATTCATATGACAAAAAATATAAATTTCTAAAAAGCTATTTTTAATTCATTCAAAAATTGAGTGTTTTATCTGTAAACCATACCTTATTCTAGAAAATAAAGCATAAAAGGATGAACAAAATATAAACAAGTTTTGCAGTATTTTGAATTTTGGTGAAAAATTAGAGAATCCATTGATATCGAGATGCTCAGCTTGGTGTAGAAAATTTAAACGTCTCTTGTGACTTGGCTGAGAACATAATTGTGAGAGACTTCTAGAGTACTGCATATGAGAGAATTAATCTGTAGTGCAAGGTTGAATGCAATCTAGCTTCAAAGTATTTTAAGGTATTATTTTCGTATACATTCACTAGCATTAAACACTTGGCCAACTTTTCAAAACCTATCTTACATTAGCACATATCACATGGTTACTAGAGTTTTAGCTGCCAAAATTATGACACAGACATGAAGTTCTATTGTATTGCACTACTTTCAAAACCAATCATAGACTATTCTTCCTCTGCCAGAACAGAAGTTCAGAAAGCATATTTATATGTGTAACAAACGAGGTTTAAAATTTCTCAATGCATCAAAAACAAAATAAGAAAGGTTGCTGATTATGAGCATATCATAATGGCATACTAAGAAAGGAAGGTGATTACAAAAGAAGTTGGCAATCCAGAAGCCACATCATTGTGACTCTAACCTATAATACATGCAAATTCAGAAATCTTACTATTTTAAAATAAACTTCACAATATTTCCCTATGCAAAAACCTTGACTTGCTTTCACAGTACAAATATTTTAAAAATCCAATATAGTATAATTAAAAAAAGTTCAAAAAGATTTTAGTCCAACAAATTAAGAATGTAGTCTAAGAATATTTTGCAGGAGATAAATATGGCCAACAAAAGTTTCAGAAGAAAATTGTACACTATAAATAAAACAAAAATAAGTATGATAATAATTTCAAAATTTAAAAGAATATAAAATCTCAATGATAAAAATAGCATTTTAAAAGTAAATATAGGTAGATAAGCATATTATTTCTGTTGCTGAGGAAAAGAAAGCACAAAAAGTTTGATTACTCTAAATAGAAACCTGGATTTTATTTCACAGAAAATAAAGATCCAAGGATTATAAAAATAAGATATAACAGGAATCACTGTATATAGAACTTGAATTTTTAAATCATTAATATAACATAATGAATGTAAAAAATTAACAAAATAGGTTCCCCTGCTCCCCCACGCCCTGCTCCCACCACCTCCCAGTGGTCCCTGGCCAGTGGACCTAGCCTCCTAAGGGGCTAGATTTTGGTGTGGGGAAGGAATGTATTAGTGTTGAAATGTACTAAATAGGAGCGTGAACTGAAGATGACGATGGCATAGATGGATCCGTGAGACTCTCTGAATGTGAGTTCCCAAAAAGATGCTTACTTTTCTTCTTGCACCCCCCTGCCCACCGCCAGCCACACTGGTATGAGGCCTGGGGACCTTTGGTCCCATGCAGGGCCAGATATTGTGGCCCGACCGTGACTGCTCCACTATATGTGATTCCGGCCAGCTGGGGAACCTGGAATCCCGAATCGCAGCTCCCTTCCTGACTGCATCGTCACAACCAGCACCCAGCACCAATCTGCCGGTCACCCAGGGAGGCTTTGAGCGCCCACCCTCAGAGATCCCAGTCCCATTTCTGGCTGAAGTGTCCTGTGAGGGACCCAGAACCACCACCTGCCCTCTGGAGCTTTGGAGATCTGAAGCCCCAGGCTCACCCTGGCTGAGGCACTCAGCATGTGACTGCAAGCCTGTGTAAGGGAGCAGATCCCCAAGCTGGTGTAAGATGCCAGTCAGAGGCTTCCAGCTCCAGAGGAAGGAATGCCCTACCCTATCCACCCCAGCCTGCTGGTGGCACCCTGGATCCAGAGCCCAACTGTGCAGCTGATCCTGCCTAGAGACCCATAGGAGCGTCCATAAGAGTGAAAGTAAAACTACCACCTCTGCTATTTTCAAGGCATATTTACATCGCATCACCCCGCCCACCTATCAGACCCTCCACCTCGGTTCCCATGCTGATGTCATTAAACAGGAGACAAAGTCCCTCCCCTACACTGAATAGAGACCAATGTCACAGAGCTCCCAGGCAGCAGGCTAGTTACCTGCAACCAAAACAGAGGGGAAAGGCTGGAGATTAAATCTTAAGAGATTTTATCCACTAAGGGGCAAGAGAGAAAAATCTACACAAATGAAGAAAAACCAAAAGAAGAATATGGGTCTCTCCCAGACTCCTGGAAGGGCAGACACTGAGAAAACTGACGTCAGAATGCAAACAATGAAGAGCCCTCAGAATGACTGGTCTCAAGCTACAAACTTAGATATCAAGACATTAATGGAGAGATTAAAAAGAATTGAGGAGATTCAAGAAGAAACTAGAAAGGAGTTGATATCTAAGATAAGAGTAATAAAGAATACTGTGAATGAAATAAATAACAAACTGATAAGCATGAAAAACAGAATTACCCAAGTAGAAGAAAGAATCTCAGAGCTTGAGGACCAAAATATAGAACTAAACCAAACTTTCAAAAACACAGAAAACAAGCTCAAAAAGGCAGAAAAAAACCTTGAAGAGATGAGCAATTATTTCAAGAGACAGAACCTAAGACTAATTGGATTCCTAAGGCAGAAAGAGAGACAGAGACCACACTGGAACAAACCTTCCATGAGATCATTCAAGAAAACTTCCCTTATCTAATCAGTGATGCAAAAACTCAAACACAAGAGATTCAGAAAACCCCTGCAAGACAATATATGAGAAAACCAACTCCTAGACACATAATAATTCGCCTAAACAAAGTAGGCATAAAAGAAAAAATCCTAAAGGCAGCAAGAGAAAAAGGCCAGATCACCTACCAGGGAAAACCAATTAGAATAGCAGCAGATTTATCTACAGAAACCCTGCAGGCTAGGAGAGCTTGGAGCCATATCTTCAAAGTCCTAAAAGATAAACAATTTCAACCAAGAATAACCTACCCGGCCAGATTAAGCTTCATCAGAGAGGGAGAATTAAAATCTTTCCCAGATATCCAATCCCTAAGAACTTATGCTGCCACCAAACCACCTCTACATGAAACACTTAAGAAAGTACTAAACACAGAAGAAAAGGGGGAAAAAAGAAGAACATTCTTTACAAGAGTACAAGAAAAAGAATAAAATACACATGAACCAACCACCAAAATGAAAGAAAGACAATAAACCAAATGGAAGAACAACTCTATAAGAACTCTGTGATAGGGATGAACTCTCACATTTCAATAATTAGCCTGATCGTGGATGGACTAAATGCACCACTGAAAAGACATAGAATGGCAAAATGGATAAAATATCACCAGGCAACAATATACTGCCTTCAAGAGACCCATGTCATTTTAAGGACATGCACAGACTCAAAGTAAGAGGATGAGAAACAAATTTTCAAGCAAATGGAACACAAAAGAAAGGAGGAGTCATGATCCTAATTTCAGACAAAATATCATTTAAGCTATCAAAAATTAAAAAAGATATGGAGGGCCACTACATAATGATAAAATATTCACTCCATCAACAAGAAATATCTATTCTAAACATATATGCACCTAACATAAGTGCACCAACTTTTATAAAGCAACTCCTAGGAAAACTAAAGAAAGATATTGACTCTAACACCATCATAACTGGGGACTTTAATACCCCACTCACAACCCTAGACAGATCATTGGGACAAAAAATCAGCAATGAGATCTTGAACCTCAATGTGACTCTGGACCAAATGGACTTAATTCGTACCTACAGAACACTCCATTCAAAGACCAGAGAATACATATTCTACTCATCACCGTATAGAACGTATTCCAAGATCGACCATATAATTGACCGTGAATCAAGCATAAGCAAATTTAAAGGACCAAAATTCTACCATGCACCTTCTAGGACCACAGTGGAATAAAAATAAACATTAACACCAACAAGTTACCCCCCAAACCCACAAAGAAATGGACACTAAACAGCATGATGCTAAACAATTCCTGGGTCAATGATGAAATGAAAACAGAGATCAAAAGATACCTGGAAACAAATGAGAATGAAGAAACATCTTACCAAAATCTCTGGGACGCCATAAAAGCTGTAGTAAGTGGGGAATTTATATCCCTACAAACACAAATGAAGAAAATGGAAGGAACACAAATTAACAGCCTAACAAGCCACCTACGGAAGCTGGAAAAGCAAGACCACATAAACCCTAATTTCAGCAGAAGAATTCAGAACACCAAATTAAAAGCCCAAATCCAGGACATAGAAGACAAAAAGACAATACAAAAAAACAATGAAACAAAAAGCTGGTTCTTCGAAAGGATAAACAAGATCGATGGTTCCTAGCTAGACTGACCAAGAGAAAGAAATAAAAAACCCAAATAATCCCAATCAGAAACACAAAAGATGAAGTCACATCTGACCCTAAAGAAATACAAAAGATAATCAGAGACTACTATGTACACTTGTATGGAAACAAATTTGAAAACCTCAATGAAATGGAGGACTTTCTGTCATCACACAACCTACCTAGGTTGAAACAAGAAGAAATTGAGACTAAATAGACCAATAACAATCAAGGAAATTGACTATGTAATAAGAAAACTACCTACAAAAAAAAGCCCTGGACCAGATGGCTTTCCAGCAGAATTCTACAAGACATTTAAGGAGGAACTGATTCCAATCCTACTGAAGCTATTTCAGGAGATTGAGAAGGATGGAATTCTTCCCAAATAACTTTATGAAGCTAACATCACATTGATACCCAAGCCAGGTAAAGATCCAAAAAAAAAAAAAAGAGAACTATAGGCCAATATCTTTGATGAACATAGATGCTAAAATTCTCAACAAGATCCTAGCAAACCGATTCAACAACACATCTCAAAAATCATCCACTATGACCAAGTAGGCTTCATCCCTGGGATGCAGAGCTGGTTCAACATTCATAAAACAATAAATGTAATTAAATACATAAACAGATGTCAAAACAAAAACCACATGATTATATCATTAGATACAGAAAAAGCTTTTGATAAAATCCAGCACCCCTTCTTGATAAAAACCCTCAAACATCTAGGCATACAGGGAGCATACCTCAAAGTAGTAAAAGTCATCTATGAGAAACTCACAGCCAGCATACTCCTAAATGGACAAAAATTGGAACCATTTCCCCTGAAAACTGGAACAAGACAAGGATGCCCACTCTCACCCCTCCTGTTTAATATAGTACTTAGAAGTCCTGGCTAGAGCAATCAGAGAAGAGAAGGCAATCAGGCATATTCAAATAGGAAAAGAGAAAGTCAAGCTATCTCTCTTTGCAGATGACATGATCGTGTACCTTGAAAACCCAAGAGAATCTGTCAAAAACCACCTTACGCTGATAAAGGACTTTGGCAGTCTCAGGATATCAAATAAATGTGCAAAAGACAATCGCATTTCTTTACACCAATAATAAACAAACAGAAACCCAAATAAGAAGCACAATTCCATTCACAATAGCCACTAAAAAATGAAATATCTTGACATCTTCCTAACCAGAGACATTAAAGACCTTTACAATGAAAACTACAAAACTCTGCTCAAAGGAATCAAAGATGACAGAAACAAGTTGAAAAATATCTCATGCTCATGGATTAGAAGAATCAACATTGTGAAGATGTCCATCTTACCTAAGGCAATCTTAGGTAAAAAGCTAAGATTGCTTAATTTAATTCAATTTAATTAATTCAATTGAATTTATTAAATTCAATTGAATTAATTTAACTTAATTAAATTAAATTAAATTAATTTAACTTAAATTAACTTAATTTAATTTAATTCAATGCAACCTATCAAATTACCAGCAACATTCTTCTCAGACCTAGAAAAAACAACCCAGGAATTCATATGGAAACACAAACGACCAAGAATAGCCAGAACAATCCTCAGCAAAAAAACAAAGCAGGTGGTATCACATTGCCAGACTTCAAACTTTACTATAATCCTACAATCATCAAAGCAGCTTGATATTGGTATAGGAACAGGCATATAGATCTATGGAATAGAATTGAGATCCCAGAAGCAAAACCTCAATGTCTCAACCAACTCATCTTCGACAAAGCCTCCACCACCTATCACTGGGGAGAGGAGAACCTATTCAGTAAATGGTGCTGGGAAAACTGGTTGACCACATGCAGAAGATTGAAACAGGACTCCTATCTATCCCCATACACAAAAATAAACTCCAAATGGATCACAGACCTAAATATAAAACCTCAAACAATAAGAACCTTAGAAAACGAAGGACACACCTTCGTGGAAATTGGAACTGGCATCCAATTCCTGAACAAAACTCGAAACCCACAGGCCATAAGGGATAAGATAGACAAGTGGGACCTCATTAAATTGACAAGCTTCTGCAAAGCCAAAGAAATCATCAAGAGAGCAGGGAGACAACCTATAGACTGGTAAAATGTATCTGCCAACTCCAGATCTTACAAAGGCTTAACATCTTGGATCTACAAGGAACTCAAACATGCTGAAAAGAAAAAGAACCAACAACCCCATTATAAAATGGGCAAAAGATATGAACAGACACTTCACAAAGGAAGACATCTAAGCAGCCAACAGACACATGAAGAAATGCTCAACCTCACTAATCATCAGGGAGATGCAAATCAAAACCACACTGAGATACCAACTAACTCCAGTCAGAATGGCAATTATCAATAACTCAGAAAATAATAGTTATTGGAGAGGGTGTGGCGAAAAGGGAACACTCCTACACTGTTGGTGGGAATGTAAACTAGTGCAACCTCTGTGGAAAGCAGTGTGGCGATTCCTAAAAGCTCTAAACATCAACCTCCCATATGACCCTGCAATCCCCATACTGGGAATATACCCTGAAGAACTCAATTCACTCTATAAAAAAGATAACTGCACACGAATGTTTATTGCAGCATTATTCACAATAGCAAGAACCTGGAACCAACCATGCTGCCCATCAAAAGAGGACTGGATTAAAAAAATGTGGTACATATATGCAATGGAATACTATGCAGCCATAAAAAAGAACAAAATCATGAATTTCGCAGCAACTTGGATGGAGCTAGAGTCTATAATACTGAATGACCTCTCACAGAAACAAAGATTTGAGTATCACATATTCTCACTCATATAGTGGACCTTGATCATCCAACGCACTACCATAAGTAAATGACTGACAGTGGTGGGAAACTATGGGGGGGATGAGAATAATAGTAGTAAACATCTCTCTGGGGATGGGGAGACACCTATTATCAACAAGAGGGCCTGAATGAAGCATATTTGCATACCTAACCCTTAACCGTACCCCACAATTTCAAAATAAAAAGTATTGATCATAAAAAAAAGAAATGCACTAAATAATGGATACAATATAAATGGTATAATGCTGTATTTCAATTTTAGAGTGAAGTAATTTAATATTTTCCCAAACATTGTACTATTAAAGAATTACAATAGTAAAAAAATGAACAAAATATTTCAAGTATGTATTTTTCTTTTACAAATTCAAAATGTATCTTTAAAATTATATTTATATGATTTAATATAAATATCAATGTTTAAATAAAAATTATTAAAATATAATCACTTTAGAAAAATACAAACATGTTCTTAGTTAAATTATGTCAAATTCGATAGGAAGCTTTTATATATGTTATTATATGACTGCTCATCATTTTATGAAGTGTTTCATTGTCATAGAGAAAAGACTCAAAGAAAAGCTACTGAGATGGCTTAAGGTGAATATGTTCACATAACTTAATAGTAAAAGTGTTCAAACATAAAAATCAGGATTATTTTATTTCTATTTCAATGCTATTCTCTGTTATCAGGCTCAAAAAAGATTTTTGAATCCTGTCTTTCTACTCAACAGTCATTAAAATTTGCTGCATAATCTGAGGCAATTTCCTACACCCCATGTTTCAGTATTCAATATTCTCAGTATTTTGCATGATAAAAATTATGTTTTTGTTGAGATTCTGTGCAGTACCAAATATGAAAATGTTTTTAAACTATTAAATGATGTGAGGTATTATTATTCTCATAGAAAATAAGTTACCGTGCTCACTCACTTTAAGGGATAGGTAATGATTTAGGACAGTCTTATTTAGAAAGTTAACTTTTCAACTCATAGCCTTGATTGTGTAATTATTTTATTTTAATTGTATTGATAGTTGTGGAGTACATGAGAGGATTTACTACATAAGTAAACAGGTGAGGTTTGGGCTTCTAATGAGTCCTCTTACCCAGTGTATGGTTGTGTGTCCCTTATCCCTCCTTCCTCCCTGATTGTGTAATTCTTGAAGTTACATTTTCCTGTGTAGAGTTTGATTATTTTGGAATGCATAAAAAAATATTGCAAATGTTTTGGTGTATTATTACAACTTTTAATCCTGTCATCATATTGGGAGAGCCAATATGTGTCACAAAGTCTGAAGGCGATTAGAAAAAAAAAATGACTGAATTTAATATTCCTTGTTTAAAAATAAGATCTGGTATTTACTCAGTACTTAGTGTATATCTGGAACTGTACTAAATGCTGTAATGGCCACATTATCTCTATAAAGTTCTGTTTTTACTTTTACTTTAAAAATAAATTGAGATTTTAAGAGATGAAGTAATTTGCTTAAATTCATACAGATTTTAATGCATTAAAATAGGGTAAAACTCCAGTGTTCATGATGATAAACCCAAATCTCTTAAATATTACAACTCTGTATGGGAATTGTGGTCTTAAAATAGCGTTATCATAAACATCTCAGGTTCTTGTTAAAATATTTATTCTTAAGACCCACACACAATTTACTGAACTTGATTATTGAGGATGGGAGTCAGGAAACTAGTATCTTAAAACTGAACTCTAGATTGCTCACATTTGAGAGTCAGGTTAGTATATGATACTCTGCAAATTAGTATTATTATGAAAATAAAATAAATAATGTGAAATCTATTGTATATTTTCTCTCAAAAAAAGATATATGCAAATTTTAATGTTATGTAAAAATATACAATTTTTAACTTCCTCTGCTTTTAGCTAACTTTATTAGGCTAAAATATCTTATCTGGTTACAAACTCCATACAATGTTTCTTTAGAAAAGAAAATAGTTGCAAGATAAGTAATAATAAATCAAAAATAATTAAAATATATAGACAGATGTTGATAACAAAAATGTAAAGGAAAAAGGCAAGAAAAAGGCAAATTAAGGAATACAAAAAAGTAACTTTACAAGGGAATAATCCAACAAACAAACTATCTCCACCAGACAGACAATCAAGGTCAAATTTCAACAGTGACAAGTCATGCTTAGTATGATCTGATGAAAATGAAAATTTTCCCTTGTGGTCTTCCTCCTCCAGACCTAAAATACCAATAAAACAAGAATGTAAAAAAGAGGAAAACATCTGACAACTGCTAATAAAAATACTTTATACAAAATTCCTGATCTGTACTACTCAAAATTGTTAGCTTATCAAAAAGAGAAAACAAAAAAGTTCTGGAAAAATATCATAACGAGGATTCTAAAGCGATATGACACCCAGATATATATTATATATCCTGAATACAATCCTGAAACACAAAAAGGACATAAGTAAAAGCTAAAGAAATAAGGGGGGAAGGGCTTTCATTAGTAATAGTGTATCAATATTGGTTCATTAATTTCAATGCATACACCATAGCAATATATGATAATTAGGAGAAAGTATACAGACTAATGGGAACTTTGCAATAGTTTTGTAAATTTCTATAAACTCCCAAACTTTTTAAACATGAAAATTTATTTAAAAATAAACTTTAAAAATATACTTTAAAAATCAATCTAAAAAACTGAACATTGTAAGAATTTAATGTAAAATATCAAAGCATACATGAATCTCGATGTAGTGTGATAAAGCCAAACAAGACATAAAAATAAAATACTACAGCAATAATTTTCTAAAAATTTTAAATTCAGAAAATAAAATTTATTTAAAAACAAAATAATTACAACCAAATAAGAATAATAAGCAAATTATAGCTGATAAATTAAAAATACAAAATTTAAACAAATATGATTATTTGGGATTAGGCTGAACGTACATGATGGAAATTGGGTCTCCCTTCATCAGACCCCTGAGAATGTAAATGATCAAAAAGATGTTTCCGCAAGGGTCGGTGGCTCAGCCTGTAATCTCGCCTTTGGAAGGCCGAGGTGAGTGGATTGCCTGAGCCCGCAGATTCGAGACTCGCCTGGGCAACTTGGTGAGACCTCATCTCTTACAATAAGTCAAAAAACTAGCCGGGCATGGTAGCGTGCGCCTGTAATTCTGGCTACTTGGAAGGCTGAGGCGGAAGGATCGCTGGAGCCCAGCAGGTCGAGGCTGCAGTGGCCCGGAGCAGCCACTGAACTCCAGTCTGGGCGACAGAATGAGACTTTAACTCAAAAAAAAAAAAAAAAAAAAGACGTTTCCAGGGTAACATTCCAGATAGAGAATAAGGCTTTTTAGTTTACACCAAAATATTCTGCTATGGACAAACTTAGTTTTCTTATAGTAAGATTTTTAAAACAATGAACATTATAAGTGAATTTTATAGCTCAGTCCTTACCAAACCATCAACAAAGACTGTTTGGGTTGTAGAACATCACAGGAGGAAAATACTTAACAGGATCTTTATGTCCATGCTCTGAGGACTCTTTGCTGTTCTCTCACCAGGTTGCTTTTCAGAACACATTTGATTATACCCTTAGTGGGCAAGTAATGATGGATTTTACACATTTCCTAGAAAAAGTACAGATATAACATGTCTACAACCTCTCGTTCATTCACTTAATGATCTTATCACACAGGAAATGAATTTAAACTGAAAAGAATGCCCAATTGTTCCTCTATTGACTTCTTTTAAGTGCTTATATGTATATAGGCATATACATAGACATAGACATATATATACATAATTTTAATAATATGAAAATTATATTGAATAACAAAAGAGTGTTATGTCTTTTTTCTGAATATAACATTTGAGTCATTCTAGGCTAAAGGAAAAACCTCTAGCATGACCTATTTTCATTGTTTCTCTGATCAGAGTTCATATCTATATTTCAATATTTTACAATCAAATATTGCCTTATTACCAAGCATATACCTACCAGGCATAGCTATGTTACAAAGTTATATAGCATTTACAATATTTATTACATACATATTAAAAGTACCAGTAGTCACAAGAAGACTAACAAAAAAGTTATAAATCAACAAGTTGATATATTTGAAAAAAACCTACTATTCTGAGAATTATATTCAACTTTTATTTTATATTATGCTTTATTTTGCCAGTATATAATTTATTAATATTTCTTCACATCATTGTCTAGGGTGAATAATATAAACTTTGTATATAATTACTTATTTCAGTGTGTTGTAACTAATTATCTTGCTGATTTATCCTAATTAAGTGTGGTAAAACCTGAAATTTTATTTGGAGATGTTTTTATGACAAATGTTCATTTTCTGTGGTCTAAATTAAATGATGAAATTATAGAAACTTTTGAAGATAATCCAGAAATTTTATTTTCACTTCTCAGATTAAACTAGTAAATTCCACTGAGGATGTGTGACATTTTTAAAGTCCTACACCTAGTTATCAACAATTGTGTGAAACCTTGGCTTCTAACTATGTCTTCTGGTTAGAATATCAGAGGTTGATTTATAGCCTATACATTAACTGGTAAATATCTTGCATATTTATACACATTCAGTTTTATACACAAGATAACCAATGGAAGAAAATTCATTACAAATTAAAAAGTCAAATTGTATGTATGTCCTTCCCATAAATGATCTGACAGACATTAGAAAATAAATGTAAGCAGGGCATAAAGAGCAGAAATTCTCCATAGCATTCATTTGTTCATTTCATATAACAAATGAAAGAGTAAAGAAAAGACAATAGAATGTACACAAAGAAGATTAAAAAGATAGGTATTAAAATAATAATCAGAGTAATAATTTACTCAATAGTAACACAAATGTGAAGTATAATAAATAAATTCCTATTTACTAAACTAGCTTAAGGACATTGTGAAAAATTATTTTTCAGCTCTAAAAATATGAACTGAAACAATATTTTGAAATATACTATATAAACATCAAGCACCTTTTTATCCACCAAGCAACTTTTATGATTTAGCATCAATGTTGGCAAACCACTGCACACTTATTAATTCATTTTGCTCCTGAGGACAGTACTGTTTGCTGTAGAAATTTAAGCTAATAGAACCAGAGAGAGTAATATAAAAATTAACTTGTGAAAAATGAGGATTGTCATAAGAACAACTCAGTAAGAAATCCATCCAGGAACACATAGAAATCTTAATTGAACAAGTAGAACATTTTGTACAACTTGAATAAATTGCTTCTTGGGTCAAACATAATCAGATGGGATTAATAAAAAGGCATACTAGACATAGCTTTAGTTATTGGGAAGACAGAAAAATTCTAAATTTAAACTTCTACATTCCTTACAACTTTCTCATGGTCTTGAGATACATTCTCTAACATCCAGACATAAAATGTAAAAGTTAAGAACGTGTACATAATCTTCCATTTATATCAGTCTACCGCCACAGATTACAAAGTAAAGGCAGATGTCTAAGCCTCTTATGAACATCAAAACATTATGCTCTTCAAGGCCTGATCTCTTTCAGATCATGTACAGGAAGGAACATATCAATTTATCCTTGGTATTACAAATCTATTATCTAACAGAATATGCATATTGGTCACAACTTTTTCTCTCCTTTTATAGTCATGAGGATTTCTCAGATAGTCCAATTCACTTTCAGATGAAGATCTCTCTCCCCATTTAGCCAGCTAGAATCAGACCAAAGTCTTTTTGAGATTTCAGTTCATTGACACCATAGTTACACCATGAACTAGATAATTTATGGCCTTGGAACAAAAAGGACAATAAGCAATACCATTTACTATAAAGATAAAGTAATGAAAGAAATGAATCAGCAAAAAAAGCTAGTGTGGTCAGTATATGATTCAGATTATAAGTATTATTCTAAGTATTATACTAAAGGAAATTAACCAATAACAAAATTTTAGATATAGGACTTATTTTCACAGATGAAAATAACGTTGTCATACTTTAAAGTAATGGACCACAAGCTTCTAGATATGTGAAATGCTCATGAATATACTGGGTTATTTTATAATGAACTATTTTTAAGATTATTTGCTCCATTTAATGACAAAGCATGCACTAAACATAATGATTCTTTATGCCTAGAAAGAATTGAAAAATCTCTGAGAGTGCTCAATTTACATGTTAAGTTTTATTTACTAAATAGCTAATGAGCTATTGTTTTGTAATAAATAATGATAAATAACACATATGTTCACATATGTTCAATAACACTAGAGATAGACCAATGCCTCAATGAATGGTAGACATTTCTAATGTAATATTATCTGTTCGTATCCTTGAGACACATGGGAATTTCATTTCTTACTTTCCTGTAGTTGGAAGTGACAATGGAACTAATGTTAGCCAATGTGCTGTGATCAGAGGTGATATTTATGGCTTCTTAGCCAAAAAATTTAATTGCCTTTTTAAGACCCTCTGGAATTCTGTAGTCATTCACATTAAATGGGCAAGACACTTGTTTAATATGACGCAGTGATAGGATAATGAAAGCTTTCTTGGGCTCCATCATTATTGTATGGAAGACACGTGTTCAAGGATTTGCCTAAAATATTATAAGCAAGAAATAATTATGCTGTGCTGTATTGGTGAGATTTTTGTATTGCTGCATATCAAGGTATAATTTAATCTATTCTGACAAATATAATTGACAAATAGCAATTCAACTATTTTATTATTATGGAATAGTAAACACAAGTCAGTTTACAACAATTTATTAAATATCAATGACTTTCAATACTACAGATATCAATAGACCATGTGTTAAAGGATAACTTGTATTTCAATAAAATATATTTAAAGCACAAGTCATAATTCATTACAAAATAACTTATACAAAAAAACCCTCCATAAGTGAAATGCACACACTCTTCTTTAAGATCCTGATGAGTATATAAAATATCCAAATAACATTCAGAAGGAAAAAAATATATTCAAAATATTCCAATTATGCAAAGTATTTTAAAGTATGCAACTTATAATATTTTTTTACTAAAAAGTAGCATTCATAACTTTAGGAGGTCAAAAGAGCCTGTGAATCATAGTAATATTGCTTTAAAATGTGCCATGAATGCAAAGTTTAGCTGTAAGATTAGAGTATTCAGAATAACTGTTATTCTCTTCCAGTGAGATTACTTGCTGCCATAAAGCATGATGGCACAAATATTGTTCATTTATGTCACTATAAAGCGAACTTTACTGTGGAACAATCAGTACTACTCTTTATAATATCTAGGCTTAACATTACTAATTGTATCACTATAAACCAATTTTATAGTAATATAAACAGTAGAGATAATGCTGTCAGGCTTGGTATTAATGCCTCAAATAAACACACTAATATATTGCCTGATTATATCTCTTACAAACTTAGATGCAAAGACCAGGTAGAAAAAAAGTCAGAATAGCCAGTAATAACTCCTAGCAAAACAATATAAAGGCAGTGTGGATCTTTTTCAAACGTTTTGTGTCACTTCATTTAACAAACATGAGTTAATTTAACATGAAATGACAACAAAGAGCGATCACAGCATTCTTTCACAAGAATAGAAAAATGATGCATGTCTTCTTCTAAGCAAATATTTTATTAGAAAATATATTATAATTACTTATTGATTGAAAAATCATTTAGTGTAATCATTTCGTAAAAGTTCATGTCAAAAGGGAACATAAGCCCTCAAATGTGATATCCAGTGCCCACACGCTTTCTAAAATACTCTCCGCATGAAAAAAAAATTAAATTCAAGATATATGCAAGAGAATCAGCAACACATTGGTTACTTGCATAAAAATTGATAAATGAGAAAATTCTATTAATATGCAGTATGGTGAATATCCTCCAAATGCCCCTCTAGAGCCACTTTCCAGCCTGCACTTTGCCCTCTCTCTTGGGAAGCTGACCCATAAAGACCTTATCAATTGACTCCCTCTCCCTCCAGTTTCTGGGTGCACTTGGTCAATAGTGAGCCCAGTAGGAGACCAGAGAAAGGGAGGAAATAAGGTCAGGGTATTTAATCCTGAAATTGATCCAGCTTTGCCCCAATCCCAAGGTCACTACTCCTCTTAAATTGGCCTCCTCTACATGGCTTTCTCCTTCTGTGTGCCAGTAACTGCTCCTCCTTGGCCTAGATATAGTAATAGCTACCTTTGCTATTCCCAGTGGATGTCTTATGCTCACACTTCGGTAAAACAGTTCCCTTAAGAATAGACCCTCTTCAAAGTATCCTTATCTGAATACATTGCATGTTTTCAGCACATTCTGACTGACACACTTGGGAAGTGAGTTTTGCATGTGTACTGTACAATCTAGGACAGTATACTATCATGGCAAAGAGTCTTAGATTCTAGAGTCAAACTAACCTGCATTTGAATCACAGATCTACCATTTGCTAGCCTGTGTGACTTTGGGCAATGTTTTTAACCTCTAAGTTTCTGTTTCCTCATCTGTAAAATGGGAAAAATAGTAGTATTTACCTCACAAAGTTGTTGTGAGGATTAAATGAGACAATATATGGAAACTGCCTGGTATAGTGCTCAGCACGACGTAAGTACTCAGTTAATATCAATTATTCTCAAATAAATAAATAAATAAGGCCAAATCTTTTGTAAGGTAAAAAATCATCTCTATAATGTTAGAAATTGATTTATTGTTACTCATCTTTTCTATTATTAGAGAGAGGCAGTAATATTTCAATTATACCCATAAAAAGGAAAGGCATGCTTTTCAGTGCTAATTGGCTTGTATCCTTAACAAACTGTGAAAGCTAAAATAGCTTTGAAGTAGTCCCATAAAGTTATGACAAGCTTTGCTCACTACTTGGCATCCTCAGTGAAAGTCATGATAATCAACATAGCAATGTAGAATAAAATGCTAGTATAAAAACAAGATATAAGTCTACAAGATAAAGTCTACTAAGAAACAAACTAAAAAAAAATCACAAGATGTGTTACCTAAGAGCCTTTATATAACACTTTGATATTTATTGTACATTACAATCTTTAAAATGCATATTTATGTAAAATCCAAGTACCCATTATAAAAATGTATCACATGACACTAACTAATGAACCAAGTTTCACAGTTAAGGAAGTTAAATAGTCACTTCGATTAGCTTTAATAAAGTGAACAATTTTTTTTATAATTAATCAGTATTTTTTTATTACGGTTTTGTGGGGTACAGTTAAGGGTTAGGTGTACAATTACGTTTCATTCAGGCACCCTGTTGATAAGAGGTGTTTTCCCAGCCCCAGACAGATATTTGCTACTGTTAATCCCATCCCCCCCCATAGTTTCCCAGTACCGTCAGTCATTTTCTTATAGTATTACATTGGATGTTCAAGGTCCATTATATGAGTGAGAACATGTGATATTCTGATCTTTGTTTCTGTGAGAGGTCACTCAGTATTATAGACTCGAGTTCCATCCAGGTTGCTGCGAAATTCAGAGAACCCCTGCAAGACAACAAACGAGAAGACCAACTCCCAGACACATAAAGTGAACAATTTTTAATTTATTTATTAATGTTAGGTTATAACTCCCATAAATAGAAAGTGTGAGATGCAGTTGGGTTGGCATATACTTTTAGTTGACAGAGAAATAATTGATTCTAGATGCAACTACTGTGGGAGAAGAGCAAGTGAACATTGTTCTTACTCTCATGGAGTTCACATCACATGAGGGAAGACCAATATAAAACAATTATACCAGGAAACCCAAGTGAATTATGAGTTTAGGGAAAGCATTCCTGAAAGTGTGACATTTAAGCTGAGACTTTTTAAGACAGTGTAAGATTTAATCAGGAAAGTATAGTAGAGAATTGCTCTAGGCAGAATTAAAGACATATAAGAAACATCTATATGAAATGTCTGAATTTTCTGAAAAGGAAATATCAACATAGCTGGAGTATAATGACAGACGGGGTGAGTGACATTAGATGAGGCTAAAGAGGGAGGCAGAGACTGGATAACACAGAACACTGTAGGGCATGACTATTTTATTTTAATGAAAAGGCACCAAAGAGTTTTGTGCTAGAGAATGGCATTATCTAATTTATGTTTTATAAAGGCCTTTCTAGTAAAAAGGTGAAGGATAGATTGAGCAGAAGGAGAAAAGTTCAGTTAGGAGGCTATTGCTATTACAGACTTCCCGAAACAGCACCCGAGTGATTCTATTAAAAGATTAAGTTGGATCACACCAATTCTCTGCTCATAAGTCTGCAATTGCTTCCTATGTCACTCAGAGTAAAAGTCAAAACCATTCAAATAAAATTATAAACCCTATTAAAATCATACCCCATTACATTTCTTGACCTCGTCCCCTTTTCTTTCCTCATTGCCTACTCTAGTCTCTACCAGTCATATTGGTCACCTGGCTATTTCTTAAATCCTCCCAACGGAGGGCCTTGGAAAGGAGCGATCTATTCTGTGCAGAATTCTCATCTCCCAGACAACCACATGGCTAGTTTTCTTGCTTCCTTTGTTCATCTTTATGAAAATGTCACTCTCCCAATAAAGCTGACCATGATTTTCAAAGTTACAAATGTAATTTTATAATTGAAAACAGACCCACACCTCAGTTTTTATTTATTCTGGTCTGCGCTTTTATTTGTCATTGTGCTATCTAGCTCCAACAATAACAGCAAAATATGAGCAACTTAATATTAGGTTTTCTATTTATTGTGCAAATACTTCAACTAGAATTGAAACTTCATAAGAGCAATTATTTGTTCCCTGAGTTACCTCAAGTACTAAAGATCCCACAATATTCCTTGGCACATATTACAAGAATATGTGACTAAATAAATGAACTAACTGAGCTGAATATTGTGAAACGAATGCTCTCCTAAAGCCACCAGAAGAAAATGCAGACTCATCAAAACCTAGATTTTAAACCAGTGACACCTATGTTGAACTTTCAACCCATACAATAACTCTAATATTTTTTTTTAAGTGTGTTATTGTAAACAACTAAGTTTGTGGTAATTTATTATAATAGCAATAGAAAACTAATATACTAATTTTACAATACTGGGAAAAAAATGACTAAGTCATCGTATAGATTCCTTTTTATATGTTGCTAGATTTGATCTGCTAACATCTTATTGAAAATTACTGTGCCTACATGCATAAGGAATATTGGCTTATAGTAGTCTCTTCCTGTGAATGTCTTTTTTTGTGTGCTATTAGGATATTACTGGTATTACAGAATGTATTAGAAAGTATTCCTTTCTCCTATTTTTTTAAAAGAGTTTGCAAAAAAATGGGTAACATTGCTTTGAAAAAAAATCTTTGTTGTACTGGATAAACCAGTGTAGCTATCTGGGATGGGCTGTGTGTGGTGTTTGAGTGTATGTGTGTGTGTGTGTGTGTGTGTGTGTGTGTGTGTGTGTGTGTGTGTGTGTGTATGCATGTGCACACGTGTGTAAGATGGAGGAAGTTTTTAAATTGCTAATTCAATATTTTTGAATGTCATAGGTCTATTCATATTTTCTGTTAGATCTTGTATCACTTTCCATAGCTTTTGTCTTTGTAGAAATATATCCATTTCATATATTTTTTTTCATAACATTCTCTTCTACTTTTGTTTTTAATTTCTATATATTTGTTAGTTGTAGTTCCTCTTTCATTTCTTTTCAACTTGAGTCTTTTTGTCCCTTGGTTACTCTAGTTATAGCTTTGCCAGTTGTTGATCTTTTCCAACTAACTTGGTTTTGATGATTCTGTCTCTTTCTATTTACTATTTCATTTATTCCAGTTGTAATCTTTATATTATCTTCATTTTCCCTTGCTTTGGGTTTAGTTAGATCTTCATTTTCTTGTTTAAGGTGAAAAATTCGGTTACTAATCTGAATTTTTTTTTCTTTTTAAATATAGGTTTTTATAGCTATAAATATCCCCCTAAGTATTGCTTTAACTGCATCTCATGAGTTTTGCAAGGCTGTGTTTTCATTTTAATTAATCTCAAAATATTTTCTAATTTTCCTTGTGATTTGTTCTTGGACCAAGTGGTTGTTTAGGAATATGATTTTAAATTGCCACATTACTATGAATTTTCCAAATTTCCTACAGTTAATATTTTGTCATTTCACTTTGTGGTGATAGAAGAACATACTTTATATGATTTAATCCTTCCAAAATTGCTGAGACTTATTTAATGACCTAAAATAGGTTCTTCTCTGGAGAATGTTCCATGTGTACTTGAAAAGAATACACATTTTTTAGCCGGGCTCGGTGGCTCAGCCTGTAATCCCACGCCTTTGGGAGGCTGAGGTGAGTGGATCGCCTGAGCCCGTGGGTTCGAGACCCGCCTGGGCAGTGAGACCTAATCTCTACAATAAATCAAAAAATCAGCCAGGCATGGTAGCACATGCCTGTAATTCCGGGTACTCGGAAGGCTGAGGCGGAAGGATCACCGGAGCCCAGCAGGTCGAGGCTACGGTGGCCAGGAGAGGCCACTGAACTCCAGTCTGGGCGACAGAGTGAGACTCCAACTCAAAAAAAAAAAAAAAAAAGAATACACATTTTTGCTGCTGTTGAAAGCAAACTCTACAGAAGGCTGCTAGATCTAATTTGTGTATAGCATTGTCTAATACGATATTGTGTGCTTTATGTGTCACTTTTTTCTTATATCTTCAAGATTTTCTCTTTGTGTTTTACTTTTGACATTTGATAATGATGTGTCTAGGAATGGATCTCTGAGTTTATGGGATTTGAAGTTTGTTGAGTTTCTTGGATAAATAGCTTTTATCAAATTTGGGTTGATTTTGGCCAATTTGTTTTTAATAGTCTTTAGGCTCCTTTTTCTGTCTCCTGGAAATCTTATCATGAAGCTATTAGGCCACTTGATGGTCCCACAGGTCCCTAAAGCTTTATCATTTAACCCTTCCTAGGATCAATGATTCTTTCTTCTTTCAGCTGAAATCTTCTGTAGAGCCCACTCTAGTAAATTTTTATTCCAGTTATCAAACTTCCCAACTCTAGAATGTCTGTTTATTCCTGTGTATAATTCATTTGTACATATATATTTTAAATAATATATATATTATATCTAATTGATATCCTCTATTCGGTGAGTTATTAGTCGTATACTTATTTTGGTGGTTTAGGCACATGTGGCAAAGGTGGCAACTCTGGAAGTCACTTGCTTGTGTTTTATTACTTTATTGCTTTGCTCTTGCTGACTGTCATATTTTAAGTGATTTTTCTGTACTAGTTTTGTACAGACTGTACTAAAAAAATATATGTCTATCAACGTCTCTGTTAGTTTAGTTGTCACTGATGATAGGTAGAGATTTTCTTAGATGTCTTGAATCATTCTCCCATTCTTTGCCAATAGGTTTTCTTTTTTTTTTTTTTTTTTCTAATCCACAAACATGGAATATCTTTCCATTTATTGACTTTTCTTTCATTTTCTTCATCAGTGTTTTATAATTTTTGGTGTACAAGGGGTTGACCTCCCAAAACAGAATTTATTTTTTTAATTGTGTTTTTATTCTCACATGTTTATACTTCAGTCACCTTCAAAGTATTCTCTGTTTGATACAATACACCTATTAAGATGCCTTTTCCACTATTGAAAACAGTTTTTGACCTCACCCTTTTTGGTGCCTTTGAATGCTTCTGCCACTTTTTATCTCACCTCTTCAACATCAGCAAAACATTTCCCTTCGAGGACTTTTTTTTTTTTTTTAAATAATCAGTATTTTTTATTATCGTTTCGTAGGGTACAGTTAAGGGTTAGGTGTACAATTACGTTTCATTCAGGCACCCTATTGATAAGAGGTGTTTTCCCAGTCCCAGATAGATATTAGCTACTGTTAGTCCCATCCCCTCCCATAATTTCCCAGTACCATCACTCATATAATGGACCTTGAACATCCATTGTAATACTATAAGGTTTTCTTTACATGTTGAATCACGTCTTCAAATGTTCCAACAGGAGGTTTACAATTTGATTTCTGCTTGTGTAGCACATGAAGATTGTCCAGATGCAAAATATTAGGGTTGTCTCGATATTTACTAGGTATTCCCACATACTTTCACATGTGTGTGCCTTTCTAGATTGCCAGAAATATATTGGAGCTATTTCCCCCTACAGACATGACATTCCCAAGATTTTCCTGATAAATTTTTTGAAATCAGCTTCAATTTTTCCACCCGCTATCATTGTCTCGGGAAGTTGCAAGTTTTGCCACTACCTTTGAAATATGCCCTTGGAAAAAACTGTTTGCAGTTTTCAAATTTGACTTCAGGTCAAATAAAGACAATGGAAATTTTCAAGGACTACTAGAGAAGACATAATGGTAATTTCTTGAAAATGAGACTATTAGAGAAATCTAAATCTATTTTTCCTTCTCTATGCTGATTTTCATGACTACCATGATCGTTAGATTGTTGGTTTTTATGACCACAATGAAGCTGGAGTGTGTGCAATGGGAATCGGGCAAGTTTAAATGCAACAAATCTCATGATTTTTACTCATATTCAGCTATTTTTCTTGACTAAATGCTTCTTAGATTGCTATGAGAATTTAGTAAATTTCAGAGTTTGATAAAAGTTGATTTTCACAATTTTTCCAGTAATCTTATTGATGTAAAAAAAAATTGGGGTTTTAAGAGGTCCTCACACAGTCATTCCTTCTGAGATCACTTCCTGCATTTTTAAAAAATATATAATGTGTGAATTACAATAAAGTGAGACAAAGACTTATATAAACTATGAAGGACTGAAGGAACTAGCAAGTTATCCATTTACCACAAGACTTTCCAAGGCCTAGATTCATTTTGTCATCCTGTTAAAAACCCCAAACTTTGTCTTTTAAATTAGAGAAGCCATATCATCTTTATGCCATACATCAATTATACCAAAGCATTTCATTTTAATTTTAATGTATTTTCTATTTTATATTTCCTAAAAAATTATACATTATTTTCATATATAAATTATATTCATACACATATATTATATATATATTACTTTGGGAGGGTTACTCAGGCATTTGAACACTTTGCTACTATTTATCTGTCACAATATCTGCAGAGTTCATTTTATGTCTCATGGCCTCTATGTATGTAATTATTTTCTTGCCTAATACTTTAAATTTATAACAAATATTTTTTAAATTTTATGACAATAACTTCATCTTGATGAGGGAAAAGTAAATATTTTAATGCCACAAAAACCAATAAAGTACCACAAAATAATCCTACTTAATGCTCAAATCCTTCTTCCACATAAACATGTAATTATTTTTTTTCTTCATAATGCCATTCCAGCTTGAATGTCTCATTTCTTTGTTCAGGTAAATTTTCAATCCTTCTTCCTTTGCACATAGATTCTGATAATAAATTTGCTTCTCACATTGTCATCTCCTAGCTAAATCTCCATCTTTAACTCAATGTTCATTTCAAACTCACCCTCTCTGAATTCTCTCTTAATTTCCCCGGGGCTCAAGTGAGTGCTCTTTTCTAAATGACTATAAGATTTTTATACTCATGAGACTTGTTACTATTATTTCAAAAAGAAGAAATCTAAGAAATTAAAGCCAAAATTAATTCTGTGAATTTCAGAAACCAGGTAATTCCTATCTTTTTCACTAAAAAATATTTACATTAATAATTACACCAATAAAAGCATGTGTTTAAATGTGACTTTTTAAAAAATGACTAACTGTACGTTAATAATAGAATGTCAGACATGTTCTATCGAACCACATTTTTTTATTTCTGTGTCTTTTGTACCTACCATTGTGACTTACATAAATATTACTGACTTATTATAGGAGAAAAGTAAATTTTACAATAAAATAAATCCCCACAGTTTCAGTATGGGTCGACTTTTTTATAACTTTTCATAAAATGTCTTATTATATATATAATATAAATATTCAATATACATGTACTCATTTATTTATTTATTTTTATTATTATTTTTTACTTTTTTAAAATTTTTTTTTAGTTGGAGTCTCACTCTGTCGCCCAGGCTGGAGGGCAGTGGCACCGCAGCCTCCACCTGTTGGGCTCCAGCGATCCTTCTGCCTCAGCCTTCCAAGTAGTTGGAACTACAAGTGCACGCTACCATGCCCAGCTAGTTTTTTGATTTAGTGTAGAGATGAGGTCTCACCAAGTTGCCCAGGTGGGTCTCGAACCCGCGGGCTCAGGCAATTCACTCACCTCAGCCTCCCAAGGTGCGGGATTACAGGCTGAGCCACCAAACCCGGCGTACTCATTATTTTAAATTGTCTACTTTATATCTTTTTAAAGGGCACTGATCAATGTATTTATTTTAAAGCTATGGGATACGATTCAATATTAGGTAAATAAGTGGTCACTGTACAGGTGAACTTTGGTTCTCCCTTTAGTCCTCCACATTGCCTGGTTTGAGATCAGATACCCTTATCAATGTTATGTGCCCCTCCCCTAGGGAGTTTTCTGCTACTGCTAATTCCTTTCTTAAGCATTATGATAAATATTCAGGGTCTGCTTATGAGTGAGAACATGTGGTACTCAATTTTTTGTTTCTGCGATAGATCACTGAATATGATAGAATCTAAATCCATCCAAGTTACGCAAAGTACACAATTTTATTCTCCTCTATGACTGCATAATAGTCCCTCATGTATATGCAACACTTTTATTTTTTGTCGAATCAACTTTTCAGTGGGCAGCATGACTGCTTCCATGTTATTGCCATTGTGAATATTGCTGCAATAAACATGCATGTGTAGGTGTTTTTTTCTAAAATAATTAGACTTTCTCCAGGTATATTCCCAGAAGGGAGATTGTTGGGTCGTATGGAAGATCAATTTTTAGATCTTTTAGGAATTTCCACGCTGTTTTCCACAGAGTTTGTACTAGTTTACACTCCCACCAACAATGTAGAAGCATTTCATTTTCCCCCACATCCTCTCCAGCATCTGTAGTTTTTTGCTATTGATGATGGCCGTCCTGACTGGACTTAGGTGTTATCTCAGTGTGGTGTTAGCTCAGTGTGGTGTTAATTTGCATTTCTTTGATGATTAGTGAGACTGAACATTTTTTCATGTTAGCTGATTATATGTCTTCTTTTGAGAAGTGTCTGTTCATATCTTTTGCCTGCTTTTTAATAGGACTTTTTGTTGTTGTTGTTATTTTTCTATCGGTATGATTGAGTTTCTTGTAGATCCTGGATGTTAGATCTTTGTCAGATATACAGTTGATAAATATTATTTATATTCTGCAGCCTGTCTCTTAATGATTTCTTTTGCTTTGCAGAAGCTTTTCAATTTGATGAGATCCCACTTGTCTGTTTTATCTCTTATGGCATGGACTTTGAGGTTTTGACCAGGAATTAGTTGCCTATTACAATTTCCACAAGGATGTCTCTTCCATTTTCTAAGATTCTTAATGTTTGAGGTATTATGTTTAGGTCTTTGATAAATTTAGAGTTGATTTTTGTGTATGGTGATAGACAGAGGTCCTGTTTTATTCTTCTGCATGTGGTCAGCCAGTGTTACCAGAATAATACATTGAAAAGGTTCTCCTCTCCCCGGTGGTTGTTGGTGGGGGCTTTGTTGATGAGTTTGACTGAGAAATTGAGATTTTGCTTACAGAACCTCTATCATGTTTCATTGTTCTATATGCCTGTTCCTATACCGATACTGGCTGTTTTTATTATTTTCTCCTTATAGTCAAATTTAAAGTCAGGAAGTGTGACACCATCTTGTTTCTTTTGGTAAGAATTGTTTTGGCTATTTGTGGTCTTTTATGTTTCCATATAAATTTCTGTATTGTCATTTCCAGGTCTGAGAATAATGATGTTGGTAATATAATGGGTATTACATTGAATCTGTAGATTACCTTGGGTAGGATGGACATCTTACCAATGTTCATTTTTCCAATCCAAGAGTATGGAATGCTTTTTTCCATTTATTTGAGTCTTTTTTGATTTATTTGAGTAGTGATTTGTAGTTTTCTTTGTAAAGTTCTTTCACTTCCCTGGTTAGGAAGATGCTGAGATATTTCTTTTTGTGTGTGGCTATTGTGAATGGGATTGCATTTTTATTTGAGTGTTGTTGGTGTATAAGAATGTGATTGTTTTTTGCACATTTATTTTGTATCCTGAGACTCTGCCAAAGTCCTTTATTAGTGCAAGAATTCTAACAGATTCTCTTGAGTTTTCAAGGTATATGGCTATACCATCAGCAAAGAGGGATAACTTAACATCCTCTTTTCCTGTTTGGATACCCCTGATTTTCTTCTTATCTGATTGTTCTAGCTAGGACCTCCAACACTATATTGAACAGGGGTAGTGAAATTGGGCTGCCTTGTCTCAGCTTTCAGAGGAAACGCTACCTGTTTAGCAATACGTTAGCTGTCAGTTTATCACAGATAATGCTTACTATTTTGAGGTGTGTTCCCTCTTTACCGAGGTGTTCAAAGGTTTTTATAGAAGAGTTGCTAGATTTTATAGGAAACTTTTTCTGTATGTAATGATATAACTATGTTTTTCTTGTTTTTATATCTGTTGATTTTTTTTCATTATACTTGCAGTCTTGTCAATATTCAACTAGCCTTGCATCATGAGGAAGAAACCTACCTGGTAATGGTGATCGATTTTTGAGATGTGTTGTTGTATCTGATTTGCTAGAATTTTGTTGAGTTTTTTGCATCTAAGTTCATCAAGTGTATTGGCCTGTAGCTTTCTCTTTGTTGAATCTTTACACATTGGGTATCAATGTGATGTTAACTTCATAAAATGATTTGGGGAGTGTTCCATCTTTCTCGATTGCCTGGAGTACTTTCAATAGGATTAGTGTATACTCCTCCCTGTGTGCTTTGTAGAATTTTGCAGGAAAGACGTCTGGTCAGGACTTTTTTTTGGTGGGTAGGTAGTTTTCTCAAATAGAGTCGATTTCCTGGTTTCTGGTTTGTTATTGGCCTTTTTGGGGTCTAATTCCTTCTTTTTTCAACCTTTGGAGGCTGTGTGATGTCAGAAAGTTTAATTTAGGTTATTGACTATGTTTCCATACAAGTGTGCCTAGTAATCTCTGACAATCTTTTGTATTTCTTTGGGGTCAGTTGTGACATGACCTTTTGCATTTCTGATTGTGTTTATTAGCCTTTTATCTCTTTTTCCTGGTCAGCCTGGTGAGGAATGCATCCATTTTTTCTATCCTTTCAAGTAACCAGTTTTTTGTTTCACTGATTTTTTTCCTATGACAATTTTTTCTTAAATGTTCCATACTTGAACATTTATTTTGGTGATCTATAGTCTTCTGCTGAACTTAAGGTTATAGTGGTCTTGGTTTTTCTTTTTTTTTTTTTTTTGAGTTGGAGTCTCACTCTGTCACCCAGGCTGGAGTGCAGTGGCTGCTCTCGGCCACCGCAGCCTCGACCTGCTGGGCTCCAGAAATCCTTCCGCCTCAGCTTTCCAAGTAGCTGGAACTACAGGCGTGCGCTACCATGCCCGGCTGATTTTTTGACTGATTGTAGAGATGAGGTCTCGCTGCCCGGGCGGGTCTCGAACCCGCGGGCTCAGGCAATCCACTCACCTCAGCCTCCCAAAGGCGCGGGATTACAGGCTGAGCCACCGAGCCCAGCGGTCTTGGTTTTTCAAGTGACTTCAAGGTGATTTATTAGGCAGTTAAATTGTGATCTTTCCTTTTTCTTGATGTGTGTTTGTAGAAATATAAATTATCCTCTTAGTATGATTTCATGGTGTCCCAAGGGTTTTGGTAAGATGTGTCTGCATTTTCATATGTTTGCAGTAGTCTTTTAATTTCTGCTTTGATATCTGTCTTGGCCCAGGAGTTGTTCAGCATCATGTTGTCTAGTGTCGATGTCTTTGTGAGTTTGGGGGGAATTTTGTTGCTGTTGATATTTATCTTTGTAACTCTGTGATCTGAGAAGGTGAATAGCAATATTTTGATCTTATGAAATTTGTTGATGCTTCATTTATGACTGAGGATGTGGTTTATCTTAGAGTACATCCCATGTGGTGATGAGTAGAATGTATATTCCGTGGTTGTTGGGTGGAGTAGTCTGTAGATCTCTATTAAGTCCCTTTGGTCAAGCATCAAATTGAGGTTCTTCATCTCCTAGTTGATTTTTTGCTTCAGAGATCTAGCCAGGGTCATTAGTGGGGAATTTAAGTTCTTAGCTATGTTAGTGTTAGAGTTAATATCCTCTCTTAGATTACTTAGTAGCTGCTTTATAAAAGCTGGTGCTCCTGTGTTGGGTGCATATATGTTTAGGGTGGATATATCTTGTTGATGCATTGAATTTTTTATTTCATTTTATCTTTTAAAATTTTTGATAGCTTAGAGGTTGTTTTGTCTGATAATAACAACACAACTCTTGCATTCTTTTGTGTTCTGTTTGTGATTGTCCATTCTGGTGAGAAGTGTCTACTGAAAACAGAATATTTGGGGGTCATTTTTAAAATCCAGTTTGTCATTCCATGCCTTTTCAGTGGTACATTTAGTCCATTCATTTTTCAGGCTGATTATTGAGATGTAAGAGTTTATCTTTCTCATGAGGCTCTTAATAGAGTTTGTTGTTATTGTTGTTGTTGGTGGTGGTGGTGTTTTTTGGTTGTTAATTTCCTTCTGATTTTGGGGTTGATATATTGTGTGTTTTCAATTTAGCATTCATGATGCATGCTGTGTTGGTTCTCTGTTTTCCTGTATTCGTGGTCATTATTTTTTTGTTTCTTCTGTGCTTCATACCTTCTTAAGTACCTCATTTAGAGCTAATCTGGAGGAAGCATAGACTCTTAGGAATTGAATGTCTGGAAAGAATTCTTCATCACTGATGAAGCTTAGCTTAACTGGATAGGAAATTCTTGGTTGGAATTGTTTATCTCTGAGAACTTTGAAGATTTAATTTCAGTGTCTTCTAGTCTGTAGTGCTTTTGTAGATAAGTCTGCCACTATCCTAATTGGTTTTCCCTGGTAGGTAGTCTGACCTTTCTCTCTCACTGCCTTTAGGATTTTTTTCTTTTACACTTACTTTGTATAAGCACATTAGTATGTGTCTAGGAGTTGGTCTTCTAATTTGATACCTTGCAGAGGTTTTCTGAATCTCTTGTGTTTGGATGGTCATGTCTGTGATGAAATGCAGGAAGTTTTCTTCGATAAGTTCATGGAATGTTTATTCCAGCCTACCCTTATTCTCCTTTCCTGTTTCAGGTTTAGAGATCAGGTATAAGTTTAATCTCTTAATATAATCACACATCTTTTGAATGCATTTTTCCTTCTTTTTAAAGGTTCCTTTCTATGCTTTTATCAGACTGGATTTGCCCCATATTTTGGTCTTTAAGCTCTGAGATTCTGTCTTCTGCCTGACTAACTCTGCTTTCCATGCTTGTCAATTTATTATGTATTTCATTTACTGTACTCTTTATAGCTTATATCTCAATAATTAATTCTTTCATGCTTTCATTTTGCCTTTCTTGTGTGTATTTTTTTAATCCTTTCAGTTATTCTTTTATCTCTGTATTTGTGGTCTGAGCCCAGTCAATCCGGGCACTCTTCATTGTTTGAATTCTGAAGTTCATATTCTCCTGCACTGTCCTTTGAGGGGACTCTGGGTTACCTGTGTTTTTTAATTGATTTCTCTTCATTTGTGATGGATTTTTATTTTTTCTTTACTTCCACTCTTCAGTGGCAAAGGGAGTCATTTCCACTTCTTTTTCTCAACCCTCCATTCTTCCATTGGAAAACCCTCCAGATTTGTTTCATTTTGAAGCTGGCTTGGGGGTGGGGAGCTGTGCTGTCCTTTTGCATCTTTAAGATTTGAATACAGTTTGTTAGGGGATGGTAATATTTGAAAGCTTCTTGCACATCACAATGTTTGCTGATTGGGGTGTGGGTCCCCAGGAACCCACTTCCCATCACCTCATAATAAGTTCTTGCATTGAGAATGTATGTATCCCCCTTGAGTACAAAATAACATAAGGAAAAGGAAAGGAACTAAGAAAGAGAGAAGAGAGAAGAAAGGACAATGAAGAGAGTGAAAAATAAGAGAAACAAACCAACAGACAGATGAACCAGGAAAAGAGAGAAAAAAAAGAAAGAAAACTAAGACCAGCAAGATGAGATTTTTCACACTCATACATGCACTTGTGTGAAAAAAGGAGGAGTAACACAAAACAAAATATGCACCACCTACAAACTATATAGAAAGAGAAGGGAAAAATAAAACAAAAGCAAAATCTTTTGTTATCCTTCAGCACTCTCTTGTAATATTTTTCCAAGCCTTTGAGTTCCTCGGAGATGTGGTCCAGGCACCACTGCTCTTGGCTCATGGTAGGGGGGAGAAGTCCCAACCTCCAGATCTGTCCCCCTGCTCACTGTGTGGTCAGGAGGAGGCTGCAAACCACCCCCAATTGATCTACTTGTCTTTAGCTCTCTGTACGTGTGTGCTGATCAGGTCACTCCGCACCTGGATCACACATCTTGCCAGACACTTGAAAAAAAGAGTTGGGCAGGTCCAGTGCAGTGGCTTATACCTGTAATCCTAGCACTTTTGGAGGTGGAAGTGAGAGTACTGCCTGATTACAGGGTCTTGAGATCAATCTTGGCAACTTGGCGAGACCTCATATCTACAATGAATTAAAATTTTTGTTGAATGTGTGGAGCATGCCTGTAGTTCCAGCTACTTGGGAGGCTGAGGTGAAAGGATCACTTGAGCCCAGTTTGCCAAGGCTACAGTGACCCTGAGTGTGCCACTGCACTCCAAAAAGAAAATAAGGAACTGGGACATGTTAAAACTCACTGCCACTTTGTACCCATTTTAGACTGGGTTTTTGGTCTCTGGTTGCAACCATAGATCCATAAATGTTTCAGTTAGAGGGATGGAATACCTTGGTCTCCTCAACAGGCCTATCCATCTGGTAATACTGCACCCAGTGTACCCTCTGAGGGTCATCAGTGATCAACCTCTAAGTTGTGAATTCATCTTCAGTTTCAGGGAGTAGTTCCACTATTCATGTGGGCAGGCTGGAGCCTGTCTCTGCTCGTTTACCAGGACAAATGCTGTAGAGATGTCTCTGCAACTTGTCCTCTGCTAGAACTCTGTAGTTGAAGTTCTTATTTATTTTTTTCCATTGTCCCTGCTGCCAATTTTCAATCTAGCACCAAAGACTGTGGTGGCAGGTAGCACCAGCAGGTGTTTTTCACCACTTTATTCTGGGTAGGGTTGCTGAAATGGTGCCTGCCTCTGGGCTATGGAGTGCCCTGGAATCCAAGTTGCTGTGTGGGACAACCCCATTTCAGCAGGAAAGATCAGACCACCTGTTCCCCTATCACCACTCAATCAGACACTTGCACACCCACTTACCAACACATTTGTATACATATTTGTCCTTGCATGCCTTCATTTATGCAAAGACTCATGCACTACAATTGATTTTGTTACCATCTTGAAATCCTCACCACAGTTTTAAGTTGTTTTTCTACATACAATTCCTTATATTTGTAGTATACTAATTACTGTCTAAAGATATATTGACTTTCTCTGTGTTTAATGAGTAATTTGAAATTTTAGTCATAGCATATTATGATAAAACAACAAAAATCTTAATTCAATAGCTCCCAATAACATAACTTTATGAATTTCAGTATGTTCTAAGTATAATTAAAATTATAAAGAATATCCAGATGCAATGACCAAAACTTTTCCCATATCCATACTGAGTTTTAGCTAACTAGGTTTGCAGTGCCATGTTTTTGACAAAATATAAAATGCCACCATATTTACACAGAGCTAATCCTTCAATACAGACTCGGAAATTTTGTTAAAAAGCTCTAACCTTATAATTGGGTAACACATGATTTTTTTTCTTGACATTCTATATTATGTTCTTTCTCTGATTAGTTTATTTTTTTCTTTTCATTCTCTTCAGATATTATTCATTCTACTATGTCTGTATCCTTTATAGGCATGTGACTAAGCTCCTTGGAGGTGAAACCAATACAGTTTTCTTAAAATATAGTCATACTTAATATACTCTGAATAAATTTGCAAAATAATAATTATGCCAGTACAATAATCTAAAGTTTTTTTCCAAAAATTTTCAAAATTTTGTGGAACACATAGAATAAATCAATAAAATGCTATCGTTTTGACTTCTGTGTTAGAAATGGAGTGGTTAAAGCATTTGCATTGAGAACTCTGACCAAAAGTCATGCTTTTGGATTTTATCAGATCTCTATTACAGGAGTGAGAATAAAGTAGAATGAGGAAGAAATACAATAATATTATTTTGGTAAATCTTTCCTGGCTTTGATGCTTCAAGAAAAGCTAGGAGATCTGAAGAAATTGACTCAAAAAATGTTATGCCAACAAGACATTTTGTTTTATATACAGATATAAAGCAAGCATTCTTAGTTTAGGGTACAGAGGTGGTAACTACCCAGAGACAGCAATTTCCCAGGGGTCTGGACAGCCACATCCACCTCTTCACAGGATACTATAATGACTGGATGTGCTTGGTTTCTCAAATTTGTGTGAAAATCTTTTTTTTTTTTTTTCTTTTTTGAGTTGAAGTCTCACTCTGTTGCCCAGACCGGAGTGCAGCGGCTACTCCTGGCCACCGCAGCCTCGACCTGCTGGGCTCTGGTGATCCTTCCACCTCAGCCTTCCAGTAGCCGGAATTACAGGCACGCTCTACCATGCCCGGCTGATTTTTTGATTTATTGTAGAGATGAGGTCTCGCCAAGTTGCCCAGGCGGGTCTCAAACCCGCGGGCTCAGGCAATCCACTCACCTCAGCCTCCCAAGGTGAGGGATTACAGGCTGAGCCACCGGCTTGTGTGAAAATCTTAACTTGCCCTCACAGGTTAGTGCTTTAGGTAAATTTGACTGTAGTCTCTAACTAGCCTTCTCCTTCAAAGCTCCACTTTCCCGGCTCCTGCTATAATTTTGTAGAAAATTCCATAGTAAAAGGGTTTATCCATTCACTGCTCTTGTGGTTTTACTTCCCTCAAACCCTGACTAAATCATCTTTTCATGCCTACTGTTTTATTTAGTTGGTGGGTTATGAATTCTTTTCTAACACTTAAAACTATTCCTTAGATCATTGTTCTTTCTTATGTCTATTACTTAGATCTTTGGATGGTCCATTTAGTGTATAGGAACTCATGACATTCAGTTTGAGAATATTTTTTCTTATTATTGTATCTGTAATTCCCACCTCCATGAATACCACCTTCCAGGATGAACTTTTTTGTTTGTTTTTGTTTACTTCTGAGGTTCATCTTTTTCCTCCCAATTTCTACCCCAACGTTTTTCAAACTTATATCATGTCCTCTTTTAAATGATTTTTATTTTCATTTTGACAGCTTTTGCATATCCTTGATATTTCCTTTTTTTAAAAAAAAAAACTATCTAAGTTATTAAAACTAAAAATTTGTTTGGTCCACCAATTAATAATATTCAAATCACAAGTGTGTTTTTCAGAAATGCAGAATTTTAGACTCTACCTCAAGACTAAAGATCTACATTTCTATCAAGATGCCCAAGTGAGTTATAACTACATTAAATGTTGAGAAACATAGATCTAGATCAAATTTCATATGTATCTAGTTAAAATTGAAACTATACATTCTCTTCGGCAAATTAGATATTCCATGCTCTGCTGAATCTTTACTTCTTTATGTAAATATATCTTGTGAAGATTTTATTACTGTTTCTCTGGCATTTTCCATTTGACTCTCAATACTGCATTTCTGGCAGAAATTGAATATTGGCTTTTCATGAAGTCCACTTGTGAATTTTTTGTAAATCTTCTATTTTCTTCTCTGTGCACAGTTCTCAGAAATGAAATTTAAACTGTGGCTTAACATTGTTTAATTCCTCAGCTTGTATCCCTAGTGATAAAATGTAGAGCAGTAAAACAGTTCAAGCCCGTATTCCCTTTGTGTTCACTCTGTTCATGGATTACTCTTTAATCCTTGACAAATCAAAATAGAGATAGTTACACTGTGGCACATTTCTCCCCTCTACTATTTATTTCTTTATTTCTAATTTTTTCCCCAGACTCAGATACCTACAGGGAAAGATTGGCAATTCTGTCTTCTAATCAAAATACAAATGTGAAAAGAAGTACAGATCCATATCTGGTTAACTTCCCTAATTTTTTTTTAAGTAGATTATTTTACAGCACTCACTCTAACTTAGTAGGTTAGAAGATAAAGAAACCTCCCACCAAAAAAATGCGATTTAATTAACTGAATATTGTGTGTGTGTATATTTATCTGTGCATGTGTGTATATATATACATATATACATATGTATATACATGCATACACACACACACATACACAGAGAGAGAGAGAGAGAGAGAGAGAGAGATAGTACAGTAAATGCATCGGAGATGGATATTTAGTTTCTTAGAAAACTCTGAAGGAAGTGCACTTGATAGTTTTTGGAAACTGTTCTTAAACTATTGGGTACTGAAAGAGGTTCAAATCTTGTCCTTCTAAGTAAGCACCTACTCGATCAACCTTCCCACATTAAGAACTATAAACTCTGGGTGAAGTATAAGAAACAATGCCCTAAAGTCACCAAAGACAGATAGAAGAGGGTGGGGGTAGGGAGGAAAGCAGACAGATTCTGAAGATGAGGGGAAACTTAGAAGAAACAAACAGTAAAGGTGAGCTTCCATTTTTATTATTTTAGTCTGATTGTAGACTGCCAAGTAGGGAGATAAAATTTCTGGTAGAAAATTCTCAGTCCTAAGGATAAAAGAACTAAACCACATTTCAAGGCAAACACATCTACTGAAAAAAGAAAATGAGGATGGAATACCTAAAAAATGAAAAGCAAGGAAGGGAAATCCAACATGATGTGAATAAACTCTGCCCAAATCACTGGTTTATCCTGAGTTTTTCCTCTGAAAGACAAAGTAGTATAGAGGAGGACAAAATAAATAAGCTAAGATTTGAACAGGTACCCAAGGGGAAGATTTTGCAATTTAAATTTAACTGTTAAAACAAGTCAAGCCGGGCTCGGTGGCTCAGCCTGTAATCCCGCGCCTTTGGGAGGCTGAGGTGAGTGGATTGCCTGAGCCCGCGGGTTCGAGACCCGCCTGGGCAGCGAGACCTCATCTCTACAATAAATCAAAAAATCAGTCGGGCGTGGTAGCGCATGCCTGTAGTTCCGGCTACTCGGAAGGCAGAGGCGGAAGGATCATCGGAGCCCAGCAGGTCGAGGCTGCGGTGGCCGGGAGCGGCCACTGCACTCCAGTCTGGGCAACAGAGTGAGACTCCAACTCAAAAAAAAACAAAAAACAAACAAACAAACAAAAAGCAAGTCAATATTACTTGAAAAAATATAAGGAAATTCAAAGTGTCCACAGCATAGAATCACAATAACTTGTATAAAACATCAAATTACCTAACAATAACAGCCAAGAATTGTGATACATTTTCAAAGAAAAAAAAAAAATAGACCAAAAGGGATAAAAAGTGTGAGTGAACTTGTTGTTGGGATCATCAGACAAAAATGTTGAAGCAGTAATTATAGCTATATTTAATGATACAAAAGCAAAAAATCCAAAATAAAGAAACAGAAAATTTCAGCAAAAAAAGGAAACTATTACAAAAACAAATGCAAATTCTAGAACTGTAAATATATAATATCTAAACAAATGAGTAATTGAAATCACATTGTCCTCAGAATTAAAAACTGCAAGAAAAAAGAAGAAAGAATTTTACTTTTACATATTAAAACATAAAGCTACTATATTAGAACAGAATAACAATGTTTCTAGACTATAAAGACATACATATACATAAGCCCTGTAAAGAGTTTAGAATTAATCTAAATATAAGTAACAATGTAGCATATTATATACAGTAATATAAATAAATTATACATTTTTAAAGACATTAGTTGAGAAAATAGAGTGTGTGATACTTTAATTACTACATAGAAAGCATTTAAGCAGGCTGTGACACATGGTGACTATGATGTGATGTTTCTATTTGTATTACTAATCTTATTTTGACTGATCATGTGGCTATAGGTTAAAATAAACTTTGGGGAATCATTTTTTTCCAACAAGTAGTAAGTATCATACATTTAGTTTTAGCCTTTGCCTTCAAAAACCTATTTATCAAAATTTATACTAAGGAATAAGGCAGAGATCAGGAAAAGTTGTAATAAAATCGGTAACAACATAAATGTCTAACAGTAGTTGATTGATTACATGGTTCAAGATGACATATTACAAATACTTTTTACAAGTTAAAAAACAGTACTTTTTCCAAAAACAATGCAATGCATGGAGTATTATTGCATACAGAACACTACCTGTCTTACTACTAGTTTTTCTACCTTCTATTAGGTAAGTTAAATGCATACATTTGCATTTACTGTCACTCGTGCAGCTATGGGTGGTCTGATTCCAAATTGAGTGTGGTGAGACAGGGAAGACTGTCTACAATCTTGTGAACAAGTTTCCTTCATCGAAATAAGGAAAAGAATTATAACTTGCTGGTACCACTCTTTGCCCTTTTTACTACCTTGAACATAGATAAGAAACCTAAAGCTATGACAACCATTTTTCAAATATGAGGTGACAAGCATAGAACCAGAAAAAAAAAATGTATACTGGCACAGAAAGATAGAAAGAACTCAAATTACTAATAAAATCATAAAGGTACTGCCTAATCAAAAGTTGTCTAACACACTACATTTTGCAATATGAGCAAATTAAATATATACTTTATTACTGACTCCACTGTTACTTTGTTACATGCAACACAAAACATTTAAAATAAATAACTATTTATCACAGTAAACTAAAGTGAATAATTATGATATCAAATGATTCGTGCAGTTTTTGGCTCAGTACAATTTCTGGAGATTGCATAGGACTAATCTAATGGTCCAAGGCAGACATTTCATTTAAGATGCATGATAATGCCTAAAAAATTAACCCTAAGGGTGATGGTGGTATATTTTGAAAAGATCAGCCACACTGGTGGTTGGAAAGACTGTATGTATGTATAGTCTTTATGTATGTATATATTTATTTAAACCAGAACATTTGGAATTGAAGATGTCCTCAATAATTAAACAACATAGTGAGTGGATCAAACAGTCTTGAAACTAAAAATATATAGTCTTACTAGTTTGGGACTAGGGTAGTTATTCTGCAAGGGTATCTTAGATTAAAAATATTGATTGACATGTGGGAAGTAAATATGGCTATGGCTCTTTAAAAATATGACAAGTTTTGTTTGTTTGTTTGTTTGTTTTTTAATTTTCTTTCAGCTCATTTCAGTTTTTTATAGGCCCTGGATGTTAGGCCTTTGTCAGACACATAATTACAAATTTTTTTTTTTCCATACTGTGGGTTGTCTTCCCACTCTCTTGGCGATTTCTTCTGCTATGCAAAAGCTTTCAGTTTGATGCGGTCCTTTGTATCTATCTTATCGTGTATGGCATTTGGTTTTGGGAATTTGATCAATAATTGGTTGCCTAATCCAATGTGCATAAGAGTGTTTCCTGTGTTTTTCTTCTAGAATTCTTATAGTTTGATGTTTTACATTTAAATCTTTATTCATTTAGAGCTGATTTTTGTAATGGTGATAGGTAGGGGTCCTGTTTCATTCTTCTGTATGTGATCAGCCAGTCCCAGGACCACTCACTAAATATGGTCTCCTTCCCCCAATGGTTATTACTGGCAGATTTGTTGGAGATGAGTTGATTGAGAGATTGAGTTTTTGCTTTTGTAATCTCTGTTCTTTTCCATTGGTATATGTGTCTATTCCTGTACGAAAAAATAAATAAATCTATTCAAAAAAGGGTAAAAGACAATTTTCTAAGAAGATATACAAGCAACCAACAGATACATGAAAAAATATTCAACCTCACAAATCATCAGATAAATGTAAATCAAAACCACAATGAGATACCACTTAACTCCAGTAAGGATGGTTTTCATCAATAAATACATTTTAAAAACAGATGCAGAGAAAAGGGAATGTTTTTATACCATTGGTGGGAGTCCTAATTCAACCTCTATGGAAAGCAGTGCAGCAATTCCTAAAGGTACTAAAAATTGACCTTTCATATGATCCAACAGTACCTTTCCTGGGAATATATAATCAGAGGAACATAAATAGTTTCACCAAAAAAGACAGCTGCACATGCATGGTGATAGCTGCATTATTCACAATAGCAAAAGTATCAAACCAACCCTACTGCCCATCAAAAGTGGACTGGATAAAGAAAATGTGGTTCACATACATAATGGAGTATTACACAGCCATAAAGAAGAGCAAAAATATGGGACTCGCAGCAAATTGGATGAAGTTGGAGACCATGATGCCTAGTGATTTATCACAGAAGCAAAGAACTGAATACCAAATGTTTTCATTCATAAGTGGGACCTGAACATTAATCACATTAGCACAAGGGAGAAATCAGTGGTCTATGCACATTGCTAGGAGGAAGAGGCTGGGGGGAGGAGCACATAACATCACAAAGGATATCTGGTTCTAAAACAGGAGAAGTGAGGGCCAATTGGAGACACAAACTTCACCTGCACACAGTTTGCTTGTGTAGCTAATCCTGACTTGTACCCTGCATATGTATAATAAAATAAAAGCAAAAATAAATAAGTAAAATAAAATAAAAATCTGACAAGTAAATAAAGATTTTCTTTTTTAGGAAAAAAGGCTGATCAGGAAACTAAAAGTTTCTGCAAGTGCCCTATACTATGTCTGTCCCTTTTGTTTTTGTCTGTCATCAATTTGTAGTCCATATGCCTCTTGCTCATGTCTACATTGCATGTATTAGCATATGTCTTTGCACTTCTAAGTAATTGAGTCCTTATGACTATCATGTGTATAGGTGGATACTGCCCTCTCAAAAACTGAGAAAAGCTACTGTTCCTAAAAAATAAATAAATAAACAAAAGAAAAACCATTAAGCAGATGATAATGATAGGCAATTTGGTAGCTTTATATAAGAAACACTCACTCATTAACCAAATGCTGTATGTAGTTCCATATTTAAAAGTTACGTGGAAAGTAGGAAGCAAGTATAAAATAAATGATTGCTAAGAGCTCATGTTGATTGCTCAGCTGACTCAGCAGATTAGCTAGTCTGAACATTCTAAAAAATCATTGAAAACAATCTTGCCAAACATGTACATTCAGCAAAAATTTAATTTTGTGCATTTGAATCCTGGTTTTAGTATTCTTGAATATGCCACTGGAATTTTAGCAATTAGGTGAACGGTTTAAAATAAATAATGCTTTAAAATGCTTTATGGAAAAATGCATATATAAGATTAGTGGTATTCACTGACTAATACTGATTCTATAAATATGGAACTATCATATTTTGTTGTACACAGATCTTCAATATCCCATCAGGATTTGTAAAATAAATAAGATACCTAAATCTTCATAATATAGATCTTGTAAACCAAGTCTCAATTTTTTCCCACCAATTTGGGAAGTCTCTTTGCATTAAATCATTTACTTCAGTTTCAAAAATGCCTTGAATATTTTGGTTGATTTTCATAAAACTTAAATGTTTATTTTTTATCCATATTATTTCAGCTATTTACCTTATTTTTTAAATAATGCAGACACTTTAGACAATTCTTACATTATTAAAATTCCATGACTTGCAATATCATATTGTTGGAGATGATGATTTTGGAGGACATTTGTATCCACTTTCCTATTAAAGAAATATAGTTTAGTCAAGTAGTGTTTTATGTATTCATTCATTCATTCATATATCTGTATCAGATCTTGATGTGTTTATCAACACTCTTGTCACATCAACTTAAGATTACTTCAGCTCCCTCAGCTGGTTTGCCTGATAAGAGTTTGTTTGAACTCCAGTTGGCAATGATTCTTTTTATAAAAGAGGATACTTCTTTTTTACCCATTTTTTTCTGTCTAGAAGTCTTCACACTCTGTGTAACTTGCTAGTGCAACAAAGCCTTCATGTCAGAGTTACTTCTTTCCATGCTTAAATCACCCTGTGGCTTCAATTCAGAATGTTTGAGAAACATCTAGTTTACATATAGCTTTGAAGACAGAATTGTTTGACTATGATTGGTATATGCAGAGCTTGCACTGACAAACCTTTAAAGATCATATACATATAATCCTTGGGAGGTTCTATCACTTTAGTATGTATACCACAGGATTCAACAACATGAGTGTTGGACAGCTCCATAAGTTAGCTTACAGTTGGTGTGCTACCTGAAGTGTCTGAAGTGTTGGTCAGTTCTATTCCAAAAAAGAGGTCTGAAGAGGATACGTACAAATTTTAGTCATAAAAATTAAGCAGAAAAGTAGATTAAAGGGGTAACTCTTCATGATTTAAAATTTACATGCTGACTTTTCAAATTACAGCTAAATAATTTACTAATAAAATGTCTCTTTATGAAGTAGCAAAAAAATAAAATGTCTGACATTTATTATTCTCCTTTGCCACTATCTAGTTATAACTTTATAGCAGTCACTCTATTTTTAATTTCATCTCAGTATCGAATGAAAAAGTTATAAAAGCTTCAGTTTTGTTGTTTTCAATTTTTGTCTCCTCCCCAACAAGCTACCATAAATGTGTGGCACACTCCCAGAGACAGATCCTGAAAAATTGACTCCAAGTTGGGTGAAATAGCTCTCTCACACACACAAAAAAAGTCTTTCCATTTCAACACCTGAAGGGTTAAACTATAATCAGGCCTTTAATTATTATTTTATATTTAATTTTTACTATACTTCCCTTCTTATAATTTTCCATTGATATTCCTCAAGTGTGCCAGACTCCTGATTACCTGACAACCTGGTACCAAGTCCCTTACACTGTCTGAAACTTCTCTAATTCCTGCGGCTCTTCCTTCTATGGAGAAACTTATTTTATATATTTGCAATAAATCTCATTTTTGCTAAGTTATCTAAAGCAAGTATCAGTTGCAACTTGAGTTAATATAAAAACAGATATTTGAAACCAAATTCGGTTATAAAAGGTCTTTAAATATGATACCGACCAAGTTGCGGGAGAGAGGTGGATCATGAGATTTCTGCCCGTGAGCTGTGAGAACACCCATTCTTGTTATGTGATGACAATGTGACGAGCTAAATGATTGCTACTGAATTTCAAGTTTCAAAATATAACCAATGTACAGCTTTAGAGCAGTACTCACTTTTTAAAAATCATATGCCTAGAAAATTATATTGGCTCTTCTCACTAAATAAACATTTCATCCCAAAGCAGTCCAGGCTTAGAGGTTCCCAAAGTCTTTGTTTCTACCATGCCACCTCAGGATTGAGGGAATAAACATCTGAGCACACATGTCCCTGTTCTGAGAGCACAGTTGGAGAGCTTTGATATAAGGAGCCTAATGACAAGGTTAGTATACTGAATACCTGCCTTCTCCTTGTGTCGTAAGGTGTGTCAGCACAAGAGCCACTTTCCTAACTGGCCTACTTGGAAGCAGAAAGGAAGACCAAATAGAATCATCCATGTAATTGCTTTTGTTAAAAATACCCTTTCTGCTGTAACCGGTTATTTATGAATACAGGGTTGAGGGAATCATGCATCTTAAAGATTATAGAGCTAAATCTTGTGTACCATATAGAAGTTACTATGAAAAATGGCAGGAATGTGGAAAACTCAGTAGGAAATAAGATAAGCACTCAGGAGGAGACAGAGAAATGAAGCCAGCATGAATTTCCTTGGCCTTTCAAATTAATATTCTAGGCAATCAACGCTACCTGACTCTCCCCACAGAAAATAAGGTATATTCTTTCCTGAAAAGCAGAATTTATGAAAATGTAGCCTGGGGGAAATTTAAGAAGCTCTTTAATCATCGTGGAAGAGGTCAAAACAGAACCTTGTAACTGAAGCCGTCGATGCCCCAGATTTCTGAAATAAAAATCCCAGAGGCAGGACTTAGATACAAATAAATCAATAAACAAACTTTTTATGGTGTTGTATTACTACAGAAACTCTAGAACTATAAAATGGAGCTCTGTGACTCTTTTATACTAGAGCAAGTTTCAGATTACCATAAACATGACAAAAGTAGCTTGGATCACCAAAACTGTATAGAGAAGTTGTATATATACTTCCTTTCAATAAATGCTTCTCAATGTCTCACACTGATGTGTCCACTGAGAACACTGGGGAAAGATTCTACTCAGTCATATTGCCCGAACAAGGGACTCACTTAGCAAGTAAAGAAAACCCATAAAATCCTGTATAGCAAGCTCTAATATTTACTTTGACCTGTGATGATTGTAAGATGAGATTCCTTCTTCTTTTGTCTAAATAGAAGCTTTTACTGTGCTGACAATTTCTGTGGATTGTATGTAAATGGATATTTTTATCATAGGTTGCAGTATCATGAGAGACCATTTCTAGAATAGAAAGAAAGAAATTCATTTTGATATATTACTGATTTGATATCCAATGTAGTTAGATGTTGTCATGAAGGGTCGGTCTCTGGAAGTTATTTATGATGATGTGTTAGATAGAGTGTATGTTAGATTAAGGTTAGGAACATTTTAAAAATTATATTTAGGGAAACATATGTTGATTTGTGTGGTCATGTGTGTTGAACAATTGAAGGACAACTTGTGACTTTTGTTCTCTTCTGCCAGCTTCTCTATCCTCTCATTTCCATTAGTAGAACTTACTTTACTGAAACTTTAGGGTTGATAATGTGACTGATGCTGAGAAACCATAGTACTTAATGTCTTGATCAAAATGATTGATCAAAGAAGTCCCTGTGACTTGAGTCTTGATAACTAAAATTGATTTTTGGAATTTTCCTTCCTGAATTCTCAGAGGATGCATTCATCTTCCTATATAGTATAAAGTTCCTTTTTGGATAATAACCCAGGATCTACCTGAAGCCATGCTGAAGAACACAATAAAAAGCATGATAAAAATTTTAAAAAATCAACATCACCAGGGCTTAGTGACTCAGTCTGTAGTCCTGTGCCTTGGGAGGCTGAAGTGAGTGAATTGCCTGAGCCTGCGGATTCGAGACTCGCCTGGGCAACTTGGTGAGACCTCATCTCTACAGTAAATTAAAAACTAGCCGGGTGTGGTAGCACGCGCCTGTAGTTCCAGCTACTTGGAAGGCTGAGGTGGAAGGATTGCCGAAGCCCAGCAGGTTGAGGCTGCAGTGGCCGGGAGTGGCCACTGCACTCCAGTCTGGGTGACAGAGTGAGACTCCAACTCAAAAAAAAAAAAAAATCAACATCAATAATTAGAGGAGAAAAGAAATTGAGGGTACCCTGAATGTCCAGTCCCCTAGGGCTGCTTCATTTCCTTACATGTTACCCTGCATTCTCTGACTTACACATTACTCTCTGAATAATGTTTTGGTTGTTTTTTAGATCATTATTTCTTAGGTCATGTTGAATGGGTCTTCTCTCACTCGCAACTGAAAGAGTCCTAAATAATGTGGCTGATTTTCCACTCTGACATTTGTAGATTCTAAAATGCTATGTTTGTCACCAGGAATACACCCAGTGCTATTTAACCATTCAATAAATATGAAAAAGTCCCTAATTAAAACCTAATCTTCCTTGATTAGACTTGTCCTCAGTTTTTTAGACTGTACTATATTTACAGTGATTCAATCACCACAACCACCTAAGATAGTTATCTGTAAAAATGAAAGTGGTTGGCTGGGCTCAGTGACTCAGCCTGTAATCCCAGTGCTTTGGAAGGCCGAGATGAGTGGACTGCCTGACCCTGTGGGTTCAAGACCTGCCTGGGCAACTTGGTGAGACCTCATCTCTACAATAAATCAAAAATTAGCTGGGCGTGGTAGTGCACACTTGTAATTCCAGCTACTTGGAAGACTGAGGCAGAAGGATCACTGGAGTCCAGCAGGTTGAGGCTGCAGTGGCCTGGAGCAGCCACTGAACTCCAGTCTGGGTGGCAGAGTGAGACTCCAACTCAAAAAAAAATGAAGCTGGTGAAAATACAAAATTAGATAAATTTATTCCCTGCCCTTTTTATCTCCTTCAACCACTTAAAATAATTTATGAGACTGGTCATCACTAAAATAACATAGTTGAGTATAATATTAATTTTCAGTAAACTCATCTTTATCATACAAAAAACTTTGTCAACATGTCTAGAACTCAAAATATGATGATTTTTGACTCTGCTATTTGCCTTCTTGTGATTCTGGGGTGCTGACCTATCTGAACTTTTCTTATCTGTAAAAGTGAATGTACGATAGTGATTGACAAAAGTATTAAATAAATGTTTTCAATATCAGAGTACAGACAATTGGCAGAGTCAAGGATAATAAGGATCTATTTACCACTGAATATGTGACCTAGAACTGGTTACTTGACCTTATCTGTGCTTCTTAAGAAAATTCTATTTAGGTATCATGATTCTTTTTTATGTCACCCATCTTTATCAGCCTTATCCATAGATCATTTATTTGTTTCATGTACTTCTTCACAGAAATAATTTCAAGCAGTGTTATGATTACAAAGCAAATAAGACTAAATTTTTATAATGTTCTGTGAAAGCTCTTTTATAAAAGTTTTTAAAAAGCAAATATATGGTTATATATTATCAATTATGAATGAATTTGAGAAATTTAATATTTTAAAAATAAGGATTTCTGATTTTTTTTTTTACTTGCTATGAATTTATGGGTAAAAGTGATATTCCAAGAAACCATAGACAGGGATAAGGTAAGATGGATTAGAGATATGTTTGAAAAAGTGGTTAAGAAGATGGAAATTAGATGGTACAAATAAAGGAAAACCACCTTCTCTTTGCAAAATAAAATAAATAGGTGTGGGATTTTAAAATTATTATTTCAAAAGAAATAGATATGAAATAATCATAAAATAATTAATAAGAATGAAATACCTAATGAAATAATTGTGCTAGCTTGCTTGACATTATTAACTCTATTTTGTTCAAATCCTCCATCTTAGCTGACTGCCTGATTTAAGAATAACTTCCCGGTGTATACATGTGATTTTTGTTACATTCCCATGACCACAGACCCCCACCTTTGTTCCCTTGAACTGATCATGCTGACCATTCCTGTTGACCATCTACAAAACTCCCTAGCCATAAGTTCTGTGTAATTGTATGTCTTGTTAACTGAAATCCAAGAGATTGTTCTTTTGTTTTTAGTTCCTTGTTCCCTCAACCCCTCGCTTACCCACCTGCTATGTAGCCCACTTGAAGATTTTACCTATAAAAGCTTCTTGCTGATTCCATTCAGTGTCAATGCCTCCTGACGTGTTTAATAAAGGATTCATGATTTGGACATAGGCATGCTGGCAATGTTTCTTTCTCACAATTCAGTCATAACATTTGGAGGTCTCAGTGAGAAAGTTTAATTAATCACCAGCACAATCAGTCACCTCGCTCTGACTCTCCCTGGCCAGAAGAAGAGGTGTAGGGGAGGCACCACCTGAGATTCTCAGGCTCCTTAACCTCTCATTTGGCTCTGAGGGGGTTGGAACAACTGCTGGCAGCTACTGCCTCAAAAGAACCTGAGTTCATCTACAATCGCCTAGGAGGTAAGAATTTTGTTTGTTTGTTTGTTTTCTGTTTGCTTCCTTGTGACTGAAGTTTCTGTTTCTGTTTAAGGGAGTCACCGCCTGACAAGGTCAAGGTCACCCTTTGTACACTATTCACTGATCCAAGATGTTGGCTGAATAGAATCCCCTTGTTTTCTTCCCTGAGGTGTTGCAGGGATCATAACTTTCCTGTTTTAGTCCAGACACTTTGTCTGTCTGTTTTTGTGGCATTCGCTTATTGTGCATCATGGGTCCCCAGAATTCAAAATCTGCCTGTCCCCTGGACTGTATGTTAAAGAATTAAAGAATTTTTCTGTTGCATTTGCTGAGGACTACAGTGTCCACCTCTCAAAAGGCAGTCTCCAAACCCTCTGTAAGATAGACTGACCTACCTTTGATGTTGGATGGCCTTCTACAGGGTCTTTTGAAGTTAAAGTTACTGAATCTATCTGGAAGGTCATTACAGGGGACCCCAGTCATCTGGATCAGTTCCCCTATATTGATCAGTGGCTAAGTTTGGTTCAGAACCCACTGCCTTGGTTGAAAGCATGTTCTCTTGAAACCACCAGTCAAGTCCTGGTCTTCTCATCTCTTAACTGGCCAGGGCATACTAATCCTCATGTTATGGACCCTCCACCACTTAAGCCACCTGTCCATGGTTTAGTAGGTCCACCTGGTCCATCACCTATTCCTACTTCTGGGTTATATCCTGTTATTCCTCTCTCTATTGAGGATCTTCTTGAAGATCCAGCTAACTCCAACCCTCCGCCATATGTTCCTCAGGTTCCCTCACCCACTATCACTTCCACCACCTCTGTTTGTTCACAGTCATCCCCAGCCCCAGCTGAGGCTGAGGCTGTCTCCAGTTCCAACCTCTTTTTGTCTTCTCCAACTCTGACTGCCTGACTCCAATCATGGACCAATCTGGCCCCTCTTCTTCCCCTCTGGGAAGTTGCTCCAGCACTGTGGGCAGATCGCACCAGGTGGTTGTTTATGGTGTATACCCCATTTTCTTCTTCTGACATGTAACTGGAAGTGTCAGAACTCAACATTCTTCACTAAGCCACGGGTTTTGATTTTCTCAATAGAATTGTTATGCACACCCATCAACCCACTTGAGATGGTTGCCAGCAGCATCCTGTCACTTTGTTTACTGCTGAAGAATGGGAATGCATTTGAACAGAGGCCAGAAAGTCTATTCTGTACTCTGTTGGGGGTACACAGGAGGAAAATCAAGATATACTGGATAGGAATTTCCCCCTTCTCACCCAGATTGGGACCCCAACACCTCAGCAGGGTCCAGGGCATTGAATACCTATCACTGGGCTCTATTAGCAGGTCTGAAAGGGGCAGCCTGAAAACCTATCAATCTTTTTAAAACTACCGAGGTTCTCCAGGGACCCAAGGAGTCCCCAGGGGCATTCCTTGAGCGCTTTCAAGAGGCATTTTGAACCTACACCCCTTTTGATCCCTTGGCTCTTGAGAATGCTTGAGCAATTAATTTGACATTTGTGGATCAGGCAGCTCTGCACGTCCAGAAAGTTGGAAGGTTTTGTAGGATTGAATATTTCTCAATTGCTTGAGGTAGCTCAGACAGTTTATAATAACTGCGATGCTGAGAAACAGAAGCAAGCAGTGCAGGCAGCTGACAGAGCTGCAAGAAGACAAGCTAATATCCTGGTAACAGCCCTCTGGGCCCCGGGAGGTGATTCCAAGCCTCCTTGTCAAAAGTTCAATAACCAGAAGGGCCAAAGGGGTCTGAAACCCAGATGCATTTGGTTGGCAAAGAACCAGTGTGCTTGTTGCAAGGAATTAGGGCATTGTGTCAAAGATTGTCCCCATCACCTGCCACAAGAAAACCCTAAGCTAGTTCTGGTCCCGCCCTCTGCTGAAGAGGCTGGAAATGATTAGGACTGAAAGGGCCAGGGCTCTTTTTCCTTAGACCCCCAAGAACCCATGGTAACTACTGTGATAAGGGGCCACCCAGTTCAACTCTTAGTGGATACTGGGGCAGAACATTCAGTCCTGAAGTTACAATTGGGACCTATGTCTAAAAAGCAAATTTTCGACCAAAGAGTAACAGGGACAGTTATTAATTACAAATTCACTTCCAGCCGGACTATCAATTTGGAACAAAAGTGAGTCACTCATTCATTTCTAATAGTGCCAGATTGTCTATTCCCTCTCATGGGTCGAGACTTACTTTGAAAGTTAAGAGCTACCATTCTGTTTTCACCTGATAAGACTGAAATGTTTATTACTACTGCATATCAGATGTTCTTAACTGTTCCGCTCTCTGAAGAAATCTCTTAACTTCTTCTAAGCCCTCTACTAAAAATGTTCTGTCAAGTTTACTTCTACAGTTGCAACAGGAATTTCCTTTGATCTGGGCAGAGTCCAACCCACCAGGATTGGTGAAACATCACCCTCCAGTGGTGGTAATTCTAATAACTTTGGGTACTCCTGTTAGCATTCATCAGTACCTTTTGAGTTTACAGGACTGGAAAGAAATTGTACCTCACATAAAATGACTCTTAGCTGCCAATATTCTAATATCATGTAAGTCAGCACAGAACACTCCCTTCTTGCCAGTTCAGAAACTGAGAACTTCTGATTATCAACTGGTTCAGGACTTAAGGGAAGTCAATAAGTGGGTTGAAACTATCCATCCAACTGTTCTTAATATGTATACTTTGCTCAGTCTGCTTCCTCCTCAACATCAGGTATATACTGTACTGGATTTAAAGGATACTTTCTTCTCTATTCCTTTGTCCCCTGTCAGTCAACCCATCTCTGCTTTTGAGTGGACAGATCCAGATTCAGGGGACACCAGTCAATTAACCTGTACTTGGTTACCACAGGGTTTCAAGAACTCCCCAACTCTTTTCAGAGAAGACTTGCAACAAGATTTTTCAGAGTTCCGTGCCCAGCATCCTGAATGTACTCTACTTTGGTATGTAGGTGATCTCTTACTTGCAGCTGCAGACTTGGACATCTGTTTACAAGGTACTAAGGCTTTATTACAGCTCCTTTAAGACTTGGGCTACTGTGTGGCAGCAAAGAAGGCATAGCTCTGCTCAACTGAAGTTTCCTACCTGGAATACTTGCTAAAAAAGGGAAAGCAAGCCCTGACTTCAGCCCAAAAAGAAGCCATTCTTCAAATTCCCATGCCAACCACCAAGAAACAGGTACAAGAATTCCTGGGGGCAGCAGGGTATTGCTAGATGTGGATTCCAGGATTTGCTGAAATTGCCAAGCCCCTGTACATGGCCACAGAATTGGACTGCTGCTGAGGAACAAGCGTTCCAGTAGTTAAAAATGACTCTGACCCAAGCCCTGACTCTACCCCTCCCAGATATTACTAAGCCTTTCCACTTGTTAATTCATGAACAATGAGAAATTGTAAAAGGTGTCCTCACTCAGACCCTAGGACCATGGAGGACATCAGTGGCTTATTTGTCAAAAAGACGACCCAGTGGCTTCTGGCTGGTCCTCTTGTCTCTAGGTCATTGCAGCCATGGCCATACTAGTTAAGGAAGTAGATAAATTAACTTTTGGCAAAAACCTGGTTTTGACTGTTCCCCATGCTCCAAGGAGCCTCTGGCCACTGACTGTCATACACTCTCATCACCCAATATCAGAGTCTTTTGCTTGATCAACCAAGACTAACATACTCAGTGCCTCAATCCAGCCACTCTGCTGCCTGATGACAATTTGGAAGTGCCAGTGCATGACTATGAAGACATATTGGACATGTCTCAGGCCAGATGGCCCAATCTTCGGGACACTCCCTTAAGCCAGGCTGATGTTGACCTATTCATAGATGGTAGCATCCTGGTAATAGAGGGAGTCTGAAAGACTGGTGCCTCCCTAACCATGGCTCATGATGTAATCTGGTCACAGGTGTTGCCTCAAGGTGCCTCAGCTCAAAAGGTTGAATTTATTGCCTTAACTCAAACCCTGCTCTGGGGAACAGGGAAGTGGGCAAACATCTTTACTGACAGCCAGTATGCTTTTGGCACACTTAACATGCATGCCATGATCTAAAAGGAATGAGGTCTTCTTACCACAGAATGTAAAACTATAAAAAACAAGGAGTAATTCTTAGCCCTCCTAGAGGCTATATGGCTTCCCAATGAGGTGGCCATCATACATTGCAGGGGACACCAGAAATTGGACACTCCAGAAGCAACTGGAAACTGCCTGGTAGACCAGGCAGCTCAAAGGGCAGCAAAACTCCCAGTCAAACTCCTGACTATCCTGCTAACTAAAACTTTTCCAGCTCCTTCTCTCCCAAAACGGTCCACCTATATCCAGGAAGAAAAAACAGGTGGACCTAGCAGTATCATACAAAGACTCCACTGGATGGTGGATCAAGAACTCTAAAATTATTCTACCCAAAGTCCTAGGACATGCCTTGGTAAAACAACTACATTCCCTTGCCCATTTTGGAGGTAGTAAAATGACTGAACTGCTAAATCATTTTTATCATATTAATGATTTAAAAAGCATAGCTGCAACAGCAGCCACTATGTGTCTGGCCTGTGCCCTTGCTGATGCAAAACAAGGGCTCAGACATCTGGATGGCATTAGGGCTTGAGGAACAACGCCCCCCCAAAAAATGGGGAAAAGACTTCACTGAAATAAACACCTCCTCATGTGGGGTATAACTATTTACTAGTATTTGTAGATACTTTTTCTGGATGGGTAAAGACCTTTGCCACCAAAAATGAAACTGCCCTGATGGTTACTAGGTTTTTACTAAATAAAATCATTCCCAGGTTTGGACTCCCCGTCTCTACTGGCTCTGACAATGGTCCTGTCTTCACCTCGTCCATAGTGCAGCTGATTAGTAAGGCACTAAACATTAATTGGAAATTACATAGTGCTTACCAACCCAAAGCTCTGTACAGGAAGAATGCATGAACCAAACCCTAAAATCTACTTTAACCAAATTAATAATAAAAATCAGTGAAAAATGGGTAAATCTTTTGCCTACAGCTCTTCTTCGTAACAGATGCACCCCATATAAAGCTGGGCTTACTCCATATGAAATCATGTTTGGGAGACACCCTGCTTTGTTGCCTTGGTTGAGGGATCCCATCCTAGATGAAATAACGAATCAATCCCTGTTAAAGTATTTCCAGTCTCTACAACAGGTCCAGGCAGCTGTACACTCTGGCATTCATGCTGTCTTTCCCACTTAGTCCTCCACACCTTGTCATCCATTCCAGCCCAGTGACCTGCTTTTTGTCAAAAGGTTCCAGAAGAAGGACTAACTCCTCCCTGGAAGGGACCATTTCTCATCATCCTCACCATCCCAATAGCAACCAAGGTCAACAAGATACCAGCCTGGATTCACCACACCTGAGTCAAAAGGGCCAAGGAAACTTACCTAACTCCAACAGCTTGGGTCATCGACTATGCTTCAGAGGTGAGGGACACTAAATATTCATTCCCTTGTTCAGCAAGGAAAGACAGTCACAGTTTGGCCAACTGGACTGCGACCAAGAACTCCAAGAACCCTCTCAAGATCATCTTTTGATGTACATGTAAACCATGAGAATCAAATAGACTGGTTGCTAATTTCATTTTAAATGTGTTGTACTCATCCTCTGCCTCTTGTTTTAGTTATCCCACTTGTCCTGGGTTTTGGCGTAGGACTGCTTGCTGCAGTTCCTGCAGATTGGAAATGTTGCAAAAAAGTTCTGTTAATGCTATTTTATCTCTCATGCTCAGGATGCATTATTGCCCTATTGTGCTTACAATAAGTCTAACTTGTATTATCTTAACTGAGGCTCAATGACCCTCCATATTCTTTTTCACCCTGGCCACATTAAGCAATGACAAAAACTAGGGAAAAATACTGAATATTAAAAATTGGTCTTCTGCCCAGCCTTGCAACCCAGTCACATTTAAAATGGACCTTCTGGACCTAACTGGTGAAAGACGAGGCAGATCAGGAAATGTGCCAGCTAAAAGATATTATGTGTCTGGGGGCCCCTCATACAGAGATCTCTTTATTGATTTATGGAACATAGATTTTGATATATGCCCTGGAAGGCCGAGGAGTGGAATCTGTAGAGATGCTGGTCAATACTTTTGTCTACAATGAGGATGTGTCACCATCGCATCTTACCCTAAGGGACCCAATGACACATCCCAAATCATTATATGGAGAGGTGCTATGGAAGATCATCCTGGCTATTCACCTATATATATAAAATTTACCAACTACTCCTTAAGTTCCTGAAATTTGGGTCTCACATGGGGCATAAACCTCTATTTAGATGGTATAGACTCAGGAACCCTTTTCACCATCCAATGAAAAGACATTCTCTTCAGAACCCAAATGGGGTCATTAATATGAATGGGAGATCCCCTGCTCTATGTACAAAAACAGTCACCTCAGCCACCTAGAAAGCCAGTTTCAGAAATTCAACCAGGAACCAACCTCCAAAGCTACCTTAGAGGACAGGAACCCAACCTCCAAAGTTGCCTTCGGAGTCTCGTCTGATGGCTAGTCCCCTGACTAACAGCCTCCTAGCTTGCTTCCTACCTTGACTGATATGCACCGTTTACTCAATGAAACTTGGCCTCAATTAGCCCAGGATTGTTGGCTTTGTTTAAAAGCAAAACCTCCTTATTGTATAGGCATAAGTGTTGCAGTTCCCATTGTCAGTACCACTGACAAAACAAAATGTATCCCCCAAATAGTACATGTGACTCTAAAAGAAATAACTTGTAATGCCTCCTGTCTCATAACCCTAGGTTTCACTATTACTGCAATCTTGTCTTCTAAAATCTGTAATTTGTCCATCACCATGTCAGCATCCAAAATATATGTAATTCTCACCAATGCTTGGCTTGCATGCCCTGCAGGTCTTACAAGATGTATTGCTCCCGAAATGTTAAACAATGAGCCCACCTTACATCTTGCTATTCATGTGCTCCCACAGGTTTACGCTTACAGTGGCCCCCAAGAAGATTTGTTCTTCACTTCTGCCATCTCTGCCACACACCAAAGATGTGCAGTTCCTTTCCTAGTGCCTGCTCTAATACGATTTTGTGTGACAGGTACAGTGGCCATAAGTACCGCTGCATTAATCCTTACTGAGGTGAGGGTATCTCATTTCACACATCAACTTGATAATGATACACTGGCTGTACAAGATACCGTAGATTGACTCCATGACCAAGTAAATTCCTTAGCAGAAGTTGTTCTACAAAACCACAGAAGTTTAGACCTACTGTTTTTATTCCAGGGAGGACTCTGTGTAGCTCTCAGAGAAGAATGTCAGGAATTATAGAAGACTCCCTTCAAAAGGTCTGACAAAATATAGAAAAAAGAAAACAAGACAGAGGAAAAAATAAAAATTGATTCCACTCATTATTCAACTGGAAACCATGGCTAGCTACTCTAATTACCAGCCTGACCAGATCTCTTATTCTCTCTTTCTTGGTTTACTCATAGACAGGACCTTTCATACTAAACTGGTTTCTTAAGTTTATTAAACAATGCATTGATTCTGTAAAACTTATGCATGTTAAAACTTATTATAACCCCATACCTATGACTGAAGAGTCAATGAATTGACTCATGCACAACTAAAAGGAGGAAATGAAATAATCATAAAATAGTTAATAAGAATGAAATGGCTAATGAAATAATTGTGCTAGCTTGCTTGACATGAGTAACTCCATTTTGTTTAAATTCTTCATCTTAGCTGCCTGTCTGACCTAAGAATAACCTCCCAGTGTATACATGTGGTTGCTGTAACTTTCCCATGACCACAGACCCCCAGTTTTGTTCCCTTGAGCTGACCACGCTGACCATTCCTGTTTACAATTTACAAAACTCCCTAGTCACAAGTTCTTTTATGCCTTGTTAACTGAAATCCAAGAGATTATTCCTTTTGTTTTTAGTTCCTTGTTCCCTCACCCCTTTGCTTACCTCCCTGCTATGTAGCCCACTTGTAGATTTTACCTATAAAAGTTTCTTGCTGATTCCATTCAGTGTCAAGATCCTCCTGGTTCTTATACATCAACAGCAAATGGGCAGAGAAACAAATAAAAAATGCAATCCCATTCACAATAGCCACAAAAAAAGAAAAAGAAAGAAAGAAATACCTTGGCATCTTTCTAACCAGAGAAGTGAAAGGCCTTTACAATGAACACTGCAAAACATTCCTCAAAGAAATCAAAGATGACACATACAAATGGAAAAATATTCCATGCTCATGGTTTGGAAGAATCAACACTGCTAAGATGTCCATTCTTCCCATGGCAATCTACAGATTTAGCAAGATAATATATTTTCTATAAAAGCAAAACATGTATTTGTTAAAGAGGAGATGATTAGTGTTCATCACTTATCTCTTAAAATGAATTCTACTTTTTAAGAAAAAAAAATTCCCTTTTTTCCAACTTTACACTGTATTAACCTTATGTACACTGAAAGAGAAACAATTTAAACAAAAACAGTTCAATTCTTGTATCAACCTAAATCAGAAACATTTGTAAAAACTGATTTTTTTAAAGATGAAATGCTGTTTCCTGTCTGATATTTTCTATAGATGTTCTCTCAGCATGCAAGTAAAACTTACAAAGTTACTAAGAAGTTCATTTTTTTAAAGAATGTTTAATATGAACATTGTTATTTTGAGATCTTCTTTGCCAAAGAATTTATGGTGTGCTAAGAACTTTCTCAAAAGGCATCTATGAAAAGCTTATAGCTAAAATGATCCTTTATGGTGATATACTGGAAGCGAAGCTCTAAGATTGTGAATAAGGCAATGATGACTACTCTGAGAACTTCTATGTAAAAAAGAACCGGAGGTTTCAGCCAATGCAATAAGGTAAGAAAAAATAAGGGAACCAGATGGAAAAGATAAGGCAATTATCTTTTATTTGCCAATATCATGATCTTAAATGTAGCAAACTCAAATGCATCTACAAAATAAACTAAAAGTTATAAGAGAGTTCAGCAAATTGAGAGGATGTAAGATTAATATGTACAAATAACATTCTTTCCTATATACTAGGATGGACCAATACAAAAATAAATTATAAAATATTTTTTATTTAAAGTATCACAAACAAAAAAGATAGAAATAAATTTAACAAAAGAATTGTGAGACTTTTATAATTTTCAATGGTCATTTAAAATTATTAAAAAATTACAAACAGAAATTAAAGAGCATCTAAATAAACAGACTCATGGCAATTTTATGACTTTGATGACTCAGTTTTGTTAAAATAGCAATTCATTCCAAACGGATAAATGGATTTAAAGCAATTCCATTTCTTGTCAGTATCCAAATTGTGTGAAGAATCACAGCAATTTATAAACTCACTAAAATTTATATAGGCTGGTGAAGGAATTAGATAGCCACAGCAAGTGTAAAAAATTAGAAAAAAGTTGGATAATTTTAAAATTTGGCAGATTATTTTACTAGCTATTTAAAATATATCCAGAATGATTACAATTTGTTAAACAACTTGAAAAAATATTTATATTAATTTAAAAATAAGGTATTTGAATAGGTTGACCCATAAAAAGCATAATCACAAGAGGGTTTCGGGAGAAAAATATTGCTTTTCTTTAATGCCCAATATTTTTCAGAGATCTTGGATTTTTGTTCTTAAAATGGAAATTTTTCTACTTTAAAGATATTTTGAAATACTAGTAATACACATTATTGAGGAACTTTTACACATAAAATGTATAATTTAATAAACATTTATCAGCAAGCACATAAATAGTTTAGAAAGACTTCTACTCTCTTACCTGTTAAACAACATTGATTTGACCTTTAAAAAATAAAAGCTTGAGGAATCTTACATAATTATGTTTTTGAACTCTGATAAAATATTTCTGGAAGCAAAAATTACCTTTTAGAAAAATCATTCTGATTGTTGACATGCTTATTCCATTGATTCAAAATGAACACAGATTAACGTGCATGTTTCCAGAAATATGTATTTTGCTGTCTTGCATGTAGCATCAAAAGTGCTTTTGTATTTTTGAACAAATTGTTAGTGGCTCTTTCCACCTGTACTGCTCTCAGTCTATGTCCTGAATTATTCAGGTAAATACATACAGGGAAGCTCATTCAAGAACAGAATTATAGCAAAGAACTGAAAAGTTAACCACTCTATACTATATATGAAATATAATTATAGGTTTTTAAAAGAATCAGTCTACAAAGAAGGAATAAAAAGTCATATATTGAGCACATCATAGTGTCACCAAACATATTCAGCATATGGGATATCCACTCTCTTCATTCACAAACAACATACTTCAGATTTTTTCTTTACTGGGCTTCATAAAGATGTTCCCTTAAAAATTAATAAAATGTGTCTTTTTAAATCTGAAGGAACATTAAATCATCACTGTTTCAAATGTGGTGATTTACTTTGAGAATTCTGATTTTCTTTCTACATTCCACTCACATTTTTATTTAGGTTAATTTAGTATCTTATTATCCATAGTCTGACTGCTGTAAATCTCACTTTTCATGCACACATACACCCACACATATACATAATATAATGACAAATATACATACATATACACATATCTATGTATATATCTCACATCTGAAAATGCAAACTTTTTGGAAAAGAAAATGACTATTGTTCACTAAACCTGTAAAACAACATCTTAGTGTTTTAAATGCTTACGATGTACTGTTATCACTTACAACAACCCCTAGATATAGGATATATAGTTATTTCTATATTGTAGATGGAGAAAATGGAGCATTGCAGAGTTATTTAACATGTACAGAGTTATATATTTAGTAAATGGCAGAGGTAGTTTTAAAATCAACGGGCATTGATGTTGGAATTTGTGCTCTAACCACTTTTCTATTTAAAAAACTTTTACTAGTATTATATTTAATCTATAAGATTTTTAAATTAGCATAAACAAATTTAGTAATTATCTTTGGATTAAGTGTTATATTGTATTAGTATGGACTTTGCTGCAACTTGGATGGATTTGGAGTCAATCATACTCAGTGATCTATCAGATCCAAAGAACAGAATACCATATGTTCTCACTCATAAGTGGACCTTGAACAATTATAATACTATAAGAAAGGAATTGGCAGTAGTGGGAAACTGTCAGGGGAGGGAGGTGGGATTGGCAGTTGAGGAAAACTGCTAGGGGAAGGAGGGACATCTCATCAACAAGGGTACCTGCACAATCAACATTTGTATATCTAACCCTGAATTGTGCCTCACATCTTTATAATAAAAAATATACTATGAATAAAAGAGCTCTGTTGTATTAGGTAATCATTCGATTACTTAATAAGAGGAAAACCAATTTCCTCTATTAATCTATAATTTCTGGCTTTAAAATCAATTCATGTTATAAACTCTTCTTTTATTACTAAGGATTAAGATGCAAAAAAATAACTCACAACTTCTTTGACAGGCAATTTCACATAATTATGCAATGTCATGCAAATTAAACATGAATATAGTCCCCACGAAATAAAGAAAATGCTAAGAACAAGGTGGCTATAATTACCAACACCAAATTATTAAATTTGTCAACTATCAAGACAAAGTTCAGTAGACATGACCAATAAAGAATTTCTTTTTATTCTCTGTGTCTCAACTTTTAAAAAAAATTTTACAATGAACATCAAAACATTTAATATAAAAATTGATATTTTAAACCAATAAATATATGAATGAATATGATATTCAAAGGAAATGTTTACAAGTATATCTGGAGAATTGAAACATCTTTTTCATGCTTAGTATCTCTATGTAATAATATAGTATTTCTTTTCTTTTTTTTTTTTTGAGTTGAAATCCCACTCTCTCACCTAGGCTGGAGTGCCAGTGGCACACACGCTTATGGCCACCCCAGTGTCGACCTGCTGGTCTCAGGCGATCCTTCTGCCTCAGCCTTCCAAGCAGCCAGAACAACAGGCATGGGCTACCGTGCCCAGTTAATTTTTTTTTATTTTTAATTTTTATTTTGGAGATCAGGTCTCAACAAGTTGCCCAGACTTTTCTTGAACCCGTGGGTTTAGGCAATCCCCTCATCTGAGTTTGAGATTACAGGTTTGAACCACCGTGTCCAAACTCTTTTCATTTTTAAATACATATTTCTATGAATGGTAAGACATTTTTATAAATTAATTAATTGTATTTAAAGATTTCAAATCAATACATATGGGACAAATAAAGCAAGAACTATGTTAGAGATATATAAAAAAAATTTAAGTATTTTTCAGATGTAGCTTTTGAAATATTTTCAGTCTGTGACTTGTTTCTCATTCTCCTGACAGTTCCTTTTGTAGGTTGTTTTTAACTGTAATGGAATCTAACTTTTTAAAATAAATAGCACCTTTGAATTATCCAAGATTATCTTGGTTTTCTCCTATGTTAATTTCTAGGAGATTTACAGTTTTGTGTTTTACATTTGGGTCTTTGTTCCATTTTGAGTTAATATTTTTAAAGAGTGTAAAGTCCATATGTAGATTCTTTTTAAGTGTAAATATCAAGTTGTTCTGCTCCATTTGTCAAAAAGACTATCTTTGTTTTATATTTCTTTTTCTCCTTTGTCAAAGATCACTTGACTATAAGTCGGTCTGTCTCTAGACTCTGCATTTTCTTTCATTGATCTATGATTCTATCCTTTTGTCTTGATCACTGTAGTTTTATAGTAAGTCTTGAAATCTAACAGTGTCAGTCTCCTGACTTTGTTTTTTTCTTTCATTTTTGAGTTGACTATTCTGGGTATTTTGCCTCTTTATATAGACTTTAAAATCCATTTGTCAAGGTTCATGAAATAAATGGGATTTTGATTGGGATTGCATTGAATTTGACATATCAAATTGTTGAGAAAAACTGACATCCTGACATTTTCTAATCTTCCTATCTATAAACATGGGGCATCTCTCAATTTATTTAGTTCTTCTTTGATATCTGTTTTTCTTCCAGAATATTATATAGTTGGAATCATAGAGTATGTAATCTTTGCAAACTGGCTTCTTTACATTAAAAATATGTGTTAAGTTTCCTTCCTGACTTTCATGACTTGATAGCTTATTTTTTGCATGATGGAATAATATTCCATTATCTGCTTATCCCTAAGTAGCACATTCAATTTACCTGCCTGTCTATGGAATTTTAAAAATAAGTCAGTTAAATTCCCCACTCAAATTTAAGTACTCCATCCTGTTGGGTACTCCATCCTGTTGCTGCTATAAAACCTTTTTCCAATTCTGATTATTCACTATGTTCCTGAGTGTAATTTTATGTGCCCCTGTGTAGCATATAATGTTCTTCTCCTACAAGTTGTGAGTATATCTGACTTATAAACTTCTTTTGATCTCATCTGTCCAGTCTGGTGTCATGTGTTTGACTATACTTATGACCATAGGATGATAATCCCTCCATCATTAATATGGTGAATATAAGATGATTGCAACAAGCTGACATGATTTTAACATATGTGTTCATTCATATTAGTTTAAATTAAATATGAGATTTCTGAGGTTGGAATAGAGAGATTGCTATTACTTATTGCCAGTAATAGCTACATTGTTTCCTTGTTTGGCCCAGTTATTTTTCTCTGAGGTAATGTGACATTAGCTCATCCTATACATACTGGGTTTGTATTATGAGTTAATCCATGTGTTAACTTCAGGAAACTTTTCTTCAATTATATTTTGAATTGTTTTTCTTTAGATTTGTATTGTCCACCCCAATTATGCATATTTTAGATTTATCTTTACTTATGATTCACATCTATAATTTTCACTCTAATTAACTATATTATTTTTCTTTATATTTGCATCACTGCATTTACATGTTTCTTTCCTCTGTGTTCTAATTATGTTTTATGGAATGCCTATTTTATTTTGTTTCTTATTTATTCTTTATTTATAATTTAAATTTTTTTTCAGAATCCATTCTGATTTCACTGCTCATCATCAAATTAAGTTTACATTTAACTGTTTTTTTGAAATTCTGTATGTCTACATTTGGTATTAATACATACGTCTGATTGCTTAGTTTTTTAACTTCATATTGGAATTTGTTTATTATATTTTAAATCTTTATTAAAGCATTTTTCTGCTAAGGTTTTATCATTCTGAAGATAGTATATTAATATTTTTGATATTTTTGTTGCAGTCTACTTCTGTGCAACTTTGAGTATTCCTTTTCTGAAATTTGTGTTGAAATAAATTCATTTTTCTGACTAATAGCAGGAGGTTTCTGAGGAAAGTGGAAAGGAAATAGTTTTTGAAGCTTCACAGTTTAAGTTCTCCCTCCTTGGTTATTACAGTGGTGGACTATTTTCTCAATTCATGACACCTGTGTGTGGCTACCCCTCCTGTGACCCTAAGAATCTATTCTATTTCATGGGAACTTCTACTGATGGCCTCAGTTTACTTTGATTTCTCCTCAGGCCACTCTTTCCAAGATAAATAGTATTTTTCTTTAAATGTGAAGCAGTCACTTTTGGAAGATGTATTTGGCAGGGACTTTATGAGATCAGTCACCTCTGGGCATTCCCACACACTTTGTGACATCTTTCTTCTCAATCCACAGTGATAATACTACACTTCCTACAGATTCTTATCAAAATGAAGCTTTTTACCTTCTGGAAGTGGATATGTGCTAGAGATTTCTAAAATGTAAAACCACAAAATCTTCCCCCCAAGGCACTTTGTTTGACTTCCTATGTGGCCTTACTGACTGGTTTAGCTTTTTGGTCAATTTGCAACAGATATGGACTTTACAGGATTTTCTGTCTCCTAATTTGGCAGAGAATGTATTTTAAATTGATTCCCTGGTTGTCTTTCTTCATAAGAAGTAAAAAATAAATTAATTAAAATAAATTTCTGCTTTTTTTTTTACCAATAAATGAACATTTTAAAAATTTCTGTTATATATGCATTTAATATTTGGTATATGTTTCCACTTGGATTCATATCCACATATATATTATTCAGAAGAAAAGTTGGTATATCTTCACATTATAGCAGAATGGAAAAAGATGAAACCAAAGGCCAAATATGAAAGAAAAAAATACTAATTATTTTCAGTAGTCCATTACGAAGCACATGTCTATGTATAAACAAAACATTTTATTTAAAAATGTAAGATTTAGCTAGATTTGTATTTATAATGCTGTTAACAGTAAAAATAAAAAATTCAGTTACAATTTGTGCTATGGGGATATAAAATTAGAATGCACATAGTGGGATAAAAAGAGAAATCTTATACATTCAAAGTTAGAATTTAAGGAACAAGATTATATAAATTTGACCCACACATAATTTAATTCTATTAATTTGGCCTCCAAGTCTTTTTTTTTATTATTATCATACAACGAATTTACATTATTGGGAATCTTTCATGCTTTAAACTACTCTTTCTCTCTTTCTCCTTCTCTTTCTTGCTGCCTTTCCAAAAATAGTATCCCAGTCAATATAGCATCTATTATCATTCTCCAACATTCTCTCTCTTTCCCTTTTTCTCCTTGTCTTTCTCAGGCTACTATTCTAATTAATGTAGATTCAGTATTAAACCAATTAACTACTCCTATATTTCAGGAAGATCTCATATATCAAATTCAAATTTGCTAACTTTGAAATTATTTATTTAAGAGTTAAAACACAGGCATTAATAAAAATATGAATAAACTATCACCCATGATTATTTTTTCCAAATTTGAATTAATATTATGAAAATAAAAAGTTTGTAAAATATTTCCACTACCTCTTTTGGAAAAATAGTGTTTATATCTATAGCATCTTTAAAATTATGGGATAAAATATATTACAATATTGGTGACACTGAACTAAATATTGTGTCTAATAGTATTTGAGATCACATATAATAATTGATGTATCATTTGATATAATTATTATGCATAACAATTGTTAATTATTGTATGTAATATAATTATATATAACAATTATACATAATATAATAATTGATATGTTGTCACATAATGATTCGTGTTACTATGTGTAATTATGTATATAAATTATAATTATTATATCTAAAACCTTTCAAAAATAATGTTAGATTTCTAATGGCTCATGCTTACTTTTGTATATAATTTTAGCATTAAAGAGTCTGAAGCAAACTCTCAACATGAGATGTTTTTTTTCCCACAAATTTTTAAAAGACATTTATGCTAATTTAGAGGGCTATAAAATGTTATTTATAAGTTTATATTATTCTGACATACACAAAATATAAAGCAGAAAGTTATTTAAATTAGCAATAGCATAAATTATGGTCCATATATCATCTAAGATGATGAGACAAAAATGGATATTTAAGTTTGCACTAAGAAATTCTAGGAGCCAGGCTCAGTGGCTCAGCTTGTAATCCCACACCTTTGGGAGACTGAGTAGAGTGGATTGCCTGAGACCGCAGGTTCGAGACTCACCTGGGCAACTTGGCAAGACCGTATCTCTACAGTAAGTCAAAAAATCAGCCAGGCGTGGTAGCGCATGCCTGTAATTCCGGCTACTTGGAAGGCTGAGGCAGAAGGATTGCCGAAGCCCAGCAGGTCGAGGCTGCGGTGGCCGGGAGCGGCCACTGCACTCCAGTCTGGGCGACAGAGTGAGACTCCAACTCCAAAAAAAGAAATTCTAGGAATAAATATTTGCAATCCTATGTAAGGTCTATCAATCCAGGGGTGAAGTATAGAGAAGTTGTGGGAGAGGCCTAGGAACAGACAAAGGATATGAAATTCCACCTGATTGTATATGCCTAGATCTAATTAAAAGAAGATAAAACAAAACACAACTCAGTGGTCCAAATACAAAGCTCCAGAGAAAAATTTTTCTTATAAGTCCATGAAGACCGTGACTAACGTCCATTTATCTCCTTACAAACTTAAGAACTGGTTACGCTTTGATCTTCTGAGCCCTGGCTAGCTCCGTTAATCCTGATCATGCCGTGTGTTTGGAGTTTTAGAGAGACTCCATGTATCACCCCTTGTATTAGCCAGTTTTCTGGGTTCTCCAGAGAAATAGAACCAACAGAAGAGGATACACACACACACACACAAACACACACATACACATATTAGATTTCTAATGGCTCAAGTTTATTTTTTGCTTATAATTTTAGCATTGAAGAGTCTGAAGATACTAGGCGTCTTGTTCCAGACCACTGCTATAAGCAAATATCGCAATCAAATGAGATAGTGTTTTGCTTTCCAGTTCTTACATGTTTACATTATACTGTAGTCTACTAAATGAACAATAGCATTATGTCTAAAAAAATACATATTTTAATTAAAAATACTTTATTGCTAAAAACTGCTAACGATCATCATGGCTTTCAGTGTGTCATAATCTCTTTGCTGGTGCAGAGTCTTGCTCAATGATCCATGGCTGCTGACTGATTAGGGTAATGGTTGCTGAAGGTGGGAGTGGCTGTGAAAATTTATTTCAAAAGGCAACAATGAAGTTTGCTGTGTCAGTTGACTCTTCCTTTAATGTAAGATGCATCTATAGCATGCTATGCCTTTTGATAGTATTTTATTCACAGTTGAACATCTTTTAAAAGGGAAGTCAAACTTCTAAACCTCTACTGCTGCTTTGTCAACTAAGTTTATGTACTATTTTAAGTTCTTTGTTGCCATTTCAACAGTATTCACAACATTTTACCAATAGTAGATTCCAGCTCAAGAAAGTAATTTTTTTTTTTTTTTTGCACATCCTTAAGAAGCAACTCTTCATCCTTTCCTTTCAAGTTTTATTATAAAATTACAGGAACTGCAGTCACATCATCAAGCACCACTTCTAACTCCACATTTTTATTTTTATTTTTATATTTTTGCTCATTTTCTATTACTTCTTCCACTAAGCCTTGAAACTCTCAAAGTCATCCATGAAAGCTGGAACCCACTGATAAACTTCTGTAGATGTTGATATTTTAATTTCCTCCAATAAATCACAAGTGTTCTTGATGACCTCTAGAATGATAAGTCTCCAGAAAATTGTTGATTTACTTTGCCCAGATCCATCAGAAGAATCACTATCTATGGCAACCCTACAAAATGTATTTCTTGAATTATAAAACTTGAAAGTTGAAATTACTTTTTTGACCCATGGGCTGCAGAATGGATGTTATGTTAATAGGAACAAAAACAACATTAATCTCATTGTATATCTTTATTAGAGCTCTTTGATGACAAGAGACATTGTCAATGAACAGTAATATGTCAAAATAATTTTTGGCTGAGAAGTAGACCTCAATGGTAAGTTCATAATATTCCATAACCCATGCTTTAAAGAGATATTCTGTCATCCAGACTATGCTTTTCTATGTATAGAACACAGACAGCATATTTTACCATAGTCCTTCAAGGCCATAGGATTTTTAGAATAGGATATGAGCACTGACTTCAACTTAAAGTCACCTGCTGCATTAGCCAATCACAAAAGAACCAGTCTGTTCTTTGAAGCTTTGAAGCTGGGAATTCATTTCTCTCCAACTATGAAAGTACTAAATGCCATCTTATTCCAGTACAAGACTGTTTTATCTGCATTGAAAATCTGTGTTTTGTGTAGTCATCTTCACCAATTATTTTAGCTATTTCTTCTGAATAATTTACTGTAGTTTCAACATCAACATTTGCTGCTTTACTTTCTTTTTTTCTGTTATAGACATGGTTTCTGTATTTAAATCTCACAAACCAACCTCTGCTAGTCTCCTACTTTTCTTCTGAAACTTTCTCACCTCTCTCAGTCTTTATAGAACTGAGGAGAATTAAGACCTTGCTCTGAATTAAACTTTGACTTAAAAGAATATTGTGGCTGCTTTGATCTTTTATCCAGACCACTCAAAGTTTCTCCATATGAGTAATTAAGTTGTTTAACTTTCTTATAATTTGTGTGTTCACTACAGTAGTGCTTTTAATTTCCCTCAAGAAGTTATCTTTTGTAGCTACAGCTTTACTAAATAGTGCAAGTGACCTAGCTTTCAACCTATCTCAGTTTTCAGCATGCTTTCCTCACTAAGCTTGATTATTTCTAGCTTTTGATTAAAAGTGTAAGATGTGACTAGTTAGAGGCCATTGTTTGGATATTAAGTAGCCTAATATCAATATGCTAAGTCTCAGGGAATAGGGAGGTCTTGTGAGAGTGAGAGAGACTTAGATGTGACTGGTTAATGGAACTGACAGAAAACACACATTTATGGATTAATTTCACCCTCTTATATGCGCACGATTCATCATGGCCTCAAACAATTATAATAGTAACATCAGTGACCACTGATCACAGATCACCATAACACATATAATTATAAAAGAGTGTGAAATATTGTGAGAATTACTAAATTGTGACAGCGTTACGTGGACTGAGCACACACCATTGGAGAAATGGTGCCGACTTGCTTCAATCAAGGTTGCCATCATTTTTCAATTTGTGAAAAATGAAATATCTTCATAGTACAAAAAAAGTAGAATGAAAACGTAAGAGAGCCAGGCTCGGTGGCTCAGCCCTTAATCCTGCGCCTTTGGGAGGTTGAGGTGTGTGGATTGCCTGAGCCCGCGTGTTCGAGACCTGCCTGGGCCCCTGGGCAGCGAGACCTCATCTCTACAATAAATAAAAAAATCAGCCCGGCGTGGTAGCACATGCCTGTAATTTCGGCTACTTGGAAGGCTGAGGCGGAAGGATCGCTGGAGCCCAGCAGGTCGAGGCTGCGGTTGCCGGGAGCAGCCACTGCACTCCAGTCTGGGTGACCAAGTGAGACTCCAACTCAAAAAAAAAAAAAAAAAAAAAGAAAAAGGAAGAGAAAATATACCTACAAATATGTATATATGTAATTAAAAATAAAATGTATTAGAACAAATTGGCTTATACAGTTATTAAGGTTAAGTCTCATAATCTGCTATGAAAAAAAGCTGGATACCCTGGAAAACCAGTGTTTTAGTTCAAAATCAGTGTTGTAGTTGTGAAGGCTTATATTCAGAGAGACTAATGGTATAGATTTCAATCTGAGTCCGAAGTCCTGAAAATCAGGAGCACAGAGGGCAGAAGATCAATGGCATAACTCAACAACGAAGCTGACTAAAGTCAACCTTCCCCTGCCATTTTGATCTATTTAATCCCTCAGTAGTTCTGATGATGCCCACCCATATTAGGAAGAACCATTTTTTCACTCAGTTCACCAACTGAAATGCAAATGTCTTCCAGAAACACCCTCAGAGACACACCAGAAATAATGTTTAGCCAGATATATAAGGCTCCCATGACACAGTCAAGTTAACATAAAAAGTTCACCAGCACATTCCTAGTTTGAGCTTTATTTGTTTTTATAATATATCAACTTAGAGGAAATAAAGAAACAGCAATACACTTTTTGGAAGTCAAAGATTCTGAGTCATTTTTCCTAACTTTATTTTAAAAAGCATTAATTCACAATTGCAAAGATGTGGAATCAACCTAAAAGCCCATCACAGTGCATAATGACAATGTGATATATATACACACACACCATTGAATACTATGCAGTCATAAAAAAATAATGAAATCATGTCTTTCGCAGCAATATGGATGGAGCTGGAGATCATCATTCTAAGTAAATAGACCTCAAAAACAGAAAACCAAACACCGCATGTTCTTACTCAGTTGTGGGAGCTAAATGGTCACAAGATGAAAATAATAGACACTGGAAACACCAAGAGGCAAGATGGGTTAGGGTTCAGAAATTACCTGGAAGACACAATATTCACTATTTGAGGAATGGGCCATCTGAGTACCAATGCCCACACCTATGCAATATGTCCATTCAACAGATACGCATGTGTACCCTCTGAATCTAAAATAAAACATTAGATAAAAACACCATTACTTGAGGATAGCAGCTGAGCCAGTCAGACTGTGTGAGTCCCAGTGTGAGTGAGTGAATGTATGGAAATTTTTGTGCACATGATGGTGAGCGAGTGGGCATGTGAGTGGCTGAATAAGGACTAGGGAGCTAGTGTTCAGGGCTCTCCTGGTGTGGTAGTTGGTGCCACAACTGCTCAGCTTGGACCCTGGCAATTCCTGGGATGCAGAAGCCAAGTGACATTTTTTCTAAGTCAACATAACCTTTCCTGAGAAGAAATTGCTGGGAGAGATTGACTAAGTGGAGCTTGTGAGCAAGTAGCCAGGGCCCTTCTGGTGAAGCAACTGGTGCTGCAGCTTCTATGCTTGGTCTCTAGTGCTTCCCAGGTTGTAGAAGCTGAGAGTCATTATTTTTAACAGACAAAAAGTTTTCCTGCAAAGAAGTGGCGAGGAGAGACTACCAACTTCAGACTCTGCCTCATCACTGCAGCAGGAGAGACTGCTGGCTCCAGACTTTGCCACACCACCTCAGCACCTGGCTGGACACTGGCAGCAAGGGGGCAGAGGGAGCCCAGAGGCAGAGTACCACCAGAGAAGATGAAAGAGGTACCCTACCAACATCTTGAATACAGGGCAAGAAAGTGCTCCAACTTGCTCACCACGGAGCAACAGACCCAATCTCTGGGACTGGCAGATCAACTACTCAGGGGTTGATGGTGACCCAGAGGGAATATTCTAAAAGTACAACCTTTGGAGTGACCTGACAAGTGCTATCTCAGGCACCCTACCCCTTACCCTGATCCAGCCATGGGACAAAGGGTGTGGCCAGAAAAGGATGAGGAAAAACATCCAAAGAGATCAGTGGTGAGTCTGGGGCTGACCCAACTCCCCTCCTCCCTAGCAGACATCAGACCCACACAACTGGGGCACTACTGAGAAGAACAAGCCCAGGTAGAGCCTGGACTTCAGTCACAGTGGGAGAACTCCATTCCAGGTTAGGCCTGGCTGGGGCAAACCTGCAAGTAGCAAGTACATACCTGGGGAAGAGACAATCCCACACCTCCACACCAGAGGGGATCTCCCTAACCATATGAAAGTAGGAGGGATGTCTGCAGCCCCACCTACCCCCACTGCCCCTCCTCCTTCCCTGCTCTAGATGCTCATTGGGGGGGCGAGTGAAAGTGGCAGAAGTTCTGCAGGAGATAGCAGAGTAGATGAGAGGATCAATTACAGAGTCCACCACAAGGGGGCAGGGATTTTTTTCCTATTTAAATTTATTTATTTTTTTAATTATTAAAATTTTTTTGCCAATGTGTTATTTCATCTTTTTTTTTTTTTTTAAAGCAGGATTTATTGAGAGGACAGAAAATTTCCCGCAGTGGGAAGGGAGCAGAGGAGGTTACCTTCATCTGTATTTTTTAATATTTTCCCATTGTGCATGAATGTGTATGTGAGGGTTTGATCTGCATCCCCCTCCCTTTTATGCCAGAGACCAGCTCCAGCCGGGTTCAGGGTACCCCAAAGGTGGAGATTGGGGGGAATCACGTCAGCGATTGGGGGGAAGAAGAGAGAAAGAAAGAGACTGGACTCCAGTCTAGTGCAGAAGCGATGTGTGTATTGGGAATTACAACGGGTCTTTTTTTTTTTTTTGAGTTGGAGTCTCACTCTGTCACCCAGACTGGAGTGCAGTTGCCGCTGCCGACCACCGCAGCCTCACCTGCTGAACTCCAGCAATCCTTCTGCCTCAGGCTTCCAAGTAGTTGGAATTACAGGCATGCGCTACCACACCTGGCTGATTTTTGTTTTTTTGATTTATTGTAGAGATGAGGTCTCACTGCCCAGGCGGGACTTGAACCCGCAGGCTCAGTCAATCCACTCACCTCAGCCTCCCAAAGGCGCGGAATTACAGGCTGAGCCACTGAGCCCGGCTACAAAGGTTCTTTTGTACACAAAGTCAAATGTGGGAGGGGCATCCCCCACCCACCAGAAACCTTAATCCATGAAAACTTAATCAATGATTGCCTTTAAACCCTTTTCATATGATAATCTTAAAATCCCATAACAAAGGATAACCTAATCCGTGACTGACATATTCTATAAACCTTTTTCATCCTAAGCTGATTGATTTATGCCAAGTTAAACAATTCTATAGAAGCTTAAGTATTTACTTTACAAAGGAAAGTGACCCATCCCAGAATGTTTGGAATGTGGCCCAGTCCAAAGTTCACAGTGGGCTACCTGCAAGTAATCCAGCCACATTCTTTCAACAAAATGACTGTCTTCTAAAACTATATTCTACAATTTACACCTTCAATAAATCCTAAGATCTTGACCCAGAAGCCTGTGACCAATACTAAGGCTCTTAGATGTGACACGAGTTTGAATTATAAGTTGTGTGAAAGCCAAAACTGCAGTTTGAGGAAGAGTGGGATCAATGTGCTTCTAAAGTTGACTTGTGTTCATCCCAGTCTCAGAGTTGTTATGTTTTGAGCTCACAGGAGCTTAATCTGGTTAGTGCTGAGTAGACAGGGGAAGGAAATGGGGTCAATAGCTCCCGAACGCATCCTACTGGTCTCAGGGTCAACGGCCCTTCCTGATCCCTAACGCTCAGTGGGCCTCTGTGGCCAGTTCCCAACACTTTTATTTTATTTTTTCCTTTTCTTTTTCTTTCTTCTTTGGTTTCTTGTTTTCTGTTTATGTGTGTATGTGAATGTCTAAGTGTTTATCTTTCAGTTTTTCTGTTGTTGGTTTGTTTTTGCTCTTTTTCTCTTCTCTTTTTTTATTTTTTATTTTTAGTTTAAGGTGTGTGTCAATATATGTGTGAGGGTTCAATCTGAATTCCTTTGTTTTTGTTTTCAACTTCTGGTCTTTCTCTTTTATTTTTCATTCATTTTGTGTTAGGGGTGTGTGTGTGTGTGTGTGTGTGTGTGTGTGTGTGTGTGTGTGTTGTGTTGTGTTTTTGTTGTTTGTTTTGTTTCATTTGTTGTTATCCCAGTTTGTTTTAGGGTGTGGTTGTGTATCTGAGTGTATGTGTTCAATTTATTTTTGCTTTGGTTTCTGCTTTCATTGCTCTGTGATTTTTTTCTTTTCTTTTTTAAAAATTGTTGTCCATCTTATTTCATTCTATTTTTCTCTGTGCTCCTCATTGCTGTCATTGAACTCAGGAGGTACACACACATACCCATTGCATCATCATATAGAGTGACAGTGGGGAGTGGGTCTCAGGAAACACATACCACAATCAGGGAACATTGCAATTTGCAAGTAATTTCTGAATCCTAGCTCCCAACCCCCTACTTATTTGACTTTCAAAACTACAAAAGACAACAAAGATTCCCACTCACAGTCCTGTTTCAAAATAGAACAAATCTAGAGCCTGGATCAGGAAAGAACAGAGGGATGAGCAAACATCAAAAGGGAAAGCCTCTCCCACTGACACTGAATAACAGAACTAAAGAGAAAAGCAAGAGATCTGTTACAAATGAGGAAAACCCAACCAAAGACACAGGAAATTTCAAGTGCAACAAAAAGAAACCTCCTGAAAAATCAGACCTTGGAGCCTAAACAAAAGAAGTTACCATGACTGGCCCCAGAATATGACAGGGATTAGGGAATGGATGGAAAAAGTGAATAAGACTCAAGAAAGACACAACACTGAAAGAACATGTAAGAGGGATTTTGGCAATAAAAAAACTTTCATCCAGAAAATAAATAGCAAGATTACAAGCATAGAAAGCAAAATCAATCTAGCCAAAATAAAAATCTCAGAATTTGAAGACAGGAACATGAAATTAAACCAATCAGTAAAAAATATAGAAAGAAAACTCAGAAAGAAAAAACCAAAGACTACGAGAGATGTGCAATTATACCAAGATGGCAAATCTACACCTGACTGTTATTCCAGGAGAAGAAAGAAAGTGGAGAACACCATTGAACAAGTATTTCAGGAAGTAATCCAAGAAAAATTTCCCATTTCACCAGAAAAGTGATCAGCTAAGCACAAGAGATACAGAAAATCCCCACAAGACCTCAAATGAGAAGACCAATCCCTAGACACATAGAAATTTGCCTACACAATGTAGGCACAAAATAAAAAATCCTAAAGGCAGTAAAAGGTCAGACTACCTACCAGGAAAAACCAATCAGAATAGCAGCCGACCTATCGGCAGAAACACTACAAGCAAGAAGGCACTGGAATCCAATATTCAAAATCTTCAAAGATAAACAATTTCAACCAAGAATTTCCTACCCAGTCAAACTCAGCTTAATCAACAATGGAGAATTTAAATCCTTCCCAGAAATCCAACCTCTAAGAGATTATGCAACTTCTAAACCAACTCTATAGGAGATGATTAAAAGTCATCCAGTGTAACCAAGCAGGCTTCATCCTCAGGATGCAGGGTTGGTTCAACATTCACATGACCATAAATGTAATTAATGCATCAATAGTTGTAAAAACAAGAACCACATGATTATATCATTAGATGCAGAAAAAACTTTTAATAAAATTTGGCATCCCTTCTTGATAATAATTCCCAAACACCTAGGTATAGGAGGCACATACTTCAAAATAGTAAGTGCTATCTATGATAAACTCACAGCTAATATTTTTCTAAATGAACAAAAGCTGGAAACATTTCCTCTGAAAATTGGAATAAGATAAGTCTGCCCACTCTCACCCCTCTTGTTCAACATTGTGTTGGAAGTCGTAGCTAGAGCAATTAGACAAGAGAAACAAATCAAGGATATCTAAATAGGAATAGAAGAAGTCAAGTTAACCCTCTTTGCTGATGATATGATCCTATACCTCGAAAATCCAAAAGAATCTGTCAAATGGGGGGTTGAATTGGCAGTTGAGGAAAACTGCTTGGGGAAGAGGGGCACACCTTATCATCAAGGGTACCTGAATAATGAATATTTGCATACTTAACCTTCAATTGTACACCACATTTTTAAAATAAAATTTAAAAATAGCCATTACTTTAAAAGTAAATAAAGTATATTTAGACTTGAAATTGAAATTCACACAAAATTTCCAAAGTTATGTAATATCCGTAAGCATACTTTATTCTTTTAATTTGTAAGATTAAATTAGGTATTGTTTAAAAGAGAAGAAGTGTTCCCAGAGATTGGTGAGTTGCCTATCCACCACATATGGTACAGTAAATAAAATAACTGAAAATAGAGCCTTGATTTCACAATTCTGGTTCACAATTCAAATCATCTTTTTGGTTTCTGAAATCATATTACTACATAAATGATTTCTTTATTGTACCCTATAAAGTACTGTAATCCTAATATAGGAGTAATCTGTCCACTTTGATTGCACAAAATGTATGAAGCTTATAAATTACTGAAGTGTGTCATGTTTCTGTCAGATAACAAATAACTAGCCTTACACTTTTTTTCCAGCTATGTTACAAGTTCTTATTGGCAACCTCTGACTTGTACTGAAGTATTAGTACCACCACATTTTTACCTATCATCACACAAAAATCACAGACTCTATTTTAGTTTTCTTAGAATTGTCTTGAGAGTAGAGGTGCATGGAAGATAGTTGTACAGAGCTTTTCAAAATTGGTTGTATCTGAGATAATCACATCAGAAGAAATTGTAGTGGGTGATGACTATTTCATTGTTGCTACAGTGTTCCTATTTATTTTTATTTGTAGGCAAAGTTTACTTTTCTCTTAGAGTTTATTTAGTGAGAAAAAATTGAGTTTTTAGTCCAGAAAGGACAGAAATATTACCTGATTGCCTCTATCATAAACTTCAATAACAACTTTTGAAAATATCCTCCAATTATATTTGCCACATGTCTTTTTCTAGAATGATGTAAAGAAAACCGAATGATTCCTAAAATGTTTCCATGTTTGTCATGATTTGATAATAAGAAACCAATTTTAAAACATCTCAAAATGTTATCTCAGAGGAGAGTTTTTTTTGACGGGATGCAAAGTATTTTAAGTCATAAAATATCTCAGAAACTGTAGGTAAATGCACCCATAGATTAAATTATTTCTCTGAAGTTTTGCAATAAACTAGTGGCAGGGTTATAAAAAGAATCCTAGTCTTTTGAAACTAGCAACGTTTTTTAATTATCAAAAAATCTGCTAATTTTCTAGCTACAACTTTCAAAAACTCTGAGAAAATCATCAACAAAAATGAGAAAATTAATAAAAAACTATTTTAAAATTTAAGGACTTCTGACAAGATGGCAATGGGGCAACCTGGTCTCTGAAACCATCTGCAAAGGAGAACTCAGAGGGTCTCTGGCTCTCTCCCTGGGGGCTACAGACCCCAACATTGGCAGCCTGTTCTTCACATGGAGGTCGGCTGTGGCCACCGCTGGAGCATCGCAGCAGTCTGGACAGCCACTGCAGCCACAGACACAGCAGCCGCCAGCACCACCACGGCCTCTGTGGCAGCCATAGCGCATTGTGCCAATGTGCCTGAGGCAATCCACGACTTCAGTCCTTGAAGCCTCTGCAGGCAAGATCTGCTGGGATTGCTGCCATCTCTGCTGCCACCTTGACATCCTGCCGGCTGTGGGTCTCCTCCCGTGTGCCCTGAGGCAGGCTTCCATCGCCTGGCTCCTGTCCGGCCCCACCCCCTCTCAGGTGAGAAGCTGAGATAGCACCACCTGCTGGTGATTCAAGGTAACAACACCGGAATGGGAGAAATAAGCTTGAAAAAGAGACACGGGCCATTTAGTGGTGAACGGACAGTGATCTGAATTGTCCTTCACAGTAGGCCAGGGACAGCTGACCCTAACTGTGAACTAATTTACCAACTTGAAAAGAAAGCTAGAAATCAGAGCTGAAAGGACACTGGACTTAAATGAAAAGTCTCAGAGTGTGCTCTATTGGTTCTGTTAGTTTAATGACTTCATTCTATTCCTATTGTTTTGTTCCTTTTTTTCTCTTCCTTTTCTTCTCTTTTCTCCTCTCTGTAAACCATATCTTTGAATACAGGAACAGCACACTAATAAGGTGGTTGGTTAGCTTGTATGTTAGCCTCATTGTATGTTTTATTTTTTTTTTGTATGGGAGCTGGTTAGTCTGTAGCCATGGTCTATTGTTTTAATCTGTTTCAGTTTAGGTCTCTCTCTCCATTTGTTGACACACTCGTCTGTTTCCCTCCTTTCTCTCTCTCTGTTCACCTCCCTCATCCCCCTACTGTCTGATCCATTCTCTTCGCTCTGCTAACCACATTTTATTTCAGGGGTAAATCCACAGCCTCACTGCATGGACAGATTCCAAGGCAGTGGGAAGTGGGTTTCAGATTATCCATACACCTCTTAGTGAATACCAGGACCTGCAGGTATATTTTGAGTCACAGCTCCCCCATTAAGCAAATCTCAAAACTGCAAAAAGGACCACCCGCAAACTACAGTGCAACCCCAGAATTGAACAAAGTAAGAGGACATACATAAAGAATAGGAGATTGAACAAACAGAAATAAAACCAATCGCTCTACCCCTGAATAAAAGAATTAAAGAAGATGGTGACATGGAGGGAAGGAAAAAGTAGGGAGGGGGAAAAATGCATAAATGAAGAAAAATCAAAAGAAGAATATAGGTCTCACACAGACCCCTGGGAGATCAGACACTGAGAAAACAGATTGTGGAACACAAACAATGAAGAGCCCCCAGAATGACTGGTCACATGCAACAAACCCAGACATCAAGACATTAATAGAGAGAATTTAAAAAATTGAGGAGAGTCAAGAGTAAAATAGGAAGGAGCTAATGTCAGAAATAACAGCAGTAAAAAATACTGTGATGGAAATAAATAACACACGAATAAGCATGGAAAGCAGAATTAGCCAAGCAGAAGAAAGAATCTCAGAGCTCAAAGACCAAAACACAGAACTAACCCCAACTGTCAAAAGCATAGAAAAGAAGCTCAGAAAGACAGAACAAAACCTGCAAGAGATGATGATGACTTCAACAGACCGAACCTAAGAGTAATAGGCCTTTCTGAGGCAGAGAGAGAAACAGAGGTCACATTAGAACAAACATTTCATGAAATCATTCAAGAAAACTTCCCTCATCTCATCAAGGATGAAAAAATTCAAAGAGATTCAGAGAACTCCAGCAAGATAACAAATGAGAAGACCAACTCCCAGACATATAATAATTCACCTAAACAAAGTAGGTATAAAATAAAAAATCCTAAATGCTGCAAGAGAAAAAGGTCAGACTACGTACCAGAGAAGACCAATTAGAATAGCAGCAGATTTATCTACAGAAACCCTCCAGGCTAGGAGAGCTAAGAGCCCTATCATCAAAGTTCTAAAAGACAAACAATTTCAACCAAGAATAGCCTACCCAGCCAAGCTAAGTTTCATCAGTGAGGGAGAATTGAAATCTTTCCCAGATATCCAATTCCTAAGAACCTACGCTGCCACAAGACCATCTCTACAAGAAACACTTAAGAAATTATTGAACACAGAAGAAAAGGAAAAAGAGAACAACAATGTTCTTCACAAGAGTACAGGCAAAAGATTAAAAACACACATGATCCAACTCTAAAACCAAAAGAAAGACAACACACAAACAGGAAGAACAACAACTCTGTAAGAACATTATGACAGGGATCAACTCTCACATTTCAGTAATTAGTTTGAATGTGAATGGACTAAATGCACCACTGAAAAGACACAGAATCACAAAATGGATAAAATATCACGAGGCAACAATCTATTGCCTTCAAGAGACTCGCCTCACTAGAAAGGATACTCACAGATTCAAAGTAAGAGGATGGGAAATAAATTTTCAGGCGAATGGAACACAAAAGAAAGGAGGAGTCATGATCTTAATCTCAGAAAAAATACCTTTTAAGCTATCAAAAATTAAAAGAGCTACAGAAGACCACTACATAATGATAAAAGGTTCAATCCATCAACAAGGAATATCCATCCTAAACATATATGCACCGAACACAGGAGCACCGACTTTCATAAAGTAGCTCCTAGGTAAACTAAAAAAAGATCGACTCCAATACCATCATAGCTGGGGACTTCAATACCCCACTCAAAACCCTAGACAGATCATCAAGACAAAAAATCAGCAATGAGATCTGAAACCTCAATGTGACTCTTGAACAAATGGCCTTAATTGACACCTAAAGAACACTCCATCCAAAGACCACAGAATACACGTTCTACTCATCACTGCATGGAACATACTCTAAGATTGACCACATACTTGGCCATAAATCAAGCATAAGCAAATTTAAAAGGACAGAAATTTTACCATGCACCTACTCAGACCACAGTGGAATAAAAATAATCATTAACACCAACAAGGTCCCCTCAAAAACCCACAAAGACATGGACACTAAACAGCATGATGCTAAACAACTCCTGGGTAAATGATGAAATCAAAGCAGAGATTAAAAGATACCTGGAAACAAATGAAAATGAAGAAACATTTTACCAAAATCTCTGAGACGTCATGAAAGTTGTAGTAAGAGGGGAATTTATATCCCTACAAATGCACATGAAGAAAATGGAAGGATCACAAATTAATAGCCTAAGAAGTCACCTAAAAAAGCTGGAAGAGCAAGACCACAAAAACCCCAATTTCAGCAGAAGAATCCAGATCAAAATAAAAGCCCAAATCCAGTACATAGAAGACAGAAAGATAATATAAAAAATCAATGAAACAAAAAGCTGGTTCTTCGAAAGGATAAACAAGATTGATGGTCCCCTAGCTAGACTGACCAAGAAAAAGAGAGAAAAAGCCCACATTAACACAATCAGAAACACAAAACATCAAGTCACATCTGATCCTGAAGAAATACAAAAGATCATTAGAGATTACTATGTACACTTGTATGGAAACAAACTTGAAAACCTTTCAGAAATAGAGGACTTTCTGTCATCACACAACCTGCCTATGTTGAAACAAGAAGAAATTGAGATTCTAAATAGACCAATAACAATCAAGGAAATTAACTATATAATAAGAAAACTACCTACAGAAAAAAGCCCTGGACCAGATAGTTTTCCAGCAGAATTCTACAAGACATTTAAGGAGGAGCTGATACTAATCCTACTGAAGATATTCCAGGCGATTGAGAAAGATGGAACTCTCCCCAAATCATTTTATGAAGTTAACATCACATTGATACCCAAGCCAGGTAAAGACCCAACAAAGAAAGAGACCTACAGGCCAATATCTTTGATGAACATAGATGCTAAAATTCTCAACAATATCCTAGTGAACCGGATTCAACAACACATCTCAAAAATCATCCATCATGACCAAGTAGGCTTCATCCCTGGTATGGAAGTTTGGTTCAACATTCATAAAACCATAAATGTAATTAAATACATCAACAGATGTCAAAGTAAAAACCACATGATTATATCATTAGATGCAGAAAAAGCTTTTGATAAAATTCAGCACCCCTTCTTGATAAAAATCCTCAATCAGCTAGGCTTGTGAGGAACATATCTCAAAATAGTAAAAAGCCATCTATGAGAAACCCACAGCCAGCATACTCCTAAATGGACAAAAACTGGAACTATTTCCCCTGAAAACTGGAACAAGACAAGGATGTCCACTCTCACCCCTCCTGTTCAATATAGTATTGGAAGTCCTGGCTAGAGCAATCAGAGAAGAGAAGGCAATCAGGCATATTCAAATAGGAAAAGAGAAAGTCAAGCTATCTCTCTTTGCAGATGACTTGATCGTGTACCTTGAAAACCCAAGAGAATCAGTCAAAAACCTCCTTACACTGATAAAGGACTTTGGCAGAGTCTCAGGATATAAAATAAATGTGCAAAAGACAATTGTATTTCTTTACACCAATGATAAACAAACAGAAACCCAAATAAAGAGCACAATTCCATTCACAATAGCCACACACACAAAAAAGTGAAATACCTTGGCATCTTCCTAACCAGAAATGTGAAAGACCTTTACAATGAAAACTACAAAGCACTGCTCAAAGAAATCAAAGTTGACACAAACAAGTGGAAAAATATCCCATGCTCATGGATTGGAAGAATCAACATTGTGAAGATGTCCATCTTACCTAAGGCAATCTACAGATTTAATGCAATACCCATCACATTACCAGCAACATTCTTCTCAGACCTAGAAAAAACAACACAGGAATTCATATGGAAATACAAATGACCAAGAATAGCCAGAACAATCCTCAGAAAAAACAAAACAAAACAAAAACAAAGCAGGTGGTATCCCATTACCAGACTTCAAACTTTACTATAAAGCTACAATCATCAAAACAGCCTGGTCTTGGTATAGGAACAGGCATATAGACCAATGGAATAGAATTGAGATTCCAGAAGCAAAACCTCAATTTCTCAACCAACTCATCTTCGTCAAAGCCTCCACCACCTACCACTGGGGAGAGGAGAACCTATTCAGTAAATGATGCTGGGAAAACTGGCTGACCACATGCAAAAGATTGAAACAGGACTCCTATCTATCCCCAAAATTAGCTCTAAATGGATCAGAGACCTAAATGTAAAACCTAAAACCATAAGAACCTTAGAAAATGAAGGACATACCCTCATGGAAATTGGAACTGGCATCCAGTTCCTGAACAAAACCCAAAACCCGCAGGCCATAAGAAAGAAGATAGACAAGTGGGACCTCATTAAACTGACAAGCTTCTGCAAAGCCAAAGAAACCATCAAGAGAGCATGGAGATAGCCTACAGACTGGGAAAAAGTATTTGCCAACTTTAGGTCTGAGAAAGGCTTAACATCTTGGATCTACAAGGAACTCAAACGTGCTGAAAAGAAAAACAATAAACAATGCCATTATAAAATGGGCAAAAGATATGAACAGACACTTCTCAAAGGAAGACATCCGAGTGGCCAACAGATACATGAAAAAATGTTCAACCTCACTAATCATCAGGGAGATGCAAATCAAAACCACACTGAGATACCACCTAACTCCAGTCATAATGGCAATTATCAATAACTCAAAAAATAACAGTTGCTGGAGAGGGTGTGACGGAAAGGGAACACTTCTGCACTGTTGGTGGGAGTGCAAACTAGTACAATTTCTATGGAAAACAGTATGGTAATTCCTAAAAGCTCTAAGTATTGACGTCCCATATGACCCTGCAATCCCCCTACTGGGGATTATTCTATAAAAAGCTCAAATTATTCTATAAAAAAATTATAGAGCTCAAATTATTATATAAAAAAGATACCTGCACACGTGTTTATCGCAGCATTGTTCACAATAGCAAGAACCTGGAAGCAACCATGCTGTCCATCATAAGAGGACTGGATTAAAAAAATGTGGTACATATACACGATGGAATACTACACAGCCATAAAAAAGAACAAAATCATGAATTTCGCAGCAACCTGGATGGATCTAGAGTTTATAATACTGAGTGACCTCTCACAGAAAAAAAGATCTGAGTATCACATGTTCTCGCTCATATAGTGGACATTGAACATCCAATGTAATAGTATAAGAAAATGACTGACAGTGGTGGGAAACTATGGGGGGGAGGGGAAGGGAGATGGGATTAATGGTAGTAAATATTTGTCTGGGGATGGAGAGACATCTCTTATCAACAAGGGTGCCTGAACGAAGCATATTTGTATACCTAACCCTTGACTATACCCCACAATATCATAATAAAAAATATTGATAAAAATAAATAAATAAATAAAAACAAAATTTAAGATAGAAATCAAGTTAAAAGAAAATCTGTTGATAAATATTTTCTAGAATGAAATTTTGAGAATATATGAAAGCAGAACCTTTTGGGGCACAAAAAAAATCCTTGTCTTATATTTGCAAAGTTTCAAATTGTAATTACCCTTTAAAATTGAATAAATGAAAATAATTATTATGGGAACTGGCTGAGTGTTTTATAAATCCAGCTAATTTTTCAGTGCTAGATGTTAATGTACTTGTGTGGTCACATATATAGTGAAACATGTTCTATCATATTTAAAGTATGTTTTTATTTTTAAAATGTGGAGTACAATTCATGGTTAGGTACATAAGTGGTCATAGTAGAGGTGAAGTTTGGGCCTCCCACTGGTCCTCATGTCATCTGATTTAGTATCAGTTACCTTTATTAGTGTTATGTGATATGCTTTTCCCTCCCCAGGCAATGACCTGCTCCTGCCAATCTCTTTCAAGTAGTGTGATAAATGTTCAGGGTCCACTCATGAGTGAGAGCATGTGGTACTCTGTTCTTTGCTTCTATGGAAGATCACTGAGTATGATGGACTCTAAATCCCTCTAAAACAAAGTGTTGCAAAGTTTATAACTTTGTTCTTCTTTATTGTTGTGTAATATTCCATCATCCATATGTGCCACATTTTTTCATACGGCCCACTTTTGATGGGCAGTATGGTTGGTTCCTTGTTTTTGTTATTGTGAATAGTGCTGAAAAAAACATGCGTGCACAAGTATCTTTTTTATAAAATCATGTGAGTTCTTCTGGGTATAATCCCAGAAGTGGGATTGCTGGGTCATATGGAAGATACATTTTTAGATACTTTAATCATCACCACACTGTTTTCCACAGAGGTTGTACTAGTTTACACACCTTCCAAGAGTGTAGAAGCAGTTCCTTTTCTCTACATCCTCTCCAGCACCACTTGTTTTCTGAGCTAATAATGATGACCATCCTGACTGGAGTTAGGCAGTATCTAAGTGTAGTTTTGATTTACATTTCTTTGATGATTAGTGAGGCTGAGTATTTTTTCATGTATCTGTTGGTTGCTTTTAAGAAGTGTCTATTTATATATTTTGCCCACTTTTTAATAGGGGATTTTGTTTTTTATTTTGTTTTGTTTTGTTTTGTTTTACCTTTGGCACATTTGAGTATCTTGTAGATACTGGATGTTAGGCCTTTGTCAGATATACAGTTGGCAAATATTTTTTTTCCCATTCTGCCGACTGTCTCCCCACTCTCTTTATGGTTTCTTTTGCTTTGCAGAAGCTTTTTAGTTTGATGAGGTTTCACTTGTCTATCTTATCTCTTATGGCATGGGTTTTTGGTGTTTTTATAAGGACTTCTTTGCCTATTCCGATTTCTGTAAGGGTGTCTCCTGCATTTTTCTAAATTTCTTATAGTTTGAGGTTTCACGATTAGGTCTTTGATCAATTGAGTTGATTTTTGTGTGTGGTGATAGGTAGGGGTCCTGTTTCATTCTTCTACATGTGATGAGCCAGTTTTAAAAGCATCATTTGCTGAATAGATTCTCTTCTCCCTAGTGGTTGTTATTGGAGACTGTCAAAAATGAGTTGGTTGAAAAATTGAGGTTTTCTTCAGGATTCTCTATCCTCTCCCATTGGTCTATATGTCTGTTCTTGTACCAATACCCACCTATTTTGATAAATTCTGGAAGTGTGATACCTCTCTCTTTGTTTCTTTTGCTAGGAATTGTTTTGGCTATTTGTGGTTATTTATGTATCCTTATGAGTTTCTATATTGTTTTTTCCAGGTCTGAAAAGAGTGATGTTGGTCATTTAATGGGTATTGCATTGAATCTATAGAATGTCTTGGATGGGCATATTAACAACATTTTTCTTTCAATCCATGAGCATGGAATATTTTTTCTTTTGTTTTTATCTTTGATTTCTTTGAGCAGAGTTTTGTAATTTTCATTGTAAAGGCCTTTCATGCCTCTGATTAGGAAGGTGTAAAACTATTTCTTTTCTTTTTTTTTTTTTTTTTTTGGTGACTATCGTGAATGGGATTGTGCTTTTTATTTGATTCTCTGCCAATTTGTTGTTGGTATATAAAAATATGATTGTCTTTTTCACATTGATTTTGTGCCCTGAGACTTTGCCAAAGTCCTTTTCAGTGCAAGGAGGTTTTTGACAGATTATTTGTGATTTTCAAGGTATAGGATCATATTGTTAGCAAAGTAGGATAAATTAACGTCCTCATTTCCTATTTGAATACCCCTGATATTCTTCTCTTGTCTGATTTCCTTGGCTAGGACTTCCAATACTATGTTTTGAACAGGAAGGGTGAAAGTGAGCAGTCTTGTCTTGATCCTGTTTTCAGGGGAAATGGTTTCAATTACTGTCCAATTAGCAACATGTTGGCTATGGGTTTACAGTAGAAGGCTCTTTCTATTTTGAGGTATGTTCCCCCTGTATCTAGGTGTTCAAGGGTTTTTATTAAGAAGTGATACTGGATTTTGTTGCAAGTTTTTTCTGCGTTAAACGATATTATCATATGGCTCTTGGTTTTATATATGTTGATGTATTTAACTACATTTATGTATGGTCTTATGGACGTTGAACCAGTATTTCATCCCAGGGATCAAGCCTTCTTGGTCATGGTGGATAATTTTTGAGATGTGCTGTTGGATCTGATTTGTTAGAATCCTGTTGATAATTTTTGCATCTATGTTCATCAGGATGTTCTCTTTCATTGTTATGTATTTACTCAGTTTGATATCACTGTAATGTTAGGTTTTAAAAATTTGGGAATTTGGGAAGAGTTTCATCTTTCTCAATTGCCTGGAATACTTTCAATAGGATTGGTATGAGCTCCTCGTTTTATATGTTTTAGAATTCCTCTGGAAAGCCATCTGGTCCTGAGTATTTTTTTATAGATAGTTTTCTTATTATAGAGTCAATTTCCTGGGTTGGTATTGGTCTATATAGGGCCTCAATTCCTTCTTATTTCAACCCTGGGAGGTTGTGCGATGTCAGGTTGTTCTCCATTTTATTTAGGTTTTTGAATTGATTCCATACAGTTATGCATAGTAATCTCTGATCATCTTTTGCATTTCTTTAGGGTCAGTTGTGACTTGATCTTTTGCATTTCTGACTGTGTTTCTTTGGGGTTTTTCTCTCTTGTTTTGGTCAGTTTGGCTAGGATTTCTTCAATCTTGTTTATCTTTTCAAAGAACCAGCTTTCTGTTTTCTTGATATTATTCTGATAAGTTTTCTTCTATGTCCCATATTTGAGCTTTTACTTTGGTAATCTGGATTATTCTGCTGAAGTTAGGATTTTGGTGGTCTTGCTTTTCCAACTTCTTTAGATGATTAGTTAGGCTATTAACTTGTGAGATTTCAGTTTTCTTGTTGTGTGCTCATAGAGTTATAAATTTCCCTCTTAGTATTTGATTTCATGGCATCTCACAGGTTTCAGTAAGACAAGTCTTTGTTTTCATTTGTTTCCAAGAAATTTTAATTTCTGTTTTGATTTCTAGGAGTTGTTCAGTATCATATTGTTTATTTAAAATATGTTAAAACTGAAGTTTTTTAGTCTATTTACTCAAATGCAATACTTAACAAAAGCTAAAGCAAACATTGAGAAATATTGAACTCACACTACATATATTGTACTCTGCATTAAAATATTGAAGAATATTCAGTGGATGTCTAACACAATTTCTAGTTCCTTTTCAGGATAAATGAAACATTTTAAAAGGAAAACATCTCTTTTCTTTTCATTATTCAAATTTTGCTGATTTTTTTCTTGCCCACCAGACTGACTTTCCATTTCAGTCCTTGCTTGGTTGGTACTTTCTCTCTTAAGATTGTATTCTCAATTTTCTATAGTTTAACTAATTAAGTTGTTTCTGATCAAGGTTTGTATATATTAAAATGTATGGAGGCTTACTGTCTACAAAATCAGGTTTGCAACTAATATTACCAGTTTCACTTTTTTCAAAATTCTGATTTACTTCAGTTGCATAGGTATACATTAGAGTGATGAAGTTTTTTCACACCTTTGATTTAAAATCAGTTTTTTCCTTGTGAGAAAGGCAAGAGTCATGTTGATATAGCAGATTGAAAAGAAGACTAAGAAGTCAAAATAAAGAGATTTGATAAAAAGAAATATAAAAGTAAGAATTGAAGAACTAAAATGCAAAAGAAAGAGAAAAAAACTACCCAGAACTTTTCTTGCAGCTTGTTTGTTTATGTTTATAATTTGTTTTATATTTTTAATCCATTGAAAACAAGTTTCCTGGTTTTTTACTCGGTCTAAGGTACTATAAAAATCATGAAAGATGGTTAAGACGGGGTGAAAGAGATAGATTGTGTGGGGTGTGTGTATGTGTGCGTGTGTGTATATGTATGTGTATGTGAGTGTGTGTGGCTTCACATTTTCCACATCGGGCAGACATTTTATCAATACATTATTTTCAAATAAAGATAAACACACATCTTCATTCTAGTTTTAGAACATTAATGAATGTTTTATTTAATATTTGCCACGCTACACAATGATAATTATTAAACAACTGTCAAATATTGTATTAATTCATCATAAACAATGAGAGACAAAAGTGACCACATTGGGAAGATTAATGATAACAATTAACATTTATTAGTTTGATGTACTAGGTATTGTTTAAAGCACATGTTTTAAGCATATGGCATGTTTTGGTTTTGTTTTTGAGTTGGAGTCTCACTCTGTCGCCCAGACTGGAGTGCATGGAGTGCAGTGGCTCCTTCTGAGTAGCCGGAATTACAGGCATGGGCTACCACGCCCGGCTGATTTTTTTATTTATTGTAGAGATGAAGTCTTGCTGCCCAGGCGAGTCTCGAACCCGCAGGCTCAGGCAATCCATTCACCTTAGCCTCCCAAAAGCGCGGGATTACAGGCTGAGCCGGCGTGTTTTATGTCATTTCATTATCAAAACATCCTTCTTAACTAGGTGCTATTGATATTCAAGTTCTACATAAATTAAAACAGTATTATAAAGAAGAGTGTCTGGAATATTAAAATTCAAATGAATTCCTGAGAACCAGAGCATCTATATTAAACTCAAAATATAAATACATTGAAATACAGAGGTTTTCAGTTCACTGAGAGTCAAGAACCTTGAAGTTATCTATTCCAAATTTCCTAATGGCCTCGAGGCTTATGTATTCAGTAGCACAATGATTGGTATGAGAACTCTATGAGTTTGTTATACAATAAGAAGCTTTGGATTCTGTCAAATTTTAGAGATAATAAATTGAGTAACTGTAAGAAAAAGAAAGGATCTGTAGAGCCTGTGTCCTGTTTTTCTGAATTCACAGATAAAGAATATAAAACTTCTAGAGGTCAAAGAACTTTCTCAAAGACAAAGAGCTAGTTGGTGATCAAGCTTGGGTTAATTCCAGATTTCTCAACTCAGGATGAAGGATTCCACACTTTACCACATTTAAGATAAAAATTTGGCCAAAAGAATACTCTAGATGTTCAGACAAAAGCCAGAGACTATAACTGTAATGAAATACTTCTGGAATTTTATTTCCATTCTTTCAAATGAAAGCTTTTTGAAAAAAAAAAAAAATATATTCATGAGCAACCCCTTTAGGTCCCCTCGCACTGAGGGAGGTTTTCTGTCCTCACAATAAATTCTGCTTTCTGCAAAAAAGAAAAGTTCATGTAAGTTATAAATTTGTTTGGCAACATTAATTTAAAATGAAGGTCATTATATTTGTAAATGCCAGTATCAGAATTGTATTGAACTAATTGAATGTATCTAAAACAAACTTTAAAAACTTTAAGATGTGCAAGATAATGAAACAATACTATAAAAATCTCAGATAAAAGAAGTGATAGAAAGAATTCTAGATTAAGAAGAAAAAGGATTATATTCTACTCTAAGAATATACTCCTGTAAATGAACTATTTCCTTTGGAAATCTCCTTGCATCTAAACTTAATTTTCATAATTATACACCAAGGTATTTGAATTTAAGAATACCTATGATTCTTCCTAGCACTACAATTCCATTCACTTGTTAAAAGTTTAGTTATCTCACTCTTATTGCAATTCTTTTTTAATGGTAAACCCCACTTCTTTGTCTCCCTGCCTCTGAAGTCTTTTACTTTCTACCATCATATTTCTTTCCTTTGTTTTGTTTATCACATTGTTGTGATAAGAGCATTCATGGAGAATCCTTCAATGACTGTTTTATTCTAAAAAAAAAAAAAATTAAGTGCATTATCTTGCAACTTAAGTCGTTTCATTTTCTTTCTTTACCTTTCCTTTTTTTTTTTTTTTTTTTGAGTTGGAGTCTCACTCTGTCGCCCAGACTGGAGTGCAGTGGCCGTTCGCAGCCACCACAGCCTCGACCTGCTGGGCTCCAGTGATCCTTCCGCCTCAGCCTTCCAAGTAACTGGAATTACAGGCATGCGCTACCACGCCCAGCTGATTTTTTGATTTATTGTAGAGATGAGGTCTCGCTGCCCAGGCGGGTCTCGAACCCGTGGGTTCAGGCAATCCACTCACCTCAGCCTCCCAAAGGCATGGGATTACAGGCTGAGCCACTGAGCCCGGCTCTTTACCTTTTCAATAGTTGGATCATATACAAATTCTCAACCAGTATCAGCCAATCCATTTAGTTTAGGAAGATTTAAAAGCTATCCATATATATCAAATAGTCACAGCTCTACTTTTAAAATATAAATTAAAGAAAAAAGCATAAAAAACTTCACCTGTTATGACTACTATTTTAAGAAAACTGTAAAAAATCAAAATACATAATTTCAAAATATTTTTATTTACTTATATGTTGAATGTAAACATGTTAAATATATATTACATATAGCATGATTCTTTTCTTTAAAATGAGTGTCATGTAAGGATTGTTCCTTTCTTCATATAAGAAAGACTTATTTTTTTAAATTAAACTCTAGGATATTTTCTATAAAGGTAAGATTTTGTAATGGGTGTGATTTACTTAATTGCCAAGTCTGTATGCAGAATCTTGTCTTATTAATGATATAAAACACACACAGGACAAATTGTATCAATATCAACTTACAACTTTGGAATTTTTTCCAAGACAGAAACAAATCTTTTTTCACCAGCATATTAGATCAGAATGGTGAAAGATCAATTTTTCCCCTAATTTGGCCTCAAATAAATAAGTATATATTATTTATATACTTCTTAATGATAGCAAGACATAGTTTACTTAAGAGGGACTATTACAATGGGGTTTGGCAGTACTGAAGACAGATTGGGCTCAACTCTGAAAACAACAAATGGATATTTATAGCCAAGGAACTGGATGTGAGTGGATAGAAAATTATGAGGTAACATCAGAGATCAGAGAGATCTGACTAGATTCTCTATTTTTGCTGAAGACAGATCAGGCTGGTAAGATAACGAAAGTGGAGAATAATGAATTTCATCAGATATCAGGGATGAATGATTTTGGCTAAACTGACCTAGCAAAAATTTTCCTATAATTGAATGAAATAGACCAAGGGGAGAATTTGGAGTTAAAATCTTAAGGGCTTAGAAGAGCCTGACTGAAGTTAGGTCAAGGAGAGGGTCTCCATAAATCCTTCCTCATATTCAAGGAAAGAAGAAACAATACAAGTTCATTTCTCACTCAGTCACCTTTCATTTATTAAGGACCAGCTGAATTGTATATTAAGACTCAATAGTAAAGGATATTTGTTTGTTGGATAGTGTAATTTGACAGGCATTTAATGAGATAATTTATATTAAAATAGAAGGAAAAACAAAGATTATCTACTAAAAACCCAATCTCTGACTCCACAAAGCTGTCAGTCAAGATTTGTAAACTTGAGCTCAAAGTATCTTTAGATTGTAAAGTGAGCATAACGGTGACAATTGGTCATATTTCCCAGTTTGCAGTTTTGGCATCTTTGTTGATGGCACTGGGTGATGGCACATGAGTTTCCCATATATCAGTAGGCATGTAGGTAGCCTATGTATGATCTGCTGTGGTTTCTTTGAAGTTTATATTAAATTATCCAGATTGAGCTTGGAATATGCAGTTCTACATTGTCATCTCAATGAAGATGAGTCACTAAAAGTCAAGAGGGTGGAAGACAAATGGAAAGCCTTAGTTCAAAGAGTTGTAGTTCAGCTATTGGAAGAAACTAGAAAAATTAATCTAGTCCAGTTTATATGTAGATTAAAAAGTGGAAAATAAAATAGAGTCTATCAAAGGTGAAAAATAGATCAAAGACAATGAACAGGACTATAATTTAATAACCCCAAAAGATGTAGAAGCATTTTCCATTGAAACACACAATTTCTCTCTCATTATTCCCTTTTTGATCAAAAATTATCAAAATAAATATATTCTTTAATATAACTCTGGTCTAATTAGATATGACCTTATTATTTACATAAATGCAGCAAAACTGGTAATTGACCACATAGGACTTTTTGAATGTGCTTTGCTAGAATTTTTCATAAGGAAGCTAATATTAGACTTTTAATAGCCTAGAGGCTGGGAAGCCAAGCCAATAACTTGTCACCTGATTTTACCTTCAGCATCTTTAGATTTTTTTCCTTCTTAAAGTTCATAAGATATCCCAAGTTTTCTGGGAGACTTGGTAAGTCTCCCAGAGAAGTAACCTTCTCTACTTGCCTATGAGGCTGAGAAATTTATAAACCAGGTACCAGACTGATTTCTCCCAAGGACATTGTAAGCATTGACTCCATAATGTCAGTCTTTGTTCCTGAAAGTTTGATTATAACTTACTGTACACATCATTCTCAAATGTGGCATTCCAATCAAAGCTTTGACTACATGGCCACATCTTCCAATTGTGTCCTATTGCAAGGAAAATAGATTCTTATTGAACTGATACAGATAACTATATTGCCATGAAAATAAGAACATTCCATCAGAGTTTCCAAATTCTGAAGTCCTTAGGTGGGAAGAATAAGTGTATTATTTTAAAGTGTATACTATTTTTTTACAAAAGTATAATCTATTAAACTGCCGTAATTTATAAACAACTACCATAAATTCAGAAAATGAAAAAAATTAAAGAACCAGCAATGTTTTAAAACAAAAAACATAAGTTTTTTGAACCCATTAGTTTTTCTACTAGAGTTCCAGAAATTCTTACTCGGTGCAGTGTGTCAATGTTATTTAAACAGTTCTATCATAATTATATTAGCCTGTAGCTATTTGCAAATATTTTCAAAGAATAATAATAAACAATAACTCTCTGTGAATTGAAAGCAGGCATAAAATGGTCATATTTAAAGTTATGATAAGAGTTCATTTGACAAAAAAAGTGTTTGTTTCTGTGGTATATAACATTTTAAAATAAAAACTGAAATTATGACTTGTAACCTTGCTTTAAGACATCTCATGTCAGCAAGGACATTGATAAATTTTTAGGAACTTTATACAATTTACAAAAATATTTGTATTGGTAATAGTTAACCATACATATATAACATAGAAACATTAAAGCATCTATATTCATTTGAATATGCCTCATCTGAGTAGATAAAATATCCAGTTTGCTTCCAGTTAGCCTTTTTCCCTTTTCTGCCTCAAGTAACTGCTTCTGAGAATCTGTGAATCTCTTGAGAATCTCTGAATGAGCAGGGTGCCTAAATTCCTACAGAAAGCTGAAGAGGTGGTTTGGAAGCAGAAAGATTTGCAACAAGGAGGAGGTAGGAGGTGAAAGGAGGACATATCAAAGTAGTTGAAAGAAAGATTAAAGGTGACAAAGGAAAAAAGATGGAAAAGCAGAGGTAATGGGAAGAGAGACATCTTAGAGGATTCGGTTTTACTGAAGTACAATTGACAAATTAAAATTGTATATATTTAAAGTGCACAAAATAATATCTTAATATAAATAGTCATTGTGAAATGCTTATCACAGTCAAGATAACTCCATTTATAAAAAGCACTGGACCTGATACTTTCATGGGTAATTTTAGCAAAAATTTTTTAAAAGAATTAATTAAGAATAATACTGCTTAAACTTTTACAAAAAAATTAAGATGGAATACTGGAATACTTTCGAAATAATGTAAAGGCCAGCATTATTCTGATGCCAAAGACAAAGTATGACACTGAAAGAAAAGAAAATTACAGTCCAATATCTTTGATGAACAGAGATGAAAGTCTCCTTAACAAAACACTATCAAACTAAATTCAATGGCACATTAGAGCATCACACACCATAATCAAGTGAGATTTATCCTTGGGATGCAAGGGTAATTCAACACTTGTCTATTGTTTTAATAGCCTTCTGATCCTTGGATTTGTAGATATATGTCTCCAATGTTAACTCAGGCATCTCCCAGGAAATACAGGAGACTATCTCATAGTGCAGTCATTTGTCTCTTATGGAGATAAAAGCTTTTGACTGTTCTTTTTTCTGGTTTACCGAATTAATTTGTGCAAAACTTTATCTAGACTTTATAGTCACTTTTGCAGACTGCCTACAATACATATTGTGCTCTAGATTGTTTATTCTGTTGATAAACTGCTTTCTACTTTTTTTATGTCTTGTGGATGGGACTTTGTCTTAATAACATTTTTATTTTCTCAACACTATATATTCAATGTGTATTTAACAGACATTCTGAAGGAAAAAAACACTATAAAAGAAAAGGGAGGGAAATAATAAACAATTTGGAAAAAATGCCTATAGTCAAACAACTAAAGACATTTTCATATTGAAAGACCCAATTACATCTTACTAAATAAGCCAAAAAGACCCATACCTAATTTAATTGTTAAATTTTAGAACATTAGTATTTAAAGTTAAAAAAAAAAAAGGCCCATTAAAAAGTGGGCAAGCCGGGCTCAGTGGCTCAGCCTGTAATCCCAGTGCTTTGGGAGGCTGAGGTGAGTAGATTGCCTGAGCCGTGGGTTCGAGACCCACCTGGGCAACTTGGCGAGACCTCATCTCTACAATAAATAAAAAAATTACCAGAGTGTGGGACCGCGCACCTGTAGTTCCAGCTACTTAGAAGGTTGAGACAGCAGGATTGCCGGAGCCCAGCAGGTAGAGGGTGCAGGGGCCAGGAGTGGCCATTGCACTCCAGTCTGAGCGACAGTGAGACTCTAACTCAAAATAAATAAATAAGTGGGCAAAAGACATGAATAGGCATTTCTCAAAAGAAGGTATATGGACAGTCAACTGACACAAGGAAACGTACTCAGCCTCACTAATCATCAGAGAAATGCAAATCAAAACCACATTGAGATACCACCTAATTCCTGTAAGAATGGCCATCATTAATTAAACAAACAACAACAGATGCTGGTGAGGATACAGAGATAAAGGAACGTTTCTGCACTGCTGGTGGGAATGCAAACTAGTGCAACCTCTTTGGAAGAGAGTGGGCTGATTTCTGAAAGAACGAGAAATTGACCTTCGTATGACTCACCAATCTCCCTATTGGGAATATACCCGGAGGAACTCAAGCCATTCTACCAAAAAGATACCTGCACATGCCTGTAATTCCGGCTACTCGGAAGGCTGAGACGGAAGGATCACCGGAGCCCGGCAGGTGGAGGCTGCGGTGGCCGGCAGCGGCCACTGCACTCCAGTCTGGGCGACAGAGTGAGACTCCAACTCAAAAAAAAAAAAAAAAAGGATACCTGCACACACATGTTTCTGGCAGTTCTATTCACAATAGCAAAAACGTGGAACCAACCATGCTGCCCATCAAAGCTGGACTGGATTTTTTAAATGTGGTCTGTATACACAATAGAGTATTATGCAGCCATAAATAAGGACAAACATATGGACTTTTTTAGGAACTTGGATGAATTTAGAGTCTATCATACTCAGTGAACTATCACAGAAACAAAGGGGGGATGGGACTGGCAGTTGAGGGAAACCGCCAGGGCAGGGAGGTCCCACCTCATCAACAAGGGTAACTGCATAATGAACATTTGTATACATAACCCTGAATTATAACCCACATCTTTAAAATTAAAAAAATAAAATAAATTGAACATTTCCAATAGAAAACATACTACAGAGGAAAAAGAATTAGAGCATTATCACAATTTTAGCAAACACTACTTGAGAATAATGGAAACATCCAACAGAGAGAAAAAATATGCAAATAAATTCATATCAAGTGGCATCCTGTATTGATATATCAACTCCTCCTTTCTTACAAACTGGTAAATCATTTTATTTACTTTTGCTTAAATAAGTTTATTTATTTTGGTATGGTCTCAATTTTTATCTTATTTTGTTTCACATCTGCCTATATGTTTTATCTGCTTTCATGTCTCAAATGACATTTTTATTCACACAGCTGTATGACAGATTTTTTTCCCTGTTAAATTATAACATTTGTTGTTAAATAAAGAAAATAAGACACTATAATTAGGCAAAAGTAAAATTATAAAAAAAGAAATATTGATTAATTGATTTCTGAGATGGTTTTACTCTCTTCTGTAAAAACATCCATCTGGTAGTTTGTACTTTCCACTGCACAGTGTGTCTCCTCATAATCTGTCATTATACAAGGGGGTCCCCTACAAAACAGAAATTATTTCTGGAGAGTAGTTTCTTTCCTTGTAGTATATGCTTTCCCCAGTAGGTAAGTGTTTTAGGAACCCACTGGCATCAGTGTGCCAGCTAGCATTGTTCTGAGAGGCTATGTTTGGCTTTCATGAATTTCTTTTTTTTTTTTTTTGAGGTTCTTTTAATGCATTTGCCCATTTCATGTTGTGTGATTTATAAGAGCACCTGCCCACACTGCACTGAGTGTTCAGCAGTTTTTGACCCAAAATGGTCTGTGTTCCATCCCCTCAATTCACCCAATTCACCTGATCTCACCTCTAGCAATTTTTTCGGTTTCCTAGATGAAAACAAGTCTTCAAAGAGAAATATTTTGTGGATGTGGAAGAGGTGAAATGAAAAATGACAGAAGCACTAAAATGCATTCAAATGATGAGTTCCAAACTGTTTTGAGCATTGAGAAGTCATCTTGATAGGTGCATTGCGTCAAATGGAGAGTACTTAGAAGGTGACTGAAGTTTAAACATGTAAGAATAAACATACAATTTTTAGAAAACAAATTTCAGGTTTTTTGGATTTCCCCTCTCATATTCTACCTGTGGAAGTAATAAGTACTGTTTTTCTAGATTGTCTTTGAGAAGAATGAACATGAGATAGTTCAGATCTGAAAACAGATGTCTAATTACATAGAAATGTGGATGTCATATACCTGTTAAAAATAATAACATTTTTCTTTCCATTAGAAAAATTCTGGACAACTTTTAATCATTTCAAACATATTTTTATGTCCCTACCACACACAGTTTTACTGGATAGGAGTTTCTTGGTCAATATGCCTTTCTTCAAGAAATTGGTTTTCTTGAATTCCTTATGGTCAAAATAGATATGTCAATGATCATCTTCATCCTTCTCAAAAGGGACACATCCTCCTAGTCACATAATTAATTCAGTGAAGAACATTTGACTAAAACCAAGTCTATTACGTAATTTCCTCCTGAGGCTGGGAGAGTAGATGTTGTCCCCTCCATTGGCTGCAATATAGGGAGGATTTGAATCTGAGACCATTTGAAATCAAATTCCTTGATTCAACTAAAAATTAAATCTACACACAGAATTAAATCTACACACAGAGTGAGGATAACGTAAGAGAGTAACAGAAATTTGACCTCATTGAACTCCCATTATTCAATTGTATCTGAAGCTTTTATATCTTTGGATTTTCAAATTAATTCAGTTAAATTTCTTTCACTTGCACATGTGTCTCAATCCATACAGAGATATTTTCTCAATTTGACATAAGAAAAGACTAAGGTTAAGAATGAATAACTTTCTTAATGTGCTTTCTCAATGTCCACAGCCACACACTATTTATTCATCAGAAACATCCAAAAACTGAAAAACTACAGAACACATAATGTAAAACAAACATCATGCTAGGCACTTGTGTTTCACAATCTCGCTTTCCTTCACAGTCATGCAATATGTGAATACATAAAATAAATATACTAACTAAAATTGTGAGAAAAACTATCAACTGATCAATTGGAATAAATGATTTCCCTTTTCTCTAAAATAGTTTAGTCACTAAGACTATCTAAAAACAGTGTCTCAATATATACTGTGGTAGGTGGGATTTGATTTGAAGGTTTCTGAATGGAGTTACTCTGCCACTATTCCCACTATTTGCCACACCAGTCCAGTTCCTCAAAATAGCAGCTAATCTCTATCACATTTTGCAGTATCAATGGAAATCACTGCATTAGGGAATTAAAGATGAGGAACTCTAGAAATTCACTTAATACTTAATTCAGATAATTAAATCTAAAACTATAATTGGATGTGTTTTCTGTGGGGACACTTTTCTTTCTTTCTTTTTTTTTTTTTTTGAGTTGGAGTCTCACTCGGTGGCCCAGACTGGAGTGCAGTGGCCGCTCCCGGTCACCGCAGCCTCGCCGGCTGGGCTTCAGCAATCCTTCCGCCTCAGCCTTCCCAGTAGCCGGAATTACAGGCATGCGCTACCACGCCCGGCTGATTTTTTGATCTATTGTAGAGATGAGGTCTCGCTGCCCAGGCGGGTCTCGAACCCGCGGGCTCAGGCAATCCACTCACCTCAGCCTCCCAAAGGCGTGGGATTACAGGCTGAGCCACCGAGCCCGGCTGGGGACACTTTTCTATATGTGTTTGTCACATAACCCTCTACTCAGATATAAATATAATAGAAACATGTATTTTTGTGTCTAGGTCTGTGAAAAATGATGTTAGTAAGTTTGATGAGTATCCAGGATCTACAAGGAACTCAAGTGACATGAAAGGAAAAACCAAACAACCCCATTAAAAAGTGGACAAAGGACATTAACAGACACTTCTCAAAAGATGTCATACAAGCAGCAGACACATGTAAAAATGCTCAACCTCCCTAATCATCAGAGAAATGCAAATCAAAATTATGATGAGATACCACCTAACTCCAGTTAGGATGGCTATCATTAATATGTGAAACCGGCTGTGGGGTGGATTTGGCCTGCAGAGAAAAGGGAATGCTTCTACACTGCTGGTGGAAATGTAAGCTAGTTCAACCTCTATGGAAAGCAGTGTAACAATTTCCAACATAACTAAAAATTGATCTTTCATATGATCCAGTAATTCTTCTCCTGGGAATATACCCGGAGGAACAAAAATTGTTCTACAAAAAAGACACCTGCACACACATATCTATTGCCGCATTATTCACAATAGCAAAAAAAGATGGATCCAACCCTACTCTCCATTGAAAGTGGACTGGATAAAGAAAATGTGATACATATACATGATGGAGTATTACTCAGCTATAAAAAAAGAACAAAATCATGGCCTTTGCAGCAACTTGGATGCAGTTGGAGACCATCATACTAAGTAAACTATCACAGAAACAAAGAACTGAATACCACATGTTCTCACCCATAAGAGGGCCCTGAATACTAGTCACATTAGCACAAGGATGGGAGTTTCTCGGCACTGCTAGCAGAGGGAGGAATGGAAGAGTGCAGGGGATATGTGACAACACAAAGGGTACCTGATCCATTACCAGGGGGAGTGAGGGCCACATAAAACCCAAACTTCACCTGCATACAAGCCTACTTAAGTAGTAAGTCCTTTGCTTCTACCCCACAACACTAAAATAAATTTTTTTAAAAATTTAAAAATGTAAACCTTAATTTCTCATTTACTGGCTCTTCTGTGTGTTCTTTTAACATGCATTCTTGATTTATGAGTTTCAGCTGCTCAATTCCATGACAATCATCCCTTATATGTTTCAGAAGTGGCCCGACTAATTTACTATCCAGTTTCCTTGACAATGGCACATAATCTCCTTTCCCCAGTATATTTCCTAGGACTAAAGTTGTTAAACTGCCTGTATTCTAAGTATCACTGATTTTTTTATAGCTTGTACACATGATCTTTAGTGGAAAAAATAATGATTTTTGTTTACAAATTAGCTCTTTAGTCTTGTAGGTGACTTGAAATCCTTGAAGAATACACAATAATATGCAATACTGGGCAATGCTACATAGACAACAAAGTATGTACTCCTGGATTTGAGAACTCTTAGCAATATTTATTCAAAATTCAAGTTTTCCACAATATGCTGTCATATTTGTTCAAAGTATCTATGTCCTTCTTCAGCTCTATACTTAGTGAGTTTCTCACCACAATTGCGTTAGGAATGGGCATGTGACTTCTTTTAGAAAAGGAAATATCCATAGGAGGGCCATAGCCATATATGAGCAAAATTTCCAAGAGGCAAGATTAGGATTTTTTTCCTTCGGTCTGGAACCCTGCATAAAGAAAACATGATAAGCAGAGCCACATTTAACCTATAACAACATATAACATAAATAAGAAATAAAGCTTTGATATTGTGATATTTGGGGATTTGTTACTATAGCATAATTGCTGAAATCTAACATATGTTTACACTACTTACAATTCAAAATGACCTAATTTTGGTGTCTGACACTAATGTAAAAAAAAAAAAAAACTCTTGGTTCAACATTTCTTCCAGTAGTTACTTTGTCACTTCATAAATTTGTTTTATTGCTTACATTTTCATTCTCCTGATGATTAATGAAAACTTTGGCTAATCTTAAAAACTGCTGCCATTAGAAAAATCTGGCTATTGATATTCCCTATGTTTCCTTTAAAGTCTCTTTGAACATATCTGCTTTGATTTAATATTAGAATTAGAAAATGTTTCTCATATTTAATATTTTAAATCATTAGGACTATACTATCTATCCTTGTAATTGAGACTAAGTCCAAGCTAAAATATACTGAAATTTAACATGCTTTCAGCTCCTTATATTAATATTTTTTTCTATTCTGTGTTCTAGATTATCAAATAACAGTTTAAACTTCCCCACAAATATGTAGGAATAGAGATGATTTTTCTAGAAATATTATTCAAATTGAAGCTAGAATAGTCAAGACAGTTGACTATTATAAAATTAATTTATTTTATTTTATTTTAGTTATGACTGTTTTTTTACTTTGAAGACTATTTTTATTTGCAATTTTACGTTATGAAATCAAAAGTTCTACATTTTTATTTAATCTTTTTGATAGCTACTTGCTAAGCATTTTCTATTTTTTATAGATTGCACTTGCTCAGAAATGTACAAAAACATTCCTGAGCAATGTGAAAAACAATGCATGATTCAGTGATTAACATATAATATTCAGAAATTATCAAACTCTGTATAAGCATCAAAAGCACTTTAACCATGATGTGCTATGTCATCTTAGGCAAGTCACTTAAGTTCCAGGTAGCTGGGTTTTCCCGTACATTAAGAAAAAGGCAATGTCTCTGCTTTTTCCCCCTACAGAATTGTAAAGCAAAAGCCAGTGAATATATTTATGATACAATCTAACACATGGAAACTGCAAAACAAGTACAAACCATAAGATTACATAATTTTACTCTGGTCATTCTTATAGTTACATAAAAATACAACATATTACTTTATGCTTTATGAAGTATTATTAGACAAAAGGTATAATGGAGAACGTAGAAATCAGATTATAAAAATGGTTTATAATCCTGTGTTTATATAAATGCATTACCATGCATAATTATTTTTAGTCTACAAAGCATTAGTTTTCTAGAAACTGCCTTACCGTCTCACAGCCCTCATTATCAAATCATGAGAACTAGCACAGCTGTTCATGTCAGCATTAAAATGATTAGGTTCAAATGGGTTTTGCATGTATGAAAAATAAGATTTTTTTTCTGTTATTTCCACCAAGTTTCTCACTAACCTACCTTCATTTTGTCTGAAGTATGTCCACATAAAACTGTAAAATGTAAAACTATGGGTTTAATTTTCAACTGTTAGTCCATACATAATGATTAGAAAAATGTGAAAGAAGTTTCTATTTCTTCTTGTGCTTGCAATATACTGTAGTACAATAACTACATAGTATGTGTGTATATATGTTATATATGCACATTTATACATATATAAAAACTATTGTTTCTGCATAGCATATGTATATGCATGAATTATAACTGCTGACTAACAAATTATTTTATTTATAAATATATTATTCAAAATCCAGTTTTCTTAAGATGTTTTTCCCTTTTGCATATATGTCAACGAAAATTTTTCCCGCACAACATTATTTTTCACTCTGTCTGGAAACAAACAATAGGTGACCTGCTTAATTGGGAGGTTATATATCAAAGATAACTTTAATTCTACAGTACTGCTCTGCATTCTCAGTATTGCTTCACATTATTTGTCATTCTGTGGCAGCTTTAAATGACAAGTGCAAAAGCTATCATTTAAAATTTTTGTATAAAAAGAGGAAAAAGACAAATTTATAAAGAGTTCTCCTTGCTTTCTATAATAAAGAGGTGCACGCAGTCATACAGCTCGGTCAAAATCTATAATTAGAATGACATGGATGCATCAAGAAGGATTTAGCAAACACTGAGAAGCTGCTAAGTGTAACTGAAAACGTTATGTATGCCAAATTGATACCCACTATGGTGCCACCTTTAAAGTCACATTTACTGAGGGAAATGTAAACTTGCTGAATGCTGTTGAGAAAGTAAACATTATTTCAAGCTCCAGGAATGAAAGTACAGAACATTAATAACCATCTATTTCTAGATTTAATCCATGCAATTAAAAAGGTCAGAAGTATTAATGTTGATAAAGGTCTTTTAGAAAGAGAAGTACTAGATGAGACCTTAATTATTAATCATCGCCAAGAAAAGTCCTGACAGCAATTACCACACCATTGTAGAATAAGTATCTCAAAAGATCCCCAATAGTATAAGCACATTTTATGTACCTAAACAAACTCAAATGTGATATTATTAAAGAGACAAGGATAAAGGTGCATTTCATATATCTAATACAACGATTATGCTAACATTTGCAAACTTGTTACACAGATTGAATATGCTTAATTGTAATTATATTAAATAGAAGCACATATAATTTTTTATCATTTATGTGTGCTCTGAAAAGATGCACTCTGCTCAGAGCATAATATTTGCAAAGGCAATCAGATATTTGATTTGAGTTCATTATTATTGCAATATTTTGGTGATATAGAATAATGATTTCCATTTTAATAAAGACTCGGAATTATTATAACATTTTGTACTCAAAACAGATTTTAAATTTAGAAAAGGAAATACTGAAATGTTGAGACAAAAAATATGACCTAGAGGTGGTAAATGAGTCTAGAGAAGTTAGAAATATATGATATCTTCTAAAGCTACTTATTAGCAATTTTCCATTTGAGGAATGCAACAGGAAAAATAAATGTTAAACATAGTCATTTGTGATGCATCATAATAATATGTTAAGAATTATATTACAATGTTGGGTAAATCTTCATCAATTTACTATTTAACAAATATTTACACTAGCCATTGTGACAACTTCTAGTGATAAAAATAATGAAAAGACAAATTTTTTCCCTTGAGCAACTCTCGTTTAAATACATTGCAATTAAATCCATTGCAATGCAGTAATAGCATGATCAAGGTTGTGCTCAACATATTATATGAGTCCAGAGATTACTTTACCCTCACTGATTCAATAAATCATTTTGAAATAGAAATAGTCAATTGACTCTGAAGGATCAATTAGAAAACCTCTAATGCACAGGTGAAAAGGGCATTTTAAATGAGAGAAAAATCAGACCAGTGGCGTGAACATTTATAGAAAAGTCAGAAATATAGAAAGTGTAACGTAGGTAGAGTGTTGAGTCTACTGTCGCATCATCAAGAGTCATTGAACGTGAGGTAATAGAGATGAGATGGGTTTAGTCAATATTAAAGCATTAGATTTTTGCTAGTGAAGTATTATATATGGTGTATTTTAAGAGATTGAAATATTATATAATATATACTGTAAAATTCACCCTTTAAAAGAATAATTAAAGAATGTTTAGTAAATTTAAAAAGCTATGCAAACATTATTTGAATCCAGTTTTTAAAAATTTTAAATAGTATATAATAGTATTTTTGTCTTCCTTTGCAGTTCTTTCTTACTCCCATCCAATCTACACAATACTAATAAACTCTTTCCTCTTCCTTACTTTTCTTTTCCTCCCTCCCTCCTTTCCTTCCTTCCTTCCTTCCTTCCTTCCTTCTCTCATCTCTACTTCTTCCTTTCTTTTATAGATTTTCTTTTTCTATAAATTTATCTTTTATAGAAATTTCAGGTAAATTATAACATGCATTGTGTAATATTTCCATGAAACTCCTTTCACAAAGCATATTTTTGTGATTCATCTATGTTGCAGCATCTGTCAGTTTACTCCTTATTACTATATAGGATTCCATTGTATAACTGTATGCTTTTTTGTTTATTCACTTGTTGATAAGCATTTGGATTGGCAAAAGTTTTTATCAAAAGATAAACAAGCTGTATCAGATAATCAATTGCGTCAGAGACATGGAAATCTAAAGAAAGAATAAAACTAAAATGCTAGAAATAGCAAAAAGAAAGCCACCAAATAATTAAAGCAATTTTAATGAGATCATTAATGAACTCAACATAGTTGAAGAATCAGTGATCAATGTAAATGAATCTCAGTCAATAGAAATTGTTTTAAATGCAATACAATATTCTTTTGATGGGCAGCATAGTTCATTCCAGGTTTTTACTATTACAAATAATGCTGGAATAAACCTGCCTATGCAGGTATCTTTTTCATAGAGTGATTTGAGTTCCTCCAGGTATATTCCCAGTAGGGGAATTGCAGGGTTGTATGGGAAGTCGATTTTTAGATATTTTAGGAATCACCACACTGTTTTCCATGGACACTGTACTAGTTTACGCTATACCAACAGTGTAGAAGTGTTCCCTTTCTCCCACATCATCTCCAGCATCTGTTGTTTTTTGAGTTATTGATGATGGCCATCCTGACTGGAGTTAGGAGGTATCTGAGTATGGTTTTAATTTGCATTTCTTGGATGACTAGTGAGGTTGAACATTTTTTCATGATCTCTTTGTGTTATGTCTTCTTTAGAGAAATGTCTATTCATATCTTTTGCCTACTTTGTAATGGTAATGGGGCTGTTTGTTTTTTTACTTTTCGGCATTTTTGAGTTCCTTGTAGATCCTAAATGTTAGACCTTTGTCAGAAATACAGTTGGCAAATATTTTTCCCAGTCTATGGGCTGTCTCCCTGTTCTCTCAATGGTTCCTTTGGCTTTGCAGAAGCTTGTTAGTTTGATGAGATCCCACTTGTCTATCTTATCTCTTGTGGCATGGGCACTTGGGGTTTTGATCAGGAATTGGTTGTCAGTTTCAATTGCCATGAGGGTGTCTCCTGCATTTTCTAAGGTTCTTATAGTTTGAGGCTTTATGTTGAGGTCTTTGATCCCTTTAGAGTTGATTTTATTGTATGGTAATAGGTAGGGATCTCGTTCTAATCTTCTGCATGTGGACAGATAGTTTTCCCAGCACCATTTACTGAATAGGTTCTCCTCTCCTCAGTGGTTCATGGTGGAGGTTTTCTCAAAGATGAGTTGGTTGATTAATTGAAGCTTTGTTTCTGGAATCTCTATCCTGTTCCATTGGTCTATATACCTATTCATGTACCAGTATCAGACTGGTTTGATTATTGTAGCTTTATAATAAAGCTTAAAGTCTGGGAAAGTGATGCCTGCTGCTTTTTTTTTCTCTTTCTTTTTTTCTTTCTTTTTTTGCTGAGTATAAAAAAAAATTACATATACAAGATGGAACATCACACAGTCATAAATAAGAACAAAATTATGAACTTCGCAGCAACTTGGATTGACTTAGAGGCTATAATACTGAGTGATCTATAACAGAAACAAAGAACCGAGTATCACATATTCTCTCTCATAAGCAAACCTTGAGCAACTATAGTAATACTATAAGGAAGGGATTGGCAATAGTGGCTAACTGTCAGCGGAGGGAAGGGGCACACCTCAACAACAAGGGTAACTGCATAATGAATATTTGAATACCTAACCTGAATTGTATCTCACATTTAAAATTTAAAAAATACAATACAAATAGAAAGTTTTGTTTAAAATCCAAGAAAAATTCATACTATAGAAAATATTTATATATGTGCAATTGGAATATTGGTAAAAGAAGATGGAAAGGACAGGGGAGAAGAAACATTGAAAGAAATAATAGTCAAAGAATTTTCAAAGTCAGTGTCAGTTAACTATAGTAGTCATTTTACCTAATAAATATTGCCTAATATAATGAAATGAGAATGGCACTTCACCTTTGTTGTATTCTTCCCCAAAATTCATAACTCCAGTTTGATGATAAGAAATTATTACACAGAGGCACTCAATCACCAACTCTTTAAAAGTCAAAGGTTATGAAAGGAAAGACTGAAAAACTGACTCATATCAAAATATTAACGGGACATGACATCTAAATGCAATGTAATATTCAGGATTACAACTTGACACAGTAAAAGGACATGAATTTAAAAATTAGTAAAATTTGAATAAAGTTTATAGCTTATTAGTAGCATTGTACTAATGTTAATTTCTTCATTTTTATAAATACACCATGATTATGTAAGATAATGTCAGGTGAAACTATGTGAAGTGTATAAGAAATCTAAGAAGAATAGCATTCAAAATAAAATTAAGTACAAAAATATACAATTATACATAAGGCAGAAGTAGAATAAATATATAATTTTGAAAGTTATTTATATTATATAAATTCATACTTTATTTTCATTTCTATTCTAATGAATGACACTTATTAAATAAAATTTATTTGGATTTAAAAATTTTTGTGTAGCTTTCAATTTAACACTCATAGTGCCACTTAAGAATGCATGATAAAAAGCTGTTGACATGATTAGAAAATATATTAAAATATAAGACAAGACATAGTTGTATATAAGGAGCTAGAAGTTTGACAGATGAATTATCACATGAACAAAAGAGAAATATAAAAATCACAATTGGAAATATGTTTTAATATTATATGAAGGGAACCCAAAGAAATTTGAAATTTACTTATTTAAAAAAATATATATGTATTCTTACATGTTTAAAATTCAGTCACCTTCAAAGTAGTCTTTGTTTGGTGTAATACACCTATCGAGACATTATTTCCACTGCTCAAAAGTTTTTGAACTCAACTATAGTGATGCCTTTTATTATTTATGCCATTTTGTTTCACCTTTTCCACACAGGCAAAATATTTCCATTTGAGAACTTTTTTCACTTAAGAAACCAAAAAAGGCCGGGCTCAGTGGCTCAGCCTGTAATCCCGCGCCTTTGGGAGGCTGAGGTGAGTGGATTGCCTGAGCCCGCGGGTTCGAGACCCACCTGGGCAGCGAAACCTCATCTCTACAATAAATAAAAACATCAGCTGGGTGTGGTAGCGCATGCCTGTAATTCCAGCTACTTGGAAGGCTAAGGCGGAAGGATCGCCGGAGCCCAGCAGGTCGAGGCTGCGGTGGCCAGGAGCGGCCACTGCACTACAGTCTGGGCAAAAGAGTGAGACACCAACTCAAAAAAAAAAAAAAAAAAAAAAAAACCTACTCTGTGCAAGATTGGGTGAATAAAAAGGGTGGGGCAGGTAGTAATATCACTTTTGGTCAAAAACTGCTGAACACTCAATAAATAGTGTGGACAGATGTGCTTGTAAATCATTCATCATGAAATAGACAAACACGTTGAATGAAAACTCCAAAAGAAATGCACTGAAACCAACTGTAGCCTCTCGCAATAACATTAGCTGTATACTGATGCCCATTGGGTTCCTAGAATACTTAACTAGTGAAGGAAACCTGTACTACTAGAGGCCTGCCTCCAAAAATTAATTCTAGGGTTTTTTGTGTCTCCCTGGTATACTGTTTTATTTATATAAACATTTTAACTATATTATCACAACATTTCTTTTTAGACAAGTAGAACCAAGTATATGTATCTTCAAGAAATATTTCAAAAATATGTTCAGATAATGAAAAGATTCATTGAATAGAAAGATAGTCATTACAAAATCTGTTAACTAAAAAGACTTGTCTAGAGAAATTAATAAAAATATAATTACATGTTAATATTTGTATAATACAAAACACTGTGTCAATACTGATTTTTACCTAATAAGAATATTTCAGGCAACCCCCTTGGGTCCCCTCCCACTATAGGAGATTTTTTGTCCTTTTAATAAATCCTGCTTTCTAAAAAAAGAATATTTCAAATATTTAAAGAACATCTAGCTTTAGTGCATTCTAGTTTTGTTCTTGCACATGTATCATATTTTAAAATATTTTTGATATTGTTCAAACTATTATCTTGTCTCTCTGTATCATATCATATGTGAACAATAATCTGGTTTTTTTCTAAAATTATGGGTGTATTTGAATCAGTGAATATGTAGAAGACATGAGGTAAAAGCATCTTTATAAAGATGATATGTGAGAAATGTAATTCTCTAAATATATACATATATATTTCTCAATAAAGTCTTTACATTTCTTTGCGATTATAGGACCCATTGCCTCTGCTGTTTATATCGGAGTCATCTGTAATGTTTCTTTAATTGCTATTTCAGTTACTATGTAATCTTATTTCCACACAGCATTATTGACAGTATAATATCTCAAAATATATTTATGGGCTGTAGTGAAAATATTACTTAAGGCACAAGTAATTGCAACAGGATACCTAATTCAATTAAATGCTATTAATTAGAATGTGACGCATACATGCACATTATGGGTGATTTTAGTATACTCCATGTGTGAAAAGTGTAACAGTCAATGAAAAAAGATTGCATATTATTGCAAGACATTGGCAAAACATTTTAGCAATAATTTTAATATTGTTTAAAATTCATCACTTTTTGTGCAAACCTAAAATCTAATTTTAACCACATAACATTTAGGTATTACTTTCATTAGAACAGTCTTTCCAATGATACATAACAGAAAGCTTAATAGACAGTAATCTCATTTTTAATTTAATATATAAACAGCATGGAAGTAGTCACTACCATCCTTAGAACAAGAATAGCCTAAGCAAATTGAAAATCAATAATGTTTTTGGACTCATCAAAGACCTAAGTTGGCAGAGCGGATTTCTGTCTGAAATCTGGAGGCAGGAAAATCCAGAGAGTCATAGTCAAGATTTTCTTATCTTAAGTAGAAGTCACTAGAGCAATTAACTGGTAGGAACATATAAATGGCAATTTTGATAAATTATTGGAGGTTGAGTATAAACTAGGTTAAGAATGAGAAAATCCTAGATGTGATTATCATTATCCCCCACACTTTCATAGATTTTTGTGTCTAAAACTCCACCACATTTTCATGATAAAGAGACAAGAAAAAAACCTTCATGGCTCTGTCAAAGCAAGGAAGAAAGTAAATATAGTAAAATATGTCTAGAGTGTTCTCCATAACAAAGATCTACTTTCTGGGGTAAAAGACTTTATTAGAGTCTCCCATTGTCTAAGAGAAAAGAATTCCTCCCAATTCAGACTGCTAGTTTTCATGTATTCCCTAAGGAGGAAAATAACAAACATCTGTAAATATCACATTCCAAGAAAAGATAACCACTAAAAGTCAGGGATTTAATTGTAAGATTATTGTAATATCTCTCCTCCTCCTCACTTTACTGCCACAACAATATGACTCCAGAATAATAACAGTGAATTATGTTGAAAGAACTGTAAGATGCAGGCTCTATCCAAAAATAAATTCTCAGGAAAGCCCAAACACAAGAGAAGAGATAAAAACAAGGATACCTGAGAAATTTACACCTTCTGGCGTCTATAGCTGAAGCAAACATCAAACACTTCTCAACTCCTAGCTAGATTAACAAAAGAATGGGGTGGCAAAAATATATACACATTGAAGCGATGTTACCTGTGTATTACTTTTTGAAGTAGAATTGAAGTATGGTAGCAATGTGTAGTATGACGTTTGCTCAACCGTATTTCCACCATCTTCTTTGACTGTCTTGCCTTTGGCACTGCTGCATGGTGAGCTAGCATTCATTTGACCAATGCATCTTTTGAATGAAAGTCATATTTAAAATGTGTCTACATTTTTGGCATATAGATAAATAGATAGATGATGTATATAGACATATGTCCACATATAGATGTGTGTACATAGGCTACCTCCACTCTGTTTAATTTAAAAATAGATCAAGAAATAACCAATTTTAAACATCAGGAATCAAAATATCCAAGTAGCATGCCCAGTGCAAAGTTAAACCTTTTTGTTGCTGATTGCAGGAACATCCTGAAAAACTAAACCTATATTCCAATATCATCTTTGCATCCCTGACAACCACAGAACTATAGGAGTCTTGTGTTTGATTAGATATATAAAATAAACCCCCAAAAGCTTATTCTGCTGACTACACATCACAGGTTTGCTTTGTGTAAAAAAACATGAGGGTAGACTCTATCTGGTGGTCTACGTTGAAATCTATAATAAAATAAATAGATATTTACTTAAATATCACAAGTATCATAGATATATTATCTAATTGACTTTATTAAGATTTGAATGGATAGTAAATCTTATTTTTGATATCTACAATTTTTTTTTTCTCTTGAGTTGGAGTCTTACTCCATCACCCAAGTTGGAGTACAGTGGCAAACTCACGGCCACCCCAGCGTCGACCTGCTGGGCTCAGGCGACCCTTCCACCTTAGCCTTCCAAGTAGCCGGAGCTACAGACATGCACTACTATGCCTGGCGAAATTTTTGATTTATTATAGAGATGAGGTCTTGCCAAGTTGCCCAGGCTGTTCTCAAACCTGTGGCCTCAGGCAATAAGTGCTGGGATTACAGGCTTGAGTCACCAAGCCCGGCCAATATCTACAGATTTTTAACATAATTTGTGCACAGTTATGAACATTCTAGAATATAATTCATCCTTTAGGGCTTTTAAACTTTCATCCTTGAAAGTTTTTATTTTTTATTTTTTGGACAATATGTTTTGAAGTCTGTATACAACTTTTTTCTGCATTCTGCTTAATAGTTAATCTATTCATCTATTTAGCAGTCTTCATAGACCAAGTAGTAGTTTTATTATTTCATGTAATTATTCTATGCTATCTAACAAGGAAATTTAATAAGTTAGATATTCTATTTGTATTTTTTCTGGAAAATGCATCTGAAAGAACAGCTTCTACCTTATTCTAATTTCAGTAGAATTTAAGCCCAGTAAGCAGTATGATGACTACAATTTTATTCTCATGCTAACCAAAAACTCACAAAAATATTATTCACTTATTAAATAGGTATTGAAGAGCCTAATCCCTAAATGGTTCATGTAAATGAGACCACATTATCAAATATCATAGTTTCTTTAAAAAAAATGAATGAATAGTTTTCATTGTATATACAAGTTGGGGGGACCCTCAAAAAAACAGATTACTTTTTGGAATGTAGTACAGGCTTCCCCCACTAGGTAAGTGTTCTAGGAACCTATCAGCACCAGTGTACCAGCCAGCATTGTTGTGACAGGCTGCATTTGACTACAGTGATTGTGACTTTTGGAGATTTTTTTCAATGCATTTGGTCAATTCATGGTGGATGATTTACGAGCACCCCTGCCCAACTGTGCTGAGTGTTCAGCAGTTGTTGAAATGGCATAGCCCCCATACCCCACGGTCCCTGTTCATCCAATCTTGCACCAAGAAAATGTTGTCATTGTTGTTTCCCCAGATGAAAAAAATTTCAAAGGGAAATTTTTTTTTCTGATGTGGAAGAGGTGAAACAAAACGACAGAAGCACTGAAAAGCACCAAAATCGACAAGTTCAAAAACAACCATAAAGAAGAATGAACTTGGATGGATAGAGTCTATAATATTCAGTGATCTATCACAGAAACAAAGAACTGAGTACCACATGTTCTCACTCATAAGTGGACCCTGAACATTTGTCATAGTACTGTAAGAAAGGGATTGGCAGTAGTGGGAAACTTCTAGGGGAGGAGGGGACACGCAACATCAGTAGGAGTACCTGATCTCAAACCAGGTGAAGTGGGGACCACAGGGAGACCCAAACTTTACCTGATCAATGACTACTTGTATACCTGATCCTGAATTGTACCCCACATCTTTAAAATAATAAAATAAAATAAAATATACTTTTTTAAAAAGATGAATGAAATCATGCCCTTTGCAGAAACATGGATGGAGCCGGCAATCATCACCCTGGGTGAGCTGATTTAGAAACAGAAAACCAAACACCACATGTGCCTACTCATATGTAGGAGTTACATGGTCCAAAGATGGAAACAATAGACACTGGGGACAACAATAAGGAGGAAGGGGAGGGGGGAGGAAAATGGGGTTCAGAAACTACCTCTGATGCACAGTGTTCACTATCTGGGGTATGGGTCACCTGAGACTCAATTCCCACCACTACACAATATGTCCATGCAATAAACATGCATATGTACCCCTTGAATCTAAAATTTTAAAAAATATTAAAAATATAAAAAAATCGTTTGAGCAGTGGAAAAAGTGTCTTGATAGGTGTATTGCATCAAACAAAGAGTACATTGAAGGTAACAAGTTTAAACATACAAGAATAAATACACATTTTTTAATAAATAAAATCTGTGTTTTTGTGTTGTCTTTCCTATTACCTCACTTTTTAATCCATTTTTCTGTTGATAAACCTTTAAGTTGTTTCTACCTCTTGGCTATTGCTAATAGCATTGCAATGAATATGCTAATTGAAAAGTCATAAGACAAATACTGTGTAATTCCCTTTACATGAACTTTCTAAAATAGTCAAATTCACTGATACAAAAATAAAATGATAGTTGCCACCAGTTGGTGGAATGGAAAAACAGGGATTTGTTGATTGACATGTATAAAATTTCAGTATGCAAGTGAATAATTTCTAAAGATCTACATCGAGCCTATTGGTAACAATATTGTATTGTACACTTAAAAATCTTTTAGGAGTGTAGATATCATGACGTGTTCTTACCAATTTTTTTAAATTTTGAGGGAAAAGCAGTAATCAATCTTCTACTGAAATAATAACAGACATTAAGCTTATGTAATATTATATTTTTGTAAATATGTGTGTGTGTTTGATATGTGTATATCTATTTAACATAAATATAGACATAATGACCTTAATTTATATAAATACTCCTGTTTAACTATATTAATGAATTATTAATTATGATTATTAGTAGAGGAAGAAAGTAGATTAGCTATTTCCAGAGGATGCAGGGAGGAAATGCCATACACAGAGTGTTCTTTGGGATGATAAAAATATTTTGAAACCAGAGAGATGGTGGTTGCAACACTTTGAGAATGGAGTAAACCCCACTTAAGTGCACACTTTAAAAGTGCCAACGTATGTCTTGTAAAATTCATCTCATTAATACAATATTTGTGGACACTAAAATTTAAATTTCATAACATTTTTATGTGTGAAATGTTATTCTTCTCCTGATCTTTACTCAAACATTCAATATGTAACATCCATTCTTAGCTTGAGGCCCCTATACAAATTGACTGTGGGTTGGATTTGACCTGCAAGCTCTATTTTTTTTTTTTTTTTGGCCCCTGGCTTAGAGAAAATATTTCTACTTTCCTGAAAATAAACTCATGTCCTTAGGCAAGTTACTGTCTCCTTTGTGTTCTCTATTTTTGTAAGTTTATCATGTTGAAGAAAACAAGTAAATCAGTCTAATTGCCACTGAGCCAGTGCAGCTGAAAGTCAATGAGCAGGATTTCTACCCAAGTGTTACTGAATTTGCAAATAATTGTTTTAAAATAAAAAAGCAATGAGTTTACAAATATTGATTTTAAAATAATTTAAATTATTATTTTAATTTAACATTGAAATATAGAAATTGTTTAAAGTTTTATTAATTTACTTGTGCAAATGTGAAAATATTTTGCCACAATTGAATCATATTGACAATGAGAAAATAGTGCAAGAAACTCAAAACTAATCACCTATCCATACCTGAGTCCCATCATAATTATTGTCTTGATTTTTATGTACATATTGATAATTATCACTTATAAGAAAAATATTCAGATAATGCTATGTATACTACATTATAACTTATTTTTATGCACATAGTAAATTGTATTTTCTCTTGGTAAGCATTCAGTGTGTACTTATGTAGGTAGTGGTTATTTTAATTGATGTCTATCTTCCTTACTTGACTATATGACCTATGCACACAGTATTGATGACTGTGTAATATAGTGTTTCCCATATAGTAGAAATGATGACTGTGTAATATAGTGCTTCCTCTTTCTCAGGCTTTAGTTTATATTCAACCTTTCATAGATGTACAGTTAGGTTTTTCTATGCCATCATTTACTAATATAAAATTGGGTTATATAAATAGCTATATTACAAACAAAGGTGTAAAGAATAATGTAAAAATACAACTACTTTTTAGAAGTTGGATTTATCAGGGCGAAACATAGGCACACTTTATAAAAATCCTACTAACAGACTTTCTTGTTGATATTGTTTTGACAATACATAAATGATTTCTCAATAGATTCTAATATATAAGGGGTTTCTCATCATATGCCTCTCTGCCTTCTCTCTGGAGCCTTGATGTTGAAGGGGAAGTTATAATACAAAACCATCGATTGTCATGCTTTATAGTTTTAGGGGATTATACAAATTTGCACAGAACTCAGATAAAACTACTAAATCACAACAAAATGTTATTTGAAAATAAACTTTACCATTGAATGCAGCATTGTTTTTTTTTCTTTTAAAAAAAGGAAGCTTAGAATTCAAATATAGTAGAGGATATTTAACAGTTTTCTGGCAGAAGGCCTTGACAGATGGTTCTTTGTGGAAACACCTAGTTTGTTTCAGGCTGAAATGTCTCTTTACCAGAGTTAAATAAAATTACAATGGTCATAGTGAGATATGAGTAACAGTTAGAGAGTCTAGATTCAAAGCCATGTGCTATTTTGTCTGATTGAAAAATACAGCCAAAATGCCTATGCCCATTCAAATTCAGCTAAGCAAGAAAAGTATTGAAACTGGTGACTGCAAACAAGAAACTGACCTATCTCCACCTACTGGATTTACATGGCGAGCTTGTGAATGATGTATTTTTATTTGCGCGTTTTCCATTTGTCTTAGAAAAATCCAGAAAATCTCTCTCTGTGTGTGGAATATACATAACAGAATCTTTTGTATTTGGAAATAAACCAGAAATGCAATACAAACTATGTCACAAAACACAATGATAGCTATTTCAGAGTTAAGCGACTCTTGGCTATAAGACAAACCACACTGGCAGAAGTACTTCTAATTTAAATTAAAATGTACATTTACAAATGAAACTTAAGTAGAAATTACAAACATTTTAAGAAAATGTAATATTCTGACTGTAAAGTGGAACACTATATGTTTCATTTGGTTTAACCTAAAATAAAATGTTCAGAAACAATGCAAATATCAGAAGTTATATATATTATAGAACTTCAAGGACACTTTATGTAGCAAGTCATTTCTGTTTAATAAAGCTTACTTAATAAAACTTACTTGTCTGTAGTCAAGTCTTTGTTCTATTCTGTAACGGATCATTCATAATGGGGTTGAAACCATTAACACATCCAGCTCAAATTAGAATGTGTGCACAATGACTCAAAAAGCTCACTGGACTGCATGCTGATTGTGAATCTAGGAGTTATCAATAATCATGTGTATTTCAGTTTATTCATAACTTAATGTGAACTTTTTGTCCTTTCAGCATAATACCACATTGATTAGAGATTCATGATGAGAAAAAAACCCTAATATTCTTTTTTTGTTATGATTGTTAAATATAATTAGACTTTTTAAGATAATTCTTTGATAATAAAAATGACAATCACTACAGAAACATATTTGTTTTGTATTTTTTCTTTGCAGATGATATCTGCCTTGTGGAAGGATAAAAAGGGTGATCCAAAATCAAAAAAGAAATCTACTTATTTAAAAAATGTGTATTTATTCTTACATGCTTAAACATGGTCACCCTCAAAGTACTCTACATCTGATGCAATACACCTATTAAGATACTTTTTTCCACTGCCCCAAACAGTTTTTTAACTTATCAATTTTTATGCCTTTTAGTGCTTCTATCAGTTTTTATTTTACCTCTTCCACATAAGGAGATGTTTCCTTTTGAGGACTTTTTTTTTTTAATCAAGGGAACAAAAATAAAATTGCTTAGGGCAAGAGCGGGTGAATGTGGGGACGGGGTACGGGGTCATGCTGTTTTGGGCCAAAAATTGCTGACCACTCAGCCTGGTGTGGGCAGGTGCACTCAAAAATCACATTTGAAAACACGTTGGGAGCCGGGCTCGGTGGCTCAGCCTGTAATCCCGCGCCTTTGGGAGGCTGAGGTGAGTGGATTGCCTGAGCCCGCGGGTTCGAGACCCGCCTGGGCAGCGAGACCTCATCTCTACAATAAATCAAAAAATCAGCCGGGCGTGGTAGCGCATGCCTGTAATTCCAGCTACTTGGAAGGCTGAGGCGGAAGGATCGCCGGAGCCCAGCAGGTCGAGGCTGCGGTGGCCGGGAGCGGCCACTGCACTCCAGTCTGGGCGACAGAGTGAGACTCCAACTCAAAAAAAAAAAAAAAAAAAGAAAACACGTTGAGAGAATCTCCAAAAAAAATTTACAGAAGTCAAGGCAAAGGCAGCCTCTCATGGCAACGCCAGCTGAAGCACTGATGTTGAGGGATTCTTAGAATACTAACCTAGTGGGAAGCCTATACTGCAAGGAGCCCCACCTCCAAAAACTAATTCTGGTGTGTTTTGGTCTCCCCGCATATATCTTCTATGAAAATTTGTTTAGACTTTATTTTAAATTAGATTTTATTAATGTATGAGATCTAAACTTTTGGGCAGAAAGAAATCTTCTTGTATTTTCAAAAATTCTGTTAAACCAAACTATCTTATAATTAATATGAAAAATGCTGAAATTTTTAATAGACTTGTCTCATAAAAGTACTACTTTACTAATTGTAAAAGTTCAGAAAATTATAAGAACATAAACAAGAGTGATCTCACCATGTAAAGGCAACCACTTTTTAAAACCAATTATTTTTAACTTATAATTGATACAGTCCTCTGATAACATTGTAATTGAAAACACCAACAAACTTGTTATGGGCCTTATATTTTAATAATAAACACAAAATAATAATATGTTCTATGCTGCAATCAAGATTATTAATTTGACATAACATTGTGCACCTTTTGTCATATTAATGCAGAACAATTATTGTATTATTATATAGCATTATAATATAAACATGAATTAACCAATATTCTTTGCTGAATCAAATCTTAAGAAAAGCCATGTGGACCACTGTTTCTTAGGGATTTTCTGTCCAAGTCCTCTTTGTGATACCATCTGCGTGTATTTATTTTGTACTGGACCCAATGAATGAAGAAATTACCTTACTATGGCAACTTCACAACTCTACTATGACTGGCACCATCCCCAAATGTGTATGATTTGAACATAACAGATAAGTCCTCCACTAGAAACAGGAAGAAGGTCAGGCTGCTTCTGTGAAATATTGATGTGACCAGATTAACAATTGCTACCTGTCTTCTTCGACAATGATCACCTTCTGCCTACAAATGAAAAAAAGTCTCGGCCATTACCAGGCCACTGCTAGGCCACTGCCAGGCCATTGCAGATATTGTCTTGCTAAGCTATGGTGTGGTGGCCATGTGTTCTTTGAGCTATGACCAGCCTTATGACTTTGGTCCCCAGCTTTGGTTCCCTTCCCTACCTTGGGGAGGTGAATCTTTCTCTCTCTCTCTCTCTCTCTCTCTCTCTCTCTACCCCCTTCCCTCTTTAGTTTATTTTTAAATAAACTATATTTTCTAATCTAAAAAAAGGAAAAAAGTCTCTTAGTTAATACTCCTTTTCTAATCTTCAATCCCCCAGACTAAATTCCTCATAAACTATCAGAGGTGATTTTTAATATATAAACCTGATGAAATTACTTATCCTCTCAAAATTTTGCAATGGCTTCCCTCTGAAACAAGTGAATTCCTTACCATCATCTAAATGATCATAAATGATCTACTCCTGCCTGCATCTCTGACCTCTTGTACCCTACACCTCACCTCACACTCATGTTACCCCAGCTAAATCATCTTGTGACAATTCCTCAATTACATTAAGCTACATTTCAGTCTACTAATTTTAAATCATGGTCTGCCAAACCCTAGGAGTCACCAAGACATGTTCAGTCTATAAAGTCAAATCTATTTTAATAGTAGTAGAAAGACTTCATGCACTTTGTAAGGCTCACACTTTCACAGGTATAAAGTGAAATTTTCCAGAGGCTACATAAACTGTGATATCACACAGATTAAAAGCAGAAGCAGACACGAGAATTTAGATATCTTCTATTAAGACACATATGAAATAATTTTGAGCCAATAAAACTACAATGGCATTCTTCTCCATCCTATTGCTGTTAGTATTATCCTGTAAGATGTCATCATTAAATTAAAATGCTATGTATGTCAGTATATAAGGAGTTTATTCTTATATTTACATAAATTGCTGATGGTGGTTCCCTGGGCTCTTCATTTCCACACAAGAAGCACCTTTTCTAACTCAGAGTAATAAATTAGTTATGTTAAATTACATGGTTGCTTCACACAGGAACCACCATTCATAACATTAAGGTATATGCTTAATTGTTATTTGTTCAGCTGACATGACATTTCCTAGGGATCCATCTTTGATAAATGTATATATTCTAGATTCTATTTTTGTTTATTTATTTATTTAGTTATATCATGATCAATCTTGCCTGGGAACATCCTGCTATAGTCATTCCATATAAGTAATCTTTTTGTAGCAAGTATCTTTAGTCTATTTTTTAGGGAATCTGTTTATCAGCACATTTACAGTATTAAATTGGGTCATTGATGTTGTTTCTTCTGAAACATCTTTTCAGTATTCAGGAGACAAAATGAACAGGTCAGCTACTTTCATACATTTCTTCTAGCCACAACAACCTCAGTTCTTAGAATAGCACTTATAATATAGGGTTTATAAATAGGTATTACAGGACTAACTAGGCATCATTATTTCAATGTCATTTTAATATTTCACCATGCAATTTAACATAATTTAGGTTTTTTAAAGACAACTTGAGACTATTTACACGACAACGTTATGAATATTCTTTCACATCATTTTTTGTGCATTTACTTAATTTTTTCCTTAAGCCACGTTTTCAGAAGTAAAATTCTGGGTGTAAAGACATATATGTGATATTTTTAGGTCTGTGACAAAGCTACCATTAGATACATTATGCTAGATTTTATCCCTGTTAGAACATAAAATTGTCTACTAAGTCAAAATCTATATTTTGCAATAACATTCTTTAAATGTTGTTAATCTTATAAGCCAAAATAAAGCTAAATTTAAAATTATATTTATTTACTAGCAATAATAAAGTATACTGCATATATTTATTAGTCATCTGAGATTTTTATAAATTGTCTGTTGGTGTCTTTTGCTTATTTTTATATTTGTCTCTATACTTTTTCTCTATTTTTCATTTCCTTCTTTATTTAATTTAAATGATTTTACCATCTGCATGTGTATTTATGTGCATGTTTATATATCTACATGTGTTTGTGTGTATGTGTGTGTGTGTGTTTGTGTGTGTGTGTGCGTGTGTGTGTGTGTGTATGTATACATGTATACATATAATGTATACACATTTTAACCTGGGTAAGATAAGTATTAAACATGTCACAAATAGATAAATTCATGGTTTACTCTGTTTTTATTTGATATAATGACTATTATTCTATAAACTTTTAAAAGTAATTAAACCACAGAATGTTACTTATTATTTGATACGCATTGCAGTTATAGGGTAGGTATTTTATCACTTTAACTTTTTAAAGTAGCAATTCATCTCTTAATTCTTCACTGATAATTTTATAGAAGACTTTCAGCTACTCAGGCAGAATCTTTCAGTGTTTTATTTTGAGTTATTTCTCTGACAATTTTGAGAAATTAATTTGCTTCTTTCCTTTCAGAAGCATAAATTAGAAATAGAAGTCTTTCTGCCCATTGAAACTGGACTGAATTTTAAAAATGTGGTATATATACACAATGGAATATTACACAGCCATAAAGAAGGACAGACATATGGACTTTGCAGCAACTTGGATGGACTTAGAGTTTCAATGATCTATCACAGAAACAAAGAAGAGAGTACCATATGTTCTCACTTATAAATGGAATTTGACCAATTACAATGCTATAAGAAAGTGATTGGCAGTAGTGGGAAACTGTCAGGGGAGAAGGGGTGGAATTGACAGTTGAAGGAGGCTACTAGGGGAGGAAGGAGCACACCTCATCCACAAGGGTACCTGCATGATCAACGTTTTTATACCTAACCCTGAATTGTACCCTACATCTTTAAAATAAAAAAATAGAAGTCATAAATCAAATGCCTCCAGTGTTGTTGTATGTGTGTTTTTTTTAAGTTGCTGTATGTGTTTTTTTAAAGTATCATAATAAAATGTATTGATAATGGAGGCCATCTAAAGAATATAAACTTAAATAAAGGCAAATTCATCCTGTAAAATTAATTTTGATTAGCCAAAGAAAACTTGTTTTATGCCTGAATATAAAATCAGTTCCAAAAGTTCCAACAGTTGTCAACCTTAAGATTGAGAATTATATGATACTGCTTGAGATTATCATTCCATGCAAATTTTACACAATAAATTCCCCTTTGCTTTGAATAGGCACACACATGCATGCACTCACATATGAACATATATTTATATGTGTATGCATTTATACAATATTCTATCACCAATTTAAGTCAGACAGATAGATGGTAATTTTGTCTTACTAGTCTATCTGTGCTAACATTTTTATTTTTACAAAAACAAAACAAAACCAAAAATTGATGCCTAGCAAGAAAATCAAGTGATAAGTCAGTTTGTACACATATTTTTAAATGAAATACATTTGTTTTTTAAAATATCTTTTTCTTACCTAGAATAATTGTAGAAACTATCTGGAAAGAATGAATATTAATTGTTATTATCTCTCCATTTCTCCTTGAATATTTTCTTCCCAATGTTGGGTTTCTTTGCAACCACCTAATGTAATGCAAGACTTTTTTTTACATTCATATATTATATGGATGTTTTAATGCATATTCTTCAAGAAAGTTATTCAGAAACAATTTATAAAACATCAGTCTCAAAGTATATATATAGAAATGTGGAAATCTCTAGAGATCACTATACTTGAATGCCTGTTTATACAATTTGTCAGTTAAGTAAAATTTAAACGGGAACTCAGCCGACATCGCTCAAATAGGTTTTCTCTTTTCAGGTATTTGAAAAGCTTGCTATAAATGTCATGTTTTCTACTGATTAATATTGTAAATTAACTAGTTAGGGGTTAATCTCTTGTATTTTTTCTTTAACAATACTTTAATTTTTTCTAAGCATTAGAGAATAATTTTATTTATATATATACAGTGCTTAAGAAAAAATGTTATTTCCAGTTAGCTTTGACTTTAATAAGAACTGCTGGGAGAAATAGAAATGGCTGTGATTTTTTTGATGTGGTATTCATCTTTTAAATATATCAAATGAGATACAATAAAAACATTTATATTTTGACAGTGTTAGTACAAAAGCAAATGGAAATATGTAAAAGCACATACAAAAACTCAACAGCATTTCTATAATAAAGCAAATGAATAAAATAAAATAATAATCCTAACAAGATTTGATTCAGCAATGCTTAGATTCAAGGACAAAAAGCACCAGTTTGGTGACTATATTAAATGAGTTAAACATTCTAGCTTACTCATTGTCACACATTCAATTTTTCTTTGTTCCTTTCATTTTTTAATTTGGTAAAAAAAAATTAGGTTTATGTTACTGAAGCAAAACTAATAATGTAAAGATGTACTGATCCCTGAAATAATACAAATCTTTAATTTTAAAAAAATTGATTTTTCTGTGTCAGAAAGTTTCTGAGAAAGAATTGGAAAGATGTTTTCAAATCTGTCCAAAAATAATGAAACAGATCCAGTAAGTTTGAGATCTGAGCATTATTTTGACAGACATGGGAAATCGGGACTGCACTTGCCTATCTCACCTGGTTTTCAGTGCTTCACTTGCACTGGCTTTCAGCCATTTTCAAGAATGGTACAAATGAAGTATACAGTTAACATTAAATGACAAGGTCACTACTAATGATGTCCTGGAGGGCAGCCAGTCTAGTCCCCAACTCCGAATTGGTCATGTGGAAATAAATGAGCATGAAAACTGCTGCCTTTAAATTCCGAGATAATAATACAAATAATACACAGCTTCTTATGGTTTGCATTGCACATTAACCTACACAATTTATTGAAATAATAACAATAAAAAACTATGAAAAGGGGCAATGGTTTTATCCACAGTGAAAATAAGGACATCCATGTCCAGCATCAAAAGGCATGGTCAAGGTCAGATATTAATAACAGGCATTTTCTTAAGTTAGCCAAGGAGAAAGATAAAGGTAATCAGAAGTGGTAATTGTTCATTTAAGTTTAAAAGTGATACCTGATAAAAATGTCAAAGTAAGTCAATATATATAAAATAATAGTAGTCCTGATATCAGAAAGAAATATAAAGGAAAAAAATTAAAAACTTCTCCCAGAGAATAGTCTTGTCCTCATGTGTGATTCAGGAAGCCTTTGATTGTATAATTTTTTTAAGTCCATAATAAAATAAACACAAAATAAATTTAACTTAAATCACTAGCTTCTTTTTTTTTTTTACAAGCTTACTAGATATCCTTATTCATTAACTGTCTCTTTTTTGAGACCCTTTTATGATAATAGTTATATTGCTTTTTCACTAAATAACTATCTACATTTTATGCTGTCAAGGTCCTATTATCATAAATGAGTTGTGTTAAAACTACAATAATTTATTTTTGTTAATTCTTTAAATGTTGATATCACTAATATAATTTTAGAGTATATATCCTGATAGTTCTTAATCATCATATATTTAGCTCTAATTTGACACTGTTACCCTCTCCCAAATTTTGTCACAGTTTTATACAGTTTTTGTGTTGTGAGAAACCCTGGAAGCACTTAAGGCTATTTGCTTTATCTTAAAGATGAAACAAGAATTAAAACCTTAGTTCTTATCTTAATTCCGATTTTACTAGTTCCAGAGAAAGAGTTCACATCCAGTCACTATCCAGTCACAGAATAGCCTAGTACCTGTATACGTAATCTAATAATTCAGGTCTGATTGCTTACTTAGACGGATACTTAGGTCTTCTTCAGCTTACATCAAGTCATAGAAGAGTTCCTAGCTTAAAAATTGTACTAATACCCAGCAGGTCGAGGCTGCGGTGGCCGGGAGCAGCCACTGCACTCCAGTCTGGGCGACAGAGTGAGATTCCAACTCAAAAAAAAAAAAAAAATTGTACTAATAGGAGAAATAATATGTCATGAAAAACTGCAGATTTAATTATATAAATGTATAAATAAATGCATAGACTTTCTCTTGAGCTTTGGGTTTAGTAAAGTGATACAGGGAACTTTACTCACAACTTACCAAAGAGCAAATTATTTCTAAATGAAATATTATAGAATCACCAGTAGAACATGTAATTAATTATTAATACATTTCAAAATGTGTCCTATAGTAAAAATATAAATTTTATATCAAGAATGAAAAAAATAAGTAAAAACTGAGATCTATTTTTTGTAATACAACAAATGCCATGCCATCTATGCCTCTGTAATCTAATAAAAGTGTTATGTGTCCACTTCAACATTTTTTTCTTGTTGATACTTAGATGGATCTCCATGGCTTGTTACATCTTTGGATATTTTAGAGGTTGCTAGGTACAACTTCTTTCATGTTAAATGTAATTACTTGAAAATTTGGCCAAACGTCTCCTTACCCCATTAGCAGACAGATATATTCATATTGGATTATATTGGAATCTATTGCTCTCCAAAAGTTTTACTTCACTGATTCCTTTCTCTTCTCACTCCTTTCTCATTTTCTTTCACTTGTGTATAAATTCTGATAGCTGTCATATCTGGGTTATCAGATCCATCTTAGTTTTCTCATGACTAGAAAACTAAGAACCTTTTATGAAGAAACAGAAATAATTGCCTCTAGCCTCATCTAACACTCAATTCCCCAAACAATTTACTTTATTTGCTCCATATCAATAAAATAATAAAATGATTGATTCTTATTTCAAGAAATTTGCAGTACACAATGAAAAAAAAAAGTATGTATTGCAATACCAGAATGCCATGTAAGATGTAGCCAACAAGTTACAAAGTGTTATTCAGTTTAATTTGAGGAGTGCTGACTGTATGAACAAGCACTTTGCTGCAGGCAGGGTGGAAAATAATGTTTTCTTAGCAGCTCACTGTCTAATGAGAGCGACAGGAAAGTAAACAAACCATTATGATATACTGAGAAAAGTGCTATGATAGAGGAATGTTATAATAGTTCAAAAGAAAGAGAGCTCATATCCCACACACTACTCTGCCATACACAGTTTTTAAAAAGAGTTTAGAAAAATAGAAAAAAACTTCCAATGCTCCTCAATGAGAAAACTTACATTAGACATTTGACTGAAATCATAAAGTGGTACATGTGTTGACAAGTTCTTTCTCTAAAACGCAATGCTTTTGAGGAGTGCAAACTCAGCCAGAAATAGTCTCAAAGACTTTAGTCTTTTAAGATAACCTCAATTCTCTTCGAATTTTCTTATCACCAACATTCTGTGAATCATAACACATTTACCAGGTAACTCTAAAAAATAGATAAGTCTTCATGTTAACTAAAACCAAATACAAAATTTTAGAAGCATAAACATTTAAAACTGGGATGCAGGGCTGGTTCAACATTTGCAAGACCATACATATAATTCAGTACGTTAACAGATGTAAAACCAAGAATCACGTGATTACCTCATTAGACACAGAAAAAGTATTCAAAAAAAAAATTTCAACATCCCTTCTTGATAAAAAAAAATCCCTGAGCACCTAAGCATAGAAGAAACATTCCTCAAAACAGTAAGAGCCACCTATGATAAACCCGCTGCCAACATTTTGCTCAATGGACAGAAGTTGGAAACCTTCCCCCAAGAAGGGGAGAAAGACAAGGATGCCCACTTTCATACCTCCTAATTAATATAGTGCTGGACATCCTAGCCAGAGCAATTAGGCAAGATAAGGAAATCAGAGGCATTCAAATAGGAAAGGAGGAAGTAAAGCTATCCCTCTTTGCAGATGATATAATTTCATACCTAGAAAACCCTAGAGAGTCTTTCAAAAGACTTCTCACATTGATAGATGGCTTTAGTAGAGTCTCAGGCTACAAAAACAATGTGCAAAAAAGAGTCACATTTTTGTACACCAGAAACCAGCAGGCAGAAAACCATATAAAAAACACAATTCCATTAAAATAGCCACCAAAGCCGGGCTCGGTGGCTCAGCCTGTAATCCCGCGCCTTTGGGAGGCTGAGGTGAGTGGATTGCCTGAGCCCGCGGGTTCGAGACCCGCCTGGGCAGCGAGACCTCATCTCTACAATAAATCAAAAAATCAGCCGGGCGTGGTTGCGCATGCCTGTAATTCCAGCTACTTGGAAGGCTGAGGCGGAAGGATCGCCGGAGCCCAGCAGGTCGAGGCTGCGGTGGCCGGGAGCGGCCACTGTACTCCAGTCTGGGCGACAGAGTGAGACTCCAACTCAAAAACAAACAAACAAACAAATAAAATAGCCACCAAAAAAAAAAAAACTGAAATATCTTGGCAACCACCTAACCAGAGAAATGAAAGACCTTTACAACAAGAAATACAAAATGCTGCTCAGAGAAATCAAGGATGACACAAATAGAAAACATCCCATGCTCGTGGATTAGAGGAATTAGTATTGTCAAGATGTCCATTCTACTCAAGGCAATCTGTAGAGTTGATGCACTACCCATCAAATTCCCATTTGGTTTTACTTCTGTACGTATCTACTAGTGTTACTGCCCCTTCCATATAGACTACTGGGGTACCCAAAAAATGTATACACATTTTAAGAGGTGTTATTTATGCACTGATTTTAGTTTGCCATGATCAGAGGTGTCTGGAAGCTGATGATAACCACTTTGAGCACCTCTTGTGATTGCAGAAGTCAAACATGACTTGTATTCATCTTTTGTTATCTGTATATATTGAGTTTTACAATTTTAATACAGCTTTTTTTCTCAAAATATGTATTTTTTTTGGCACCTTCCTTATTTGTTCTTGTTGTATTTTCTCCTGGTATAATACTGGTGGAAAACAAACTACAGCAAAGACTTAAATTTTTCCAGTCTTCATCAAGGGATGAAGTGCATTCGTTGAGGACTAACTTTGTGGCAGAGCTGGTACTACTTATAATTCCCTAATGCTGCTTGTCTGACTGCCTGGCTGGCTTTCTGAAAATTTGGTGTTACATTTATTATTATATTATATCAACCAATTTTTGCTTTTGGAACTTCAGATTAAGCTAGTACTGTTGCCTTTATGCTTCTTATTTTTTCATACCATTGTCTAATCCTGTATACTACTGAAAATTACAAAACACAACTTGGGGTAGACTTCCACCAAACATTTCAGTTGAAGCCAGATACTCCTTTATGCCAAAACATGTCTTATTTCGACAGCCTAGATTCAAGACCCAACACTGATCAGTCAGTTCCACAAAAATTAAAGAGCTGTGTCCACTGATTTTCGAAAATAGTAAGGTCTTATTAATCATTACAATTATCATCATTACAATAACAATATGTAAGAGATTTCCTTTCCTAAGTGACATAGACTATGAAAAATGCTGTAGTGTTGTTTTTTATCTTTATGTATTAACTCTGTTCATTCTCATAGCAAGACAAAAAATTGAAACAACAGGTTCAAGTGTATACAACTAAAAGAAGATAGAGCAAGGATTTGTACCCAGGACATCTAATTGCAGAATCCAAACACTTAACCACTACTTTTTAATATCTTTCTTAATTTTTTTAAATCACACAGTTAAAATTTCTTGAAAAAATTTAGTCTAGTGCTGGTGATTAAGTGTCTTTTAGTCATGACCGCTGAGCCCTACATAACCCCTACTAAGTTTCCCAATACTGGTAGCCTGTAAATTTGACCTTGTCTTGCCTTACTTATGATCTTTCATAGATCAAAAGCCATAACTAAGCAAAATAAATAATTGTGACTTAAGCCTCAACTTTCAAACATTGCATTATATGATTTATGAAAAATAGCATGAGGGTTAGAAGCTGTCTTAAATCATTTGAAAAAAATCTAGATAAATATGTTACCAAAATCGGGGTTTATTTTACATCTCAAGATATTGTATGACAAATATTTATATTTAATAACTTAATTGTTACAAGATTCTTGAGTGATTATCTCCCTATTTTTTAAATTAAATTAAGTTTTCTTTCCAAATAATCACCCATCTAAACGTTGATGCTTAGCTTGCTAGCTTTTGTTGTAAAACAACTCTGAGTCAGGCACTATCACAGGTATATTACATATATTATTAATTAAAGCCACTCAACAACCTTGAGAATATACATTATGCTCAGTTTCTTTTTAAAATAAGAAATGGAAACTGAGAGGACTCTGACCAACTACTCAAAATCTCATTTTTTAAAATTATGAAGTCAATAGGTAATTTAAGTTTCCCTTTCTCTAATATTCTTACTTCTTTTTTATGCTTTTTAAAATTTGTGGTTAATACACATAACATAAAATTTACCATTTTGACTATTTTAAAATTTACAGTTCAGTGGCATTCAGCACATTCACATTGTTCTGCCACCATTGCTGCTGCCTATCTCCAGAATTTTTTTAATCTTCGCAAACTAAAACTTACCCTTTAAACAATAATTCCCCTCTCTCCTCCACACTTAGCCCCTGACAATTATCATTCCACTTTCTGTCTCTATAGATTTGACTACTTATGATACCGTATATAAATGGGATCAAGCATGTAGTATTTGTTCTGTTGTGACTGGTTTATTTCACTTAGCACAGTGTCTGCAAAGTTTATCCATGTTGATCTAGTGTTAGAATTTCCTTCCTTTTTAGGGCTAAATAATATTTTATAGTATATGCATATGTTTTGTTTATTCGTCTGTTGATGGATGCTTGGATTGTGTCTCCCTTTCGGCTGTTGTGAATAATGCTGCTATGAACATTGGTGTACAAAATTATTTAGAGCTTCTGCTTTCAATTATTTTGGGGGTTATATACTCTACCAAACGGAAGTAAAATTATTGGACTATACAGTACTTATATTTTTGGATCATACAGTGATTACATTTTTAATTTTTGGTGGAAATGCAATAATCTTTTATATAGCATTTTACATTCCAGTGCACAAGGACTCCAGTTTTTCACCTCATCGTCAATACCTATTTCCTGTTTTTAACAAAATAATCAATCTAATGTGTGTGAGTTGGTTATCTCATGTGATTTTGATATGCATTTTCCTAATGACTAGTGATAGTGTGCTTTTTTTCCTGTTTATCTTTTAAGAGAAATGTAATTCAATTGTTCTTTGCTTATTTTAAAAAATCAGGTTATTGGTTTTTGTTGTTGAATTAGCTTGTATATTCTGGATAGTATCTGCTTATCAGATATGTGAGTTAAAATATTATCTTTTATTCAATAATTTGACTTTTTACTTTGCTGATAGTGATTTTGACACATAAAATTTTTTAATTTTGAGGATGTTCTAGTTATATATTTTTTGTTGTCTGTGCTTCTGATGTCATCTCTAATAAATTGTTACTAAGTTCAATGTAATAAAGCTTTTACCTATTGTTTTATCCTAAGAGTTTTATAATTTTACTCTTACATCTTTAATAAATTTTGAGTTAATTTTTGTATATAGTATACGATACAGATTCAAATTTATTCACTCTTTTTTTATGTCAGTATCCAATTTTTCTAACACCATTTGTTGAAAAGACTGTTTTTCCCAAATGAATAATGTTAGCATTCTTGTCAAAATATAACTTGATCATATATGCAACGGTTTATTTCTGGACTCACAATTCCATTTCATTAGTCTATATGTCTGTCTCTATGCTAACTACACACTGTTTGATTACCATAACTTTATAGAAAATTTTGAATCAGGAAATGATTCAAAATGTAAATTTTGAATCAGGAAAATTTTGAATCCTGAAATTGTTCTTTTCAGGATTGGGGGGATCCTTTGAGATTTTTTTTTTTTTTTTTTGAGTTGGAGTCTCACCCAGACTGGAGCTCAGTCACCCAGACTGGAGCTCAGCGGCCACTCCCGGCCACTGCAGCCTCGACCTGCTGGGTTCCAGCGATCCTTCCGCCTCAGCCTTCCAAGTAGCTGAAATTACAGGCGCGCGCTACCATGCCCGGCTAATTTTTTTTTTTTTTTGTAGAGATGAGGTCTCACCAAGTTGCCCAGGTGGGTTTCGAACCCGTGGGCTCAGGCAATCCACTCACCTCAGCCTCCCAAGGTGCTGGATTTCAGGCTGAGCCACCGAGCCCGGCTGAGATTCTTGATAAATGTTAAGATAATTCTATTTCTACAAAAGACATCATTTTGATAAGAATTCCACATCACATGGATTTTGATATGGATTACATTAAATCTGTAGATTGCTGAGGTTGGTATTGCCAACACAACAATATTAAATCTTCCAGTCAATGAGTACAGGTTGACTTTTCATTTAGTTGTGTCTTTTATTTTTTTTGTGAAGTATTTTTAGTTTTCAGTGAAAAAGTCTTTTCCTCCTTGGTTAAGTTTATTCCTAAATATTTTATTCATTTTGATGCTTTGGAAATTAAATTATTTTAATTTCTATTTCAGATTGTTGTTAGTGCACAGAAATACAAGTGATTTTGGGTGTGTTCATTTGGTATCCTACAGATTTTCTGAATTCAGTTATTAGTTCCAAAAGTCTGTTGTGTTTTCTTTTTTAGTAAAATACATTCCTTTAAGATATACCATTTTGTCATATCACAAGGCTTCAGTTATTAGCTCAGTCACTATCAACTGTGGAGTCATAGTAAAGGGTCATGACCCTCATCTGTTTTTTTTTTTTTGTCATCTGTAAGGCAGATGTTATAAAATAATGATGATAATAATAACAATAACAATGTGGATAAGAACATAGATTTTTGGCAGAAGTTAATTTTGGCCTTTATTTGCCATTTTACTTGCTTCATTTTCTTGAACATGCTTATTTATTTAATCAACACACTTTAATATAGATCTATAATAAGGCAATTAATTGATAGTTCTCAGGATCTGAACCTGTTTCCCCTTATTTTACATAGGAATTAACTGTACATCATGAAGATGCAATGAAGTAACATGCAATCCACACAGTGCTTAATCATAAATCAGTGAGTGCTAGGAATTATTTTATGGTATTCCAATGCTGAATGAAATAAAATATACAAATGTGCTTTGTGATCAAGAAATATTAATTAGGTAATGATTTTTAAATTGCGTATTTTAAAATGTACTACTCTATGAGGAAAACTTTTTTGTTTTACCAAATATTTGCAGAAACAAATCGTTCTCTTTTGTGAAAGACAATAATTATTAAAATATTCTCTGCTCTTGACTTCTGCTATTGGACCATTAAGAATTACCCATTATTAATTTCCATAATCCCTCTATTACTACAAATAAGTACTTTTTAAACATGTGTAAAGTACCTAGTAATTCAATCATAGCTTAATTAAGATTAATCTGCTTAGATTTGTAAAGAACTTAGAATGTTATATTACACATAAGTGATAATTTTTTTTCAAGATGGCATTAGAGACTTTCAAGTGTGCCTTACCCATCAGAACATTGTAAAATGGTGTGGAAAGATCAATACTGCTAACCCCAAGTCAAGAAGGAAAATGGATATTAATCACCACGGCAACGGACACCCCAGATCTCAGGAAAGAGAAGACGGGTGAACAGCCCTTACAACAGTGCTCTGTAGAGAAAATGAGTGTGACCCTAGACCATTGGAGGGGACTGAAAACTCCCCTCTGAGGCATACCTTCCAATCAGGAAATGCTTAACCATGGCCACGGGAGAACAACTTGATCCTCGCAAGCTCCAGTGTTACTCAGGAGATTGCAGAAGTTAGTAAGAGGGAAAGATAGCCAGTAAAGGCATAGGTATTCTCCCAAACACAGGTCAGTGGAAAGACATCATTTTTTTTTTAAACCCAGGACTGGTGTTGCAGCAACAGTGACCACTGTAGACATTTTAGTTTCTGTCCAGAGAAAAAGTTGCTCACTCTGGAGTGGGAGAGAGGTGCCCCACAGCAGGAACAAGGAGGAGAACATAGAGAACTGCAGGCTGGGAGCAACAAGGGATGGTCATCTTCCCTCCCCTCAAAAAAAAAAAAAAGAAAAGAAAAATTGCTTTCCTCCTGGGGAAAGAGACAGGCTGCCAGGATTAGATCTTGAAGCCAGAATTGATCTCCGTGTGTTACTGCCTAGGTGCCCTACCTGTCCTGCCCCTCTGGCAAGTTGCAACCAGGGGCCCCAGCAATACCTAGGAACACCGAGAATAGCAGTTTAAGTTATAAGAACCTAGCAGAGAGTTTCCATTCTCATGTTCCAGAACCAGCATCTTGAGCAGAGAGTTGCTGTAGCTGTAGCCAACATTCACTTTGCAACCTGGAACTGTTCAGCAAGCACTGCTGTTAAGAGCTCCAGCCTCCCTCTGGGACGAGATGGGATAGTGTGTCCTAGCAATACTGAGGAAAAGGAGGGCTCCACTCCTACGTATCTGAGAAAGGAGCCCAAGTAGCAGAACACCAGAAAGAAGGAGCCCTCTGTGTTTGAATCAGCTGCCTGAATGGTAGGAGTGTTCTTCATCTTGTGTTTTTTCCTAGATAGTGAAGCCTGAAGTCACGATTCACTCTGTGACTAGCAATTGAGCTGCAGGTGTTACTGTGGGGGGTCACAGCCTGCTCTTCTGGTCTGTCAGGAAAGTGTGTCCCCGACGCCCCACTTACCAAATATCAGTAAGTCTTCATTTCTTCACATCGATTCATAGCCTAAGCCACCCCACCCTCACTGGGCAGTGATCCTTGTGTAACAAGGATCCCTGTCCTCCACGCCCTAACACACTCTATCACCTGGTGTAGGAACTGAGCTACCCTTCCCCTCAGGGTTAGAGTCTTTGGTGCTATAGTGCTCTCTCTGTTCAATATCGAATACCCTTACATACCTGGAGCTCCCATTCTTCTAGGTTAGGAGATTAGGCTGCCAGCCCCATCCTGGGCAGAGAATCTTGAGCAGCAAAGACCCGCTAACATCTTCTCAAGCCACGCCTCTGGGAATCAGAGACCACACACAATACACCCTTCCTCAGAGCTGATGCCTGAATTGCAGTTGGCGGACCCAAAGATGAGTCTGCTTGGTTTGGGCCTGCACGTCTTGGTTCTCCCAGCCTCCAGGGTTGAACAGGGAACACAGACCACAGTGAACTCTGCAGACTTGCTCACTGTCGAAAAAACAGAGTGCTTCTTCCAGTAAACAAGGATCAAGAAAATGCTCATACACTTTGAGAGTAGCCAGTGCTTACCCATACGTGCCATTTGCTAGCCTGGAGATGGAATGACACAACTCAACAGGTCATTTGCAGACAAAATACACACTACCAAGGAGTAAGTTAAACCTCAAAAACCCACATCACCCCCAGCCTCACAGCAGGCACCAAGCCAGTCCACACTACCAAAACATCACTATTACAACAAACATTGGGAAAGCCTGCATAAAAGAGCTACTCACATCAAGTAACTTATATAGAATAGTTGCCATAGTTCATATGGATGGGAAACCCCCCCAAAAAAACAATTAAAAGTATTTTTTTTAAGACTCATTTATTTATTTATTTATTATAAAGATGTGGGGTACAATTCAGGGTTAGGTATACAAACATTATGAAGGTACACTTGTTGATGAGGTATGCCCCTCCCTCCCCTAGCAGTTTCCCTCAACTGCCAATCCACCACCCCTCCCCTGACAGCTTCCCACCAAGGATTCCCTGTTTGCCAATCCCTTTCTCCTAGTATTATCATGATTGTTCATGGTCTGCTTATGAGTGAAAACATACGGTACTCTGTTCTTTTTTCTGTGATAGATCACTGAGTATGATCGACTCTAAGTCCATCCAAGTTGCTGCAAAGTCCATATTTTTGTCCTTCTTTATGGTTGCATAATATTCCATTGTGCATATGTGCCACATTTTTTTAATCCAGTCTAGCTTTGATGGGAAACATGGTTGGTTCCATGTTTTTTCTATGTGAATAGAGCAGCAACAAACATACTTGTGCAAGTATCATTTTTTTTAGAATGATTTGAGTTCCTCTGTGCATATTCCCAATAGGGGAATTGCTGGATCATATGGAAGGTCAATTTCAAGTCCTTTCAGAAACTGGCACACTGTCTTTCAAAGAGGTTGCATTAGTTTTCATTCCCACCAGCAGTGTACAGTCGTTCCTTTCTCTCCGCATCCTCGCCAGTATCTGTTGTTGTTTGTTTTATTAATGATGGCCATTCTTACCTGGGTTAGGTGATATCTCAATGTGATTTTGATTCGCATTTCTCTGATAATGAGTGAGGCTGAGCACTTTTTCATGTGTCTGTTGGTTGCCCATATTTCTTCTTTGGAGAAGTGTCTATTCATGACTTTTGCCCACTTTTTAATGGGGCTATTTTTTTTTTTTTTTCCTTTTGGCTTGTTTGAGTTCCTTATAAATCCTAGATGTTAGGCCATTGTCAGATATACAGTTGGCAAATATTTTTTTCACATTCGGTGGGCTGTCTACCTGCTCCCTTGATGGTTTCTTTTGCTTTGCAGAAGCTCATTAGTTTGATGAGGTCCCACTTGTGTATCTTATTTCTTAAGCTATGGGTCTTTAGGGTTCTGAATAGGAATCGGCTGCCAGTTCCAATTTCCACAGCAGGAGTCTCCTGCGTTTTCTAAGATTCTTATAGTTTGAGGTTTTACGTTTAGGTCTTTGATCCATTTAGAGTTATTTTTTGTGTATGGTGATAAGTAGGGGTCCTCTTTCAATCTTCTGCATGTGATCAGCCAGTTTTCCAGGCACCATTTACTGAATAGGTTGTCCTATCCCCGGTGATTGTTGTTGGAGGCTTTGTCAAAATGTGTTGGTTGAGAAATTGAGGTTTTTCTTCCAGAATCTCTATCCTGTTCCATTGGTCTATATGCCTGTTCTTGTACCAGTACCAGGCTGTTTTGAAAATTGTAGGCTTATACTAAAGTTTGAAGTCTGGAAGTGCGATACCTCCTGCTTTGTTTCTTTTGTTAACGATTGTATTGGTTATCTGTGGTGGTTTAAGTTTCCATATGAATTTCTGTATTGTCATTTCCAGGTCTGAGAAAAATGATGTTGGTAACTTAATTGGTATTGCGTTGACTCTGTAGATTGCCTTTGGTACGATGGACATATTAACAATGTTGATTGTTCCTATCCATGACCTAGGAATATTTTTCCATTTGTTTGTGTCTTCTTGGATTTATTTGAGTAGTGTTTTGTATTTCTCATTGTAAAGGTCACTTCTCTGGTTAGGAAGATGGCAAGGTATTTCATTTTTTTGGTGTCTCTTATGAATGGAATTGTTCTTTTAATTTGGGTCTCTGCTTGTTGTTGGTGTATAGGAATGCAACTGTCTTTTGCACATTTATTTTGTACCCTGAGACTTTGCCAAAGTCCTTTATCAGTGCAAGCAGGTTTTTGACAGATTCTCTTAGATTTTCAAGGTATAGGATCATACCATCAGCAAAGAGGGATAACTTGACTTCCTCTTTTCCTATTTGGATACCCTTGATTTCCTTCTCTTGTCTAGTTGCCAAAGCTAAGACTTCAAACACAATGTTGAACAAGAGGAGTGAGGGTGGGCAGCCTTGTCTTGTTCCAGTTTTCAGGGCAAATGTTTCCAGTTTATGTCCATTTAGCAATATGTTAGCTGTTGCTTTATTGTAAATAACACTTATTATTTTGAGGTATGTTCCTTTTATACCTAGGTGTTTGAGGGTTTTTATCAAGAAGGGATGCTGGATTTTATCAAAAACGTTTTCTGCATCTAGTGATATAATCAAGTGGTTCTTGTTTTTATATCTGTTGATGTATTTAATTGCATTTGTAATCTTGTGAGTGTTGAACCAGCTCTGCATCCTGGGAATTAAGCCTTACTTGGTCATGATGTATGATTGTTGAGATGTGTTTTTGGATCCAATTTACTAGAATCTTGTTAAGGATTTTTGCATTTATGTTCATAGAGATATTGGTCTGTAGTTCTCTTTTTTTGTTGGATCTTTACCCAGTTTTGGTGTCAGTGTGATGTTAGCTTCGTAAAATGATTTGGGAAGAATTCTATTCTTCTCAATTGCCTGGAATAATTTCAATAGTATTGGTATCAGCTCCTCCTTGTATGTTTTATAGAATTCTGCTGGAAAACCATCCAGTACAGAGTTGTTGTTGGTTTTTTTTTTTTTTTTGGTAGATAGTTTTCATACGACAGAATCAATTTTATGGGTTGTAATTGGTCTATTTAGTGTCTATATGTCTTATTTCAACCTGGGGAGCTTGTGTGATGTCATAAAGTCCTCCATTTCATTTAGGTTATTAATTCTGTTTCCATATAGGTGTACATAGTAATCTCTGATAATCTTTTGTATTTCTTTGGGGTCAGTTGTAATTTAATCTTTTGTATTTCTGATTGTGCTTATTTGTGCTTTTTCTCTTTTTTTCTTGGTCATTCTGGCTAGTGGTCCATCAATCTTATTATTCTTTCAAAGAACCAACTTTTTGTTTTGTTGATGTTTTTTATGATATTTTTGTCTTCTATGTCCTATATTTGGGCTCGTATTTTGGTGATTTGAATTCTTCCGCTGAATTTGGGAATTGGTATTCTTCTCTTTCCAGCTCCCTTAGGGGATTTCTTAGTCTCTCAACTTATATCTTTCCATTATCTTGATGTGTGCTCATAGAGATATAAAATCCCCTTTGAGAACTGATTTAATGGCATCACAGAGGTTTTGGCAAGATGTTTCTCCATTTTCATTTGTCTCCAGGAATCTTTGAATTTTTGCTTTGATTTCAGTGTTGACTCAGTAGTTGTTTAACATCTTGCTGTTTAGTGTCCATGTCTTTGTGGGCTTTGGGGAAATTTTGTTTATGTTGATATTTATTTTTATTCCACTGTGGTCTGAGAATGTGCATGGCAAGATTTCAACCTTATGGAATTTGTTTATGCTTGATTTATGGCCAAGGATGTGATCAATCTTGGAGCACATTCCATGTGGTGATGAGTAGAATGTACATTTTTTTTTTGGGTGGAACAATCTGTAGATATCTATTAAGTCCATTTAGTCAAGTGTTAAGTTTAAGTTCTGGATTTCCTTGCTCATTTTTTCCCTCATTGATCTATCTAGGGCTGTCAACGGGGTATCCAAGTTTCCTGCTATAATAGTGTCAGAATCAATATCTTTTTTCAGTTTACTTAGTGGTTGCTTTATAAATGCTGGTGCTCCTGTGTGGGGTGCAATATGCTTAGGATGGATATTTCTTGTTGATGGATTGAACCTTTTATCATTATGTAGTGTCCTTCTGAATCTTTTTTGTTTTTTGATAGCTTAACGGTAGTTTTGTCTGATATTAAGTTTGCAACTCCATTCTTCTTTTGTGATCCATGTGCCTGGAAACTCATTTTCCATCCTTTAATTTTGAGTCAGTGTGCATCCCTTGTACTGAGATGAAGCTCCTGGATGCGACAAATAATTAGATCATGGCTTCCTATCCAGTTTGCCATTCTGTGTCTTTTCAGTGGTGCATTTAGTCCATTCACATTCAGACTGATTATTGAAATGTGATTGTTTATCCTTGCTATGAGGTGTTTATAAAGTTTTTTCTTTGTTTGCTTGTGTTCTTTTGGCTTTGGGGTTGATGTGTGTGTGTGTGTTCAAGTTTCTTTTTACACTGTATTCTCAGTTGATTCTGTGCTCTGCTGTTTTCTTGGAAAGTGTGTGGTCATTCTTTTTTTTTCTTTCTTTCTTCTGTTCTTAATACCTTTTTTGGTGTCTCCTGTTGATCTGGTCTGGAAGCTGCATAATCTCTTAGGAGTTGGATATATGGGAAAGATTTTAATTCCCCATCACTGATGAAACTGAGCTTGGTTGGATAAGAAATTCTTGGTTGAAATTGTTTGTCTTTGAGGACTTTGAGCATAGGGCTCCAGTCTCTTCTTGCTTGTAGTGTTCTTGCTGATAGGTCTGCTGCTATTCTGATCAGTTTTCCCTGGCAGGTAGTCTGACCTTTCTCTTTTGCTCCCTTTAGGATTTTTTTCTTTTGTGCCTACTTTATGTAGGCAAATTTTATGTGTCTAGGGGTTGGTCTTCTCTTTTGTTGTCTTGTGGGGATTCTCTATATCTCTTGTGCTTGGCTGGTCACATCTCTGGTGAGTGGGAAAAGTTTTCTTGGATTACCTCCTGGAATACTTGCTCCAAGTTGTTTTCCACTTCTCTTTCTCCTTCTGGGATACCTATCTGGTCTTGATTCACTCTCTTGATATAATTGCACATCTCTTGGAGTCTTTGTTCTTTTCTTCATTCTATGCTTTTTACAAATGGGGTTAATTCCATGTTCTGGTCTTCAAGTTCTGAGATTCTGCTTTCCATGCTTGTAATCTTGTTATTTATTTCCTGGATGAAATTTTTTATTGCCAAAATCTCTGTTACAAGTTCTTTCAATGCAGCCTCTTGGGTTTCTTGAGTCTTATTTACTCTTTCCATCCATTTCCTCTCCTTTGTCATATTCTGAGGTCACTCATTGGTGACTTCCACTGTTTGGACACAAATGTCTGATTTTTCAGGAGTTTTGTCTTTGGTACACTAGAAATTTCCTGTGGTCTTCCTTTGGTTTTTCCTCATTTGTGACACAGCTCTTGTTTTTCTCCTTATTTCTATTATTCAGTGTCAGTGGGAGTGGCTTTCCCTTCTGATGTTTGCTCAGTCCTCTATTCTTTCCTGATCCAGGCTCAATTTGTTCTATTTTGAAATAGGACAGTGGCGGGGGGATGCTTACCCTCTCTTGTAGTTTTTAAAATTTGAATAAAGTAGGAGATAGGGCACTAGTATTCAGAAACTACTTGCAAATTACAATGTTCACTTATTGTGGTATGTGTTCCCTGAGACCCACTCCCCACCACCATTCTGTATGACGATGCAAAACAAAAACCAATGGAAAAACCAATTGAACAGACACAGATATACACACATACCCCAAAACAAACTGGAATAACAACAAAGTGTAATAAAACAAACAACCACCAAAATAAACCAAGAAAACTAAACACACACACACACCTAGCACAAAGTGAACAGAGAAGAAAAGCAGAAAGACCAGAAAAAAAAGGAATTCAGATCAAACCCTCACATGTACATTAACACACACTTTAAATTATAAAAAATGAAAATAAAAAATCCCAGAAGAACAAAAGAGCAAAAAAACCCACTAATAACAACAACGAAATTGAAAGATGAATGCTCAATCATTTGTATACATACATAAGCAGAAAATGACAAATAAAAGAAACAGAAAAAGAAAAAAAAAATTGGGGGAGGATGCATATCAAACTCTCACATATACATTCATGCACAAAGGACAAATATTTAAAGAGAGATGAATGAAAAAACAATCAAAGAATTTTAAACATTAAAAAAATAATGAAATTAAAAAACAAAAAACCTGCCCTCTTATGGCAGGCTCTGTAATTTTTCCTCTAATCGGGTCTTTCCTGCAGAGTCACCTCTTTCTCTCTCTCCTCAGTATCCAGAGCAGGGAAGAAGGAGGGACAGTGGAAGTGGGTGGGACTGCAGTCTTTCCCTCCCACTCTCATATGGTCAGGGAGATCTCCTCCTGTGGGGAGGTGCAGAGTTGTATCTTCCCCAAGTATGTACTCACAGGGGGTGTCACAGCCAAGCCTATCCTGAAATGGAGTTCTCCTATTGCGACCGGCATCCAGGCTTTGCCTGGGTTTGTCCCTCTCACTTGTGGCCTAGCTATGTGGGTCTGATGTTTAGAGAATTGCTGGGGAGGAGGGGTTTGGGTCAGCCCCAGACTCACCACTGACCTCTTTGGAGTCCTTCCTCATCCTTTTCTGGCCACACCTTTGGTATTGCGGCTGGATAAGGGTAGGAGGTTGGGTACTTGGAACTCAGCACTTGTCTGGTATCTTCAAAGTTTGTACTTTCAGGATATTCCCTCTGGGTCAAGTTCAGTCCCTGAGTAGTTGATCTTCCAGTCACAGAGAGTGGGTCTGTTGCTGCATGGTAAGCAAGTCAGAGCACTTTCTTGCCCCACCTTCAAGATGGCAATGGGGTACCTCTCATGTCCTCTTCCATGAGACTTTGTCTCTGGACTCCCTCTGCAGCCTCTGCTGTCACTTTTCTGCCAGACACTGAAATGGTGAGGTAAAGCCTAGAGCCAGCAGTCTCTCCTGCCGAGGTTGAGGAAGTGCCTGAAACAACAGTCTCACTCTACCACCTTTCACAAGAAAACTTCTGTCCATTAAAAAAAAATGTCACTCAGCTTCTGTGACCTTATAAGAGCCAGGGACCAAGCATAGAAACTCCAACACGGGCTATTGCACCCTGTGCCTGGCCACTTACTCTCGAGCCCCCACTTAGACAGTCTCTCCCAGCATTTTCTTCTTAGGGAGTGTCTATTGATTTTTTTAAAAAGGAAACAAAATGGTGCTCAGATTCCGCATCCCAGGAATTGCTAGGGTCCAAGCCCAGCAGCAGTGGCATTAGTCACTGCACCAGGAGTGTCCTGGCCACTAGCTCCCTAGCTCTCACTCAGTCAGCCACTCACATGCCCATTCACTCACAAGAACGTACACAAAATTTTTCATATACTCACTTGCTCACACTGGAACTCACATAGTCTGACGGACTTGGTCGCCATCTTCCCCCTGCCTCCAACTAAAAGTATTTTTAAAAGAATGTTACTCTCCCAAAGCTGCACAACAATTCTTCCATAACAGACCCTACCAAAATGAAATCTTGCCATGTCAGAAAGTGAATTCAGAATGTTGATTATAAAGACACTCTGATATGCAAAATAAAGCTGATAACACAAAGCAATTAGCAGGACAATTCAAGATGTGAAAGGAGAGATTGGCAACATTAAAAATAATGGAACTAAAAAACTCAATACTAGAGCTGCAAAACACAGTACAAATTTTAGCAATAGACAAGACCAAGAAAAAGAAAGAATCTCAGAGATGGGAGACAGGTCCTTCAAACTAATTCAATCATACAAAGAAAAAGAATTTATAAGAATTAGCTAAGCTAATAGAAAATATAGGAATATGTAAAGTGATGAAACCTATGAATTATAAGTATTCCAAAAAATTAAAAGTTAAAGTAAAAGGTATGGGAATGATATTCAAGGAAATAATGCAAGAAAACTTTTCTGATCTTGAGAGAAAATTAGACACCCAGATACAAGAAGCCCAAAGAACTCCTGCAAGAAAAATTGCAAGAAGAATTACACCAAAGGATATAGTTATAAGAATCATCAAAGTCAATGTAAAATAAGATTTTACACGGGCAGTAAGAGAAAAGCACTAAATCACTTACAAAGGAAAGGGCAATAGACTAACGGCAGACTTTTCAGCAGACACCTTACAAGCCAGAATAGAAAGAGGGCCTTATTTCAAACTATCTTAAATAGAAAACAATACCAGGGAAGAATCTTTTATCTAGTCAGACTAGGCTTCATGAACAATGAAGAAATAAAGTTCTTCTCCAGCAAACAAACATTAGGGATTCGTTGCCACTAAACTGGCTCTAGAAGAAATGCTCAGGGTACTAAATTTAGAAACAAAATAATGAGTCCCACTATTGTTAAAGATCACATAAGTACAAACTCCCAGAGACTACAAAGCAACTATACATTTGAAATAAAACCTCACGTATTAATGTGGACCCTGAATGTAAATAGTCTAAACATCACTCTCAAAAAGTCAGAGTGGTAAACAAAACAAGACTGAACTATATACTGCCTAAAAGAGATCCATCTACTGGCCAAATACTGTCACATACTCAAAGTAAATGGGTAATAAAAGATATATCAGGTGAATGGAAAACACAAAAAGCAAGAGTAGTCACTCTCATATCAGATAGTGTAGACTTTAAACCAGTACAAAAAAAAAGACAAAGAAGGACATTATGTAATGATAAAGGATGAAATTCAACAAGAAGATGTAATTGTATTAAACATATACATACCAAACACTGGAGCACCCGAATTCACAAAGTAAATGTTACTTGACCCTGGGAAACATATTGGTAGCAATACCACGACAGTGTGGAACTTCAACATTCCACTGACATCACTTGACTAATCATAAAAGCAGAAGATTAACAAAGAAACACTGGATGAAAACTGAACTATAGATCAAATGAACCTAACAGACATCTACAAAAGTTTCCACCCAATAATTATGCAGAATGCATAATTTCAGCTTCATTTTTTTCATCTCTGATGGAACATTCTCAAAAATAGATCTTATGCTTGACCATAATCCAAGTCTCAATAAATGTAAAAACATCAAAATTATACCAACCATCTTTTCTAACCACAGTGGAGTAAAATTAGAAATCAAAACAAACTATCATGGAAACTGAGCAACTCACTGTTGAAAGACCCTTAGGTAAATAATGATATTAAGACAGAAATCAAATTTAAAAGTTGTTTAAATAAATGAAAATTGTGACACAACATATCAAAACCTCTGTGACATGGCAAAAGCAGTTCTGAGAGAAATATTCATAGCATTAAAGCCTACTTCAAAAAGATAGATCAGAAATCAATAGCTTAACCTCATACCACAAATAAATAGATAAAAGAGCAATCTAAATCTATAGCTAGAAGAAAAAAATAGTAGCAAACAACAAAGATCAGAGCAGAACTTATAACATTAAGATGAAAAATATGATACAAAGAATTAATGCAACAAAAAGTTCATTCTTTGAAAGGATAAACAAATGGACAGACCACTAGCTAGACTAACCTAGAAAAAAGAAAGAAGACTCAAATTCAATTAAAAGTGACAGAGGTGACACAACAACTGATTTTTTAAAAAATTGATCATCAGAGACTACTATGAACAGTTCTTCGGCAACAAACTAGAAAACCTAGAGGAAAAGAAAAAAAATTCTGGAAACATACAACCTTTCAAGACTGAACCCAGGAAGTAATAGAAACTCAGAATAGACCAAAAACTAGCAATGAAGTTGAACCAGTAATAAAAAATCTTCCAACAAAGCAAAGTCCAGGGCCAGATGGATTCACAGCCAAATTTCATCAGACATACAAAGAAGAGATGGTGCCAATGCTACTGAAACTAGTCCAAAAACCTGAGGAGGGTGGACTCCTCTCTAACTCATTTTGTGTCACACTGATACCAAAATCAGGTCAGGACACCATTAAAAAAGAAAACTACAGGTCTATATCCCTGACAAATATAGATGGAAAAATCCTAAAGGAAATGCTAGCAGACTGAATTCAACAGCATATTAAAAAAATTATTTATCATGACCAAATGAGTCTTATTCCAGGAATGCAAGAATAGTTCAATACATTCAAATCAATAAGCATGATGCACCACATAAGCAGAAGTAAAGAGAAAAACTACAGCCAGGCTCAGTGGCTCAGCCTGTAATCCCGCGCCTTTGGGAGGCTGAGGTGAGTGAATTGCCTGAGCCCGCGGGTTCGAGACCCGTTTGGGCAGCGAGACCTCATCTCTACAATAAATCAAAAAATCAGCTGGGCATGGTAGCGCATGCCTGTAATTCCGGCTACTTGGAAGGCTGAGGCGGAAGGATCGCCGGAGCCCAGCAGGTTGAGGCTGCGGTGGCCGGGAGAGGCCATTGCACTCCATTCTGGGCGAAAGAGTGAGACTCCAACTCAAAAAATAAAAAAATAAAAATAAAAAAAGGAGAAAAACTACATGATCATCTCAATAGATGTAGAAAAGACATTTGATAAAATTCAACATCCATTCCTGATAAAAACCTTTAACAAACTGGGCACCAAAAGAACAAATCTCAAAATAATAGGAACTATTTATGGCAAAACCACAACCAACATCATACTTAATTGGGAAAAGTAGAAAACATTTCCTCTTAGAACAGGAACAAGACAGAGATGTCCACTCTCATCACTTTTATTCAACATTGTACTGGAAGTCCTATCAAGAGAAATTGGCGAGAAAAAGAAAAAAATAATTCCAAATGAGCAAGGAAGAGGTCAAACTATTCCTGTTCACAGATGCCACAATTGTACATCTAGATGTCCCTAAAGACTCCTTCAATTAGCTTCTAGACCTGATAAATGACTTAACTAAAGTGTCAAGATACAAAATCGATGTACAAATATTTGTAGCATTCCTGTATACCACAATGCTCAAGACAAGAACCACATCAAGAACGTAGTCCCATTCACACCAGCTGCAGCACACACAAAATACCTGGAATACACCTAACTAAGTAGGTGAAAAACTTCCACAAGGAGAACTACAAAACACTAATGAAATAAATCGTAGATAACACAAAAAAATGGAATAATTTTTCATGTTCATGAATTGGAAGAATCAAGTTTGTTAAAATGACCATACCGCTCACATCAATCTACAGATTCAATGCAATCCTATTCCAAACTCCAGCTTCATTTTTCACAGAACTGAAAAAGCAATCTTAAAATTTATATGGAACCAAAAAAAGAGCTTAAATAGCCAAAGTAATTCTAAGCAAAATAAAAATTCTGGAGGAATTTTCACATTGCCTGACTTCAAGTTATATTATAGTAGCTAAAAAAAATCATGGTACTGGTACAAGAGTACACAGATAAATCAAACAAAATACGGAGCCCAGAAATAAAACCACATGTATATAACAAACGATCTTTCACAAAGCTGATAAAATAAACAATGAAGACAGGACATCGTTTTCAATAAATGATGCTGAGAAAATTGACTAGCAATATGCAGAAAAAATAAAACTAGACTCATCCCTCACGTGTGCAAAAATAAACACGTGAGACTTAACTGCAAGCCTAAAATTATAAAAATTCTAGAAGAAAACATTTTTCTGTGCTTTGGCCTAGGCAAAACATTTCTGATGAAGATCCTAAAAGCAATTGCAACAAAAACAATATTTGGAAATTACTCCTCAGACAAGAGGCTGATATCTAGAATCTGAAAGGAACTCAAACAACATAAAAAATGCCCCATCAAAAATTGGACATAAGATATGAATAGACACATCTCAAAAAAAGACAAACAAGCAACCAACAAGCATGAAAAAATGCTCAAAATCACTATCCATCAGATAAATGCAAATTAAAGCCACAATTAGATATCACCTCACACCAGTCAGAATGGCTATTATTAGAAAGTCAACTAACAACAGACGTTGCTTTGGTTGTGGAGAAAAAAGAATGCTTATTCACTAATTGTGGGATTGTAAACTATTTAAATCTGATGGAAAGCATGCAGATTTCTCTAAGAACTAAAAATTAAATTACTATTTGACCCAGCAATCCCACTACTAGGGATCTACCCAATGGAAAAAAAAAATCAATATATGAAAATGATACATGTACTTGTATTAATATGTTCAATGCAGCACTATTCACAATAGCGAAATTATGGGACCATTTTAAGTGACCTCCAACAATTGACTGGATAAAGGAATTGTAGTATATACACACTGTGGAACTATGCAGCCATAAAAAGAATAAAATCATGTCCTTTGCAGCAATGTGGATGGAGTTGGACACCATCATCCTAAGTGAATTGACTCAGAAACAGAAAACCAAACACCACATGTTCTCACTTATATGCAAGAGCTAAATGGCCACGAAGATGGAAATAATAAATACTGGGACACCAATGTGGGAGAAGGAGAAGGTGAATGGATTGTGTTTCAGAAGTTATCTATGGGTACAATATTTGCTATCTGGGCAGTGGGCTACCTGAGACCTAACCCTGGCGACTACACAATATATCTATATAAAAAACATGCACTTGTACCCCCTGAATCTAAAACAAAAATGAAAAAAAACTGTTTATTCAATAATAAAATAGTGATGATGGTGTGAAAAAAGTTTTGTCTTACAAATGCCATGTTTGTTTTTTGCTTAAATTGTGTATGTATGTCTTTCACAAAATTCTAGTGAGAAAATATAAAGCATAGCCTTCAATGTGAAAACTTTAGCAATTTTATTCTTTACTTCTACCTGCAGAACCATCCTTGAGAAGGGAAGAGTTTCACTTCTTTGTAAAATATTTGCATATTTTACAAAACTTTATTTCAAATATCGTTGAGGCTTTGGTCTTAGTTCATTTTGTGCTGCTATAACAGAATATCCACACTGAGTAATTCAGAATGAAAAAATATATAAACTTTCTAACAATTCTTGAGGCTGAGAAATCCAAGATCAAGGTGCCAGTATCTAGCAAGGGACTTCTTGCTGTGTCATTACATGGATGAGGGCAAGAAATCAAACTTGTAGTCCTCTTTTTTATTGTAGAGATGAGGTCTCACTGCCCAGGTGGGTCTCGAACCCGCGGACTCAGGCAATCCACTCACCTCAGCCTCCCAAAGGCGCAGGATTACAGGCTGAGCCACCAAGCCTGACTAATATTGTAGTCCTTTTATAACAGCATTAATCCATTCCTGAGGGTTCTGCCCTTGTGACCTAAACATATTTCCTTAGGTTCCATCTCCTCACACTTGCATTGGGGATTAAATTTTCAACACATGATTTTGAGGGGGCATATTTAAACTACAGCAGCTTGTTCTTCCTCATTCACATCTCAAGATAAGTTATAATTGTTTGGGTGTTTACTTGTAAATATTGCATTTGTTAAAACACAGATATCAACTAACTCCTTAAGTATCAAGTATTAAGCTTGAGATTACTTTCTATGAATATACCACTGACTGGAGAAGAAGTCTTCCTAAAGTAACATTTAGAAAGTTTATGAGGAATTTTGAGCTAGGATTCATTAGAGCATGAAAAACCAATGTTTTGGAGCTTATACGAAAATGAAACTTTGATGTTATAATTGCCAAAGAACAAGTTTGTTAAAATAACTTTATGTACTTTATGACACCTGCATAGGCTAAAATTGTGCTTGATATGTTGATATTCTCATACCAACATTTTCTAATTTAATAGGATATTCAGTTCTTAACATGACATAAAAATGACAACAATCAATCTTGAATCCCCTAAAACTTGTGTATCTGATCAATGTGGAGAAATCACATTGTGTACCTGAAAAATATTTAATTAATGTGGAGAAATCAGAACACAAAGGAGAACACACCTTAGGAGGGAACTATGCATTTCTCAAAGGTATCTTCTTGGGGTATGTCTTTAATGAAAACATCCTTGCTGGTAGGTATGCTCATTGTTCTTTCACAAGATAAGTACCATACACAAATCCCAAGACCTAGGAATTATCTGTGTAAAGAAAGGGTATAATTGTTGTAATCAAATCAGAGAGGATTGATTCTATGCCATAAAAATTTGTTATGCTGATTAGGATTAAAAATTCATAAACCTACCAAATTCTCCCAGATTTCTATACATCAGTCATTTTGTTGTTTGCTTTGTGTGATTTAAAATAATTATGGCCAATTTTTACAAGAAAAGATAGAAATGGTCATAAAATTAATCAATCTATTCATTCCTATTCAATAACTAGATAATTGTGCAGAATGTTTTATAAGTTATGCTTAGAGGCAACCCCTTCAGACCCTCTACCACCGTGGGAGCTTTTCTGTCCTCAATAAATCTACTTTTTCACTTTCTGGCTGTCCATGTCCCTCAGTCCAGTTCTTCTTAAGAATTTCAACAGTCATGCAATAAATGTTTTGATTTAAAAAAAAAGATATGTAGATATGCTTAAAATTGTGAATATCAGTTATTCATATATTATAGTTATGGAATGGATTTATCTCAATAACAGCATTTCATTCACTTCACATCAGATACTAGTTCATAGCATAAACATAACGTCTGCTTAAGTAACATGATGTAAGAAGCGTCAATAAGGTGAGGAGAAATGGAACAAAAGCTTGGAGAAAATTGCTAGGTTTAACCAGCTCTGTACTGGGGTCCAGAGTGAAAGTAGGGAATAGCTATGGCAATCTGTGGTGTGTACCATAGTCTTTTCTCCTGGTAATAGCACTTTGATATGATCTTTGGGAGATATTTAATCATTTTATTTTATGATAGAACAAATTAGAAGGATTAGTCTCTCTCTCTCTCTCTCTCTCTCTCTCTTTCTCTCTCTCTCTCTAATTTAAATATTGACCAAGTTGCAACAAAAACAATAGAGTTGTAGCTAATTATTAGAGACATAGATTGTCAATTAGAACCCTCTTCAGACTGCCCCAGAACTCTTTTTCCTTAGTTCATTCTATAGGCATTTATTTGGCTCTATGATTATAATTTTCAATTATTTCAAAAAATTCCCATTTAACTATAGTTACATGTCAGTTAAAACCAAAAAGTTAGTACTTAATTTAAGCCAATATTTTAATTAATTCTCAATAGGTGTCACTCTTAACTTTAAATATAGATTTAGGTTACATTTTTTAAGTGAATAATTTAATAAATCTAGTGGACTTTTTAACTTTCATGTGTTTTATCTCATTATGTTAAAAAGGTTTATGCATTAAAAAATCTTGTAATTTAAATTAATATAATACTACCACAAATGTTTACAATGAGTATTGAACTGATTGGAATTCTTTATACTATTTTGATTTTCTAATATAATAATAATTGTAACAGTAATAATAATAATAATAATAATAATAGCTCACACTGGCCACATAACTTCATTAAGACATTATTCTATATAGAGTAACTCCATAAGATAATTTTCAACATTAAAATTTATAAAAGTGAGGATAAGAAATGTAGATAACTTTATTTATTGTTATTGTTAACAAGCAGAGTTTGTCCACCATATCAATCTTTCTGGTCCCAAATTTTATGTCATTATATTGGCAAGCTTAATTAGCACAAACATAATTGGATTAAACATTAATAGCCCTATTTTTTCCAGGTTTTTTCAGTTTTAAAAATTCCTAATATAAATATTAATATTAAGGGTATGGCACCTGGAGTAAGCCTGAATCAATTGCATAGCTATGTGAAAATGTGTTTTTTATTGGTTTCATGAACAATCTCCATGTTTTTACAATGAGAAAATAAAGCATAAAAATAGAATGATCAAAATGAAAAATAAAAATAGTTATTACATGTTAAAGTATAACACTTTAAAATTATTTAACTGGTATGACATAATAAAGATATGTTTTTAATTAGTTATTGAAATTATTGACTGTCTTAATTTTCCCAAAATGACAATGCCTGGCCAGCTGTGTTGCACAATGTAGGCACTTGATTTGAATGCTTTTACTATTATGTTTCTCTACTAAGAATTATAAACTCCATATTAAACCCATTGTAAAGGCTCTGTTTTTACAAAATGCCTACACATTATTAATATGGTAGATACTGCATTGTTACTATATTAATTCACTTAAAAACAAAGTGTAAGATTTTCGCCTTGTGAATTATTGATTGTAACAAATAAAAGTAAATGCAGGTTAATATAAAATAATCATAAAGGGAAAATAATGCCAATACAAATTCCATATCATAAAAGTTTAATACAAAAATGATTAAAAAAAGAACATGAGGTAAACAGAAAATAAGTTACGACTATCTAAATAAGACAATATTTGCTTAAATAACCTAAGAATGATTTAGACATTCATGGGATATACGAATATAATATAAAATAAAGGCATTATAATAAAACAATAAGGAGAAACTTTCGTACTGATATTTCTTTCAATGGTTTCTGTCATATGCAAAATAGAGTTGAATACTTCCTTGTGACCAAAACTGTTGCTCATGGCCTGGTCATTGCCCACTTTTTCTATTTTGTGTATTACCAGCCCCTCATCCTGCTGTGAGATAAAGCTCCATGACAAAGCATATAAACTGAGTGGCAATTAACTTCATGAACTTGCCAGCATGCACTTACATTGGCAGCACTGTAAAAACAACTCGGTAAGGTTTCCTATCCTTGGTATATCAGTGTCTCACAGTTGTGTTCATGTCAATGTGTGATGGTGTCTTGCTGAGTGACTTTCAGTATTGTTGCATGTTTTTGTGTGTTGTTACAAAAATGTTGGAGCTTGAATTAGAGCAACAAACAAACATTAAATTTATTGTTAAACTTGGCAAGAGTGGAAATGAAATCAGGGACATGTTAGTCCAAGTTATGGGGATAATGCCATGAAGAAAATGGCAACATACAAATGAATTAAACGTTTTTCTAAGGGGAGAGATAGCATCCCTGATGAAGAGAGGTCAAGATGGCCAGTAATGAGTAGAACTGATGAAAACATTGCAAATATGTGTTGCATTGTGTTTCCAAATCATCAACTGAATATTAGAAGCATAGAAGACCAAATAAACATTGATAGAAAAATAATTAAGAAAATCTTAACTAAAAATCTTGGCATGAGAAAGGTGTGTACAAAAATGGTCCCAAAGGAACTCTTGAATCATGACTATGTACCAGATCAAACAACACTGTCTGTGAAGGAGTTTTTAGCCAGTAAACAAATAACTGTATGGGAACACCCTCCCTTCTCACCTGATATAGCCCCCAATGACATTTTTCTTTACCTGAAGTTAAAGAAAATATTGAAAGGAAGATATTTTGTTGACATTCAGGACATCAAGGGTAATATGATGACAGCTCTGATGGCCATTCCAGGAAAAGAGTTCCAAAAGTGCTTTGACGAGTGGACTAAGTGCTGGCATTGATGCATAGCTTCCCAAGGGAAGAACTTTAAAGGTGACTGTAATGATATTCAACAATGAATTATGTAGCACTTTTTCTAGGACAAATTCATGTATATAATTGTCATCCCTTGTATACTTTAAATTTCTATTTTATTAAAATCCAGTGTATTGGCAATAGCCTTTCAATAATGTACTCTCAGGCTATCATTACTTTAGCTATTATGCATTACTTTTTTTTGTCTTCAATAACCTTACTTTCCTTCTCTATTGGTTATTTTTTGTCCCAATTCAACTAGTGAAGTTCTTGACAGCGGGAGCTATGATTTTTTTTTTTTTATATCTCCAAAACAGGTCACATTGGGAGGTCTAAATAAATCAACTAATAAAATTACAAGTGTCCTTTTAAAATAATTGAATGAGAAAAATGAAAGGTATCAGAGAGATGAAAATATGTCAATAGATATAAAACATAAGATTAGTTCAATTTAAAAAATAATGCATTGCAAGCTAAAAGAAAATTTTTGTTGAAATACTTATTGCTTAATTGGCCAGGTTTCTAGGGAAAATACTAGGACAAAAGTACATAAATTTAAAAAGCACTGAAGTGAGAGTTAAGGACCTGGGATGTCTCATATCTGCTATTAACCAATTATCTGATATGGGAAACAGTATATCATCTGGATCATTATGAAAAAAAGTATCCTGCATGCTTTTCTCATTATGCACTATTTAGGTTTAAATTGTATTTCAGTTAAAATTGCTATTTATTTTTACTATATCACAAGCAGCAATATGTTACAAATAATACTTCATAAACAATAATGCGGTCAATAAATAAAATTTTAAAAATATTTGTTTTAATTATTTTCCATAATAAAATATAGTAGACAATATAGTATGTGAAGCAGTAGCACACAGTTATCAGGTGGTGTAGCTGTGTGGTGTAACCTTGATGATCAGTTTTTGACATGGTAAGTCTGAGATACCCGTTGCACTATGAGGAAGTTTTTGCACTGCTGATAACCAGTTCTTTACTCTTTCTATACATATGGAAGACTGAACCTACTGAGTCCCTTCAGTTTGGTTGTTTCCAGCATTAGCTACTGAAATAAAAGGGAAATGTCATGTTATTTCCAAGGTGTAATATTTAATTCCCAGTATGATAAACTCCAAGTTTCTCTTTCCCATTATGGTTATTGTAGGAGCACATGTTACCTAGGTCTCCAAGTAAATGGGATGTGAAAGCAAATAAACACCTCCTCAACCTTGTCAGGCAACATAAAATATCCTCGGTGGTCTTAAGGTCTCTGAAATTTGGGAAGTGTTTAATTCCACAGTATAGCCCATTCTATACTAACCAATAGATAATTTTGTTCATATATGTAAAATTTTGACATAAATAAAAGCTTAAGATAAGTGACATTAGATTAGGTGTTCAGAGGCAGGTAATGAGGTAAATGTCATCAATAGCTGGAACTATGAGCACTAGGCCAGGTTTAATACAAATTAGCCAAATTTAGGTTTATTTTCCCTACTTGCCCAGGGTCCATTCCAAAGTCCTAGGAGTAATGTGCTCATATGGATTTTACAAAATATATATTCACAAAATATGCAAGCATAGGATATTATACACTGACTTTATTAAGACGACTGTCTCTTTTTACTTCAAAATCCTCTCCATCACATTGTTTTCTTCATGTTGAGTGAAATTATAATTGCCACATCATTTCTGGCATTTGGCTAAAGCAAGGTTGAGTGGGAGGTACACATTACAGTTAGTTTACATTTAATGAAATATAAGGATGTGGCTCATAATTTATAGCTAAGTTGTTATTAGTTATGCTTGTGCAGCAATACTTTCCAGAATATTTTTGTACTTCTCTGTGCCAACTAACCTAGTAGTATTATGCAATATCTATGTCCTCTATAACACCTGGCACCAGAAGAATATGGCTTATAGGAAACAGCAAAATTGTTATTGTCTAGAGTTAGAAATAAGCATATGGAATTTTATTTTACAACTATCAAAGCTAAAAGTATAAGCAAATATTTTATTTTCTTTTTTCTTTTTTTATTATGGAGAAATGGGGTACAAGTGAGAGTTAACTACATAAGTATGCTACATGCAGTTAAAGTTTGGATTTCTAACTAACCCTTATTTCCTCTGGTAATGGACTAGGTATACTTTGTGTTGTCATAGGTCACCCTCCTAGGTGCCCAGTGCTGCTGATAGACCCTTGTGCTGATGTGACTCGTGCTCACTTAGGAGTGAGAAAATGCAATATTCAGTTGTTTCTGTTAAAGTTCACTTATAAGGACTGACAGTTAAGTTCATGAACTCAACCTAGAAAAAGTGCTAATACCTCATGGCTGAATATCACTATGGTCACCTTTGAAGTACTCTCATTGGGAAGCTGTCCACTCATGCCAAGGCCTAGTCAATCTGTCAAAACAATTTTGGAACTCTTTTTTTCTGGAATGGCCATCAAGACTGTTGTCGTTTTATACTTGATGTCTTGATTGTCATCAAATTGTCTTCCTTTCAATATTTCCTTTATCTTTAAGTAAAGAAATAAGTCACTGGGAGCCATGTTAGGTGAGGAAGGAGGGTATTCCAAAACAGTTATTTGTTTGCTGGCTAAAAATTCTCTCACAAACAGTGCCATGTGAAGTGATACATTGTTGTTATTTAAGAGCTTCTTTGGAATCATTTTGGCACACACCTTTCTTATGCCAAGATTTTCAGATAAGATTTTCCCATTTCTCTATCAATGCTTATTTGGTCTGTTATTTGGTTTATTTGGTCTGTCATTTGGTCTGTTCACACACTCAGTTGGTGATTTTGACACATAATTCGAAGAATTTTTGCATGTTTTCATCAGTTCTGTTCATTAATGACTGCCCTGACCTCTCTTCATCAGTGAGGCTTTTTCTCCCCTCAGAAAAATATTAATCCATTTGTGCACTTCTGTTTTCTCCATGGCATTATCCTCACAAACTTGGACTAACATGTCTGTGATTTCACTTCCACTCTTGACAAGTTTAACAAGAAATTTAATTTGTTTAATGTCTGTTGGTTGCTCTATTTCAAACCCGACAGTCTTGTGATGACAGCTCTGATGGCCATTCCAAAAAAATAGTTCAAAAATTGCTTTTATGGGAGGATTCTGCTAGTGTCCATGAAGAACTTCTCGAGGAGAGTAATTTGAAGATGACCCTAGTGATATTCAGCAATAATGTATGTGGTACTTTTTCTAGGATAAATTCTTGAACTTAATTGCCAGACCTCATAGTATGATGATCTCTAATTCCATCCAATTTGTGGAGAAGTCCATGACTTTGTTCTTCTTTACGGCTGTGTAATACTCCAGCATGCATATGTAGCACATTTTCTTTATTCAGTTCACTTTTGGTAGGCAACGGGGTTGGTTCCATGTTTTTGCTATTGTATATAGTGTGTCAACAAACATGCTAGTGCAGCTGTCTTTTTTTGTAGAAAAATGTGTGTTCCTCTGGGTATACTCCCAAGAGGGAGACTGCTGGATCCTATAGAAGGTCAATTTTTAGTTCCTTTAGGAACTGCTAAACTGTTTTCCACAGAGGTTAAACTATATTGAACTCCCTCCAGTAGTGTAGAAGCATTACCTTTTCCCCACATTCATGCCAGCATCTATTGTTTTTTGACTTATTAATGATAACCATCCTCAGCAGTTTGGTGGTATTTCATTGTAGTTTTGATTTGCATTTCTCTGATGATAAGTGAGACTGAGCATTTTTTCATGTGCCTGTTGTCTGTTTGTATGTCATCTTTTGAGAAGTATCTGTTCATGTCCTTTGCCCATTTTTAATGGGCTTGTTTGCTTTTGTCTCTTTCACTTCATTTGAGTTCCTTATATATCCTAGATGTTCGGCCTTTGTCAGATGCATAATTTCCACATTTTTTTTCCATTCTGTGGATCATCTCCTTATTCTCTTGATGGTTTCCAAAACATTTTCAGTTTGATAAGCTCTTACTTGTTAATCTTAGCTTCTATGGCATTCACTTTTGGACTTGGTCAAGAATTTGCTGCCTACTCTGATGTGCATAAGGGTGTTTCCTACGTTTTCTTCCAGGATTCTTATAGATTGAGGTTTTATGTTTAGGTCTTTGATCTATTTAGAATTTATTTTTATATATGATGATAGGTAGGGGTCCAGTTTCATTCTTCTGCATGTGGTTAGCCAGTTTTCTCAGCACTCTTGGTAAATGTGATCTCTTATTCCCAGTGACTGTTACTGGTGTTTTTACTTTCAGATTCTCTGTCCTGTTCCATTGATCTATGTGCTTATTCCTGAACTACTACTAGACCTTGTAGCCTTGGAATAAAGTTTAAAGTTTTACAAGAAAGACACAGGTCTGCCACTTTATGGCGGCCATCATGGATCCTCAAGCCCAGCAGAAAAATTTTGTGTAGAAGCCTAATCAAAACTGAAATTCTCTCTTTTCTGCAATACCGTAAATAATGTGATATGTAAATATATTTTTTTTCTTTTTCATGGAAGTTTCACTGTTACCACTAATAATGAGTATTGCAATTCATGAAGTCATACGTTTTATGTATTCAAATAATCAATAATTTTTAAAAAGGAGCTACTATGCAAAAGTAAAGACAGAATTACTTTTCTATTGTCTGAGAGAAGATGATATTACAAAATTGAATGTTAAGATGTGATCACAAATAATACAAAGAGACAAAATAGTTTTATATTCATATCAAGTAAACATACTTTTAAAATTTGTGAAAACTGACATTTGTCATGTTTTTATTTGTAACTATTTTGTTATATTTCTCATCATAGATAAATATTCAATTTTATGCCTAATTTTAATTTATAATTTGGTGTTTTTTATAAAGGGACTCCAAGTTAAATAAGCCTCTTCTCTGAAAACTGGGACCCACATCATTATAGTGATTCTCCATACATGGTAGAAAAACTTTTGACAAAACTTGTCTTTGATAATTTGGAACTCAGACAATGTCTAATAAACTTATAACCCTGAGGCTACATGTTGAAATAGAGAATGTTAATAAATTATGGTCATTGTTGTTGGCTGCATTTGGCAAAGTGTTACTAGAAAGATGATCTCAAAAAATAGCTAGCAGTAATGAATGAAAACAAATCTTTGTCTCTAAATTTACCCCAGAAGTTTGGAAGAAAAAACTGCTATTCAATTCCAAATTTTAAAATATTTTTTATTTAAAACTGAAAAGCAAGATATTTATACATAAATATTATTAACTAAAAACTAGAAACAATTCAAATGCTCATTAATAGGTAAATAAATATAGATACTTTTGAATATCCATAAAATAGAATACTAAGATGCAACAAAAAGAAATGAATGTCAAGATAGTGATGTTCAGTGTAATAAACAAAATGTTGCAGCTATGTAAAATGTCATAAATCTACAGTTCTAAGAAATTCTACAGTCATAAAAAGTATATTAGATGTTGCCTAGGGGTAAGGGACAGAAGGAAGGACATATACACAAAAAGGTATATACAAACTTTTATTAAAGATGATAGATATATCCATTATCTTCATTGTGGTAATGCTTTTGCAGGTATATATACTCGTGCCAAAATCCAACACACTGTATATTTTAAATACATATAGTCCACTGATCATCAGTAAACTCAATAAAGGTAGAAATAAATTGATCTGAGAAAGAAAAGCTAAGTAAGACTCAGTGTGTTGTATAGATCACATCGAGAATATGACTATCCCAGTCACTCTTTTGAGTCTCTGAAGGGTTGCAGCTGAGTATTCTTTTCATTGAGAATGGGTGGAACATATGATACCGAGGAAATAGACTGCACAGGTGAATTTCCCAAAGACGCTTGAGAGGACAAGATAGCTCTATTTGAGTCAAATGTGACAGTGACAAAATGTGAGGGAAAGCAAGAGATAAAGAATTGTATCTGTGTGGCTAAAATAGAAGCAAAACAGGACAAAAACATTCTGAGCAGTATTCTAGAAAAGAGTTTTGGTTATGACAATTAGCATCTGGTGTTTGTTGTTGGTTTGGAATCACATAGATGATGAATCCACTAAAGTTTAAGCAAAATAGCAAATACTTCCAAAGAAACATTAAATATGAATGAAAAATAAATTTATGTCTAAGATTTTTTAAAAACTCTTGGGAAGTAACCTTCCACAGGCAGGCTAATAGCTAGAAAATGTCTTATTACCTCTCTTTTCTACCCCCTCCCCCAATCATGAAAACAAGCTCTTCAGTGTCCACTTGTTAACAACATTAACAATGTTACCCCTTTTTGTGACCTAAAAAAAATTTACAAAAACTGACAACAAGAAAACCTGAAAATGTCATAGGACAATGATATAAAATAATGCAGAGCTTGTTGATTAATCTCTATGGCAAGGACAGGTTTGTGAAGAGCAGCATCTTTTCCAGGAGGGTGTCTTCACGGTACTTTTTATGAAATAAGTACAAAATCACACTAGTCTTTTCTTGATAAGTCAGCTTGTCAACCAAACAATCCCCTTTGCCCTGTCAGTGCAGTAGGAAAAGAATACAGTGGTTCCAAGAATGACCACCGAGGTACATCCTATTCCAGGAATCTCAGCTATATAGTTTAGTTGCTTGTAATTTAGAAAGAAAAAATGAATATAAGGAAAATTAAAATAGTAGACCTCCTGTTCTTTGAACTCACAACTATTTCCCCACCTTCCCTGCCTATACTCCTTCTTACACACAAGCTCATGAAATACAAAAGTGATGTTTGTTTTATTTCTTCCCTTATGAAATATCAGCACTTTTAAATTGGCATTAAATTCCTTGTTATTACTTATAAATTAATAGATATATGAATATGTATATGAAAATGTCCTAGAAAATAAAAAGAAAAACAGAATGGTTGTATTAGTACTTGAAGTATGGCTTCCACCAAATGTGCATCATGCTTGCACCATCACAATGTAAAAAAATATATAGTACAACAATTGTAAGTCAGAGAACATATGTATTAAGAACGAAATATAGTTTTACCAAGGATTAAATGAAATAACAAATTTTATGGGATCAGCTTAATGCATGGCACAGAATGAGCACACAAAACATGACTGTTATTTTTACTGCATCAGAAAAATGGAGTCCCTAAGTTTAATTTTAAAAGTCTCAGAAATGATAAAATAAAAATTATATTTGCCTTTGGCCTTCATACACAAAAATAACGGGACTAAAACTTTTCTTGGGAGAATAGCGCTGTTGGATAGCTCTAGTTCTCCATGATTTTCTTTCATAAAATGAACTGTGATTTGAAGTTTTCATTTTATATGAATTTTTCTGAGTCTATCAGGAGGGTGGAGAGCTAATTAAATAAGGTTTTCTGTAGAAAAATCTCTGTGGCCTAAAGCCAATATATCAGAAAGAAAAATGAAGACCCAAAGAAGAGAAAGTAGTCTGGTGCTGATGAATTCTAATGAAGATTGAGGGTTCACAGGTCAGGCTACAATAGTGTGGTGTGCCATAAATAATTTTTTACTAAATTCAACCTGCAGCTACATATGTCTTTTATGTTGTCTTCAAATATGAATGCTTGTGGGTTATAAAATGCAGTGATTAGAAAACAATCATTTAATAATTCTATAGTATATTGACTCGTTATTTAAAACAACAAAAAGAAGTATAACAATAGAATTCTACTGCCAGAAACATAATATTGGTAGTAGAAACAATATTATCATAAGTGTGCATGAAAATGAAGGGATGGGAGAACAAGTCAAATATAATAGCATTGTTAGCTTTGATTCGTTTGATTCAAGAAATAACACAGGCTAGTTTAAAGGGATTTGTTTCCTTGTGTTTTGTGAGCTTAATCTTCTAAAATTTGATAGGATGAATTCCACAGTGATTTGAGAAGATTCCTGATAAATCTGGGTCAACATGGATTCTGGATCAGAGAAAGCTTTGAACATCAGCAGTGATATTTTTGTGTGTGTATCTTCATTCAAGGGTTACTCCAATTAGTTGACTCATTTACTTTGTGTCTCAGGTTCTGCAACCTCTCCCAGAAAGCCAAGAGTATGATGTGTTACAAAATATTCCCTGACAATTGTGTATCAAATGGAGGAAAGCAATCTTTACAATGAGTATTCAAAGGTGCCAGAAATCATCCTCCAAATCTGGGAATTGGGAGGTGGTAATAGAGATAAGTTATATTTAAATAAGAAGTGCAGGATAAGAGATGGTGGCTTATCCTTAAGGTGTTATAGAAAGGTAATATACAAAGAGCAACTATTTAAGATTAAGCTGGTAGATCTCAAGATTGGTGAAAACAGAATTTCACATCCTGGGACAAAATACTGATAAGAAGATGGAGTCTTATCAACTATACAGACTGTACACCTGTGCTCTGTTTGCTTAAAGGCTGTTCATGGCTATTTTCTCAGTAATAAATATACCTAGGACACCATAGCCTCCCAATAACCAACAGGTAATGATTAGCTCTGTGTGTCCTAATTCCCTGTATAGTCACTGCTTCTGTTCTCACCTTTTCTCTTTCATAGGAAAAGAACTATCTCAACTCACTGCCTCCAATTTTTCCCCTCCCATCATTTCTTCAACCCACTTCCACCTTAGTTTGTATTCTCACCTTTCAACCTCAAAAAGCATTTTTGTCAAAGTTAGTGATGACCTCTACTTTGCTCAGTCCCACAGGTAAATTTTAATTGACATTTTATTTAACCTCTTAGCAGTATTTGACAAAATTTATCTTTTCTCCACCCATAAAATGAAGTTTTTGCTTAACTTCCACGGTACCGCAAACCTCTGGCTTTACTTTTTTTCTCACTGGCATCTTCTTACTGATACTCTTGCTGGTTCTTTCTCATTTCTTTGAACTCATTTCATTAATGCTGAAATGTTTCCAGGTTTATCCCTTTAGTGTCTTTAGTTTTTCATTCTACTTACACTGTAAATAATCTTATCCATTCTTGTGTCTTCCAAAGTCATATATTGCTGTCCCAAACTACTCTTCTGAATTTCAGAAATAAACATACATCTCATTATTTGGCATTTCAACTCAGATGTTTAATTGGAACCTCACACTTAACATGTTCAAAAGTGAACTCATAGTCACACAGGCTGTGCTTATATTTCCATTACAGTTAATGATAATCCTATATTTTCAGTTATTCAGAGCAAATAACTTGCCCTTTATAATCCTTGTTTGCTCATTCCCTTCTTACAACCTGTCATTGTGTCTGCCAATTCCATATTAAATTTAGAGTATAAATGTCTTTCAACAACTCCATTGCTACTGCCCTGTTTTAAGCTACAGTTATCATTCATCCTGATCACAGTCATGGTTTTCCTCACCTGTTTGTGCATTCTGTTGTCAAATTTTTTTTTTTGTCCCAGCAAATAGTGTGGGACCCACTAGAGAATACTGATTCAATAATTTCTTCATTAAGACTGAAAAAGAACAATGTACACCAATGATTATTATAACTCTATGTCATAGTTTCTGAAAAGTTACACTTTGAGCAATTCTTAAAGTAATTCTAAAGAGTGATAATTCTAAGGAAGAAAAAGAAGCAACAGTAGCATAGATTTTTAAAATAATTTAACCTGGTTAAACGGATGTCTAATCATGACTATAAGATTAATACATTCATCTGCACAATAGATTCTAGGAGTGTGCTACTCATATAGAGGAATCCCCCCAAACCAGAATTTATTTATTAAAAATTGTGCATTTATTCTTACATGTTTAAACTTCAGTCACATTCAACGTACTCTCTGTTTGGCTCAATACACCAATCAAATCACTTTTTCCACTGCTCAAGACCATTTTTGAACTCATCAATTTTGAAGCCTTTTAGCACTTTGGTCGTTTTTTGTTTCACTTCTTCCACATCAGCAAAACGTTTCTTTTTGAGACCTTTTTCATCCAGGGAAACAAAAATAAATTCACTTGGTATGAGATCTGATGAAAGGGAGATTGGGGCATGGAGGTCATGCCAATTTTGGTCAATGACTGAACACTCAGTACGGTTTTGGCAGTGTGTTATAATAGTGGAAGAACCAGTTACCTGCTTGCCACAACTTGGGGTGTTTCTTCTGCAAATCATGATGCAAACTTCTCAAAACGTGTAGATAAAAATTTTGATTGACTAATCTGGAGAAACAAATTCTGAGCTTACTGCAAAGGGCCCACCCTCCAAAATATAATTACTTTTTTGGGTGGAGTCCCCCTTTGTATTTTAGGATGTTTTACCATTTTAGTGCACACAAGAAGACTTCCAATTGCCATATGGGGTGCTTTTCTTATTTTATTATTTTTTGGCTGGAGGACTTTTTCTGGTTGCTGAAATTTTTCCTTCCCAAATGCAAGTGTTGAAAAATTAGTGTTTCCCACAATAAGCCCTCAGCTAATGAGCTTCAGATGTTGGTGCATAAATGCTCCAGCTATTTTGTCCTTTTGGTAAGAAAACTCTGGGTTATAGTCTTTAGATTGACTCTTAGAGTTCCTCAGTAGTAGTAAACTCTAATTGCACACAATGGTTAATCGTCTGAGAACCCAACATATGACTGCTTTCCCTTCGTTGTCTCACCACCAGCATCTGGGAATCAACTCAAAAACACATTATTCACTCTCCAATACTTGCATATCATTGCTTCCTCTTAAGTATATACAAAGGTAGACATTCTGATGTCTAACTATTTTATAAACAATAATGTTACAAACTCTATAAAGTGTGGAGTATAACATAGAATTTTCATCGATGATCCTGTTACCCTATTTTAATGTGAATAGTTGTATCTTATTAAACAAGATGATCATCTATACACAAATGAGTGCATGTGACAAATATCCTATGCAAACATCAGACTGAATGTTAAAGAAATTAACAACCTAACTAATGAGCACACAGCAGACAAGTCTCTTCCAGGCTTTTTCCTCTTCTGCTGACCTTTGCTACTTCATTTGTGAAATTCTCTTTAATTGTATCATCAAGTGGTAAGAATACAGGCCAATAAGCCACAAGGGGTAAGTATGCACATTAAAATTTTAACACAGTTCCATTTTAATTAATTCTTTAAACCTCACAGATGTCATTATATTTCAATTCTACATTCCCACAAATTTGTCTTAAAATATGTCCACCTATACTTTTTTTATCTCAATGTTACCATAAGTCCACATCTATTTATTGTCCAGGTATTGGGGTTCTTATAGATTGACTAGTTCCTAGGTATATTAATTATTAATGAAAGGTATTCTCCATGTCAAATTCTATTACTTTAAAACAGATTTCAATCATAATTATTCATCTTGGGACCATATGACTCCAAATATCTTTACTGACAAGAATAAACTGACTTGTATGTGCTCACTGGAACTAAGGTCAGTTTAAATTTTTTTAATTATCATAATATTTGAAGAGTAAAACACTAATTTTAGAAGGAATATACAGGCAAAATATTGTCTTATTTGAGTTAGTCAATTTTCTTCTTCTTCTTTTTCTTTTTTTAAAGTACCAATGCTTAAACTTTCTACACAGAAAACAGTTCAATCTTGTATGCATCAGTTGAATAGGAAAAAGGAGATAATCAGCAAACATTGCATCAATTTGGTTTAATGAAAGATAAATTGTAGCATAATGATTTTAGGGACAGAGTTTCAATTGGAAAAACATTCAAAAACTACTAATTCCCAAGCCTTTCAAGTAGAAAGAGAAATCCTAACTTTGAGCAAGTACAAGCACAGTATACTGTACAAGACATTTTGTAACTATCAGATCAATGCTATCCATAAGGCCCACACATCTCACAGGGCCTACACTGTGTGTCACTTAGCTGTATGATGCAACCTGGCCAGGAGATTTCCAGGACCAAATGAGCACAGATGCAACTCATACATCTTAAAATAAAGTTCTCATTCTTACCAGAATAGCTTAAACTTCCTTTATGAAAGAAACACCTGGTAACTGACCTGATTTAAGATATAAGAAAGAAGGAACGATATCTCAAACTCTGAGAATGGTCTCCAGACAGACCCTCTAGTCATGCCCCCTGCCTGCTCCTGCTACCCAAATTGTAGCAGCACTGTCAGAATTAACTGCTTGAACATCAGATGGTGTCTAATATTCATCTTTGATGGAAAAAATTGGACCAAAGGGGAAAAGTCAGCCCTTGGGAAGCTAATTTTTAGGACTAGCCAAGAACCCCAAACACAACACTAAGTGAAGCCATTCTCTATCAAGTATTTTCATGTTAGCATCAATTGCTTTAGAATAACATTTCTATAATAAAACAAATAAATAAGTAATAGTAAATTCAGAATGTTCGTGTAAAACAAAAATCTATAGTTGAAACAATTAAAGGATTATTCTATCTTATTACAAAACAGCAATGAAGTAAAAAAGAATAATTAACAACATAGAAAGCATGCTTAAAACATTCTACATTACTACTAGATTGATTTTAAGATACAATTCTAGTCTATATTTAGAAGTAAAAAATAGAGAAGAGATAAAAACCAGAAAAGTTAAATTAAAACATATGATTTTTGTCATTACTTTTCCACAATATAAATCAGTTTTTTCTGACTCAGAAATCTTAACGGAAAGGTGTTTTATTAAAAAATGAAATAACTTAAAGAGTGAATTATTGTATTAATTTTATGTATGACTTTAAAAATCTGAAGTTTGCTTTTTAAACTACATAATATTTTGTATCCCAGAAATAAAATTTCTCAAAAAGTTATCTGCAAAATATTGAAATATGATAGAAACATATTTATTTATTTTATAGTGCTTATATAAAAATATATTTTATAAAACATTTTTTCTTCATTCAATACATATGTAAAATAGTTATAATAATTAGTTTTGTGATTTTAGAATGTTTGAGTCATCTTTATGCTTACATATTTGGGAAATTTTCCAAAAAGTAGAGTATAGGGTGAAATCTTCAAATTTATTTGATAAAGAGCTATTATCTTTTCTCTAATTCCAACTGCTACCCAACTACCCAAAGCCTGTTGTATAAATAGTTTTCGATTAAATGCTAAGAAGTTAAAGTACTATAAATAGGATAACTCAAATTGGTTAATTTTTTTTTTAGAATACAGACCACCAACCATACAATGGTGAAAAGAATATGTTAAAACTGTGAGAAACCACCATTGTCAACAAAAACAACAGTTTTGACAACAATCTTTGCATGTTCTTCTTAACACATCTCTTTGAAATGGTGGAGAAATTGATACCTAACATTCTGGTTTCTTATTTGGGGTTCACTTAAAATGGAGACAGACACTTTTCATGTTGACATTTCATTGGAGTTTAAAATTTAATTGGTAGACAAGTTTATTTCTTAGACTTGTTCTTAATGCATGTGCAAGTTAATTTTTGAAACATTATTTATAACTGGAAAGTTCAGTAAGATGTACAATAACTTGTAGTTATGCATGTGTAGAAATATGTTTGATGTGGTTTGTGCTCAGCAGAAAGTGACAGGTCTTGTAGAGTCATGGACTCCAAAGCGTGAATCTATTTGACTTGTAAATTTGAAAGCAGTTTCATATGCAGACATTCATTATAAATTGGTATAATTTTATGGCATATTATTTTTTATCTCATATACTGCTTTGAAGTAGTGTGCTAAGTGATGGAAGGCAAAAAGTGTTCCAACAGTGCTGGACAAATATTGAGAAAGCACACTTCTCTATATTAGCTTCACACACATACAAATCCAATATTTTAACCTGCAAAAGAAATCATTAGAAAAGAGGACATCAGGTTTTTTTTCCTTTAATTCAATTCCTATAACTGCTTCCTTTATAATTAAAGTGAAATCAGTGAAGTAGTGTACAAAACAACTTTTGATTCTCATTTATAGATTCCTAAATTCTGATGCTTTCATTCATATATTAGTTAATAAAGTAAGCATGAACTGAATATGGCAGATATTAATGGCAAAATTCTTCATTTTTCTACTCATGAAATGTGAGCAGGATATTTCTTAGCTAGTTCACGATTTGAATGGTAGCACCTAAGACAGGTAAGCTATTGGAAACTAAATATTTCCTAAGATTTTCTGAAATTGGTGAAATTTTGAAATCTAAAAATATATACTAACTCTAGGACTTAGCATCACAGATGAACAAATTCTTTCAAATTGCCTTCTATATCAATGCAGTTGTTTTAATGAGCCAATGGTAAACTCGGTGTTTTTTGTTTCATAACACATGCAACAGATCTAACCTCTGACAGCAGATCTCAATGTTGACTTCAGTGACATGTATAGGACTAAAAATAACAGATAAATTATGCTTTTTCAAAGAATAATATAAAGAGCGCCACATCTCCAACTTAACTTTGAAATCTGTTCCTATATGAAAAGATCAGAAAGTTTGTGTCTTCTTTAAGAATAATCTCTTTTTAAGCTGTCGTATGCCATTTGCTATTGTTTCTAAAAAATATTTTAGAAAGCTCTATCTGGGACATTGTTTCATGGGCTCTTAGTTTATAAACTTTTCAATTATTAAAAAAAATTAAAGATTTACTTTACACCTTAGAATTACTTTTTAAATGTTTTTTAAAATATTTATTTGTTGTTTATGTATTTATTTATTTATTTTGAATCAGATCTCACTCTGTTGCCCAGGCAGGAGTGCAGCGGTAGGATCATGGCTCACTGCAAACATCCTGAAATTAGCCTTTAGAGTATTTGGGACTACAGGATGATTTTTAAATTTTTTGAAGAGTCAGAGTCTCACTATGTTGCCTAGGCTGAGTAGTAAATTTTTGGAAGTAAATATTAAAAGGATTTTCCTTTAGAAGTAAAGGAATATTTTACCTGGTATTTTTGATAGTTTATTGAAGTTTACATTTTTAACACAAGATAATATAAAATTAAGAACATTCAGTGCACTATTTTTTAAATGAATGTATTACATGCGTCATATTAAGTCAATTCATAATATATTATAGTTTTTGACAGTTAGGCTTTATAAAAGTGCATTTATGTAGGTTCGATTCATAAAATTCAATAGTTTTATGTGACTCATACTATATTATATTTTCTCTAACATACATCATTAGTTACATTTCAAATCAATCTTGATATAAAAAAGAGAACAATATGCATGATTATAATTAGGAAGAGTTTGTTAAATATGCTTAAATTAGGTCCTATTGTGAGATGTGTCTGGTGTACAAGCAGAAATCAAGACTAGCATAATGAAGAAGAAAGGATAAACAAAATCCATGGCTAGTGAGTAGATATAAAGCTTGAAATTGTTTGGTCTAAGAAGACATCTAAAATACAATTTGGTACATACAGAAAATGTAATTAAATGATAATTTCACTCAAGCACAATGAGTGTGGGATAAACAGCTTGCAAATCAAGAAACCATGAGGTGACCAGCTGAAGTATTTATTGATTTATGATTCATTTAGCTCCAAGTTTTCTTTATTTCTAATTTAATTGAAACTACTGTATTATGCTTCATTGGGAAAGCTGGGTAGAATGATTGTATCATTTTTTTACAGGGAAAAGGTTGTCTGAATTAATATAACTTTTAGTTTTTATTTGAGTACATTTCCATGTTATTTTCCCATATACTTACCAAGCCTACATGCTATTATATATGACCACAATAATATTTGTTTGCTAATATATTAAAATTTGCAAGAAAATTTAGGACAGCAAACACTTTGATGAATAAAAATTGTCATTTTATTACTTTAAAGTACGAATATTATCTTGAATTGCTCATTCTATTGTGAGCTTTAAGCAAAAAGCATTCTGCAGTTTTACCTAAGGAAACTGAGCATTTAAAATATGCCAGGCATTCATATAGTTGTCAAGACTTGTTTTTGTTAACTTTCACAAAGATTTGTTTTATATTTATGTTATTCCCTTCAAGAATCTTCACAGATGAATCCTAAGTATTCATTCCCTATTCACTGACTTCAAATGACCCAAAAAGCGAAATCGGGCTTTTCCCTCCAGAAGCATAAATGGGCACAGCCTGAAAACCTGAACTAGGGCACTTCGGAAATACTTCTCACTGAAGCAGTATATAGCAAGAAAAAATTATAAACACACATCATTTTTTACATTTTTATTAAGGAAATAAAACTATATTTGTTCCATCACAGAAAGCTGTCAGTTTACAGAGTGTCATAGTAAAAAAATGAGAAACTTGTTGAGGTGATTAAGAACTGTACAATTTATGATTGAACTTGCACAGTTAAATATTTCTTTAAAAAAACTAAGAAGATAAAGCAAAAATGATACATGCAAAGAGAATATTTTCAAGTTGATTATTTGCTTTCTTACCTAAATTGTAACCTCTACCCTTCATCATGTTATTCCTTCTTATATAACTTTAATAAAATAATGCTACTGAAAAAACTATGATTAAGTTACTTAAGAAAGCATGTGTAATTTCCACTAATCAGATGAAGAGAAATTATCTCTATCCCTATATGTGTCCATTATAAACTTATTCATTCAATGACTTTTTATTGATATGAAAATATTTTAACTTCTCTTGGCATATTTCAGACTTGGCTTAAATTATTTTCTTGTACACACTACTCTAAAATTTTTGTCATCAGTCTTGACCTCACCTATCATTCAAGAACACTTTTATTGGCTTAGGTTTCTCCGCATTAATGTGAAGCACATCTATTAAAAAGATGTTCCAGCTGAGCACAATGGCTGGTGCCTGTAATATCAGCTGCTAGAGGCTGGGGTGGGAAGATCACTTCAGGTCAGGAGTTCAAGACCAACCTGAGCAAGATAGTAAGGTACTGCCTGCAAAATAATAAAACATTAAAAAATTTTTTTGAATGTTCTATGATGAATGTAGTCCCTAGATTAAACACTTAGCAACATATTTCTACACAGCCCTTGTCTTTTTCTGGAACACTTCTTTACTACCTTGCCAACCACGGAGTACTAAGCTATTTGTATTAATGCTTTGAAATCCTCAGCAGAAACACATTTCCTCCTCTCCCACTGGGAAGATTTTCTACCAAGGGAATTATTTTTGTTTCCATATCAATAGAGTTTACTATCCAATTGTTTCTTAGAAGTGAAAAGTGGACCCATAGGAGAAGACCTTGTTTTAATGTCTCATATTATTAGATGCAGCTCCTTTTATAACATTTATGAATAAGATGTTTGAATTTGTTGTTTGGTATTTCCAAAATTGGTTTTTGAGCCTTGAGCATGGCTTTACACAATATAAAACAAAATGCATTATATTTTGGCAGGAAATAAACAATTGATTTATGAGCATATGTGGCACAGGGTTTTTATGAACAAATTAGTTTCCCACAATAAAGTGTTACTTGAGGTCCCACCTCTCTATCTTATCTCTTATGGCATGGGCATCTGGAGATTTGATCAGGAATTGGATGCATACACCAATTTCTGTAAGGGTGTCTTCTGCGTTTTCCAAGACTCAACATTTGAGGTTTTACGTTTAGGTCTTTGATCCATTTAGAGTTGATTTTTGTGTATAGTGATAGGTAGGGCTCCTGTTTCAATCTTCTGTGTGTGTTCAGTTAATTTTCCCAGCTTCATTTACTGAATAGGTTCTCTTCTCCCCAGTGGCTGTTGGATAATACCTAGTGATCTATCACAGAAACAAAGAACTGAGTACCACATGTTCTCACTCATAAGCAGACCCTGAACATTTACCGTAATATTGTAAAAAAGGAATTGGCAGTAGCAGGACACAAGCAGGGGAGGGAAGAGGGGCACATAACATCAGTAAGAGTACCTCATCTCTAACCAGGCAAAGTGGGGACCAAAGAGAGGTCAAAACTTTACCTGTTCAATGATCACCCCACTTGTATACCTAATCCTGAATCGTACCCCACATCTTTAAAATAAATAAATGAAATGAAATGAAAAAGTTACTTTAAAGATGATTTGTGAATATAACCAAAGTGGCATCCAGGGTCGGCCTATGCCTTATGATATGAATATGTTTGACTAAAAAATGAAATCAATGTATTGCATCAAGTTATGGTGTGTTCAAATAGTTCCAGAGTGGCTTATATTTGCACTGTTATCTCTAACTCTAAGCCACTGCTCCTACTGAATTGGTTCTGCTCATAGAGCCTCTCCTCATACACTCTGTTCCTCTTCTTCTCTGTACACATTAAATACAAGACTTAAGTCCCCTTTCACCTCTATTGTACCCTGAAACCAGTGCATGCACACACACACATACATACACATCCTTCATTTGTAGCAGAATTTATTGAAGGTTTAAATAAACAAAATTATGCTTACATCATAGTAGATCAAATAACATAAATAGTAACGGTAAATATGTGTTTCTAAAGCAATACAGAATAAAAATTAAATGATATATAAACTAGCTTTCATCCAAAGACTTTTTCTGAGGATTTCAATACTTTTAATCTTTCAACTCCTACAATAAAGAAAAGTAAAACAAATAACCATAAAATAGTTAGTTTATTTTGTTATTCAGATAAATTATATAAATTCATGTATCATTATGTTGTACACACTTGAAAGATTTTCCATAGGTTAAAAAAGCTGTAGGGTACATAAATCTTGAATTCTGTTGAATAGTGACAAATTTCTCTCTAGAACTGATATGACACATTGCATTGCCAGCAGTGCAAATGTTTCTGTGTCTTCACATCCCAATACAAATCTCATTTAAAATTCTAATCTATGTGATGGATACTGAATGATATTTTGTTTTAATTATCATGTTATTGCCTAGTAAGGTAAAGATTGCAATGTTTTCTGGCTATTCTCTTTCTCTCTTGTGTGAACTTCCTCTTCACATCATTTGCAAATGTCATATTAAGTCAGCTTTTTAACTGTCTATGTAAATTTCAAATTTCAAGGAAAATAGACTGTGTTAATATTAACAATATATTCTCAGGGTAGGGAAGTTTACTTAAAGATCCCTTGGCAACTCTTTTTGAAAATTTGCAAACTTCTCCAAGAATACTAGATTAGGGATCTAACAGCATCACTTTTTTTGTAACCTGTCAGATTATTCTAATGGGTTTTATGTAGATTCTTCATCTCACTTAGGAATAAAGTTAAACTTGGGGGAGTGGGCATATATTACAAATGAAACCCCTGATAACACCCACAGTAATATACTCAGAACTTTGAAAGTTCACCTCATTTTACATTAAATACCCTTATGGGAGAAGAAGGACAAGGATGAAAGGTTATATCCTAATATGTTATATATCTGGGAGCTTTCCATAGTTAGCATAGAGAATGTCAAAATAAACTCTTTTTTCTTTTTTGAATTGATGCTGACTTCTCCTGTTCTCCTCCCCTCATTCCAAATATTCTCACCTATTTGATTTAAGTGCTAGTAATCAGTAACTGAAAAAAATACATACTTGTAGGTTAAGGGGAATGCCTCTATATGCCAGATCAATGTAAAAGATGAAACACTAAGGTCTAGAAGAAGGAGAAATTTCTACGAGTGTTTCCTCTAACCTGTCTTATTACTGTGAGATAAGAGAGTTCATTTTTAAAAACTGAATACTAGAAATGGGGAAGGAAAAGAAGATTTTCCAAGACAGGGACACTTAAGCTCTAGCAGCAGAACCAAGGCTGAGGGCCACCTCTTTTACCTCTCTCGGCTTCTGGGACAAAGAGCCTTACTTCAGTTAGATTGAAACTATTCAACTTGATCTGTTGTGCAATTAGAGTCCATGTTCAATTCATGATATGCCTCTTTCTCAAGGGCAAGATGTCATCTTGCTTCTGATTTATCCTTCAAGAGGTATGATATGGGGAATGATACTTCAAGAGGAGTATTTTGTTTGTTTGTTTGTTTGTTTTAATCCTTCTTAAGGCTAAAACTTTTTGGCCATACAGAATCTCAAAGAAAATAAGTTCTGACCCCAACACATAACTCTAACTTCCTAAAAAAATTAAACAGCAAATTTAGCTACACTATTCTTTTTTTTTAATCTATATTTTTAATTATGATTTTGTGGGGTACAGTTAAGGGTTAGGTGTACAATTATGTTTCATTCAGGCACCCTGTTGATAAGAGGTGTTTCCCCATCCCCAGACAGATATTTGCGACTGTTAATCCCATCCCCCCCATAGTTTCCCAGTACCATCAGTCATTTTCTTATAGTATTACATTGGATGTTCAAGGTCCATTATATGAATGAGAACATGTGATACACGGATCTTTGTTTCTGTGAGAGGTCACTCAGTATTATTGACTCTAGTTCCATCCAGGTTACTGCGAAATTCATGATTTTGTTCTTTTTTATGGCTGTGTAGTATTCCACCATGTATATTTATCACATTTTTTTAATCTAGTCCTCTTTTGATGGGCAGCATGGTTGTTTCAAGGTTCTTGCTATTGTGAACAACTCTGCGATAAACATATGTGTGCAGGTATCTTTTTTATAGAGTGATTTGAGGTCTTCAGGGTATATTCCCAGTAGGGGATTGTGGAGTCATATGGAAGGTTGATTTTTAGAGCTTTTAGGAATCGCCACACTGCTTTCCACAGAGGTTGCACTAGTTTACACTCCCACCAACAGTGTAGAAGTGCTCCCTTTTCACAACACCCTCTCCAGCCGCTGTTATTTTTTGAGTTGTTGATAATTGCCATTCTGACTGGAGTTAGTTGGTATCTCAGTGTGGTTTTGATTTGCATCTCCCTGATGATTAGTGAGGTTGAGCATTTCTTCATTTGTTTGTTGGCTGTTCAGATTTCTTCTTTTGTGAAGTGTCTGTTCATATCTTTTGCCCATTTTATAATGGGGTTGTTTGTTTTTTTTTTCTTTTAACCATGTTTGAGTTCCTTGTAGATCCAGGATGTTAAGGCTTTGTCAGACCTGGAGTTGGCAAATACTTTTTCCCAGTCTGTAGGCTGTCTCCCTGCTCTCTTGATGGTTTCTTTGACTTTGCAGAAGCTTGTCAGTTTAATAAGGTCCCACTTGTCTATCTTTTCTTATGACCTGTGGGCTTGGGTTTTATTCAGGAATTGGATGCCAGTTCCGATTTCCATGAGGGTATTTCCTTCCTTTTCTAAGGTTCTTATGGTTTGAGGTTTTACATTTAGGTCTCTGATCAATTTGGAGTTAACCTTTGTGTATGGGGATAGATAGGGGTCCTGTTTCAATCTTCTGCATGTGATCAGCCAGTTTTCCCAGCACCATTTACTGAATAGGTTCTCCTCTCCCCAGTGGTAGGTGGTAGGGGCTTTGTCGAAGATGAGTTGGTTGAGAAATTGAGGTTTTGCTTCTGGAATCTCAATTCTATTCCATTGATCTATATGCCTGTTCCTGTACCAATACCAAGCCGTTTTGATGATTGTAGCTTTGTAATAAAGTTTGAAGTCTGGTAATGTGTTACCACCTGCTTTGTTTTTTATGCTGAGGATTGTTTTGGCTATTCTTGGACGTTTGTGTTTCCATATGAATTCCTGTGTTGTTTTTTCCAGGTCTGAGAAGAATGTTGCTGGTAATTTGATGGGTATTGCATTGAATTTGTAGATTGCCTTAAGTAAGATGGACATCTTCACAATGTTGATTCTTCTGATCCATGAGCATGGGATATATTTCCACTTGTTTGTGTCAGCTTTGATTTCTTTGAGCAGTGTTTTGTAATTTTCATTGTAAAGGTCTTTCACGTCTCAGGTTAGGAAGATGCCAAGGTATTTCATTTTTTTTTGTGTAGCTATTGTGAATGAAATTGTGTTTTTTATTTGGGTTTCTGTTTGTTTATTATTGGTGTAGAGAAATGTGATTGTCTTTTGTACATTTATTTTGTATCCTGAGACTTTGCCAAAGGCCTTTATCAATGTAAGGAGGCTTTTGACAGATTCTCTTGGGTTTTCAAGGTACACAATCATATCATCTGCAAAGAGAGATAACTTGACTTCCTCTTTTCCTATTTGGATACCCCTGATTGCCTCCTCTTCTCTGCTAGCTCTAGCCAGGACTTCCAATACTGTGTTGAACAGGAGGGGTGAGAGTGGGCATCCTTATCCAGTTCCAGTTTTCAGGGGAATTGTTTCCAATTTATGTCCATTTAGGAGTATGCTGGCTGTGGGTTTCTCGTAGATGGCTTTTACTACTTTGAGGTATGTTCCCTGTATGCCTAGTTGTTCAAGGGTTTTTATCAAGAAGCGGTGCTGGATTTTATCAAAACCTTTTTCTGCATCTAATGATATGATCATGTGGTTTTTGTTTTGACATCTGTTGATGAATTTAATTACATTTATGGTTTTACGTATGTTGAACCAGCCTTGCATCTGAGGAATGAAGCCTACTTGGTCATGGTGGATGATTTTTGAGATGGATTGCTGAATCCAGTTTGCTATGATCTTGTTGAGAATTTTAGCATCTATGTTCATCAAAGATATTGGCCTATAGTTCTCTTTCTTTGTTGGATCTTTACCTGGCTTGGGTATCAATGTGATGTTGGCTTCGTAAAATGATTTGGGGAGAGTTCCATCTTTTTCAATCACTTGGAATACCTTCAGTAGGATTGGTAGCAGCTCCTCCTTAAATGTCTTGTAGAATTCTGCTGGAAAACCATCTGGACCAGGGCTTTTTTTTTGTAGGAAGTTTTCTTATTACATAGTCAATTTCCTTGATTGTTATTGGTCTATTTAGGGTCTCGATTTCTACTTGTTCCAACCTAGGTAGGTTGTGTGATGTCAGAAAGTCCTCCATTTCCTTAAGGTTTTCAAGTTTGTTTCCATACAAGTGTACGTAGTAGTCTCTAATGATCTTTTGTATTTCTTCAGGGTCAGATGTGACTTCATCTTTTGTGTTTCTGATTGTGCTTATTTGGTTTTTTTCTCGTTTTTTTCTTGGTCAGTCTAGCTAGAGGACCATAGATCTTGTTTATCCTTTCAAAGAACCAGCTTTTTGTTTCATTGATTTTTTTTGTATTATCTTTTTGTCTTCTATGTCCTGGATTTGGGCTTTTATTTTGGTGATCTGGATTCTTCTGCTGAAATTAGGGTTTTTGTGGTCTTGCTTTTCCAGCTTCTTTAGGTGGCTTGTTAGGTTGTGAATTTCTGTTCCTTCCATTTTCTTCATGTGTGTTTGTAGGGATATAAATTCCCCTCTTACTACAGCTTTCAGGGCATCCCAGAGATTTTGGTAAAATGTTTCTTCATTTTCATTTGTTTGCAGGTATCTTTTGATCTCTGTTTTGATTTCATCATTGACCCAGGAGTTGTTTAGCATCATGCTGTTTAGTGTCCATGTCTTTGTGGGTTTTGGGGGGACTCTGTTGGTGTCAATGTTTATTTTTATTCCACTGTGGTCTGAGAAGGTACATGGTAGAATTTCGGTCCTTTTAAATTTGCTTATGCTTGATTTATGGCCGAATATGTGTTCCAGTGTAGCATCTGTTTCTCTCTCTGCCTCAGGAAGCCAAATTACTCTTAGGTTTGGTCTCTTGAAGTGATCATTCATCTCTTGCAGGTTTTGTTCTGTCTTTATGAGCTTCTTTTCTATGCTTTTGACAGTTTGGGTTAGTTCTGTGTTTTGGTTTTTGAGCTCTGAGATTCTTTCTTCTGTTTGGCTGATTCTGCTTTCCATGCTTATTAGTCTGTTATTCATTTCCATCACAGTATTCTTTACTGCTGTCATTTCTGACAACAGCTCCTTCCTATTTTCCTCTTGTCTCTCCTCAGTTTTTTTAATTCTCTCCATTAATGTCTTGATGTCTGGGTTTGTTGCATGTAACCAGTCATTCTGGGGGCTCTTCATTGTTTGTGTTCTAGAATCTGTTTTCTCAGTGTCTGATCTCCCAGGGTCTGTGTGAGACCTATATTCTTCTTTTGGTTTTTCTTCATTTGTGCGGTTTTTCTCCCTCCCTACTTTTTCCTTCCCTCCATGTCACTGTCTTCTTTAATTTTGTTATTCGGGGGTAAAGGGATTGATTTTACTTCTGTTTGTTCAATCTCCTATTCTTTATGTATGCCCTCTTACTTTGTTCAATTCTGGAGTTGCACTGTAGGTTGGGGGTGGTCCTTTTTGCAGTTTTGAGATTTACTTAAGGGGGGAGCTGTGATTCAAAACCTATCTGCAGGTCCTGGTATTCACTGACAGGTGTGTGAATAATCTGGAACCCACTTCCCACTGCCTTGGAATCTGTCCGTGCAGTGGGGCTGTAGGTTAGCAGAGGGGAGAGAATGGAGCAGACAGTGGGTTGAAGAGGGGGGTGGAGAGATAGAGGAGTAAGGGGGGAAACAAACGAGTGTGCCAACAAATAGAGAGAGAGGCCTATACTGAAACAGATGAAAACAATAGACCACAGCTACAGATGAACCAACTCTCATACAGACAAAAATAGAACATATGGTGATGCTAACATACCAGCTATCCAACCACCTTATTAGTGTGCTGTTCCTCTATACAAAGATATGATTTACAGAGAGAAGAAAAGAGAAAAAAAGGAAGAGGAAAAAAGAAAAAAAGGAACAATACAGTAGGAATAGAATTAAGTCATTAAACTAACAGAATCAATGAAGCACACTCTGAGCCATTTCGTTTAAGTCCAATGTCCTTTCAGGTCTGATTTCTAGTTTTCTTTTCAAGCTGGTAAATTAGTTTGCAGTTAGAGTCAGTTGCCCCTGGTCTGCTGTGAAGGACAGTTCAGATCACCCTCGGTTCACCACTCTGGCCTATGTCTTTATCAAGCTTGTTTCTCCCATTTTGGTGTTGTTACCTTGAATTGCCAGCAGGTGGTACTATCTCAGCTGTTTGCCCCAGAGTGCGTGGAGCCAGACAGGGACAGCAGAGGCTGAAGATGGCAAGATGGCTGCCTGCCTCAGGGCAGATGGCAGGAGACTCATGATGGGCAGGACGTCTCGGTCACAGGAGAGGTGGCAGCGATCCCAGCAGATCTTCCATGAAGGGGCTTCAAGGACTGAAGTTGTGGATCGCCTCCGGCCCGGGTGGTGCGATGTGTTACTGGCAGTGGTGGCGGTGGCTGCAGTGGCTGCGGCAGCTGCGGTGGCGGTGTCTGTGCTGCAGTGGTTGTCCAGACCGCTGCGATGCCCCAGCGGTGGCAACGGCCGAGCTCTGTATGAAGAACAGGCTGCGATGTTGGGGTCCATAGCCCCCGGGGTGAGAGTCAGAGACCCACTGCAGTTCTCCTTTGCAGAGGTTTTCACATACTGGGTTGCCCCATTGCCATCTTGCTGGAAGTTCCTCTTAGCTACACTATTCTAAAGGGCACATCACTCTTCTCATGCAACAACCTGGAAGTTTACTGAATTTATCTTGAACAATCAATTTTAAAAATAATTAATCAAGTGTGTCTTTGATACAAGATGGTACTTCCAGAGTCTAGAAATATTTCAAGGCATCAATTAATCAGTTAAATTCATAACTATTTGTTTAACATCTATTATGCTACAACAAAATTGCCAGGTATTAAAGAAACAACAGTGAATAACTTAAGTGTGATCTTTGTCCTCAAGTTATTATGCTCTTTAATGGGGTGGTACAAAAAAGAAATTCATAAAAAAACAAATGAAGAGAATTCTACTAAATGCTGAGCTGTTCTAGGAACAGAAATTCTCACTAAAATAAATTCTAATATTAGCTTAACATATAAATTTTAAATGAGTCTTACATACACAGTATGCATATATGAGATTATAATACTTAATGCAAGAATTCGATTTTATATCCATGAGGATCTATAAACATACGTGTTCAGCAATCTATATATTTTTAGAAATGTAGATTTTTGACACGTTTATGTTATTTGTGATTGTGGAAATGTTTAGTGCTTTTTGAAACTTCATATTGTATATTGAGTTATGAGAATTTTTAAACTTCATCTTGTATGTTAAGTTATGTATAGTGAGTATATTACACTTGTAAAACATTTTCCTTTCAAAGATCTTAACCATATTGTCAGATTCTTAGCGAGAGGAAACACCCACAAACTTTCGATGAGTGATGTGAAAAAGTAATTATTTTTAAAAAGAAATAAATCCAGCCGGGCTCGGTGGCTCAGCCTGTAATCCCACGCCTTTGGGATGCTCAGATGAGTGGATTGCCTGAGCCCGCAGGTTCGAGACCCATCTGGGCAACTTGGCGAGACCTCATCTCTACAATAAATCAAAACAATGAGCTGGGCGTGGTAGCACATGCCTGTAGTTCCAGCTGCTTGGAAGGCTGAGGCGGAAGGATCCCCGGAGCCCAGCAGGTCAAGGCTGCGGTGGCCAGGAGCGGCCACTGCACTCCAGTCTGGGCGACAGAGTGAGACTCCAACTCAAAAAAAAAAAAAAAGAAATAAGAAATAAATCCATTATAATTCAGGTGGTTTTTAATCATGATGAAATGGTTGATCACTGAAATGAGCACTTCTCTCCCCTACCCTTGCTTTCAAAGAAGCCTCATTTCTTTCTGTATTCAGATAAGCAATAGAGTAAATATAACAATAGTATCAATGACTAAGTACTTAGTAATCAATATTATTATAGTGTTATGATTTTATTGTTATAAATACGCCATTAAGATAGAATGTAAGTTGCCAGCTGGCAAAGTTTACCATTTTGCAAATAATTTCTGAGTTATTAGTCACTGTTTGTATTTTGGCACATAGGTGCCACAAATTCACAAATAACATAAATATGTCAGTAAATATAACAATAGTATTGGTGACTGAATAATAATCTTATGTTCATAATTTTGAGTCCAGAGTATCACTTCATATTTAGTCTTGGACTTTCTTTAGTTTTTATTTATTCACATATGAATATTAACTTTAAGAGTAGAATAATTTTGAATTTCTGTCTCATCGATATTTTGTAATCATATGATTGCATAGTTTCTTAACTCTGTATTTCTAATTTCATATTAAGCAGTAGGATTTATTATGTAATATCATTTTTTTACACATTCTATATTTTCTCATTATTTAGCAATACAGTGAGAATATTATTTTTCATGTGAATGTTCAACAAAAAAATATAGAAATTACTCTTGAAAACCGTATTTATGGAAACATTGGTGCCATGTTCAAAATACATATCTAATATCTACCACAGTGTGTAAATCCTTGAGAAACAGAAACAAGTTAAATGAATGAATACAAGCAGTGCCTACATCTCAATGGACAGAAACCTTGCTGCCATTAAACTCACATAATATATGTGATATAAATTTTTTGACCAAAGTATGCTGTTAAATTGTTCTTTTTACATCCTTCGCTTTTGCCATGAATTGCCTATCTTCAGAAATTGGAACACCAAAATCAATTGAGAAGTTTTATTTTAATCACTTTCTAACCAGATCAAATTCATCTTTATTGGAGAAATGAAGTAGTATTAGTAAGAGTGTTAATATATGCATCTGGATATGAGAAAAGAAAAACATTTTGTCTTGAGGAGGATTTACACCGTGACTTACAGTTGAAACCAAATAAGGAGCTACTTTTGTATAATGTTCTGATGCAATGGAAAATGCCCTTCCCCAAATTTTTAAAGTTCAACTATTTCAGTAACTCCTAGATCATACATAGTGTAAGAAAAAATTATAAAAGATGATTAATTTTAAAACCATCTCATTCTCTAGCATTCGTGTATTTTTACCTATGACATTTTCTAGAATATATTGGTTAGTTTTTTACTTTGCTTCTTTTGTGTATAGAGTATAATTATCAGTGAGTTATAATCATTGAACAGTAAATTATTAATCTGCATTTTAAAAATAGTATAATTACATAAATTCCAGTAATGTTCCACTAGTTGATTGACTTAATTCAATACATAACACTAATAGTGTTTCTCATTATCATTTTGAATATCTAATTGTTTTTCTTTCTCTAGGTATCTTCATGGCAGTGATTATCAGGAATGTATCCAGGCTGAATATCCTTGCATTTTCAAGTCTGTAACCTGATGAGTGAGCTGTTTACAATTCCTCATCCCTTGCATACTTTATTAACCAAACTCCAATTTATGATTTCCATTATATTTTCAGAGTTATGGTGTATTATAAGATGCGTGTTTAAAAAAATTGTTATAAAGTCAATAGATGTGAGGCTCTAAACAAATTTTGTGAATTCCCAGCTATAATGAATATTTCTGAGCCTCTGATGACCTATCTGTGAAATGAAGAAAGACATATGATCTACCTTATGAAATTGTTGTGATAATTAAATACATGTGCAACATCTAACTCATGACCTGGCACATAATTAATATTCTAAAAATTTTATTCTTATAAAGAGTAATAATGCCAGACAAATGGAAATTAAGTAGTTCACAAAAAGCTGCTAGGTCATTTTATAAAAAGATAATTATATCATCGATTTGATATATGAAAAAATTGGGAACTAAAGTCTGTAATTATTTGATTCCTTGGATAAATTTTTACAAGGACAACTTCTATAGTATTTAATTATGAACAGATAATTGGAAAATGATAAAGGAAAATAAAAACATCTGCTTATAAACAATTAGTTCTTCAGAATAACAGAAAAGTGTTTTTAGAAAATATTTGATACTTGTTTTTGTCATTTTTTTATTTCCATAGTACTATTTATCCTATTCTTGTGTAGTGGAAATAATTGGATGATAGGCATTAAAAGCTACCAAGTATTTCACAAGCAGAGAAGAATAAACTCCAGTTTTAAGTATTTTCTAATATTGCTGAGTAAAAATGATAATTACAAGAAATCTTTAAAATAATTAAATTTAAATGATCTAATTGCTGTTTTTCATTTTAATTTTGAATAAAATATGTGAAACAAAAATGATATACTATTATAATTGTATATGTATATAAATGTGAGTGTGTATGTATGTGTTTAATAGCACGTGTGCACATATAACTCTAAAATTACTGGGGCTTTTATATTTGTAACATAGAGTCCTTTCAAGTTTGAATTAGACCTCACATGTCTAACCACATCTCCCTTCTCTCCTAGCCCTGCCTGGTTAGTATAAGACCCACTCAATGTATCTTCTGGGGAAAGAAAATCTTTATCATTGGTCTCTTCCAGTTAATTCTAGGGAAAAACTATCTAAAAATCCCTTGTAGTCTGACTTGGGGGATTAATGCATCATATTTTAAAAACGTATTTGTGGTGCTGTTTTTTAATTTCATTTATAAGTATTTCTACTAGTTCTGAAAGTCTGTGTTCTAATTATATTGACTTGGACTACAATGAATTATTATTGCTACTACTTAATATTTGATATCATTTCCTTTTGTGATCTACATAAATTCTGAATAATTCTCCTGTTCGGATCAGTTTACAATTCCATTTTTTTAATACCAGTAAGCAAGAAATGCTAGAAAATCCAGAGAAAAAGCAATGAAAGCGTTCTCCATGTCATTTTATTGTATTTTTTTATATTTAAACCTATGTCCAACTGCATTAAGATTTCATTTGTGTTGTTTTTCAGTCCTCTGATATCAAGTGGAACACATTCTTTGTGCCAGCATCTCTGGGCATTAAGTAGGGCTGCTCAATGTTTTGGAGGTAGAAAAATGAGGAGGGCACAGTAGCACAAAATGGCCATACTCTGAATAACCTTCTGTAGGAATTTATAGGCCATATTCTCTGAGAATTAAGGTAATGCCCTTATCCTTATGAATAAACTTTCTTGAGGCTGATGGGAAAAGTTATTATTTTCTGATGCTGAGTTTTACTCAGCCCATTGATCAATACCATTAACACTGGCAATGGGCAAACTCCCAGGTCCAACAAAAATACCAAGCTTTCACTAAATAGATAGGGGAGTGTCGATATAATATAATGAAACTACAGGCTTCTGAACAAAAGAAGGAAATATAGAAATATGTGCATTCAAATTTTTTACTGCAAAAATGATAACTTGAGTCTATGCCCAGATCAAGAGAAAAATTATGTCCATGATGACTTGTTTAAAAACAATATAATAAATGTATTAATAATTTTACTTCCTTAAAAGATGTTTACATGGATGTATAAAAAGTTTCAAGTTTCTCTGGAGGAAGAATTGTTTTTAATACTCTATAACACAGTCTTTCTGATACTATATATCTCCCTAGTTGTAACAAAATTAAACTTGTATTTTTAGGTATAAAGTAATTATGTATGTATCAGTTCTTCAGTACATCCTAACCACCCAAATGGTTAACAGGGGTAGAATATATTTCACTATATGGTAGCCTTCTTAGCTAACTGCAGCCATAGAAAAAACGCCTTTATAATATAATCTCAATCTCCATCTCTCTCTTTCTCTCTCTCTCTCTCTTTTCTTCCTCTCTCTCTCTCTCTCTCTCTCTCTCTCTCTCTCTCTCTCTCTCTCTCTGTTCCCCTTCCTTTCTTCCTCTCTCTTGGCCACAAATGGGCTCCCTCTTGCTTTAATGTGCATAAATTTTGCCTCAGGAGTTGTTAAATTACAGATTATGGGACCCACATACAGAATTTCTGATTTAAAAAGACTGCCTTGTGGCCCAAGAATTTTCATTTCTAACAAGCCCCTCAGGTGATTTTAATCCAGTTAGTCCTGATGATATTTTAGGAAAATATTTCCTAGACTATTTTCTGGTGCACAAGCTCTTCATCTAGTATTTTTCCAGTCTCCTCTAGTGCACTTGCTAATTTCTGGTGTCTAATTTGCTTAAGATATTCGCATATGTCATATAATTTTCTTAAACATTCTATCTCTCCTTGCCTGCCTATTCCATTTTCCAAAGCACCACTGTACCGAGGCAAATTCTTCACTCGTTTTAAGCCCCCCTTCCATTGTCTTGGCCCTCATGCTCTTGGGTGTCTTAGCTGCCTACTTTCCTGAGATACAAGACTTATCAATACTGAGTCTCATCAAATTTTCTTATGTGTCTTCCCCTCCAAGTGACTATTTGTACTGTACCAGCTCTTAGCAGATTTTTTAAAGCATAAGTTATTTTTTTAAAGTGCACCTACATATTTCCAAAGTTAGCCTTTTAACCTCTTTTCAAAAATCTTTTCATGTTTCTCCCAGATGTCTTTCTAAATCAATTTTCACATAGGTTTGCATTTGACAAATCATAGCTGAGCATTGACTATGGGTCAAGATCCCGAGGTAAGACCAGGAGACCCTTACTCTCACGCATTTAATCTTTTCTTTCCCACGAGCCTGTTAAAAATTACCCAAATAAATTCCTGACACAGTCTAAAGCACTTCCCCTTCTTCCATTTCCCAAATCACATAAAATTTTCTTTTTCCTGCTGAGAAACTTTATTCCAAAGAGTGTCTTATCTCCATTAACATCCTCTGTAGCTCCTTGAATTTACCACCTTCTGCTATGATTCTGTCTTGGATCCATGGTCCTTAATCACCACATTCCTGCACCCTCTTTACCACATTCCTGCACCCTCTTTAATATCTGATAGCATCTGAGACTTTAGAGGAGCATTCCTAAATCTATTCTCACAACTTCTGAGAAACTGAACTTGCTATATCATTTTAGATTTTTTTGTTTTACTTGTCATTGAGATTCCCAAATTTCTGTCCTCTGTTTTAATTTTAGGAGTTCTCTTCCTTATTAATCTAAACCATACAATAAATGCAATTGCCTGCAACTTAAAAAGTTATGCCTGGGAAATGACACTGTGTAGGTGATATTTATTGCACTGTTCCTGGCATATATAACGCGCTTGCAGTAGATATTAACCATTATTATTGCTGCAAATGTTATTAATAACAATCATTGTGATTACTTCTAAACTTCCATTGTCGTCCTAAAGCTCCAAATATGCATTTTCTAGTTGTTGATGAACACATCTAAAAAACTCATTTGTGAGTTAACCTCAATAGAAACAACTATGTATAAAATGTTATAAATTATATGTTCATCAATTTTGAGATATCTTTTCATTCTTTACATGGTCCTACATTTCACTTCTTTTTTGTGATTACTAAAACACTGCAATACATGCATAAGCATTTAATTGGAGAATTTTTTAATTCTCTTGAAGAATATATTTTTCAAAAAATATAAAAATAAAATAGTGAATTTTTTTGTATTACTACCATTTGAGGGAACAAAGGCAGCTGGCTACTTCACAAGTAGAATATTCATGTCCTTGACTTAGTAGCACAGAAGGGACTCTTGTTACTGGAATATTCCTTATGTTCTCAGAGGGGAATATCTTCTAATTTAATACCATATGGAGCCCTATATACAGAAATGTTCTAAAAGACAGTTGGGTAACAATTTTGTAGTAATGAAATGTTTTCTACTAATAGAGTTTTAATTTTGTTCACCATTTTTACTTTATATGAGAAATTAATTGGTTTGATACACAAGATAATCAAAATAAGGAGCGCCATATTCTTCTGGATAAAAGCACGTGTATATTTTGAACTATTAAATATTAATTTCTTAAAAAATTATTTTGAAATGTAAGTTAGGTGCCCAGAACCGAGTCCGTCACTAGGAATTAATTGACCGACATGAGCCCTTTCCATGTAGCAAAATTTATACTGTGCTGAAGAAGACATATCAATTACAGTACAGAATAATCAGTCACATAATAAGGTACAGATGTTATGAAAACAAATAAAAGACATTTATGCCAAGTTTACACAGTCATAAAAATATTCCCTAAGATATGATATAAGGTGATGGCTAATACATTACAGAAAAATAGCTAAATGAACTATTATTTGTATAGCTAATGTTCCTGTGAGCAACATTATGATGTTGATGCTAAAACTCCTCATTATCAGAAAACAAAACAAAACAAAACCATGAATCAATTCAGGGCTGTCAACTGTGCCAGTGTCTAAAGAAATAATTAATGTACTTCAGATGTTCGATTAATCATTCTAAAAATGTTTTAAGGTATGAATTTAAAACCCTGGATACATTTAAATAATAATTTTTGTTAAATGCAATAAAAGATGTTCCAAGCTCATTTTATAGTTGTCCTGTCACAGCTCTAGAAATTACCATTTCTTCGAGGAATTTTTGTTCTGTTTATTTCAAAAACGATATTAGAAACTAAGCGCTGATAGATTTGTAGCTACTAGGATATCACTATTTCTAGATCCTGTCAGTGGACAAACTAGAAAAAAAAATGTATTCATGTATGAATATATCTATAATTATTACTTTGCAATTTATATGCATCTAGTATATGTGTGTGTATATATATATATACACACACACACACACGTGTATGTATTTAAGCTAAAAATTGTCTATACTGATGTCTCTAACTTCAATGAGCAAAACATGAATTATTGCAATTGCAATTATTATCCCCCTTATTTCTCTGCAAATTCACTGTCCAATTGTGAGAAACTTGGTTCCAAGCAGTCACCATCCACCATCTATTTACTTGTTTATTAAATTCTAGTACACATAGAAAGGAGTTTCAAAATTATTAGCCCATATCACTGTGAGAAAGAGTTTTAGCAGCTAGAATATAGTGTGTATGTACAGTTCCCTTTATCTTTAAATCTTCAGTTTGCAGCAAAAACACCATACTTCAAAGTTAAATCAATTCCTATTTTTATTCACCACCCTCAGTGAGATTATTTGATATACAATTAAATTATTTTGTTGCAATCTGAGATCCTGAGATCTTTAAACTTCTGGTTTATGTGTGTCTGTGTGCATGCATGTGTGTGTGTGTGTGTGTGTGTGTGTGTGTGTGTTGCATACATGAAATTCTCTTTTGTGATATACTGTTCTACATATTTTCTAATTTTGCTTTTTTAATAATGTCATATAAATTAATTTCTATAATATCTCACCCTTGGAGTTTGACAACTTTCTCTTAGCAAAATGAATCCAAAATTTCTGAAATGAATCTGATATCATTTTAGGCAAAATATTAGATTCATATTGTTGAGTTTATTTTTTGTTTTTGGCATTTGGCAATGTACAATTGTTCCAGCACCATTTGTTGAACTTTTTGAAAAGACAGTCATTTCTCCACAGCACTGAATATGCATCTTTGTGAATAATCAATTTACTGTATGTGTGTGTGCCTATTTCTGAGCTCTCTATTCAATTTTATTGATCTATGTCTCTTCTTTAATCAATACTACACCATCTTGATTACTGCAGCTTTATGGTAAATTTTAAAATCAGATAATATAATTCCTCTGACTTTGTTCCTTTATTTTCAGAATTGTTCTATTGTTGTACTCTGTGTACATTTTAGTATTAATTTTTCCATATCCTCAATAAGATTTTTATTGGGATTTCATTGAATCTGTAAGTAAAGTTGGAAAGAATGGATATTTTTAAAATATTGAGTCTTCCAATCCATGAAGAAGGTATAGCTTTCAACTAATTTAGATAATCTTTGATTTATTTTGTGTATTTTGACCTTTGTAAGCATGCTTTATGGATAAGGCTATGGAATGGTAGTATATCATTTAGAAAGAATACGTCTATTGGATCACTAAATACCAGTACAATCCTGTAATCGTGCTTGTACTAAAATGAAGGCTTAAATTTTCATTTTTATGATAAAGTTTTATTTTGAAAAATGGAAATAAGGAAGCTTTCCCACTTCATTTTATTGACATATTAATAGAATGTTGATGAATTTTTTATGCAAAAAATTAAAGGCATAAACAAATATAATGGTATCATCAGATAGTAGAAATATTCTGAATACAATAAAGCATAGTACAACTAATCTATAGTACTTTAAAACAAGAACCATGTATATGTGCTCAGAATATATTAAATTTCTTTCTATATGCTCACTAATGTACTTAGGGATCATCAATGATTCAGTTATATATCCAATCAATCTGTGTATTTGGGCAGAATGAATTTGGGGAAACTTACTGAGATAATGCCCTAAAATAACTGTGACTTAAGTTTTTCCAAGGAGAATTTGGATGGCTCCCCACAGTGGTTGCTCCAATGTTAAAATTATTATAAGGATATGTGAAAGGTTGCAATTGAATTTTGGCAAAATGAATTGCCAATTTTATTGTCTGTGGCAAACTAAAAATGTAAATAGGTGAGATATGATTTTTCTACCCATGAAAATGTTTTTGCATGAGGATGTTTTTGCATAAACATAAATGCAAGTAAAAATGATGTTGAAAAGGTGTGAAAATATCACACAGAGAATTTTAATACAATTAAATGTTATTTTGTAGCCATTGAAATTCTATTAATTAAAAAAAAATAATTTTTTTCAATTGGATCAGAAAACTTTACCTTAAAGCTAAAAATGATAAATTTCTAAATTTTCTAATTTTAGAAAACTTAATATAGATATATTTTTAGATATATGTGATATGAACATATAATTGACATTTATGGGTATTAACACAAGCAATTAGTTATGATCATTAATGTGTTAAACTACTTAGTTGATTACTAGTTAGGCTTCTTATTGATAATTTTATTATTTTTCTTGAAGCTTAGAATACTGAAATAATAATGACTTTTTTTCAGAAGCATGGACTAGCTAAATTAATATACACATGTCATTCAAATTTAAAGAGCAAATTTTTTTAATAAATAAAACGAAGCAGATTGATTTTGTGTTACATTTCTTACAGAGCTACTGTGAGGGTGGGAGATGTATTATGAGTAGCTGTGAATGTTAAATATATATATATGTTTGAGAATTATATGGTGAAATAAAATTTTGCTGCATTAACTGCTGTGGAGCTATGTATTTTCTTGTATGTATGATCTTTTACTTTGTCTTTATTTATCCTACCTGTCTTCAACCATTCAAACTTTAGCTTAGTTGGCATACATTCTCCCAGTACAAAGCCAAAAGAAAAACCAAAAAAGGAGTCATATTGTGCCTTTCTAGCCTCCAAAGACAAGGGCCTCCCCTAAAAAGCAGTTTTGGTAGACCAGGTTACCTAACCTTTTGTCTTGCTGATGTTGTTCTCTTTTGTGGGCTAGGAAAGGAATAAATTCAGAAATAAAGTTGAAGACTTTAATTCTTTTTTTTTTTTTTTTGAGTTGTAATCTCACTGTCGCCCAGATTGGAGTGTAATGGCCGCTCCCGGCCACCGCAACCTCGACCTGCTGGGCTCCGGTAATCCTTCCGCCTCAGTCTTCCAAGTAGCTGGAACTACAGGTGCGCGCTACCACGCCCAGCTCATTTTTTTGATTTATTGTAGAGATGAGGTCTCGTCAAGTTGCGCAGGCAGGTCTCGAACCGCGGACTCAGGCAATTCACTCACCTCAGCCTCCTATGAAGACTTTAATTCTAAAGAGGGCTTCAGAACAATCCCAACATCCTGCTCCTCTTAGACCAAAACTTCAAAGGTGGTGGTAATAAAACCATATATAAATTTAGGTACTAAGAAAATGAACAAATTTGTGCCTTATTTCGCAAATTGTATGTAGCAAGCAAGAGCATCTCATATCACCACCACCAATCAAACTGGTGTAATTTTCAACAAGAAGATTAGATGTGGTTGTCAGTTGCATTTTAAACATCTCATTAAGGAATTTCTGGACCTTCTACTCCTAGAAGTTGTCTATGTTCTTCTGTTTCTCTGAGAAATATTTACACATTGATTAAGAAATAAAGGAGAACCAAAAATATCTAATGACTGATGAGAACTCATTGCAATAGAAAGCACCATGACCCAAACAATCTGGAGTATGGATATCCTAATAGATGCTGTTCAGAAAGTAGGAAGATAGCATGAACCATATAGATAATATAATCTTTAACATATGACAGTTTAAGACGGGTTCGGCGGCTCAGCCTATAATCACGCACTTTGGGAGGCCAAGGTGAGTGGATTGCCTGAGCCCGTGGGTTCAAGACCCACCTGGGCAACTTGGCAAGACCTCATCCGTACAATAAATCAAAAAATCAGCCAGGCGTGGTAGTGCATGCCTGTAATTCCGGCTACTAGGAAGGCTGAGGCGGAAGGATCGCCAGAGCCCAGCAGGTCAAGGCTGCGGTGGCCGGGAGCGGCCACTGCACTCCAGTCTGGGCGACAGAGTGAGACACCAACTCAAAAAAAAATAAAATAAAAGTGACAGTTTAAACAGACATCAACAAATGGGTAGATAACTCTTTGTTTCTTGTGGTCAAAATGAGATTTAAGTATGATTTCATGAATCACAATTTATTGCCATTTTTACTTTTTTCATAACACTCAAAGAGGAAGAGAATAATAAAAACTCACTGGAATTCACTCAATAGACTAGATATGCTAGCGACATAGTGAGTGAGTTCCAATTTTGTTTGGAGCTCAATTATTAAAGTCCAGTTGCTTAATTAAGATGGAAATAAGTTCCTGTGGATATATTCTAATTAAAGTCTGAGGCCTAGCTTCTATGAGATGTTTTTGGAAGACACAGTTTGACCAATACAATTGACACCAACAAGGATACACAAAGATGTTAACAATTGGTGCTAGGGTTGGCAAACAATCCTTTAGAGAATAGCTACAGGGAGTAATCCTGCCACAGTCTAAATTCTCAATGTGTCTGTCAAATTTTGGGTTTATATGTGTTTTGGAGTCCAGCAGATGAGGATGGTTTGATAAGATATGGCATGCATTATCATGGAAAAAGCGATTACACCCACGGTTTTATCACAGCAAATCATTTGTCACTCACATAGCAAATTATATAATTGTTTGGAGTTATTTGAATTCCATAATTGTTTGGACTTGTTTAACTTATTTATGAAGTTACATATCATTCCTCACCTTAATGTTCTTTTTAAAATTTATTATTCATTTATTTTTAATTTTAAAGATGTGGAGTACAATTCAAGATAGGTGTACAAGTAGTCATCATACAGGGTAAAATTTGGGCCTCTCTTTTACACCACTTTGCCTGGTTTGACATCAGGTGTCTTTATTGATGTTGTGTACCCTCCCCTCAACTCCCACCCCAGCGGTATCCCACTACTTCCAATCCCTTTCTTATAGTATTAAGGTAATGGTTCAGGCTCCACTTATGAGTGAGAACATGTGGTACTCTGTTCTTTGTTTCTGTGATAGATCACTGAGTATGATAGACTCTAAATCCATTTAAGTTTCTGTGAAGTCTTTATGTTAGTCCTTCTTTACGGCTTTCTAATATTCTATTGTATATGTGTACCACTTTTTTTATGCAGTCCAGTTTCGACAGGCATCATGGTTGGTTCCATGTTTTTGTTATTGTGTATAGTGCTGAAATAAACATGTGTGCACAGATTTTTTTTTGTAGAATGATTTGAATTCCTCCAGGTATATTCTCAGTAGGGGGATTGCTAGGTCATATGGAAGGTCAATTCCTAGTTCTTTCAGAAATCGCCAAACTGTTTTCCATAGAGGGTGCACTAGCTTGCATTCCCACGAGCAGTGTAGAAGCATTTCTTTTTCTCCACATTCTGGTCAGCATCCATTGTTTGTTTTATTAATAATGGCCATTCTTACTGGAGTTAGGTGGTATCTCGATGTGGTTTTGATTTGCATTTCTCTGATGATGAGTGAGGCTGAGCACTTTTTCATGTGTCTGTTGGCTGCCCGTATATCTTCTTTTGAGAAGTGTCTATTCATGTCTTTTGCCCACTTTTTTAATAGGGCTATTTCTTTTCCTTTTGGCACATATAAGTTTCTTGCAGACCTTAGATATAAGGCCTTTGTCAGATATATAGTTGGCAAAATTTTTTTTTCCCATTCCGTGGGCTTTCTCTCCTCTCTTGATGGTTTCTTTTGCTTTGCAGAAGCTTTTCTGTTTGATGATGTGCCACATGTCTATTTTATATCTTATGGCATGGACACTTGGGGTTTTGATCAGGCATTGGTTGTCAGTTCCAATTTCCATAAGGATGTCTCCTACATTTTCTAAGGTTCTTATAGTTTGAGGTTTTACTTTTAGGTTTTTGTTCCATTTAGAGTTCATTTTTGTGTATGGTGATAGGTAGAGTCCTGTTTCAATCTTCTGCATGTGATCAGTCAGTTTCCCAAGCATCATTTACTGAATAGGTTCTCCTCTCCCCAGTGGTTGTTGTTAGAGGCTTTATCAGAGATGAATTGGTTGAGAAATTGAGGTTTTGCTTCTGAAATCTCTATCCTGTTCCATTGGTTCATATGCCTGTTCTTGTGCCAATATCAGGTTGTTTTGAATATTGTAGCCTTATAGTAAAGTTTGAAGTCTGGAAGTGTGATACCTCCTGCTTTATTTCTTTTGCTAAGGATTGCTTTGGCTATTTGTGGTTGTTTATGTTTCCATATGGATTTCTGTACTGTCATTTCTTGGTCTGGGAAGAATGGTAATGGTAATTTAATGGATATTGCAAAGAATTTGTAGATTACGTTTGGTAGGATGGACATCTTAAAAATGTCGAGTCTTCCCATCCATGAGCATGGAATATTTTTCCATTTTTTGTGTCATCTTGGATTTTTTTGAACAGTGTTTTATAATTTTCATTGTAAAGGTTTTCCACTTCTCTGGTTAGGAAGATGCCGAGGTATTTGTGTGTGTGTGTGTGTGTGTTGTGTGTGTGTGTGTGTGTGTGTCTATTATGAATAGGTTTGTGCTTTTCATTTGGTTCTCTGCCTGCTTATTTTTGATGTATAAGAATGTGACAGTTTTGCACCTTAATGTTCTTACTCTTGAAATGTAAATGCTACCCTTGGATTTTTGGCAACTAAAAAAAAAAATCATCTCCATGGATTGGGTGGCATCTAAGAAAAATAGAGAGGAAAATCCTAAATTGACAAAGATTATATTTGAATAGGTACTTTATATAGAAATAAGTGAATTTTTGGAACAATAAGCTTCCTTTATATTTTGCACACCTTCCTTTATATTTTACACACCTCTATTGTGAATACACATAGACACAATCATCACTAAATTGTAGTTGTTAAAACTTAATGTTAAAATCATATTTTTAAAAATTCTCAAATTTAGTAACATCCTAAATAGATAGGTAGACATGTATTCATATAGATATAAAAACCACAGGTACACCTGAGTTTAGTTGTCAAGTAGTTTAAGAAACAATATGACATATTCTTTTTTTTTTTTTTTTTTTTTTGAGTTGGAGTCTCATCTGTCACCCAGATTGGAGTGCAGTGGCCACTCCTGGCCACTGCAGCCTCGACCTGCTGGGCTCCGGCGATCCTTCCACCTCAGCCTTCCAAGTAGCTGGAATTACAGGCATGCGCTACCACGCCCAGCTGATTTTTTGATTTATTGTAGAGATGAGGTCTCGCTGCCCAGGCGGGTCTCGAACCCGCGGGCTCAGGCAATCCACTCACCTCAGCCTCCTAAAGGCGTGGGATTACAGGCTGAGCCACCGAGCCCGGTTAATATGACATATTCTTACCAATTTTTAAAAATTATTATTCAAGGGATGCATGTGCAGGTTTCTCATCTAAGAATATTGCATGATGGTATTCTACTGAACTCATCACTTAGATGGTGGACCTTGTACCCAGTGGATAGTTTTTAATCCTTACCCTTTTCTCTTCCTCCTCTCTTTAGAGCTGTCCTAGTGTCTGTGATTCCCATTCTTGTACCCATGAATACCCAGTGTTTAGTTCCACTTATTAGGGAGAACATATGATACTCAATTTTCTGTTTCTATGATAATGCATTCAAGATGATGGTTTCTAGTTCTATCCATGTTACTGCAAAGGATATGATTTTGTTCTTTTTTATGGCTACATGGTATTTCATGGTGTAGATGTACTACAAAATCCTTACCCAGTCTACCATTGATGGGTACCTAGGATGGTTGTATGTTTTTGTTATTGTGAATGTTGCTGCAATAACCATGGGCATGCAGGTGTCTTTTTGGTAGAATGGGTTGTTCTCTTTGGGGTATATACTCCCCTAGTGGGATTGCTTGGTTGAGTTTTTAGTTCTTTGAGAAATTGCCAAACTACTTTCCACAGGAGTTGAACTATCTTGCATTCCTACTATAATTGAACTATCTTGCATTCCTACTATATTTATATAGTTATATATAACTATATAAATAACTATAAATAACTAAATAGACAGAAATATATTTACATACATTTCATCCATAAGCCTCAGTTTTCTTTTAATTATCAAGTAATTTAAGAAGAAAGATGGTATATTGTTACCAATATTTGAATAGTTACCATCTTGTATAGTTACTAATATTTCACAATGTTATTTAGAATGATAGGTTTGTATTTTACCCTGTCATTTAGATTAGCATAATAAAATTTACTTAATAAATTTACTGAAAGTTCTAATGTATTTCAGAGATGAGTCTCATATTTGAATATTAACATAACCAGATTGGATAGCACTGTGACTTTGAAAGCTTTTAAGCCTTTAAGTATAAACAGTGGTTTAAAGCAATTTTTGTACCAATATTTATTGTACACATGTTATTGTGCACATATAGCATATACAACATAATTACGGGCCGGGCTCCGTGGCTCAGCCTGTAATCCCAGTGCTTTGGGAGGCCGAGGTGAGTGGATTGCCTGTGCCTGTGGGTTTGAGACCTGCCTGGGCAACTTGGTGAGACTTCATCTCTACAATAAGTCAAAAACTAGCCAGGCATGGTAGCACGTGCCTGTAGTTCTAGCTACTTGGAAGGCTGAGGTGGAAGGATAGCTGGAGCCCAGCAGGTCGAGGTTGCAGGGACCAGGAGTGGCCACTGCACTCCAGTCTGGGTGACAGAGGGAGACTCCAACTCAAATAATAATAATAATAATTGCAAAAAAAGTTCTTACAGAGTCCATGTATGCAGTATTCACTTAAAAATACTCATTTAGTTGGTATATATAAATCTATTGAATTTTACTTAAAGACAGACTTTACTCTAACTGCATTAATGTAGTATGGAAGTGAAACTCACTCATTCTACAGGGAAAGTCAAAGAATTTCATGATTAGTATTCAACATTTTTCAGCGACTTAAAGAGAGACTAGTAACTTCTGTTATTTTTGTGTACCTCACTTGAGATACTAAAGTTAAAATCATAACTTCTGCTCTGTGACATCAATGTCATGAAAGAGTTACAAGCTGTTATGGTTGCTGTTATTCACCCTTAAATGATTAAATCTATGATCAAAGTTTCCACACAAATAATAATAACCTTAATAAATCTAGGTAGTTTGGTAAAGATGATGTCTTTACAGCAATTATTATATTGTTGTTATATCTGCATATAATAAGAGATTATTTATATAAGTCAGAATCTTTTGGTTTTTTTTGTCAGTCTTTTATTTTATCTCCTCTCTGAAGCAGTTCAGTGACTCCAATATGTTTTGCATGTCTAATGTTCTATGATTTGCTTATTATTATTTGTGTTAAGACTTAGAAAATCAGTTTTGTCAGCTAGAATGACAATCTTAATTGGGAGGGAGGCAGTGTTTTCCATCAATAGAGAACTGTTTGACATATTGATAAAACAATTCTAGAAATTTGTATAACTGGATTTTATTTCCACCACCAACAATTTTTCTTGGCTATGTGAATTTGGACCACCTACTCCATATAAACCTGAGATTTCTCGTACATAAACTTTTCTCAAATGTTAATTGTGAGAAATTACAAAGAATGTATAAAAACATTTAGCCCAATGAATCATTCTTGATAGGCACTCAATAAGTGACAGCTATTATTATAGTGCCAGAGCATAGAGATTAAGTATGTCAAACAGTGTCTCACATATGGGTTTTCAATAGATGGTTATTGAGCAAATTGTGCTAATCTATCAATATCTATATTAACAGTCAATACTATTTTAAGTGGCTTTTATTGTACATAGTTGATTTATAAAGATAGGACTTGACCTGTAATATATTTAACTGTATGTGAATTTAGTTGTTAGGAATCTCTACTTCTACCTCAAAGGTATTGTTGGGAGGATTTAGTAACCCTATTAAATTCTTTGAGCTCCTTGAAGAAATAGTGTCACAGAAATACAAAAGGTTATTCATACATGCATCACTGAAGTATCATGGGGACCCATGAAATAGTATTTCAGTTAGCCTTCTATCACTGTAGAATGGTGTTGGAAATTGACTATTCCACATGAATACATAACTCTGGTGCCATTTGAACTAAAAAGTAGAAAAGTCAAACTTCCAGGTCAAGGAAGATATTTCCTGAGTAATGAAGAGCTTTTGAGTGTTCTGCATTCATTACCCTGAAAGTAATGAGTGGCTTTGATCATGCTCTAAATCACATATCCAAACAATCGGATTTTAATAATAGCTTTTTCCTTTTATGTAAAGGCAAGATTTAACACTTCAAAAAGATTTCTACCTTGATGGATAAATTCATCGACTGAAGATCACTGCGGGCTTTATAGAGGTTATCGCAAGAGTGCCAGCTTATCAAATGACCACTTAGATCAATACTTCATTGAAGCACACATATTTTTAAATTCTTCTTAATCCATTAGTTCTTTATTGGTATTTGGCTTTTCAATTTTTATTTACTTTTATATGATATAGAAAATGGCAGTTTTACTATGAAAACTATTTTTAAACCAGCCATTGCTAGATTATATTAATTTAAATTATTTGGATGTTTGTTGGTAAAAACACACAACAAACGTGAAACGCTTCCTTCCTGCTTAAAGCCTTGAATTAAAAAGTTTATATTGCCAAGACTCCTGGGAATTTTCTAAACAAAGAAGGAAATCTCTTTCCCCTACACATAGCACATCATCATACACAGATAAGGAATGAAAACAATTTCAGAGATAGTTTCACAAACTATAGTATATCAAATTGCAGTTATTGTGACAATAGTATATTAATTGCACTGGTAGATCACAAATCAAAACCTGGTTTGAGCATAAAGCAACTTTGTGGATTATAAAGGATTTTGGAGAGTGCTAAGAAAATGGATTGTCATACTTGTAGCTTTTTGAATCTTGTAATGCTTGGAAAAAATTTACTATTCATCCACATCAATACTGAAATTCCCAGTTAATATACAAATGTACAAAATACATTATTGTCAGCAGATAATAACAACTTTATATGAAAGACACAATAGGTTTATCTTCTGCCTGTCTCTGGTTCTCAACAGATTGTTTTCTTTCTTTCTTTCTTTCTTTTTTCTGCCTTTAGCCACATAATTAGCTAGGACTGGATATGCCTCACAACTGATTTTCCTATGCACCTTACTGAGTGTTCATCTGACCTAGCAGAACTGGAAGATTTACCTGCCTAAATCACTGTCATAGTTCCAGTCTCTACCTCATCTCCATCCTCTTCATCTTCTCCCAATTTCTATCCTCTTCTTTGTTCTAGAGCTTCTTTAGGGCCCTGCTAAATTGCCCAATAGAGTATAGAGCTAATTTTACTCTCAAATGTGGCCACCTCATTATTTTTTCCTTTAATGTACACAATCTTAACATTACCATCTATATACAGCTTTGTTTCTTCCAATTCTGCTATAAGTAGACGTGGCCATAGAAAGAGACTCTTCATTGCCATGTAGTATATTAATCACTTGCCCCATCCTCATCATCTCCTCCAACCAAACCTGAAAAATAAAAATGATGCTGCATAAGTGTTTCACATTGAGGAAAATAAGAAAAAGAAGAAAAATTGTATACATTTATCTCCTCTATAGGATACATTAAAAAGTCATCAAAAAGAAAAATAGTGGCAATACAAATTGAAAGCAACAATAAAGTGAGCATAGGGGCAAGGAAGGCAAAAGGAAGAAGAACAAAATGGAGGGTCTCAGACGTATTCTGAGATTTGAGATTGTTCTTAAAGGATATGTGTACCTAGCATCCAGTGGAGGAAAGTTAAAGACACTCTTCTATAAAGCAGTGCTAAATTTCACATCAATCATTATACCTCACATATGATCAATTAGTACTTAATCGGTATAATTTTATTGTAAGAACTGTAGAGACAAATGGTTTTTGAGAGTGAAATCTTCTGACCTGAGACATGTTTGAGTTTTGATTTCAGCACACACTAAATTATTTCAGATATGAAACTTCAATCATTTAGTCATTTAATAAGGAAGCGTAAAGAATATTAAGCAAAGCAGATACAGCACTTATATTACAGATTTTATCATCTGGAAGAACACATAAACCAGGGATAAGAGCTCACACAAATAAAACAGTGTATATGTCAACAATGCATAACATACCTCACCCAATTTAATCATCAAAACAGACCCGTAAGGTGGTCACTATTATGCTTCTTTTTTATAGATATGATAACCAAGGGTTATTAAATCGCACAATTAAAAACCATTAAAAAAATACTCTTAGCCGGGCTCAGTGGCTCAGCCTGTAATCCCGCGCCTTTGGGAGGCTGAGGTGAGTGGATTGCCTGAGCCCGCGGGTTCGAGACCCGCCTGGGCAGAGACCTCACCTCTACAATAAAAAAAAAAATCAGCCGGGCGTGGTAGCACATGCCTGTAATTCCAGCTACTCGGGAGGCTGAGGCGGAAGGATCGCTGGAGCCCAGCAGGCGAGGCTGTGGTGGCCGGAAGCAGTCACTGCACTCCAGTCTGGGCGACCGAGTGAGACTCCAACTCAAAAAAAAAAAAATACTCTTTTCCAAACTATCAGATTTTAGACCATGTGCTCTCCACCACAAACCAACTCTCTGAACTTCAGTTTGCCCCTCTAGAAAATGAGAATTATGGCAATTATTATCCCATACAAATATTGTAAACATCAAATGAGATAATACATTAAAAAGACCTCTCACAATGTCTGGCACATAAAAAGTACTTGATTGGTGTTATATACCACAATTGCTATTTTTATTGCTACAATGTTAAATTCTCAGGAAATCACACACATAATAGTATATATAATCTCTAAGATTTCTTGCCATCTACATCCAAATCTTTTTCACAGGTTTCGCTTTTGAAGTAACTCATACAAAAATATTTCACCCAGCAGGAGTAGCATGATGACCAATGCCTGTAATTCTAACACTTTGGGAGGCTAAGGCTAGAGGATTGCTTGAGGCTGGGATTTCAAGAGCAGCCTGGGCAACATAGAGAAACACTATATTTACAAAATAAAAATAAAATAAATAAAAAACATTTTACAATTAACTCTAAACAGATCAAAGACCTAAACATAAAACCTCAAGCTATAAGAATCTTAGAAAACGCAGGAGACACCCTTATGGAAATTGGAACTGGCAACCAATTCCTGATCAGAACCCCAAATGCCCATACCTTAAGAAATAAGATAGACAAATGGGACCTGATCAAACTGACAAACTTCTGCAAAGCAAAAGAAACCATCAAGAGAGTAGAGAGACAGAACACAGAATGTGAAAAAATATTGATCACCTGTATATCTGAAAAGGCCTATCATCTAGGATCCAAAAGGAACTCAAATGTACCTAAAGGAAAAAAAAAACAAAAAACAGCCCCGTTAAAAAGTGGGCAAAAGACATGAATAGACACGTCTCAAAAGAAGATATAAAGGCAACTAACAGACACATGAAAAAGTGCTCAGCCTCACTCATTATCAGAGAAATGCTAACCAAAACCACATTGAGATATCACCTAATCCCAGTAAGAATGGTCACCATCAATAAAACAAATGACAACAGATGCTGGTGAGAATGCAGAGAAAAAGGAACGCTTCTACACTGCTGGTGGGAATGCAAACCAGTGCAACCTCTTTGAAAGACAGTGTGACAGTTTCTGAAAGGACTTGAAATTGACTTTCCATATGACCCAGCAATTTCCCTATTGGGAATATACCTGGAGGAACTCAAATCATTCTATAAAAAATTATACCTGCACAGGTATGTTTGTTTCAGCTCTATTCATAATAGCAAAAATATGGAACCAACCATGCTGCCCATTGAAGCTGGACTGGATTTTTTAAATGTGGTACATATACACAATCGAATATTATGCAGCCACAAAGAAGGACAAACATATAGGCTTTGCAGCAACTTGGATAGATTTGGAGTCAATCATACTCAGTGATCTATCACAGAAACAAAGATCAGAGTACCATATGTTCTCATTCATAAGCAGAACTTGAACAATTATAATACTATAAGAAAGCAATTGGCAGCAGTGGGAAACTGTCAGGGGAGGGAGGGTGTGGGATTGGCAATTGAGGGAAACTGCTAGAGGAGAGAAGGGCCTAACTCATCAACAAGGGTACCTGAATAATCAATGTTTGTATACCTAACCCTGAATTGTAACCCACATCTTTAATAATAAAAAAAAATTAAAAATTAAATTAAATAAAAAAATAACAACTTGACATCTTTTGACACAGTTTTCTTCTTTTACAAAGGAGATAGTAGTTGTTCTTTATCTTTCACAGTGCTTTCAGAATATAACTTAAGGAGGCAATATCTTTCTCCTTTGGAACACTTCAGAGAACTTCTGTTTTGGCTACGGGTTACTATAGTTTTTTATACTAACACCTATATTCACTCAATTTTATATCTAGCTTCAAAGGAGATATTAAAATATATCCATTCATTAATATTTATTCATTCAACAACTTTTTTATAGAGTATGTCCTAAGTGTCTCACAATAATGGAATAGACAATGAATAGACCTCAGTCTCAGTTTATAAAGAACTTTTATATTCTGTTGGAAAAGACACATCAGAAACTGTAAAGTCACAATTTTGTGCAAAATGGAGTTCTATAAAGTCGAATAAGCTATTTTGTAGGATAAAATAGGAAAAGGTTTTAACCAGAGTCAGAAGTAGGAAAAAAAATCCATTTAGACAATTCTGAGGTGACGAACTAAGAAAGAGTAAGGGGCAGCTAAGTATATAAATGTTTATAGAAGCAAGAAGCATTGCAAACACTGGGAATAGCAGAGGCAAAGACAAAACACATTCTAATAACAAAGTATAATATAGATCTTTGGAAATTAAATAATTCATGAGAAAATACTTTGAAAAGTGAAATATGCAATATACGCCTTAAGAGTAAGGTATTATTGTTTCTAATAAATCCTCTCTGGTGGGCAAAAAAAAAAAAAATACAGGTTTAAAACTCTGTTTAATTTAGAACACATTTTTTCCCCTAGGCCATAGGCAAAGCATGTAGTTAAGTTTAAATGCTCTTTATTTCTCCCAAAGTTCTCCCTTTTTTTTTTTTTTTTGCACTGTGATATTTTGGTACTGTTCTAGAAACATTAAAAAATGTGTATAACTACTTTTCCCCATAGGAATTTTCTGAAATTTAGTTACATTTGTATTCGGCTCAATTATCCAGTAGGAAGAAATGTTACGAGTGCTATACACATTTATTCAGGGCAAAGTTGTCATAACTGCATAAGTAACAATCAGAAATTCATACATGATGAAATATTTCACTGATGCATAATTTACAAAAAGATCAGAGAGGAGAGTGAGGGAACTGACATCTTCTGAGAGGAAAGTCAGTATATCACAGATTTCCAATACTGCTGTTGGAGAAAGTGTCTTCTAATAACGAATACTGCTGGGTGGATGTGAAATGGAGATTCTTAACACTCATTCATCGACAGGCTTCCCTGTCCCTAGAATTCCTTGTATGGCTTAAAAATATGAGATTCTTTCCCTCAGAAATGCTGATTCTGTTTCTGCATTTGGGTTCCTGACATAAGATTCAGGAATTTGTAGTTTTAAAACAAAAAATTAAAAGCACCAAAACTCATTGACAGAAACGATTGCATTTTGTAACCTTCAAGTATGGAATATACTGACTTTTGACAACATACACTCTGAGCCTTCACTTCTCTGTTGCCAGTTGATTGGAATGAGATATAATGGTCTTATGGGAATATATTTTCCAGATTCAAATGATCCCTGTCTGAAGAATGTAGCCTAAGAAGATATGATGATGAAGTTTGGACCAGTCTTAAGCATATATAATGGTGAGATCTTTTCAAGGAAATTCTCTGTGGCTTTCTGGAAGAAGAAACTTCATTTATTTCTCTTGCTGAGGCTATGTGCTTAGGAATATACACACTGTAGATGAATGTCCATTATTTGACATTTTGAGGCCTCAGTTTTGCAAATGATTCAGTCATAATGGGCTCATATCATTATCTGGAATGTATAGAAATCTGTGTCCTTTGAAGAGGAAACTATAATTTAAGAAAATGAATACAGCTTAATATATCTTTAAAATGGTAGACTAAGCCGGGCTCAGTGGCTCAGCCTGTAATCCCAGCGCTTTGGGAGGCTGAGGTGAGTGGATTGCTTGAGCCCACGGGTTCAAGACCCCCCTGGGCAACTTGGCGAGACCTCATCTCTACAATAAGTCAAAAAATTAGCCAGGCATGGTAGCACGCGCCTGTAGTTTCAGCTACTTGGAAGGCTGAGGCAGAAGGATCGCAGGAGCCCAGCAGGTCGAGGCCAGTCACTGCACTCCAGTCTGGGTGACAGAGTGAGACTCCAACTCAAATAAAAAAAGGTAGACTTCGTAAATAGGAGTGGAAAATAACACACATTATAAAGTCAGCAAAAACAATTTTAGAAAATATTTATCAAATTTTACAATTTCTATTATCAAACAAAAAAGCAACAGTTAAATAATGAAGACATTCTAACAATTTTAGCTTTCATCACTGAGTTAAAAACACCATAAATGTTTGAATGCTAAAACATACTGTTGATGTATAAAAGGAAACCGTGACTACTTTTATTATTTCAATGCATAAGGTCATAAAATTGATATAGAATCAAGATTTTAAGTTAATATGGTTCAGATAATATTCATGACCTTTTCCGTGGTTCCAAGACTGTGATTTGTTGGATGCTCAAAGGATAATGTTTACAGCATCAAGGTCTACAGTTTTTCAGTGTAACTTTCCTAGTCTTTCAATGTATAATTCAAAATAACATACTGAAATAGGATTGCATTGTGGAAAGTCAGACATTTGTATCAGATAATAGGAACTAAGGTAGATAGGTCTTTAGTGTGAGAATTTATATTAATCTGACTAGGGTGTTGGGTTACACTTAATATTTCCTACAATTCTCCGTGCTGGAGAGACTTCAAAGTCCTCTAGTGTCCTTGTTTATGTCTCTCTTGTGTCGTTGGACTTCCCTAAGAACTCCTTCTCAGATAGTCTACATCTTTCAACCTTGACTACTGTAATCCACTGCTATTATATGGGAGGCCTAATTGTGCAATGGTAAGATGATGGGAAGGGAAACTTTCTATGATTTTATAATTAGATCTCAGTCTTTTAGTGAATCATTTTTCTGTGCTGACATTTTCATGTCTTTTCCCAGTGATCTTTGATTTTTTGTTTATTTGTTTTTTCCCATTCTTAGGCATTACAGACTAAAGGGGCTTGAGTGGGAGGAGATCCCTTTCCCCAAGGATTTAGTAAAATCTTTTCCTCTTGCAAAGTAAGCCTCTTTTATGGGAAGGGTGGCATGCTTTTCATAAGTCATACTTTCCTCCTGCCAGAACAAAGAGAGGATATTTCATAGACTCTTAATGCAAAAACCCTGGTGAGGTTCTTGGAGGTCAAACCTACAAAAGCTGGGAGCCTCCTAAGCCTGAGGCCTCCAGAAGTTTCTTGGTGCGGATTATGACTCCAGCAGTCCTTGTGTATAGCCTGACTCGATTTTTGTGCCCGTTGCCCAGAAAAACCAAGACTGATGAAACCAATATAATGAAGAAAAAGTTTAACATAGCAAAGCATCTGAGAGATGAGGATGGGAGAGAGTCCTCAAATTTGCCTCCCCAAGAATTCGGAGGTTGGGATTTTTAAAGGGAATTTGGTGGCTGAGTGGCTGAAGACTGCCAATTGGTTGATGAAATCATGGGGCGCCAAAATTGCTTCACGTCATGGATCTGGTCTGTGGGAGGGAGCATCAAGGATCAGTGAAGTCAGCTTCCTGGTAGGTGTTCTGGGTCCAGGTGGAGTCTCCAGTCCATCCAAGTACAAAGTCTGAAAAATATCTCAAATGCCATTCTTAGCTTTTGTAATAGATGCTACCTATAAACTGATCCTGTGACCAGCAACTACGACCCCCTGAGTAATGAGCCTTTATAGTCCTTGGAGATTGAAGCTGCTTTTGTCCCCAGGTAGTAGTCTTAGGCTGATTTGTGTATCAGACTTGTTGGGCAGTCTTAGACTGATTTGTGTATCAGACTTGTTGGGCAGTTTCTCCAGCTTCCCTCTCCCCTCCAGGGATCAGGACATAAAGATAATCCATTGCTGCCGGGCTGGGTGGCTCAGCCTGCGCGCTTTGGGAGGCTGAGGTGAGTGGATTGACTGAGCCCGCGAGTTCGAGACCCGCCTGGGCATCTTGGCGAGATCTCATCTCTACAATAATTCAAAAAATTAGCCAGGCGTGGTACCATGCGCCTGTATTTCCAGCTACTTGGAAGGCTGAGGTGAAGGATCGCCGGAGTCCAGCGGTTCGAGGCTGCGGCAACAGAGTGAGAGTCCAACTCAAAAAAAAAAAAAAAAAGATAATCAATTGCCCATTATTGGAGTCAAAGCAAACCTAGAAACAATAGATTTGTTAAATGCTAACCATAGCTATGACTTCTCAGGGCTCAGATTTTTTTCTACAGCTTTTACCTTGTGGCCCAATATTAATTTTATATAGGCAGTTTCATTTGTCCCATGTGAGCAAGTCTTAGCTGTGACTATTTGGATTCACCTGTCTCTCAGTGTTTCCCATAGGTGGCTTGCCCTACAACCTTAGTTCTCCAATGTTTCTCAGAAGAAAAATGTTAATTTTGCATTTGTTCAGTTTCCTCTTGTTGTAAATAGGCGGGTGATGGTTTCAAGGCTCTTTATATGTTAAATCTAAAACAAAAAGTCCTCAGTATTGGGATTCAGTTTACTTTGCCCTAGTAACAACTTGAAACAGAGCAAGGATGGAACACATTCACACCTCCACGGGCATATTTCTCCCTACCCACTAATTGTCCACTCTGGCACATTGAGAACCTGAAGGACCATCATCTGGATACAGATCTCACCTAAGGAAGTCAGTCTGTAAACTCACATGCACACAAGGCTCAGAGAAAGAACCATCATAACCTTTGCCTCCACCCACGAGGGGCTTATTGCCATTTTTTGATCATGACATGCATGTGGAAGCATAATCCACAACTCTGCCTGTGCAGTCCAGACTTCAATTCCTTTATACAAAGACTCAGCAGACCAACCCAATAAAAGGTCCCAAACATCTCCCCTGAAGCAGCCAGGCGGACAACCTTTTCTTCTGTGCTGGCTCCCTTGTACCCACATATAAGCCTCCAATAAAGCCTTGTCTAGAAATCTATTTGGCCTCAGGTCAATTTCTACTACATGAGAGCTAAGAATCCACGGTTGCTAACACACTGACATGGAAAAATTTTTCTTGTGTTTATTTGCTGTTAGTATATTTTTACTTCTTCACGTGTCTGTTCAATTTCATTGCTCATTTTTTCCTGAGTTATGTGTGGGCTGAACTGTGCCCTTCCCAAAGCCCTAATTCCTAGTATCACAGAATGTAACTGTATATGGGAATTGGGTCCTTACAAATGCAGTTAAGGTTAAATGAGATCATGAAGGTTAGTCTTAATCATATATGTCTGGTATCCTAATAAGAAGTAGAGAATAAAGACACAAATGCAGACAAAAACACAACCATGTGAGGACACAGTGAGAAAGTGGCCATCTGCAAGCTAAGAAGAGAGATATCTCAGAAGAAACCAAACTTGCTAATGCCTTCTTCTTGAATTTCTAACCTTCAGAACTGTAAGAAAATTAATTTCTGCTGTGAAAGGCACCCAGTCAGTAGTATTTTGCTATGGCATCTTAGAAAAAAAAATACAGGTTGCTTGCTGTAGTAGATTAATAGAGCCATCCACAAATTAATGTCAACACAGAACCTCAGAATATGATGTTATTCAGAAAGAAGTCTTGGCAGTTGTCATTAGTTAGGAATCTCAAAATAAAATCATTCTGGATTTAGGTGTAGCCCTTAATTCAATGACAGGTGTCTTTATAAGAAGAGGAGAAAACAAATACACACACAGAGTAAAATGTTATGTGAAGATGCCAATAGGAAGTGGTGTACTGGAAAGGATTGTCCTCACTCACCAGAATCTAAGAGAGAAGCATGGGACAGTTTCTTCCTCAGAGCCTTCAGAGGAACTAAACTTACTGATGCCTACATTTCAGACTCTTAGCTTCTAAAACTGTGATAGGACAACTACTCGTATTTTAAACTACCAGGTTGTGGCCATTTGTTAAGGCAGCCATGAAACACTCGTACACTTATCTTATTATTTATTTTTCAAGTGTCCTGATGTATAACATCACTCATATTTCATTATTCAAATTCACATGGCAGACGTGGGTAACAATGGGGCACAGATACATCATTCTTTCTAGGAAAACAGTGAATTTGGGAAAATAACAACATAGCCTTCCACACTAAGCTTTGGTGCTTTTTATGTATATAAATTTTAATCATGTACTTCTGTACTAATGCATGATACATATCTCAAACATGCACAAACATTTTAATAGATGTGATAAAGCTGGATTATGCTTTAATGATGTTTACTTTTTTCTTCCCTCAATGATATTTATTAATGCTATAAAATCTACGTAGTTCTCACTGTGATTAAATATGCAACATTATTTATTAAAATTGTGCTATAACCTTTTTGTGATATTGTGTTTTGTGATATTGTGTTATTCAAGTTTTGTTTACTTGCATATCTAATTTTATTGGCTATCATAAATAGAAAAGATATATGGAAGGTTATGTCTATCCAAATGGAAGAAGAATACCATTTGCTGTGTTCTCTAAGTCAGAGGATCTCCTTTTCAGTTCTATGTTCCATTATGCAAAACTTTCTCTCAAGATGTCGATTTTTATGTGTATCATATTTTCAAAACCAACTGTAACTCTTCATTTGGAAAATTTTAACACGGAAGAGAATATTTGCTTCTAAGTTTTATGCCTTTTTCTCTCCTAGAACACACCAGTTAGTTTTTATTTTTGAACTTCAAAATAATTTTAAGTATTAAATTTCCTAACAATTGAAATATATTTAAAGCTTGCATAACACAAATTATTTTCAAAAAGCATACTTTATTCTATGTAAAAAAGTTTCCTTTGCTTTAAAGAAAATAATTAAATGTCTCTTTTCTTTCAAAGTCGTTGTTGTGTATGTCTGACTTGTCTCTTGTTATCACAGAAATAGCAAATGTAGAATAGTCAAGTTTTGCAAACTCATCTAAAGTACTATATTAATGGTTACCCACTGTCCTTGTATAAACTAAAACAAACCAAAAAAACTTCCTTATAGCTTTCCATTTTATTAGAAGGCATTATAAAACATAGTAATGATTATTTTTCACCTTTAATTAATCATATTGATAACATCTTAAAAACTCTGACTTTAAATTATGTGTTGTACTATATTATATAATGCATTTTATGAAGTAAATGTACTTCATATAGTTATCAATTTAATTAATACATTGTAATTTCATACCAAAACAGATAAATCAATATATTATAGTTTGCATTTTAACTTCAAATTTTCTTGCTAAAATCTTTAAAAAGATCTATTATTTAATGAATTTTGTTGTTTTAACCTCATAATATTTTCAGTGGAGAACTTATACTAAGATTTATTGTCAAGACTCTCGTTTTCTTCATATTCACATATGCTCACATGAAATATTTGTTTACTAGAATGATTTTCAGGCAGTTCTCCACTCCATGAGGACCAGGTTCATTACAGTTGTGGAATATGATATGTAAGTCCCCATAACCTGGTATATATTGCGGTAGGCTACAAATAGTAAAACATGCAATTGTCACAGGCCTCCTGTAGGATATCAGGTGGCTTGCATGTGACAAGTAACCATCCCTCAAAGGCACAAACAAAACATGTTTTTAGAATTAATATAATTATTTTTAAAATTTGTGATGTGCTTTCTCATTATACCAACTATCATTTTACACACCTCAACAGAGTTTTATGACCCAACTTTGGGCAGTATGCTTCTACAAGGAAATGCAATTTGTCTTCCTTAGCAGAACTTTTTCAAGATCTGTTTGTGCCTGCTTCTTATTCTTCATTTGGATGACGATCTAAGAAACAAACAAAATCAAGACACAGAAGAAGAGATAAAGTCCATGTAAATTATTGTATATTCAAAAATTTCTGCTTGGAAAATCTTATAGATTTAATTTTGAGTGGCTTGTTTTAATAGCTTTGTTAAGATACAATTTACATACCACATTACTCTATTTAAAGTTTCCAATTCATTAATGATGGCCGTTCTTACTGGAGTAAGGGGATATCTCAGTTAGGTATTGATTTACATTTATCTGATGATTAGCGTTTTTTTCATATGTCTGTTGGCTGCTTGTGTGTCTGCTTTTGAGGAGTGTCTATTCATGTCTTTTGTCTGCTTTTTATTTTATTTTATTTTTTAACTTTTAAATTTTTTATTTTAAAGATGTGGAGTAAAACTCATGGTTAGGTACACAAATGTTCATTATGCAGATACCCTTGTTGATGAGGTGTGCCCCACCTCCCCTGGCAGTTTCCCCCAACTGCTAATCCCACTGCCCCCTTTGCTGGCAGTTTGGTACTGTGCCAATCCCTTTCTTATAGTATTATGATAATTGTTCAAGGTCTGCTTATGAATGAGAACATATGGTACACTGTTCTTTGCTTCTGTGATAGATCACTAAGTGTGATAGACTCTAAACCCATCCAAATTGCTGCAAAATCCTTGTTTGTTCTTCTTTATGATATTCCATTGTGTAAATGTACTACACTTTTTTTTTTTTTTTTTTTTACCCATTCCAGCTTCAATAGGCAGCATGGTTGATTCTGTTTTTGCTATTGTGAACAGAGCTGCAACAAACATGTGAGTGCAGGTATCTTTTTTGTAGAATGATTTGAGTTCCTCCAGGTATATTCCCAATAGAGAGATTGCTGGGTCATAGGGAAGGTCAATTTCCACACTGTATTCCAAGAATTGCACTAGTTTGCATTTCCACCAGTAGTTTAGAAATGTTTGTTTTTCTCCACATCCTCACCAGCATCTGTTGTTTGTTTTATTATTAGTGGCCACTATTACGGGAGTTAAGTAGTGTCACAATGTGGTTTTGAGTTGCATTTTCTGATGATTAGTGAGACTGAGAACTTTTTTTTGTATCTATTGGCTACCTGTATGTCTTTTTGTGAGAACTGTCTATTCATGTCTTTTGCCCACTTTTGAATGGGGTGGTTTGTTTGTTTGTTTTCCTTTTTGGCACATTTGTGTTCCTTGTAGATCCTAGATGTAAGCTCTTGTCAGATATACAGTTGACAAATATCTTTTCCCATTCTGTGGGCTCTCTCCCCATTCTCTTGATGGTTTCTTTTGCTTTGCCGAAGCTTGTCAGTTTGACGAGGTCTCACTTTATTTTTTATTTTATCTCTAATGTCATGGGCACTTGAGATTTTGATCAGGAATTGGTTGCCAGTTCCAATTTCCATAAGGGTGTCTCCTGCATTTTCTAAGATTCTTATGGTTTCAGGTTTTACATTTAGGTCTTTGATCCATTTAGAGTTGATTTTTGTGTATGGTGATAGATAGGGGTCCTGTTCCAATGTTCTGCATGTGATCAGCCAGTTTCCCCAGTACCATTTACTGAATAGGTTCTCCTCTCCCCAGTGGTTGTTGCTGGAGGCTTTGTCAAGATGAGTTGGTTCAGAAATTGAGACTCTGCTTCCGGAATCTCTATCCTGTATCATTGGTCTGTATACCTGATCCTGTACCAATACCAGACTTTTGATTATTATAGCCTTATAGTAAAGTTCGAAGTCTGAAATTGTGATACCTCCTGCTTTGTTTCTTCTGTTAAGGACTGTTTTGACGATTTGTGGCCGTTTGCGTTTCCATATGAACTTCTGTATTGTCATTTCCAGGTCTGAGAATAATTATTTTGGCAATTTAATGGGTTTTGCGCTGAATCTGTTGATTGCCTCATAGGTTGGACATTTTAACAACATCAACTCTTTCAAGCCATGAGCATGGAATATTTTTCCATTTGTTTGTGTCTTCTTGGATTTCTTTGAGCAGTGTTTTGTAGTTCTCATTGTAAAGGTCTTTCACTTCCCTGGTTAGAAAGATATCAAGGTATTTCTTTTTTTGTGGCTATTGTGAATGGGATGTGCTTTTTATTTGGTTCTCCTCCTGCTTGTTGTTGGTATATAAGAATGCAACTGTCTTTTGCACATTCATTTTGTAGCCCGAGATTTTGTCAAAGTCCTTTATCAGTGTGATCAGGTTTTGACAGATTTTCTTTGATTGCTGAGGTATAGGATCATGCTGTCAGCAAAGAGGGCTAACTTGACTTCCTCTTTTCCTATTTGGATATCCCTGATTTTCTTCTCTTATCTAAAAGCCCTAGCTAGAACTTCAACACAGTGCTGAACAAGAGGGTTTGGAGTGAGCAGACTTGTCTTTTTCTGCTTTTCAGGGAAATGTTTCCAGTTTCTGTACATTTAGCAATATGTTAGCTGTGGGTTTATCATAAATGGCACTTACTATTTTGAGGTATGTTCCTTCTATACCTAGGTGTTTAAGGGTTTTTATGAAGAAGGGATGCTGGATTTCATCAAAAGGTTTTTCTGCATCTAATGATATAATCATGTGGTTCTTGTTTTTGCATCTGTTGATGTATTTAATTGCATTTAGGGTCTTGTGGTTGTTGAACCAGCCCTGCATACTGGGGATGAATTCAGCTTGGTCAGGGTGGATGATTTTTGAGATGTGCTGTTGGATTCAATTTGCTAGAATCTTGTTGAGGACTTCTGCATCGATGTTCATAAGAGATATTGGCCTGTAGCTCTCTGTTTTGGCTAGATCTTTACCTGATTTGGGCATCAGTGTAATGTTAGCTTCAAAAAAAAATTTTGGGAGAATTCTATCTTTCTCAATTGCCTGGGATGCTTCCAATAGGGTTGGTATCAGCTCCTCCTTATATGTTTTGTGGAATTCTGCTGGAAAGCAGTCTGGTCTAGGACTTTTTTTTTTTTTTTTTTTTTGGTAAGTAGTTTTCTTATGACGGAGACAATTTCCTGGGTTGTTATTGGTCTATTTATTGTCTCAGTGTCTTCTTATTTCAACCCAGGGAGATTGTGTGATGGCAGAAAGTCCTCCATTTTATTTAGGTTATCAAGTGTGTTTCCATACAGATGTGCATAGTAATCTCCTATAATCTGTTTTTTCTTTGGGGACAGTTGTGATTTTATCTTTTGTACTTCTGATTGTGTTTTTGGGAGGCTTTTTCTCACTTTTTCGTGGTCATTCTGGCTATGGGTGCATCAATCTTGTTAATTCTTTCAAAGAATCAGTTTTTTGTTTTGCTGATTTTTTAATGATATTTTTGTCTTCTAAGTCCCGTATTTGGGCTCTTACTTTGGTGATCTGGATTCTTCTGCTAAAGTTAGGGTTTTGGAGGTCTTCTCTTTCAAACTCCCTTAGGTGATTTGTTAGGCTACTAATTGTGATCTTTCCATTTTCTTGATGTGTGTTCTTAGAAATAAAAATTCCCCACTTAGAACTGATTTCATGGCATTGCAGAGGTTTTGATAAGGGGTTTCTTCATTTTCATTTGTTTCTAGGAATCTTTTGATTTATGTTTTGATTTTGGTGTTGATCCAGCAGTTGTTCAGCATGCTGTTTAATATGCATGCTGTTTAATATGCATATCTTTGTAGACTTGGGGAAGTTTTGTTGATATTGATATTTATTTTCATTACACCATGATCTGAGAAAGTATATGACCATATTTCTACCTGGAATTTGTTTATGCTTAATTTATTTCCAAGGATGTGATGTGATGTGATCTTGGAGTACATTCCATGTGGCAGTGAGTAGAATTTTTATTCTATGCTTAATATTCTGTGGGTATCTATTAAGTCCATTTGGTTGATCATCAAGTTGAGGTTCTGGATCTCTTTGTTGATTTTTTGCCTTGATGATTTATAAGACTGTTAATAGAGTATTCAAGTCCTCAGCTATAATAGTGTTAGAGTCAATATCTTTTTTTAGTTTTCTTAGTAGTTGCTTTATAAATGCTTTATAAATGCTGGTGCTCCAGAGTTGGGTGAATATATGCTTAGAATGGATATTTCTTGTTTATGGATTAAAGGTTTTATCATTATGTAGTGTTCTTTTGTATCTTTTATTAATTTTTAATTAATTTGCCTGGAATTTCATTTTCTATCCTCTAACTTTGAGTTTGTGTGTGCCCTTGTGGTGAGATGAGTTCCCTGGATGCAGCAAATAATTAGGTCATGGATTCTTATCCAGTTTACCATTCTGTGTCTTTTCAGTGGTAAATTTAGTTCATTCATATTCAGGCTGATTACTGAAATGTGATTATATAACCCTGTAATGAGGTTCTTATAAAGTTTTTTCTTTGCTTGCTTTCTTTTAGCTTTAAGGATGATGTATATGTGTGTTTCTTTTGTTCTTTTTTCTTTTTATTTATTTATTTTTAATGTTTAATTTTTAAATTGTGGGGTACAATTCAGGGTTAAGTATGCAAATATTCATTGTACAGTTGCCCTTGTTGATGAGGTGTCCCCCCCTTCCCAATATTCCACTACTGCCAGTCCCACCTCCCTGCTCCCCCATATCCCCGCAGTTTCCCACTACTGTCAATCCTTTTCTTATAGTATTATGATAGTTGTTCAAGGTTCACTTATGAGTGAGAACATGTGCTACTCAGTTCTTTGTTTCCATGAAAGATCACTCAGTATTATAGACTCTAAGTCCATCCGGGTTGCTGGGAAATTCATGATTTTGTTCTTTTTTATGGCTGCATAATATTCTATTGTGCATATGCACCACATTGTTTTAATCTGGTCCCTTTTTGATGGGCAGCATGGTTGGTTCCATGTTCTTGCTATTGTGAACAATGCTGCAATAAACATACATGTGCAGGTGTCTTTTTTATAAAGTGATTTGAGTTCTTCCTTGTTTATTTCCAGAAGGGGTTTGCAAGGTCATATGGAAGGTCGATTTTTAGAGCTTTTAGGAATCACCACACTGTTTTCCACAGAGGCTGTACTAGTTGACATTTCCACCAACAGTGTATAAGTGTTCCCTTTTCGCACATTCTCTCCAACATCTGTTATTTTTTGAGTTATTGATGATGGCAGTTCTGATTGGAGTATCTCACTGTAGTTTTAATTTGCATTTTTTTGATGACTAGTGAGGCTGAACATTTTTCATGTATCTGTTGGCTGCTCATATGTCTTCTTTTGAGAACTGTCTAATCATATGTTTTGCCCACTTTGTAATGGGGCTGTTTGATTTTTTTCTTTTTTTTTTTTTTTTGAGTTGGAGTCTCACTCTGTCGCCCAGACTGGAGTGCAGTGGCCGCTCCCGGCCACCGCAACCTCGACCTGCTCGGCTCCGGCGATCCTTCCGCCTCAGCCTTCCGAGTAGCCAGAATTACAGGCATGCGCTACCACGCCCCGCTGATTTTTTGATTTATTGCAGAGATGAGGTCTCGCTGCCCAGGCGGGTCTCGAACCCGCGGGCTCAGGCAATCCACTCACCTCAGCCTCCCAAAGGCGCAGGATTACAGGCTGAGCCACCGAGCCCGGCTCTGATTTTCTCTTTTCAGCACATTTGAGTTCCTTGTAGATCTAGATGTTAGACCTTTGTCAGACATAGAGTTAACAAATACTTTTTTCCCAGTCAGTGGGCAGTCTCCCTGCTCTCTTGATGGTTTATTTGGCTTTGCAGAGGCTTGTCAGTTTGATGAGCCTTTCTATCTTACCTCTTATGGCATGGACACTTGAGGTTTTGATAAGGAATTGGATGCCAGTTCCAATTTCCACAAGAGTTTCTCCTGTAATTTCTAAGGTTCTTATAGTTTGAGGTTTTACATTTAGGTCGCTGATCCATTTAGAGTTGATTTTGTGTATGGGGATAGGTAGAAGTCCTGTTTCAATCTTCTGCAGAGGATCAGCCAGTTTTTCCAGCTCCATTTACTGTATAGGATCTCCTCTCCCCAGTGGTTGATGGTGTAGGCATTGCCGAAGATGAGTTGGTTGAGAAATTGAGGTTTGGCATCTGGAATCTCAATTCTATTCCATTGGTCTATATGCCTGTTCTTGTACCAACACCAGGTTGTTTTGATTATTCTAGCTATGTAATAATGTTTAAAGTCTGGTAGTGTGATACCTCCTGCTTTGTTGTTGTTGTTGTTGTTGTCATTGCTGAGGATTGTTTTGGCTATTTGTGATCATTTATGTTTCCATATGAAGTCCTATATTGTTGTTTCTAGTTCTGAGAAGAATGTTGCTAGTAATTTGAAGGGTATTGCGTTAAATCTGTAGATTGCCTTAGGTAGGATGGACATTTTAACAATGTTCATTCTTCCAATCCATAAGTATTGAATATTTTATTACTTGTTTGTGTCATCTTTGATTTCTTTGAGCAGCGTTTTGTAGTTTTCATTGTAAAGGTATTTCACGTCTCTGGTTAGGAAGTTGCCAAGATATTTCAGTTTTTTTGTGGCTATTGTGAATGTAAATGTGCTTTTTATTGGGGTTTCTGTTTGTTTATTATTGGTGTATAGAAATACAACTGTTTTTACACAATTATTTTATACCCTGAGACTTTGCCAAGGTCCTTTATCAGTGCAAGGATATTTTTGACAGATTCTCTTGGGTTTTTGAGGTATAGAATCATGTTGTTTGAAAAGAGGGATACTTTGATTTCCTCTTTTCCCATTTGAACTCCCCTGATGGCCTTCTCTTCTCTGATTGCTTTAGCTAGAACTTCCAAAATTATGTTGAAGCCCAATTATTCTTAGGTTTGGCCTCTTGAAATAATTGCTCCTCTCTTGAAGGTTTTGTTCTGCCGTCTAAAGCTTCTTTTCTATGTTTTTGATAGTTTGGGTTAGTTCTATATTTTTTCCTCAAGCTCTGAGATTCTTTCTTCTGCTTGGCTAATTCTGCTTTCCATGCTTATAGGCTTGTTATTTTTTTCATTCACAGTATTATTTACTGCTGTTATCTCAATTATCAACTCCTTCCTATTTCCTCCTGTCTCTCCTCAATTCTTTTTAGTCTCTCTATTAACGTCCTGATATCTGTGTTTGTAGTTTTGTTTCCAGTCATTCTGAGGACTCTTCATTGTTTGTGTTCCAAAGTCTGTTTTCTCAGTGTCAGATACCGCAGGGATCTGTGTGATACCAATATTCTTCTTTTGGTTTTTCTTCATTTTTTCAGATGTTCCTCCCCCCCTCCGCACACATTTTTTTCTTCTTTTTAAATTCTGTCGTTCAGAGATGGCAGGGTTATTTTTACTTCTGCTTTCCCAGTCTCCTATTTTTGCATATGTGAATCCTCTGGCTTTGTTCAGTTCTGAAGCTGGACTGTGGGTTGGGGACTGTACTTTTTGCAGTTTTGAGACTTAATTGAGGGAGGAGCTGTGATTGAAAATCTATCTGTAGATCTCAGTATTCACCAACAGGTGTATGGGCACCCTGGAACCCACTTCCCACTGCCTTACAATCTGTCCATGCAGTGGGGGTATAGATTTGTTCCCAGGAAGCAAAATGAGGCAATAAAAAGGAAAAGAATGGAAAAGAGAAAGGGGGGCAAGAAGAAGATGGAGAGAGTGAAGAGTAAGAGGGAAAACAGACAAATGTACCAAATAACAAATGAAAAGAGACACAAAGACAGAAAAGGGTTAAAAAAAAAACTAAACTAAAACATACAGATAATCATACAAACACACAATCCAACAAAAACCTCCCTATTGATGTACTCTTTCTATACACAAACGGGAAGTCTAAAGAAAAAGCAAAAAACGTACAATAACAGAAACAAAGCAAGTATAAAAACTTATCAAAAACAGAAAGAGAAAAAAACTTAAACAAAAAACAAACAAAAATGTGCAAGACAAACAGACAAAACAAAACAAAACAAGGAACCAAACTAACTCTGAGATCTTTCCTGTAAGTCCAATGTCCTTTCAGCTCTGATTTCCAGCTCTCACCGCAGGGTGAAAGGGTTGCTGTCAGCACAGACTGATGTGCCCACAGCTTGGGTCAGATGACACAGACCTACTGTGGGAGGAGGGTGGATTAGATCTGGATTCATCTGGCTTCCTGCTTGTCAACTCTGCCTCTCAAATCTGACCTGTGTCTGATCCACATGGGACAGGGACTTCTGTCTCTCCCAATTTGATGAGATTACTTAGGTCCCAAGATGAAAACTGGGCAGAGCTGGACAGAGCTGGGCGGAGCTGGACAGAGCTGGCAGGACAATGCAGGTCTCTGCCTGGTCCTGGGACAGAGAAAATGGCTGGGGTCAGCATCTCCTAACCGGGTATGGGGCTCCTCTCTGGTTCTCCCTGGTCCTCTCTCTCCACTGATCAGATCCAGAGCACCAGCTGATCGGCTATAACAGATGACAGTGTGGACCAGGCACTGGGCAATGAGAATCAGCTAGATTCAGCAGGCAAAAAGCAGACAATCTTGTACACCCACACTCCAGTCTCAGGGTGGTGGGACATTGCAGTCACCCTCAGAGGGAGGCACCAGGTGCATGAACCCAAGTCACCCCTCAGATGAACTTTCACTCTCCCACCAGCACACATCTACTGATGCAGAGAGTCTTTATGGACACTTACTCTTGTAGAGATCTCACAATCTGACCTGTCCAGTTGCCATTTTAAGCTCCACCACTGTGTGTGTTTTCAAGTTTGCTGTTGTGATGCATTCTCTGTTGATTCTGAGCTCTGCTGTTCTCTTGGGAAGTGTGTGGTATTCTTTTTTCTTTCTTTCTTCTGTTCTTAATATCTTTTTTATCATCTCCTGTAGAGCTGGTCTAGAAGGTACATAATGTCTTAGGGATTGGATGCCTGGAAGGGATTTTAATTCTCCATCACTGAGGAAGCTGAGTTTGACTGAACAGGAAATTTTGGTTGAAAATGTTTATCTTTGAGGACTTTGAATATTGGACTGCAGTCCCTTCTTGCTCGTAGTGTCTCTGTCAATAGGTCTGCTGCTATTCTGATTGGTTTTCCCCAGTAGGTAGTCTGACCTTTCCTCTTGCTGCCTTTAGGATTTTTTTGTGTGCCTACTTTGTGTAGGTGAATTACTATGTGCCTAGGGGTTAGTCTTCTCATTTGATGTCTTGTGGGGGTTCCCTGTATCTCTTGTGTTTGACTGTCACATCTCTAGTGAGATGGGGAAATTTTTCTTGGATAATCTCTTGGAATACTTGCTCCAAGGTGTGCTCCATGTCCCTTTCTTCTTCTGGGATACCAATCAGGCACAGGTTTGGCCTCTTGATATAATTGCACATCTCTAGGCTTTGTTCTTTTTTTCTGAGTTTTCTTTCTATGCTTTTTAAAGATCAGGTTAATTCCATGTTCTGGTCTTCAAGTTCTGAGATTTTCTTTTTCTTTGGCTAGATTAATTCTGCTTTCCATGCTTGTCATTTTGTTATTTATTACCTGGATGAAGTTTTTTATGGTCAAAATCTCTGCTACAAGTTCTCTCAGTGTGTATCTTGTTTTTCCTGAGTCTTATTTACTCTTCCCTTTATTCCCCAATCTGTGTCATGTTCTGGGGCCAGTCATTGGTGACTTCCATTGATTAGGCTCTGAGGTCTGATTTTTCAGGATTTTTCTCTTTGTTACACTTGAAATGACCTGTGGTCTTCCACTGGTTTTTCCTCATTTGTGATAGATCTCTTTCTTTTCTCTTCAGTTCCATTATTCAGTGTCAATGGGAGAGGATTCCACTTCTGATGTTTGCTGAGCCTTCTATCCTTCCCTGATTCATGGGTGAGAAGCTTTGCTATCTTTTGTAGTTAAGAACATTGGATAAGGTGAAGAATGGTAGAGGATTCAGAAACTACCTGCAAATCACAATGTTCCCTGGTTGTGGTATGGGTTCCCTGAGACCAGCTCCTCACCACCACTCTATATGACAATTCAATGAGTATGTGTGTGTACCCTCTGAGTCCAAGATACAGTAACAGCAATGAGGAGAACAGAGAAAAATAGAATGAAATAGAATGGACAAAATTTTTTTTAAAGAAAAGAAAAAATAACACAACAATGAAAACAGAAACCAAAGTGAAAAACCATTGAACACACACACACACACACACACACACACACACACACACACACACCCCAAAACAAACTGGAATAACAACTAAGCAAAACAAAACAAAAGACAACCAAAAAAAAAAAAAAAGCAAAAACAGGAAAACTAAACACACACATACACACCTGCACAAAATGGAGAAGAAAAAGAGAAAAAAATGGGAGAAAAGAGAGAAATGGAAAAAAAGAATTCAGATTGCACACTCACACATATATTCACACACTTATTAGACTAAAAGAAGAGAAGAACCGAAGAGCAAAAACAAACCAACAACAAAAAAACAGAAAGATGAATTCTCAATCATTCACATACACATAAACAGAAAACAAAAGAAAACAAAGAAAAATAAAAAAGGGGAGATACAGCTCAAACCCTCACATACTCATTTATTTATAAAGAAAATATAAAATAAAATATAAAAACTAACAAACAAACAGAAAAAGTTTAAATGATTTTTTTAAAAAACCTGCCCTTTTGTGTCAGGATCTGTAATTGTTCCTCTCATCTGCTTCTCTGCTGTCTCCTGCAGAGCTTTCACCTCTTTCATTCTCTCTTTTTTAAAAAAATTTTTTTTTTTGAATTGGAGTCTCACTTTGTCGCCCAGACTGGAGTGCAGTGGCTGCTCCTGGCCACTGCAGCCTCGACCTGCTGGACTCCGGCTATCCTTCTGCCTCAGCCTTCCAAGTAGCTGGAACTACAGGTATGCACTACCATGCCTGGCTAAATTTTGATTTGTTGTAGAGATGAGGTCTTGCCAAGTTGCCCAGGTGGGTTTTGAACCAGTGGACTCAGGCAATCCACTCACCTCAGCCTCCCAAGGTGTGGGATTACAGGCTGAGCCACAGAGCCCAGCTTCACCTCTTTCATTCTCTCCCCAGTGTCCAGACCAGGGAAGGGGGAGGAGCAGTGGTGATGAGTGGAGCTGCAGACCTCCCTTCCTATTCTTCTGGTCAGGAGGATCCCCTCTTGTGGGGATGTGTGAGATTTTCTCTTCTTCAAGTATCCATGAAGGATGCCTCAGCCAGGCTTATCTTGGAGTGGAGTCCTCCTATTGTGGCTGCTGTACGGTCTCTGCCTGGGTTTATACCTCTCAGTTATGCCCCAGTAATGTGGGTCTGATGTTCAGAGGATTGCTTGGGAGGAAGGGGGTAGGATCAGTCCCAGATTCACCACTGATCTCTTTGGCGTTCTTCCTCATGCTTTTCTGGCCATACCCTTTGTACCACAGATAAGGGTAGATATGAAAGTGGACATCCTTTTCTTGTTCCAGTTTTTAGAGGAAAGATCAATTTTTCCCATTCTGTATTATCTTAACTGTGAGTTTGTCAACAATGGCCTTTATTATGTTGAGGTATGTTACTTCTATAGTCATTCTGATGAGATCATAAAAGGATGCTTAATTGTATAAAAAGGTATATACTATCTATGAAAGTAATTATATTGTACTTGTTCTTGATTCTGTTAATGTTGTGTATCACAGTTATTGATGCTTTATATGTGAATCCACCCTCACATTTCTGATCCTGTTGAATACTGTTGTTAATGTTTTGTTGCATTCAGTTTGTGAGTATTTTTTTGAGAAGTTTTGTACCTGTATTCTTTGGTGATATTGGTCTGTAGTTGTTGTTGGTGGTTTTTGGAAATGCTGCATTCTATTTTTAAAAAATTTTAAGTAGAATTGTGATTAGGTTTTCTTTATATGTTTGGGAGATTCCGGAGAGAGTTCATAAGTTCTTGGGATTTTTCTTTTATGGGAAACTTTTTCTTACATCTTTGATCTCATAACTTGTTATTGGTTTGTTGAGGTCTTCTATTTCTTTGTGGTTCAATCTCGATAGGTTGTATGGTATAGAGTAATGAATTCATTTCTTTTGGTTTTCTAATCTGTTAACACATAATTGTTTATAATAATCTTAAATGATTTGTTGTATTTCTGAGGTCTCAGTTTTTATGTCTTCTACACGTATAGTATGAAATAAAAGGGGTGAAAAAAGATATTTCATGCAATTGAAAACCAAAAAGATCAGGAATAGCTATATTCTGATAAAATAGACTAAAAAAATCAAAGATTGTAAAAAAGACAAGGAGAGTCACTATACAATGATAAAAGTGTCAACTCTGCAAGGGAATATAGCAATTATAAATATCCATGCACACAGCACTTGAGTTCTTAAATAAGTGAAGAAAACATTAATAAATTTAAAGGAAGAGATAGACTGCAATACAATAATAATAGAAAACTTCAACACAAGTTCTCATTAATGGACATATTATCCAGCCAGAAAATTGAAAAAGAAACAGCAGAGTAAAACTACACACCAGCTGGGCTTAGTGGCTCAGCCTGTAATCTCATGGTTTGGGAGGCAGAGGTGAGTGGATTGCTTGAGCCCGTGGTATCGAAATCTGCCTGGGCAACTTGGTGAGACCTCATCTCTACAATAAATCAAAAAATTAGCTGGAGTGGTAGCACATGCCTGTAGTTCCAGCTACTTGGAATGCTGAGGCGGAAGGATTGCCAGAGCCCAGGGTCGAGGCTGCGGTGGCCAGGAGCATGCCACTGCACTCCAGTCTAGGCAACAGAGTGAGACTCCAACTCAAAAATGCAAAATGGCTACTACTACAACAACAAAAAAACCTACACACCAGATCTAATAGGCCTAATTGAAATTTGTAGAACATTTCATCTAACTGCCTCAGAATATACATTCTTAGAACAGCACATGAAACAGTTTCCAGAATAGACTATATTTAGGCCATAAAACACATCTGTACAAATTCAAAAATATCAACTATTTTCTCTGACCACAATGAACACCAGTAGGAACCTTGAAAAATATACAAAAACATAGACACTATACAACATGCTCCTGAACAACCAATGGATCCTTGAATAAATTAAGAAGGAGATTAAAAATTTATTGAAGTGAGTGAAGATGAAAATACAGCATACCAAAATCTATGGGCTACAGCAAGAGCAATATTAAGAGGAAACTTTATGTCAACAAACACATATAACAAAAACACACAAATACTTCAAATAAACAATCTAACTATGCACCTCAAAGAACTGGTAAGGAGTGAACAAATCCAAACCCCAAATTAGTAGAAAAAAAGAAATAATAATTATAATAAAACAATAAAGTAAAAATGAAATAATAAAAATAAATTTTAAAAATAATAAAAATTTTTAAAAGATTTATTCAGAAATAAATGAGGGGAGATCAGGAATATGGCAGCCAAGCCAGTCAGATTATGCGAGTCACAGTGTGAGTAAATGTGTATGGAAAATTGTGTACATGCTGCTGAGCAAGTGGGCATATGGGTGACAGACTGAGTGAGCGTAGGGAGCTAGCAGCCAGGGCTCTCCTGGTGCAGTGGCTGCTGCCATGTCTGCTGGGCTTGGACCCTAGTGATTCCCAGGACGCAGAAGACAAGTGCCATTTTCTGTCTTTTTTAGATTTTTTTAAATCAACAAAATCCTTCCTGGGAAGAAAATGCTGGAAGAGACTAAGTGGGGGCTCGTGAGCAAGTGGCCAGGCTCCTGGTGCAATAGCTGGTGTTGCAGCTTCTCTGCTTGGTCTATGAGTCGTCCCAGGTCACAGCTGAGCACCATTTTTTTTAGTGGACAAAAGTTTTCCTGTGAAAAGCAGTAGGGAGAGACTGTCACCCTAGGCTGTCCCTCACCATTGGAGCAGGAGAGACTGCTGGCACCAGGTTTTACCTCACCACTGCAGCACCTGGCAGGGCACTGGGCAGTAGGGGCTGTGGAGGGAGTCCAGAGGCAAAGTCTCATGGAAGAGGACAAGAGAGGCATCCCACTACCATCTTGAAGACAGGGTAGGAAAGTGCTCTGACTTGCTCACCACAGAGTAACAGACCCAATCTCTGTGACTGGTGGATCAACTACTCAGGGACTGATTGTGACCCAGAGAGAATATCCTGAAAACCCAAACTTCAGAGGGACCTGACTAGTGTTGAGTTCCAGGCAACCCCAACCACTTCCCTAATCCAATCACAGGACAAAGGGTGTGGCCAGAAAAGAATGAAGAAGGGCTTTTAAGCAAGCACTGGTTAGTCCAGGGCTAACTCAAACCCCCTTCTCCTCAGTAATCCTCTGAATGTCAGGCCCACATAGCCGGGCCACAACTGAGAAGGACAAATTCAGGCAGAGACTGGATGTCAGAAGCAATAGAATAACTCCATTTCAGGATAGGCCTGGCTGGGGCACTGCCTGTGAGTACATACCAGGGGAAGAGACAATCTCGCACCTCCCCACCAGAGGAGATCTCTCTGACCATACAAGAGTGGGAGGGGAGGACTGCGGCCCCACGCAATTCCACTGCCCCTCCTCCTTCCCAGCTTTGGACACTGAGAGTGAAAGAGGTAGCTTTGCAGGAGAGACCAGTTTAGAGGAACAGTTACAGAGCCGGCTACAAGATGGCAGATTTCTTTTTCTTTTTTTTTAAATTTTTCTAAATTTTAAAAAATTCTTTGTAAGTTCATCTATTTTTAAAAATATTTCTCTTTTGTGCATGAATGTGTATGTGAGGGTTTGATCTGCATCCCCCAAAATGCTTTTCTTTTCTTTTTCTGTTTCTTTCTCTTTTTATTTGTTGTTTCTGTTTATGTGTGTATGTGAATGGATGAGTGTTCATCTTTCAATTTTGTTGTTATTATTGGTTTGGTTTTGCTCTATTGTTCTTCTGGATTTTTTTATTTTCATTTTTTATAGTTTAAGGTGTATGTGTGTCAATGTGAGAGTTTGATAAGAATTCCTTTTTTTTCCATTCTTTTCATTTTTCTTCTCTATTCACTTTCTGCTAGGGTGTGTGTGTGTGTGTGTGTGTGTGTGTGTGTGTGTGTGTGTGTAGTTTTCTTGGTTTTTTGCTGTTTGTTGCAATTTGTTGTTATTCTAGTTTGTTTTGCAGTGTATGTCTGTGTGTGTGTGTTTGTTCAATTGTTTTTTGCATCAGTTTCAGTTTTTCATCATCATATTGAGTGGTGGTAGAGTGTGGGTCTCAGGGAGCACATACCACAATAAGTGAACATTGTAATTTGCACGAAGTTTCTGAATACCAGCCCCTCATCAGCTACTTTCTTTGAATTTCAAAAACACGAGACAGCAAAACTTCTCATCCACCATGCTATTTCAAAATAGAACAAATGCAGAGCCCGGACCAGAGAAGAACAGAAGACTGAGCAAACATCAAAAGGCAAAGGCTCTCCCACTGACACTGAATAACAGAACTAAAGAGAAAAATAAGAGATCCATCACAAATGAGTAAAAATTAAAACAACAACAACAACAACATAGGCTATAACAAGTGTACCAAAGAGAAAACTGAAAAATCAGAGCTTGGGGCCCAAACAATGGAAGTCACCAATGACTGGCACCAGAATACAACAGGGATTAGAAAATGGATGGAAAGAGTGAATATGACTCAAGAAAGACAAGATGCAAGCAACTCTGAAAGAACTTGTAACAGAGATTTTGGCAATAAAAAATTACATCCAGGAATTAAATAACAAGATGACAAGCGTGGAAGCAGAATTAATCTGACTGAAGAAAGAATCTCAGAACTTGATGACTAGAACATGAAATTAACCTGATCAGTAAAAAATAAAGAAAGATGACTCAGAAAGAAAGAACAAAATCTACAAGAGATGTGCAATTATATCAAGAGGCTAAACCTACACCTGATTAATATCCCAGAAAAAGAAAGGGAAATGGAGAATGTCTTGGGGCAAATATTCCAGGAGATAATCCAAGAAACTTACCCCATTTCACCAGAGATGTGACCAGTCAAGCACAAGAGATACAGAGAACCCCCACAAGACATCAAATGAGAAGAAAAACCCCTAGACACATAGTAATTCACCTACACAAAGTAGGCACAAAAGAAAAAATCCTAAAGGCAGCAAGAAGAAAGGTCAGACTACCTACTGGCAAAAACCAATCAGAACAGCAGCAGACCTATTGACAGAAACACTACTAGCAAGAAGGAACTGGAGTCCAATATTCAAAGCCCTCAAAGATAAACATTTTCAACCAAGAATTTCCTATCTGGCCAAATTCAGCTTCCTCAGTGATGGAGAATTAAAATCCTTCCCAGACATCCAATGCCTAAGAGATTATGCAGCTTCCAGACCAGCTGTATAGGAGACACTTGAAAAGGTATTAAGAACTGAAGAAAGAAAGAAAGAAAAAATGACCGCACACTTTCCAAGAGAACAGCAGAGCACAGAATCAACAGAGAATAGAGTGCAATAAGAAACTTGAAAACACACACATGCATTCACCCCAAAGTCAAAAGAAAACAAACAAACAAAGAAAAAACTCTATAAGAACCCCATGACAGGGCTAAAAAAATTACATTTCAATAATCAACCTGAATGTGAATGGACTAAATGCACCACTGAAAAGACTCAGAATGGCAAACTAGATAAGAAACCATGACCCAAATATTTTCTGCATCCGGGAGACTCATCTCACTACAAGGGATGCACACAGAATCAAAGTTAAAGGAAGGAAAATGAGTTTTCAGGCAAATAGATCATGAAAGAAGGCAGGAATGGTGATCTTAATATCAGACAAAACAACCTTTAAGCTATCAAAAATTTTAAAAGATGCAAAGGGAAACTATAAGTGACAAAAGTTTCAATCCATCAACAAGAAATATACATCCAAAACATATATGCACCCAATAGGGGAGCACCAGCATTTATAAAGCAACTACTAAGTATACTAACAAAAGATATTGACTCTAACACTATTAGAGCAGGAGACTTGAATACCCCACTAACAGCCCTAGATAGATCTTCAAGGCAAAATATCAGCAAGGAGATTCAGAACCTAATCTGACACTTGACCAAATGGACTTAATAGATACCTACAGATTGTTCCACCCAACAACCACCACAGAATATACATTTTACTCAACACCGCATAATATACACTACAAGATCGATCACATCCTTGGCCATAAATAAAGTATAAACAAATTCCAAAAGGTTGAAATCTTGCCATGCACATTCTCAGACCACAGTGAAGTAAAAATAAATACCAACATCAACAAAATTTCCCCAAAGCCCACAAAGATATGGACACTAAAGATCATGATGCTGAACAACTACTGGGTCAACACTGAAATCAAATCAGAAATTAAAAGAAACAAATGAAAATGAAGAAACATCTTACCAAAACCTCTGGGATGCCATTAAATCAGTTCTCAAGGGGTAATTTATATCTCTAAGAGCAAACATCAAGAAAACGGAAAGATACAAGTGGATACTTTAATAAATCACCTAAGGGATCTGGAAAGAGAAGACCACCAAAACCCCAACTTTAGTAGAAAAATCCAAATCACCAATACACGAGCCCAAATTTGGGACATAGACGACAAAAAAATATCATAGAAAACATCAGCAAAACAAAAAACTCATTCTTTGAAAGAATTAACAAGATTGATGAATCCCTAGCCAGAATGACCAAGAAGAAGAGAGAAAAAACCCAAATAGACACAATCAGAAATATGAAAGATCAAATCACAACAGACCCCAAAGAAATACAAATGATTATCAGAGATTACTATGTACACCTATATGGAGACAAACTTGATAACCTAAATGAAATGGAGGACTTTCTGATATCACACAACTTCCCCAGGTTGAAACAAAAAGACACTAACACACTAAACAGACCAATGACAACCCAGGTAATTGACTCTGTCAAACGAAAACTACCTACCAAAAAAGAAAAAGTCCTGAACAGGATGGGTTTCCAGCAGAATTCAACAAAACATACAAGGAGCTGATACAAATCCTATTGAAAGTATTCCAGGCAATTGAGAAGGATGGAATTCTCCCCAAATCATTTTACAAAGCTAACATCACACTGACAGCCAAACCAGGTAAAGATCCAACAAAAAAAGAGAAGTACAGGCCAATATCCCTTATGAACATAGATGCAAAAGTCCTCAACAAGATTCTAGCAAATTGGATCCAAAAACTCATCTTAAAAAATTATTCACCATGACCAAGTGGGCTTCATCCCCAGGATGCGGGGCTGGTTCAACATTCGCAAGACCATAAATGTAGTTAAATATACCAATAGATGTAAAAACAAGAGCCACATGATTAAATCATCAGATGCAAGAAAAGCTTTTATTACTTTTTGATAAAAACCCTCAAACACCTAGGTATAGAAGGAACATACCTCAAAATTATGTGTCACTTATGATAAACTCTCAGCTGACATATTACTGAATGGACAGAAACTGGAACCATTACCCTGAAAACTAGAACAAGAAAAGGTTGCCCACTTTCACCCCTCTTGTTCAACATTGTGTTGGAAGTCAGGGGAATTAGACAAGAGAAGGAAATTAGGGGAATCTAAATAGAAAATGAGGAAGTCAAGCTATCCCTCTTTGCTAATTATATGATCCCAAACCTTGAAAATCCAAGATAATCCGTCAAAAACCTGCTTGCACTGATAAAGGAATTTGACAAAGTCTCAGGGTACAAAATAAATTTGCAAAAGACAGTTGCATTCCTATACACCAACAACAAGCAGGCAGAGACTCAAATTAAAAGCACAATCCCATTCACAATAGATACAAAAAAATGAAATAACTTGGCATCTTCATAATCAGAGAGGTGACAGACATTTACAATGAGAACTAAAAAACAGTGCTCAAAGAAAACCAAAAAGATACAAACAATTGGGAGAATATTCCATGCTCAATAATAGGAAGAATCAACATTGTTAGAATGTCCATCCTACCAAAGGTAATCTACAGATTCAATGCAATATTCATTAAGTTACCAATATCATTCTTCTCAGACCTGGAAATGACAGTACAGAAATTCATAAGGAAACATAAATGATCACAAATAGCCAAAACAATCCTTAGCAAAAGAAACAAAGTAGGAGATATCATACTTCTGAACTTCAAACTTTACTATAAGTCTACAGTAATCAAAACAGCCTAGTATTAGTACAAGAACAAGGATATAGACCAATGGAACAGGATAGTGATTCCGGAAGCAAAGGTTCAATTTCTCAACCAACTCATCTTTGACAAAGCCTCCAACAACAACCACTGGGGAGAGGAGAACGTATTCAGTAAATGGTGCTGGGAAAACTGGCTGGCCACATGCAGAAGATTGCAACAGGACCCCTACCTATCACCATACACACAAATTAACTCTAAATGGATCAAAGGCCTAAATGCAAAATCTCAAACTATAAGGATCTTAGAAAATGTAGGAGACACCCTTATGGAAATTGGAACTGGTTACTAATTCCTATTCAGAACCTAAATGCCCATACCTTAAGAAATAAGATAGATAAGTGGGACTTCATGAGCTTCTGTAAAGCAAAAGAAACCATCAAGAGAGCAGAGAGACAGCCCACAGAATGGGAAAAATTGTTTGTCACCTTTATGTATGACAAAGGCCTAACATCTAGCATCTACAAGGAATTCAAACTCCCCGAAAGGAAAAAAAACAGACAGCCCCATTAAAAAGTGGGCAAAAGACATGAATAGACACTTCTCAAAAGAGGATATGTGGGCAGCAAACAGACACATGAAAAAGTGCTCAGTGTCACTCATCATCAGAGAAATGCAAATCAAAACCGCATTGAGATACCACCTAACCCCAGCAAGAATGGTCATCATTAATAAAACAAACAGCAACAGTTGCTGGTGAGTATACGGAGAAAAAGGAACGCTTCTACACTACTGGTGGAAATGCAAACTAGTGTAACCTCTTTGGAAGACAATGTGGTGATTTCTGAAAGAACTAGAAATTGACCTTCCATGTGACCCAGCAATTTCCCTATGGGGAATATACCTGGAGGAGCTCAAATCATTCTACAAAAAAGATGCCTGTACACATATATTTGTTGCAGCTCTATTCATAACAGAAAAAAACGTGGAACCAACCATGTTTCCCATCGAAGCTGAACTGGTTTAAAAAAATGTGATACATATACACAATGGAATATTATGCAGCCATAAATAAGGACAAACATATGGACTTCTTAGCAACTTGGATGGATTGAGAGTTTATCATACTTTGTTTCTATCACAGAAACAAAGAACAGAGTACCATATGTTTTCACTCATAAGAGGACCTTGAATAATTATTATAATATTATAAGAAAGGGATTGGCAGTAGTAGGAAACTGTCAGGGGAGGAGGGGTGGGATTGGCAATTGAAGGAAACTGCTAGAAGAAGGAGGGTCATACAAAGGTGCCTGCATAATCAACGTTTGTATACCTAACCCTGAATTGTATACCACATCTTTATAATAAAAAGAAATAAATGAAAATAAAACTAAAAAGCAAATAGAAGATCAACAAAATAAAAAGTTTGTTCAAAAGATAAAATTCACAAATCTTTACCTAGATTAATTTAAAGAGGAAAGAATTTTGCTTATTTTAATTGAGTTATGTATCTATTTATTATTGAGTTGCAAGTAGTTTTTACATATTCTGAATAAAATTCACCTCATTCTCACTAAGGTACAGATTACCCAACCAGAAAATCAACAAAGAAACAGCACAGTTAAACTATGCACTAGATCTAACAGGCCTAATTGACAATTATAGAACATTTCACCTAACTGCCACATATTTCATATAAATGACTTATAAATATTTCCTTTTTCTGTGGATTTCTTTTTACTTTCTTGATAGTGTTCCATGATGAAATGCTCATCATCTTCTTTAAAAGATACTTTTTATTTCTGATATCTCAGTTATTACATCTCTTACACATATAGACTAAAAGTGAATAGGTGGAAAAAAGGTATTCCATGCCACAAAAGATCAGAAGTAGTTATCTTTATATCAGGTAAAGTGGACTGCAACACAAATGATTTTTAAAAAGAATATCACTATACAATGATAGAGATGTCAATTAAGCAATAAAATATAAAAAATATCAACGTTTTATTTTATCATTATACTTTTAGGTGTTATACCTAAGAAACAATTGACTAAAGTATATCATTTTAACTATTATATTTAGGTATATTATTTATTGCGAATTATTTTTGGTATAGTAAGTATGGTCCAAATTCATTCATACATATAAATATACATAGTTACTTTATGCACAATTTGTTACATAAAAAAATTCTTTTCCCCATTTAATTATTTTAACCCTGGCTTCTAAAATTAATTGGCCAAAAATATAAGAGTTTTAGAATCTCCATTTTATTTCATTGATCTATATGTCTACACATATGTTAGTATCACATTCACGTGTGTAGTGTAGCTTTGCAATAAATTTTGGAGTCAAGAATTGTGACTTCAATTTGTTACTTTTTTAAGCTATTAATTTGAATATTCTGTGTCCCTGACTTTTACATATAAATTTTAAAATCAATAATTAAAAATTTAATAGAACTTGTTTCAATCTGTAGATCAATTTGAAGATATTAATATCTTTACAATATTAATACTCCTGATTTATGAACAGGGATTTCCTTTCATTTATTTATGTCTTTACTTTTCTTGCAAATATTTTGCAGTATTCACTCTAACTACAAATCTTGCACTTACTTCTTTTATTATATTTATCTCTAATTTATGTTTTTCCTTTTACTCACTTTTGATCTTAATAATATCCAGCAATTGAGTTTTAATATTAAACTTGCATTATGGACATTCAAACAAACACATATATAACTACATACATAATAAACTCTCATGAAGTTATTGCCTTTGTATTTACTTACATTTCTTAACAGATTACATAAATAATTTAATTAAATAATGAATTAAAAGCAGTGTCAAATGAACTCTATTTGGGGAAAGTTGAACATAGGAGCGTAAGCATGCCAAAAGTTGTTATTTAGCTTTAAGAAATTTAAAGCTGTAAATCATTTGTTGCAGTTCTACTCATAATAGCAAGAATATGGAACGAACCATACTGCCCATAGAAACTAGACTGGATTTTTAAAATGTGGTACATATACACAGTGAAATATTATGCAGCCATAAATAAGGACAAACATATGGACTTCACAGCAATTTGGATGGATTTAGAGTCTATCATACTCAGTGATCTATCACAGAAACAAAGAACAGACTACCATATGTTCTCACTTATAAACAGACCTTGAACAATTATTATAATATTTTAAGAAAGGGATTGGCAAAGTGAAAAATTGCTAGGGAAGGGGGGATGGGATTGGCAGTTGAGGGAAACTGCCAGGGGAGGGAGTGGCACACCTCATCAACAAGGGTACCTGCATAATGAACATTTGTATACCTAACTCTGAATTGTATCCCAAATCTTTAAAATAAGTAAATAAATGAAGTTGTAAATTATTGGCAACTTTTAAAATTATTTCATTAGTATAATTATCTAAATAGTGAAATGTAAATACAACTGCTACAGCATGTATTAATATTTTGTGTGGAAAATGAGGATAAGTAATTTGAGCAAATTCTTTAGAAGAGAAATTAGAAAAATGGGAGTAAATTTTGTGTTCTTTCCTGCAGTAAGCAGAAAAGATGTGTTTGCAAAATATTAATTTTTCATTTCCTGGAACAAGTGAATATGTCTTTTGTGGGAAAAAAAGATAATTATTGTTTTACATGTGGCAAAATGTGATTACATGAAGGACTTTGAGAGGAGAATATTATTCAGGTAGGATTTGAATCCTAAACCCGATGACAAGTGTCCTTGTAAAAGACAGAAGAGGATAACATCCATAAAGTAGAGGATAATATGGTGGCAGGAATAGATATTTGAGTCACATGCCACTAATGAAAGAAGGAATGCTGACAACTACCAAAATCAAGAACAAGAAAGAAAAGATTCTTCATAGGAATAAATACATTACCTGGATTCCCTGGATTCTCTAAAGAAAGCGCAGTGTGGCCAACATCTTAATTTTAGAATTCTGGCCTTTGGACCTGCAAGGTAATGTATTTCTGTTGTTTTAAACCACCAAGCTGATAATAATTTGTCAGCAATGCTAAGATATGAATATGTTTTCTCTCAGAAATAATTTTTATGACATTTATGTTTTTAGATTTGTTTTAGTAAATTAAAAACATTTTTGTTGATGCAATATTTACTTAAAATATTAAATTGGTCATTTAAGCTTTACCAAGAGATTTTAGTAATTTAAACTGAATTATCATTGTTAATAAAAATGTGATATCTCAAGGAAAAGTTTCTGTATTTTGTTAAAATATGGTTTAATTTAAAATTTGATGGAACACAATATATATGAGCAGATGCCTTTAATAGGTTGAGAACGTATGTGAGGCCTTAGAACATATATTGAATACAGAATATTATAAATTCAAGATCAATTTACATTTTATTTTCTCCTAGTAGTTCTAATCCCAAAACATAGTTATGGGACTTCAACAACTGTGATACATTGCAACAGAATCAACAACTTCTAACTTTTCAATACGCATATAAATTGAATGGGAAAATCTAAATTTGCTCAGACATTTACAAATAACTGTAGTATCTGCTGCAGTATTCTATTTCCAGAGTAAATGTGTTTTACCTCATATTACCATTCCATGTAGAATGAGGCAGTTGCCAAAATTATTCTGTAAATACAATGCTAGCTTTTATATCTCAGAGTAGCAAATGTTATTCAACTTAAGATTCATAATAAAGAAAAGGCCTATAAAAATTGAGATAAAATACAAAACATGAAAGCACCTTTGCAATAAAAGTTTATCACCAGGAGGTCCTTGTAAGATTCTCTCTTATGCAGAAATGAAACTAAGTCTTAAAACACAAATATGGGGAAAGTTACCAAGGTAACTCTCTTGAAGGTACTTGAGGTGATTTCAGAGCAGTCTATTAATTCCTGGACCAATCTGAGCTTCATAATTTTTTTTCTAAATATAAGTTAGTTTCAAGGAAGTACATAATGTATTTATTCCTATTCATGACTCTACTTCAGCATGAGAGAGAAACATATATCACAAAATGTGTTTCATCTTTAGAAAACACTATTACAGATTAACTTAGTCATAGAAATCTGTAATTGGCTAGGATAAGTGCAACTTCATACCCTTTGGTAGGTCATTTACACGTCTATTTTGGAATGAATGGAAATAGCTCCATTAGTATCCTTAGTTCAATCATTTTGTCTTCATCATTGTTTTAGATCTATAGCCTAGCATCGTGACCATCACAGGGTGATGTTCAAGTTAAGGTGAGCTGAATAATTGAATAGTTTATTTGCTGCTATTACTGAAACACTTGTTATTAATAATTTGTACAATTCACAATTAAGAACTTGGTGTTTTGAGACAAATCACCTTAATTCAGATCCAACCTTCACCACCTAATTTTGAATCTCAATTTTCTTTCTTTATAAAATTGAGATAATACCTCTTTTACAGGGATGCTATTAAAGTCAAATGAGGTTATACATGGCGAGGTTTTGACACAGAGTAGGTTCTCCTCAAATGTTAGGCCCTCAAAATAGAGTGTACTGTTTCTTATTTACCTGTTTTAAAATGACAGAACTCCTCGAAGATTATTGTTTGAATGACAGTTTTAATAGCATCTGGATAATTAAATTGTATCTTAATTCTAAGAATAATATTGAGGGATCTATCACAGAGAAGAAAACTGAGTATCACGTTTTCACTCATAAGTGGACCTTGAACAGTGATCGTAATACTATAAAAAAGGGATTGGCAGTAGTGGGAAACTGCCATGGGGGGGGGCAAGCCTCATGAACAAGGGTAACTGCACAGTGAACATTTGTATACCTAACCCTGAATTTTACCCCACATATTTAAAATTAAAACTTAAAAAAAAATAGAATCTTTAAAGCAGGAGTTTTCTTTACATTGCCAGAAGATGTCAAGGCACGTTTTCACGTAACTTCCTTCTGGCAAACTGATGCATTTGAAGACACCATTAACTGAATGATGTTTTTTGTCTCCTTAGAATGTAAAATGCAAACTTTAAAAAGCTAACGGGTAAAATAAAATGCATGCAAACTAGCTTTCCTCTAGGAAAAAAAATAGGGTTAAAGGAATTTTAACTTTATCACCAGCTTTATGCCCGTACGACTGAATGTATCGCCCAGTTCTGATGATCCTCCACTGACTTTACCTCAAGCAGTTTTTCCTTTTCATTCAGATTTTCATCACTATACTTGCCTTCCCAAGCTCATGCCAATATTTAAAACTTAACTATTCTTTGGATTTTCTATTTTCATTTCAATAAAAATTTCATTCTTTTCAGAAATCAAGGTGAGTCTTTCTGGCAAACCAAAGGAACAAAATTTTTAAGATAAATACATTGGCAGCTTATCCAGGCAGTTACATAAAAATATTAGTGAAATAACTGATATTTCTAATAAATTATTAATAGTAGTTTTAAAACTATATTTCTAAATGACTAATAGTAATTAAAAAAAAATTAGTAGAAACTTTGTGAGGACCAACTCTTGCCCACCATTGTGACAAATGCTTGGGATCAGAGAAGAAAAGACATATATGCAGACCGAAAAATAAGTTCATGAACTAATCCTAGAAAAAGTGCTACGTGCCTTATTGCTGAATACCGCGATGGTCACCTTCCAAGTACTCTCCTGGGGAAGCCACACATGGATGCCAGCGTCTAGTCTACCTGTCAAAGAAATTTTGGAACTCTTTTTCTAGAATGGTCCTCAGAGTTGTCATTGTATTATTATTATTATTATTATTATTATTTTTGAGTTGGAGTCTCACTCTGTCGCCCAGACTGGAGGGCAGTGGCCGCTCCCGGCCAGCGCAGCCTCGACCTGCTGGGCTCCGGTGATCCTTCCGCCTCAGCCTTCCAAGTAGCCAGAATTATAGGCATGCGCTACCACGCCCGGCTGATTTTTTGATTTATTGTAGAGATGAGGTCTCGCTGCCCTGGTGAGTCTCAAACCCGCGGGCTCAGGCAATCCACTCACCTCAGCCTCCCAAAGGCGCGGGATTACAGGCTGAGCCACCGAGCCCGGCTGCCTTTTCTTTTCTTTTCTTTTCTTTTTTTTTGAGTTGGAGTCTCACTCCGTCGCCCAGACTGGAGTGCAGTGGCCGCTCCCGGCCACCGCAGCCTCGACCTGCTGGGCTCCGGCGATCCTTCCGCCTCAGCCTTCCAAGTAGCCGGAATTACAGGCATGCGCTACCACGCCCGGCTGATTTTTTGATTTATTGTAGAGATGAGGTCTCGCTGCCCTGGTGGGTCTCAAACCCGCGGGCTCAGGCAATCCTCTCACCTCAGCCTCCCAAAGGCGCGGGATTACAGGCTGAGCCACCGAGCCCGGCTTGTATTATTCTTGATGTCCTAAATGTCATCAAAATATCTTCCCTCAGTATTTCCTTTATCTTTGAATGAAGAAAAAAAGTCATTGGGAGCCAGATCATGGGGATAGGAAGTATATTCTGATACAGTTATTTATTTATTGACTAAAAGCTCTGTCCCAGATAGTGTTGTGTAAGCTGGTGCATTGTCGTGATGCAAGAACTCCTTCAGGACCAGTTTTGCACACACCTTTCTCATGCCAAGATAGGCAGTTAAGATTTTCCTGTTTATCTATCAGTGTTTACTTGGTCTACTATGTGCCTCGCAGTCAGTCAATGATTTTGACATAGAATTAGACACATTTTTGTAATGTTTTCATCAGTTCTGTTCATTGCTAGCCATCCTGATCTCGCTTGATCCTTGACACTGCCTCTCTCCTCATAAAAATATTCAATCCATTTGTACACTGCTGTTTTCTTCATGGAATTATCCCTATAAACTTGGACTAACATTTTCCTGATTTCACTGTCACACATAGGTCAAGTTTAATAAAAAATTTAATGTTTAGTCGGGCTCGGTGTCTCAGCCTGTAATCCCGCGCCATTGGGAGGCTGAGGTGAATGGATTGCCTGAGCCCGCGGGTTCGAGACCCGCCTGGGCAGCGAGACCTCATCTCTACAATAAATTAAAAAAATCAGCCGGGCGTGGTAGCGCATGCCTGTAATTCTCAGAAGGCTGAGGCGGAAGGATCACGGGAGCCCAGCAGGTCGAGGCTGTGGTGGCCGGGAGCTGCCACTGCACTCCAGTCTGGGTGACAGAGAAGATTCCAACTCAAAAAAAAAGTAAAGTTTCTTTGTTGCTCTAATTCGAGCTCTGTCATTCTTGCTATGGCACACAAAAACATGCAACAACAATAATGAATGTCACTTAGCAAGATGTCATCACACGTCAACATGAACACAGCTGTAGGACACTGATATACCAAGGTTATGAAACTTTACTGAGTTGTTTGTACAGTGCTACCATCATAAATACACTGTGGTAACTTTGCAAACTTAAATGTCAGACCTCATAAGTAGTCATGTGTCACTTAACACAAGGGACATGATCTGAAAAAGAATGCATCACTAGGCAATTTCATTGTGTGAACATCACAGACTATATACACACAAACCTAAATAGTATAGTCTACTACACACCTAGGCTGTAAGGTACAGTCTATTGCTCCTTGGCTACAAACCTATACAGCATGTTATTGTCCTGAATACTGTAGGCAATGGTAGCACAATGGTAAATATTTGCTCATTTAAACACCTCTAAACATAAAAAGGCATAGCAAAATTTTAATATAAAACGTTTTTAAATGTTGCATTTCTTTTTTTTTTTGATAAATATTTTAAAGATGTGAGGTGCAATTCAGGATTAGTTATACAAGTGAACAGCTAAAGTTTGGGCCTCCCTTTGGTTCCCACTAGCCTGGTTTGAGATCAGGTACCCTTATTGATGTTGTGTTCCCCCCACCCAACACTGACAGTATCCCACTACTGCAAATCCCTTTCTTACAGTATTATGATGAATGTTCAGGGTCCACTTATGACTGAGAGCATGTGGTACTCTGTTCTTTGTTTCTGTGATAGATCACTGAGTATTATAGACTCCGAATCCATCCAAATTGCTGCAAAATCCATATATTTGTCCTTCTTTATGACTGTGCAATACTCAGTTGTGTATAGGTACTGCATTTTTTTTAGTCCAGTTTCAATGGGCAGCATGGTTGGTTCCATGTTTTTGCTATTGTGAATAGTGCTGCAATAAACGTGCGTGTGCAGGTACATTTTTTGTAGAATGATTTGAGCTCCTCCAGGTAAATTCCCGGTAGGGGGATTGCTGGGTCATATGGAAGGTAGGTAAGCATGGCCATCATTAATAAACAATAAAAGGTGCTGTTGAGGATGCAGAGAATATATTGCATTTCTATAGGGTGCTTACCATGAATAAGGCTTGCAGGACTAGAAGTTGCTCTGGCTGAGTCAGTGGTGAATAAATGTGAAGGCCTAGGACATCACTGTACACTTCTGTAAACTTTATAGACACTGTGCTATTAGGCTACACTAAATTTATTTAAAATAACTTTTCTTCAATAACAAAGTAACCTTTTCTTTTTCATTCCTTCACTTCTAAATTTGTTTAACTTTTCGATTCTTTTGTAATAATGTTTAAACTTGAAATATAAACATATTGTATAGCTGTAACATAGTACTTCACTATATTTTTAGTCTATATGAATAATTCTAATATTTTTATTTCATCGATGTATTCTATTTTAGTTTTTATTTTGCTTTTTATTTATTTATTTATTTATTTGCTAAAACCTGACATAAACACACACATTAGCTTAGACCTACACAGGGTCAGGATCATTCACATTACCGTCTCCACCTCTACACCTTGTCCCACTGGAAAGTCTTCAGAAGCAATACCATATGTGATCTGTCATCTCCAACAATAGCAATATTTTCTTCTAAAGTATCTCCCAAAGGATCTTGTTGAAGCTATTTTATAGCTATTTAAAAAATATTTATAAGTAGAAAGAATACACTTTAGGAGAAATATTAAAATTATAGTACAGTAAATACACAAATTAGTATATGGTCACTTATTATCATTGTCAAGTATTATGCACTGAACATAATTGTGTGTGCTATACTCTTACATGACTGGTAGTACAGTATGTTTGTTTACACAAGTGTCACCCCAAACACATAAGTAATGTACTGCGTGATGACATTACAATGGTTGCCGTGCCATTAGGCAATGGGAATTTTCAGTTCCATTATAATCTTATGAGAACACCAATGTATATGTGGCCCAACATAGATGAAAATGTTCTTATGAAGGATCTAATTATATAATAATTATCTTTTCCTGTTTTGCAGTTCCACTCTCTAGTGGAAACTAGCTTTAAATGTTACAGTGCTTATTTCTGGATATCTGTAGTCTTTGCTGTCTTTCTCCCTTTTTCTCTCTTTCACATACACATAATTTTTTCAGAATAAATAATATTTGTCTTTCTGCAAGTCTCATTATATACTTATGCATCGTATTTTCCTCCCCCTTTTTTTTTAACAATACTGCATTGCAAACTTTTCTCTATGTCAGTAGTTATAGGTTTCTATTGTCATTTTTAATGATTTTGTAATGTTTTATAGTACAGCAGCTACACTCATCAGAATATATTTAACTCTTGGATTGCTTACAATTTTTATTACAAAATAGTGTGCTGAAATAGCCATTGTTTGTTATATAAATACATACTATATATATATATACACACACACATATATATTTCTTTGTATGTGCAAGTGCTTCTGTAGAAAAGATTTTTAGTAGTGAAAATATTGGTCAAATGATATGTTTACTGGACATTTTGATATGCTGTTTATTAGCCTTTATGAAGGTGGTGCAAATTTATACTTCCATCAAATGGCATGTGAATATTGATTCCTAATATTCTTACCAATGTTTTACATTAACATCATTTTTATTGATAAGACTTTTGTGGTCAATTATTTAAAAATAAAATCTATTTCCTCCAACAAAGTTATTATATCGTTATTGCTAAAGTGCTTCTACTTCTTTATACACTCACGTTATGATTTATATTATTTATTCTGAGAACTAACTTCATTTTCATCACACAGATTTTTCTCTGTTATTTTATTCTTGAGTATACTTATATGAGGGGAATTCAAAGAGTTTGTGGAAAATGATATAAAAAGATAAAAATTAAGAACAAAAATTTTATTTCTCAATATAAACTTCATAAAGTACAAGACACCTTGTAAGTGATGAGACCAGTCATTTAGTCCATCCCAAAAGAAATGAGGGCTCTGAGAATTTAACCACATCAATACAGTCTTTTTTACATTACTGACAAAAGAAAAAGGAGGGTACTTTATGAATATTTTTTAATAATAGAAAACAAAAAGCAGTGAGAAGTCACCAAATAAGAATGTTATTGTGGATGTACAATAATTTTCCATCAAAACTCTTATCAAATTGCCTTTATTTAATGAGAAGCGTGATCAGGAGCATTGTGATAGTGAAGAAATGAAGAATGCCCCTCTGGTGAAGCTTTCCTGAGTTTCCTGAGTGTTTTTATGCTAAAGCTTTAGCTAATTTTCTTCAAACACTCTCATAGTAAATAAGTGTTATCATTCTTTGACCCTCCAGAAAATCAACAAGAAAAATACTTTTAGTATTCCCAAAAACGATTGTCATGATTTTTGCTCATGATTGGTATGCTTTCTCTGTGACTGGACCAGATCAGACAATTGCTTTTATTGTGTTTTGTTTTCAAAATCATACATGTAAAACCATGTTTATTCTTTGAGGAAATGTTACAATATTTTTGAAGAAATGCTTCAGGATTCTGATCCCACTTGTTTAAAATTTCCATTGAAAACTCTACTCTTGTCTGTAGCTGATCTGGACACAGTGGTTTGGACACCCATCGAATGGAAAGTTTGCTCAACTTTAATTTGTAAGTCAGAATTGTGTAAGTTGAACCAATTGAGATGTCCATGCTGTTACCTACTGTTTGTGCTGTTAAGCATTGGTCTTCTTCATTAGAGAATGAACAAATGACATTTTTTTGCAAAATTGATGTAGATGGTCTGACATTCTGAGGTTCATTTTCAGCATGGTCTTGTCCTCTCTTAAAATGAGTTATCAATTTTGGAACTGCTGATTTGGGAGAGGCATTGGCTCCATGAACTTTTTGTAAATCATGGATGTGTTCACCATTCTTACACCCAAATTTCATCATAAATTTGATGTTTGTTTTTGCTTCAATTTTAGTAGAATTCATATTGCTATCATAGGGGCTCTTTTAAAACTGATGTCTCATACTTCTTCTTACTTTAAATTAGATTCCATTTAACATGCTATAACAAGTAAGTATGAGTATATTTTGGTGCAAAAACATTGTGAAACCTATACATAGTTTCTTCATATTACACATTATTCATGAACATTTTAGGACTCTTCATATATTATGTATGTCTAGCAATTATTTTCATTTCTCAAGAATAGAATAGACCATCTAGACTCATGTCATTTACTGTCCATCTATTATGAGGCAAGAATGGTGATAGAATATTTACAAAATTATTTTTATTTCTCACAACTTTATGAGGATGAGATTATTAATTTCCATTTTATAGATAAGAACTCAGTCTCGAAGCTAGCTAATGGATCTAAGGCCAGAGATAGAATTGGTAGGTATTCAGCTATATTTAGATTAAAAATAAGGATAGAGTGATCAACCATTTTTTCCCTTGGATATTCCCAGTTTTAGCACTGAAAGGACTGTGTGCAGTAAATTCCCTAATTCCCTCCCAAAACAAGATGGTTGGTAACTTTAGAAGAGGACATGGCTATTTAAAAAAAATAAAGCAAATAAAGGTGGCAAATTTTGAGAAGAGCAAAATTTAAAGATTAGATTTCTAAAACATTTTAAGTTACTTTTTAATGGAATCAACAAGAAGAATAATATATGATTCTGAAGTATTTTACCATAAATGTGAAATCAGTTAAACCAGGTTTATAATGTTAAGCCACCAAATCACTTACATAGGAGAAGGCTTATTCTGACCAGAAATAACAGTGAATTAATGAATTAACTATGAAGCAGTAATTATAAAAGCCTTGTAGGTGGTAGAGTTAGATAAATCTGTAAGCTAGGCTCTGTGCAAACAATAGCTAAAAAGCAAAATATTTTTGACACAAAGTGTTTTGATGATGCTTTTGAAATTTGACTATCTTGATGTAGTTGTCACATATTGAGTTTGCATTTTTTTTCCTTTTAAAGATTTTGTCTGCAAAATATATTTTTACTCTGCTAATTTTTTGGTGAATTTTTGGACTTTCTCTTATGGGTGACAGAAAGATAGAAAACATTAAATGGCTAATGAACAAGTTGTCTAATATTTAAAATATATCAGTATGACATAAATACAACTGATACCACATGCACCATATCCCTCAATTTTTTTGGCAGTAACCTGTGAAATATGAGAGTACCTCTCATTATCAAATCCATTTGGGCTTTGAAAAAAAAATAGGCCTTTTGGCTTTGTTTACAAATTTTGACATCAAAAATAGTTATATAAAGATAAATGATCAAGTTAACAGAATAAATACTATTGTGTATAAAACACCATTGTGTATAAAATTGTCTTAAAATGAAATTTAGTATATCCACCATACTGATTTACTCTTGGATTTCTAAATTTTAAAAATTATTTTGACAAATTTGTATTGTTTGTGTAGGATCCAAGGGAAAAACAAAACAAAACAAAACTTCATCCTCAGAAGATATGCTGAAAAATCAACTGACAAAGGACAAATAATAGAAGAAATGGCATATAAATATTAATTTATACACAGTGAAGAATCCCACAGTGATTACCCAATATCCCAATGGGGCCCAAATACTTATATATCCTTTTTTCTGAGATAGTGAAATGGTGGGTATATGCAATTCTGTGGAAGGGTAATATATAATTACTAGGGAGAATTAATGGACCAAGCAGCAAGATTAAATTGTAAATGGTTCTCTTTAGGCATTGAAAAAGTCCAAGGTGGACATAATCTTGTTAAAAGATCTGCTCTGATCACATTATTTTGATCTTCGTTTCTGCAATGAACAATGAGATAACAGGAAAGGGAAGTGCTCTATTGAGTCTATTTGGTCTTTATGTAGATAGCGGAAAAATCTCTTCCTTAGCCTGTTGTACTCTAAAAGTCTTTAAGTTGAAATACTCATTATACCAGGGAGCCATATTTGGGGGTGAAGTTCCTTCTACTTTTTTATTTCCTCTGTCAGGAACTTCCTTAGAAGTTTCACACATTAAAGCCTGAGTCCAATGCTACAGGGTTAGAGGTTGTTAGATAAGAGCTAGACAAAGGAGGGGTTAAACAAATAGGATAAACAGAAAAGAATCAATTTAAAGGTACTGTCTCTATCTTCTTGAATCAGTCTTTAAGTTTTGAGTCTAGATCCGTTTGGTTCAGCAGCTGTGTATCACCTAAGAGGTAGCGTTGCAGATGGGCTAAGCCTCTATGTATCATGCAGACAAACAGATGTTTGATAAGAGACATTTCTATGGAAACAGAAGGAAAACAAAGTGTTATGTCTGGAGTAGTCTATAAGCGTGTTTTTCTGATTTCTGGTCTTTTTAGATTGCAGTGGCAATCTGATGGATTTTCCTTGGACTGTAGTTGGAATCAAGTGTTCAAGTTAACTCCATGAGTAGTCCATACATCAGGCAGCATGAAAGCTGTTTATATATCAGTTGCTGTGGTGATTTCTCCCACGTTTATATCAAGTTGTCTACCTTCACTTTGCAGAGCTGCAAGAAAAGCACAATTTTAATTTCTAGTGATTTCGAGTGAGAATAGTGGGAGAAGAATTTGAAAATGTTAGTTTAGAAACTGGTAGCAAGGAAATAATTCAGGATTCAGCCCATATTGTAGGCAAATAATAAAAACTGAAAAATAGTATTATAATTGTTCAAGGTCTGTTTATAAGTGAGAACATATGGCAGTAGTGGGAAACTGTCAGGGGAGGGGGGATGGGATTGGCAGTTCAGGGAAATTGCTAGGGGAGGGAGGGGCATACTTCATCAACAAGGGTACCTGCATAATCAAAATTTGTATAACTAACCCTGAATTTTACCCCACATCTGTATATTCAAATAATAATAATAATAATAATGAATAAAAAATAATTGCCAAGGCTAAAAACTAATAGCAGGTGTAATACAGTTATCTTCTGAAACCAACTTTTCTCTCTCCAGTCCTCCTTTCCTGCCAAAGACAAATCACAGTAATATCAACTTTTTAGACTTTTTACACTAGTTCTAATTTTTTTGTGTAAAATAAGTTTAAGACTTTTTACACTAGTTCTAATTTTTTTGTGTAAAATACAAGAATAGTGACTAATCATATAGGCTCTTTTATTTTTTAATGGACAGTTTTCCTTTATTTTTATTTATTTATTTTTATCAATTTAATTTTTATTGCAATATCTTCTGGAAAACAAATGGATACATTGTACAATGGTGAAGAAACTTCTTACATTTTTTCCATTCTTTCTTTTACCAACATTTTATACCCATTGAGCTTTATCAATCATTCTTTTTATTTATTGAATTTAAAACAATCTTTAAATAACTTCTAAGCTGGAAAAAAGTTAGTAAAAAACATATTATTATGTTTTATAATCATTTTTAACCAAAAATATATACAAATTTTCTTATACACTTTTACATACAGAAGTATTTTTCTTTCACTTCTAGTAGTTTTAGTTACATATATTAATTACAATGTCAACTCTTAGAAACCCTTACTTTTGGTAAAAAACATAAGAAGCTGTCAATTTTTAAATGGCAGTTCCATACTAATAATTTATGAACACACAATTTGTAATTTTTAGTAACACATGATTTCTAATAGAACATTTTTTCATTGATAAACAAGACATGTTTCCTAATATGAGTTTAAATAACTTTTGTTTCTCTGAAATAAGTCAATATGTATTAACTAAAACTTACATTTAGTGAATAATGTCTTAGCATTATAACTTATTAGGAAATAACCTAGATATTAAATATACATTAGCAAAACTGTAAAGGTATAGCTACCAAAAAGATTTGAGAAACCTTGGTGTAAGTAAACATAGTAGGGGGAACCCAGAAAAACTCGAGATTTGTTTATAAATAATTGTGTATGCATTCTTACATGCTTAAAATTCAGTCGTCACCTTCAAAGTACTCTTTGTTTGATGCAATATGCCTATTGAGATGCTTTTTCCACTGCTCAAAAGAGTTTTTGAGCTCGTCTATTTCCATGTGTTTTAGTGCTTTTGTGTTTTTTTTCTCGCTCTCTCTTTTTTTTTTTTTTTTCATCTTTTTCACAAAGGCAAAAGGTTTCCCTTTGAGGACTTTTATCATCCAGGGAAAAAACAACAACAAAAAGTCACTTGGGGTGAGATTGGGTTAATAGGGAGGGTAGAAAATGGGGTCTTCCCATTTTTGATTAAAAAAAAAAAAAAACTACTGAACATTCAGTGTAGTGTGGGCAGATGTGTTCATAAATCACTCATCATGAAATGGTTGAACCCATTGAAGAATCTCCAGAAAATATTTCATGAGGGCAAACACAGCCTTTCACAGCAATACTAGCTGGTACACTTATGCAAATGGACTCCTAGAACACTTATTAAAGGGGAAGCCTGTACCTCAAGAGGGCTCTTCCTCCAAAAAATAATTCCGGTTTCCTTTGAGATCCTCCCTCATAAAATAAGATATAACTGTTAAAATTAATTTATAAACTATTATTCAACTTACATCTACATGATTTATTTATTTATAACAAATATGTTTGAAAAAGTTTATGAGACATCAGACAAATACAGTTGTCATCTCAAGTTAAATTTTTAAACATATTTTTTATTTTAAAATTGTGGGGTACAGTTAAGGTTTAGGTATTCAAATATGCATCATTCAGGCACCCTTGTTGATAAGGGGTGTCCCCCCATCCCCAGACAGATATTAACTACTGTTAATCCCACCTCCCTTCCCCTCCCTGCACCCCCCATAGTTTCCCACCACTGTCAATCCTTTTCTTATAGTATTACAATATATGTTCAAGGTCCACTTATGAGTGAGAACATGTGATACTCAGATCTTTGTTTCTGTGAGAGGTCACTCAGTATTATAGACTCTAGATCCATCCAGGTTGCTGCGAAATTCATGATTTTGTTCTTTTTATGGCTGTGTAGTATTCCATCTTGTATATGTACCACATTTTTTTAATCCAGTCCTCTTTTGATGGACAGCATGGTTGGTTCCAGGTTCTTGCTATTGTGAACAATGCTGCGATAAACATACGTGTGCAGATATCTTTTTTATAGAGTGATTTGAGTTCTTCAGGGTATATTCCCAGTAGGGGAATTGCAGGGTCATATGGGAGGTCGATATTTAGAGCTTTTTGGAATCCCATACTGCTTTCCACAGAGGTTGCACTACTTTACACTCCCACGAACAGTGTAGAAGTGTTCCCTTTTCACCACATCCTCTCCAGCATCTGTTATTTTTTGAGTTACTGATAATGGCCATTCTGACTGGAGTTAATTGGTATCTCAGTGTAGTTTTAATTTGCATCTCTTTGATGATTAGTGAGGTTGAACATTTCTTCAAGTGTCTGTTGACCACTCGTATGTCTTCTTTTGAGAAGTGTCTGTTCATATTTTCTTTTCAGCACATTTGAGTTACTTGTAGATCCAAGATGTTAGACCTTTGCCAGACATGGAGTTGGCAAATACTGTTTCCCAGTCTGTAGACTGCCTCCCTGCTCTCTTAATGATTTCTTTGGCTTAGCAGAAGCTTGTCAGTTTAATGAGGTCCCATTTGTCTATCTTATCTCTTATGGCCCATGCATTTTAGGATTGGTTCAGGAATTGGATGCCAGTTCCAATTGCCATAGGAGTGTGTCCTGCATTTTCTGAGGTTCTTATGGTTTGGGATTTTACATTTAGGTATCTGATCCATTTAGAGTTAATTTTTATGTATGGGGATAGATAGAGGTCTTGTTTGAATCTTCTGCATGTGGTCAGTCAGTTTTCCCACCACCATTTACTGAATAAGTTCCCTTCTCCCCAGTGGTGGGTCGTGGAGACTTCGTTGAAGATGAGTTGGTTGAGAAATTGAGGTTTTGCTTCTGGAATCTCAATTCTATTCCATTGGTCTATATGCCTGTTCCTGTACCAATACCAAGCTGTTTTGATTATTGTAACTTTATACTAAAGTTTAAAGTCTGGTAATGTGATATCTCCTGCTTTTTTTTTTTTTTTTTTTTTTTGCTGAGGATTGTTCTGGCAATTCTTGGTCATTTGTGTTGCCCTATGAATTCCTGTATTGTTTTTTTCTAGCTCTGAGAAGAATGTTGCAGGTAATTTGATGGGTATTGCATTAAATCTGTAGATTGCCTTAGGTAAGATGGACATCTTCACAATGTTGATTCTTCCAATCCATGAGCATGGGATATTTTTCCACTTGTTTGTGTCATCTTTGATTTCTTTGAGCAGTGTTTTGTAATTTTCCTTGTAAAGGTCTTTCACATCTCTGGTTAGGAAGATGCCAAGGTATTTCATTTTTTGTGTGGATATTGTGAATGGGATTGTGTTTTTTATTTGGGTTTCTGTTTATTATTGGTATAAAGAAATGTGATTGTCTTTTGCACATTTATTTTATACCTTGTCTTTTGTACATTTATTTTATACCTTTTCCAAATTCCTTCAGTGGCTCAAGGAGGCTTTTGACAGATTCTCTTGGGTTTTCAAGGTACAAAATCATGCCGTCTGCAAGAGAGATAGCTTGACTTCCTCTTTTTCTATTTGGATACCCCTGATTACCTTCTCTTTTCTGATTACTCTAGCCAGAACTTGGAATACTGTCTTGTTCCAGTTTTCAGGGGAACTGGGTCCAATTTTTGTCTGTTTAGGTGTATGCTAGCTGTGGGTTTCTTGTTGATGGCTTTTACTATCTTGAGGTATGTTCCATGTATGCCTAGATGTTTGAGGGTTATTATCTAGAAGGGGTACTGGATTTTATCAAAAGCTTTTTCTGCATCTAATGATAAAATCATGTGGTTTTTGTTCTGACATCTGTTGATGTATTTAATAATATTTATGGTCTTAAGAATGTTGAACCAGTCTTGCGTGCCTACTTGGTCATGGTGGATGATTTTTGAGATGTGTTGTTGAATCTAGTTCCTAGCGAACTAGAACTGATTATATATTTCTTAGCCTGGAACTTTAACAATATTCAGCATTATTTTATTAAGTGCATTTTACTCTTAAGGCACCATTAATACATTTATATTTAGAACATTGTATATATGCCACATTTTCATTATTCACTGATCAGTTAATGGTCATTTAGGCTGAGTCCACACTTTGCAATAATGAATTGTGCTGCAATGAACATGCGAATGCAGGTGTCTTTTTTATATAATGACCTCTGTTCCTTTAGATAGATACCTATAAATGGGTTTGCTAGATCAAATAATAGATCTTCTTTTAGTTCTTCAAGAAATCTCCATACTGATTTTCATAGCAATTGTCTTGATTTACATCCTTACCAATTGTATAAGCATTTTATTTCCTTTGCATCAGTGCAAGCATCTTTTAGATTTTTTGATGTTTTAATAATGGCCATTCTGACAGCTGCACAGTGGCATTGCATGTGGTATTAATTGACATTTCCCTGATATGATTTGTGATGTTGAACATTTTTTCATATTCATATGTTTGTTGGCCATTTGTATATCTTATTGTGAGAGTTGTCTGTTCATGTCATTTGCCCACTTTTTAATGGAGTTATTTGTTTTTTTTCTTGCTGACTTGTATGAGTTATTTAGTCATCCTCAATGTTCTGATGACTTTAAAAATCCATTGCTCCATCTGAGAATTATTTCCTAAGCTCCAAGCACTTATTTAAATATTCGTGAAATAATACATGAACATTTTCACTTGAAACTCAACATTCATAGATGAGGATAATCTTTCCACTCAGGGTAAGCACAAATTTAACAGAGCACACAGAACACCCACAAAAATGAAAACGTACATACATATATAATGAAAAAATATATATGTATATAAATGAAACAAATCAATCCCAATGGAACAGAATAGAGAATTCAGATAAAAACCCAAATACCTACAATCAACAGATCTTTGACAAAGCAGACAAAACATACACTGGAGAAAGGACACTCTATTCAATGAATGGTACCAGGAAAATTGAATCACCACATAAAAATAAATGAAAATTGATCCCTATCTCTCCCCATATATAAAATTAACTTCTAATAATTAAAAACTTAAATGTCAGGCCTGAAACCATAAAAATTCTAGAAAAAAATCTATTAAAAGAAACTCTTCTAGACATCAACATGGAAATAAGTTTATGACCAGAACCCTGAAAGAAAATGGAACAAAAAAATGAATAAGTAGTTGGCACTTAATTTAAAAAAAAAAAAAACAACTTCTGCACTGCAAAAGGAATAATAAATACAACAAGAAAGCCACTTACAAAATGGAAGAATATGTGAAAGCTATGCATCTGACAAAGGACTCGCATCCAGAATCTACAGACCACTTCACCCAACAACTATGGGCTTTCTACACATCAGCATATGGAGCATACTCCAAGATCCATTACATTCTTGTACAAAATCAAGCATAAGCAAATTTCAAATGCTCAAAATAATGCCATGCATCTTGTTGGATCACAGTAGAAAAAAAAATAAACATAGCCACCAACAAGCTTCTGCCAAAACACATAAAGAATGGACACTAAACAACATGCAGCTGAATGACTTCTGGGTCAACAGAGAAATCAAGATAGAAATAAAAAGATTCCTGAAAACAAAGACACATCTTACAAGAATCTCTAAGATGCTGCAAAAACAGTGCTAAGAAGAAAATACATAGCATTGCCCTCACAAATCAAGAAAACAGAAAGATCACAAGTAAACAGCCTAATGTCACAACTAAAGAAGATGTACAGGCAAGATCACCTAAATCCTAATTTCAATGGAAGAATCCAGATCACCAAGAAAAAGTCACAAGTGCAGGACATACAAGAAACAAAAAATATTATAGAAAAAAATCAGCAAGACCAAAAACTGGTTCTTTACAAGTATAAATAAGACTGATGGACCCTGGCCAGTTTGACTAAAAAATAAGAGGAAGAAAGCCCAGATAAAAACAATTAGAAACACAAGATGTGACATCACAAGTGATCCTGAAGAAGTCAAAAGATCATCAGAGGTTACTATGAAAACCTGTATGCAAATAAACTAGAAAACCTAAAGGAAATGGAGCACTTTCTGACATCACACAATCTCCCAAGTGTGAAACAAGAAGAAATCGAAACTCTAAACAGGCCAATAACAATCCAGGAAATCAACTCAGTCATAAAAAAAAAATCTACCTCCTCCAAAAAAAAAAAAAATCTGCCCCAAAAAAGCTCTGGACTCAATGGCTTCCCAGCTGAATTCACAAGACATGCAAGGAGGACCTGATACTAATCTTATTGAAAACACAGCAGACAATCAAGAAAGATTGCTTCTCAACTCATTTTATGAAGCAGACATTATACTGACAACCAAATCTGGTAAAGACAGAGCAAGGAAAGAGAATTGTAGGTCAATCTTCTTGATGGACATAGATGCAAACTTGAAGCAAGATTCTAGCAAATCAGATCCAACAACACAAGTCAAGATCATCCACTATGACCACCAGATGGGCTTCATTTAGGGATACAGAGCTGATTCCGTATTCAAAAGACCATAAATGTAATTCAGTTCATCAATAACTGTAAAACCAAGAACCACATGATTATATCATTAAACACAGAAAAAGCATTCAGCAAAATCCAGCATCCCTTCTTGATAAAAAGTTATTAAGGACCTAGGCATAGAAGGAAGAGTCCTCAAAACAGTATGAGCCATCTGTGATCAACCCCCAGCCAACATTTTGTTCCATGAACAGAAATTAGAAGCATTCTCCCTAAGAAGGACAACAAGACAAGGATGCCTCCTCTTCCTCCTGCACAACATAGTATTGGAAGACCTAGCCAGAGCAATCAGGCAAGAGAAGGAAGTCAGTATTAACTAAATAGGAAAAGAGGGAGTCAAGCTATCCCTCTTTGTGGTTGATATGATTCTATATATTGAAAACCCTAGACAGTCTGGCAAAACCTCCTCACACTGATAATCAACTTTGGTAAAGTTTCAAGGTACAAGATTAATGTACAAAAGACAGTTGTATTTCTATATACCACCAACAAGCATAAGCAGACAGAATACCAAATAAAAAGCGCAATTCCATTCACAATAGCCACAAAGAAAAAGAAATACCTTGGCATCCACCAAACAAGAGAAGTAAAAGATCTTCTTAATGAGAAATACAAAATGTTGCTCAAAGAAATCAAGGACAATACAAACAAATGGAAAAACATTTCATGCTCATGGACTGGAATAATCAATGTTGTCAAGATATCCATTGTACTCAAGACAATCTACAGATTCCATGCAAGACCCATCAAATTACCAAGGTCATTTTTCTCATACTTGGAAATGACAACACAGAAATTTATACGGAAACAAAAAGAGCACAAATAACCAAAATAATTCTCAACAAGAGGAAGAAAGTGGAGATAACACACCTCCAGACTTTAACTTTACTACAAAACTACAGTAACCAAAACAGCCTGCTATTGGCACAAAAATAGGTTCATAGACCAATGGAACAGGACAGAGATTCCAGAAGCAAAAACTCAGCCTCTCAGCTAACTCATCTATGACAGTGCCACCAATAATAACCACTGGAGAAAGGAGACTATATTTAGTAAATGGTGCTGGGAAAACTGGCTGACCATATGCAGAAGAATGAAACTGGACCCCTACTTCTCACCCTATACAAAAATTAACTCCAAATAAATCAAAGACCTAAATATAAAGCCTCAAAATATAAGAATCCTAGAAAAAACATAGAAAACACTTATGCACATTGAAATAGGCAACGAATTCTTGACCTAAACCCCAAAAGTGATTGTTATAAAAGCTAAGATGGACGAGTGGAACCTTATCAAACTGAAAAGTTATTGTACAGCAAAAGAAACCATTGAGAGAGTGGAGAGACAACTCACAGAATGGAAAAAAATATATTTGCTAGTTATGTATCTGAAAAAGTCCTAACATCCTGGATCAGCAAGAACTTCAAACAAGCTGAAAGGAAAAAATAGCAAATAACCCTATTAAAAAGCTAGCAAAGGACACAAATGGACACTTTTTAAAAGAAGATATACAAGTAGTCAACAGATACATGAAAAATGCTCAGCCTCACTAATTGTCAGAAAATTTCAAATCGAAACTACAGTGAGAGACCACCTAACTCCAGTAAGGATGGTCATCATTAATAGATCCCAAAACAACAGATGCTGGCATGGGTGCAGAGAAAAGGGTATGTTTCTGTGTTGTTGATGGGAGTGCTAGCTAATCTGTATGGAAAACAGTGTGGCAATTCCTTAAAGAACTAAAAATTGACCTTCCATATGATTCAACAATCCCTTTCCTGGAAATATACCTGGAGGAACATAAATCATTTTTCAAAAAGGACAACGGCATACGCATGTTTATTGCTGCACTATTCAAAATGGCAAAAACATGGAACCAACCCTACGGCCTATCAAAAGTGGACTTGGTAAAGAAAATATAGTGCATATAAATGATGGAGTATTCTGCAGCCATAATGAAGGACAAAATCATGGACTTTGCAACAAATTGGATGAAGTTGGAGACCATCATACTCAGTGATCTATTACAAAAACAAAGAACTGAATACCGCATATTCTCACTCTTAAATGGGATCTGAACATTAATCACATTAGGGAGAGATTGGCAGTCCCTGGTACTGCCAGGAGAGGGAGGGGAAGGGGAAGGCGACACATAACAGCTCAAAGTGTGTTTGATCCCAAACCAGGGAAAGTGAGGGCCAGTTAGAGACCTAGACTTCACCTGCATGCAGCCTACTTGTTTAGGTTTACTTGTACCCCACATCTCTACAATAAAATAATATTTAAAAAATAAAATGTAGTGACAAGTATAAATGAACAAGAGTAGAAAAAGCTATCTTCATCAGAACACAAACACCAGACATATAATTTTAGTTTGCTAAAATTATGCTGGTTTTGTGGGAGACAAATGCCCCTTTTCCAATTTCTAAACTCAGTTGTCAAATATAGACCTATGATATATCTACTAATGGAGACTCAAACTCCTTAGAAATATATATATAAATATAAAACATTTACAACAGAGGGCTTTTTAAAAACTTCAAATGTCCTGATGAAGTTGATATATGGTTCAATTGCTTCAACAAATATGCAAATTCAATTACTCTTATATCTACATCACCTTATATATGAACAGTAAAATACAAAGAGATTCCTCTATTATTTTATTGATTGATTTTATTTGAAGTTACAAATAAAAAGTAAAAAATCTAAAGAATAAAACACATCTAAATTCATATTGCATCTTCTATCCTTTAACTTTTTGTACTGTTATAAATATAATCTCATCTGTCCTTCTAATTCCTAGAGAAAAGATAAGAAATACTATTAACCCTGTTTTAGATAAAACTTATACATTTCTTCCAAACAAATCACTAGTGTACATACTTGGATTAACACTTACTAAGCTGGATTTTTCTACTACCAAACAGATAAATAAAAGCAATTACATTTTCATATGCATTAATACTTATTTCTCTATACACACACATTAAGTTGCTGTTGTTTTTCCTTTTTTGTACCATTCAGTTCTCAACTTAACTCTATGTTTTGGATCCATTACTTTAAAAGAAAACTGATATTTAGCAAGGTGAGATATGATTTTCATAGAGCATAATTACTAAATAAACAGTTGAGAATTTCAATTTTTCTGACTGCATTTATCAATAAATTTTGATTTCATTCCTATTAGTTTCCACATACTAGTGTGGATTCTTGAAATGTATTAGTGGATAAAACAAATATCCCTGTAATGCTACAGTTTGCATTTTACTGTGCAAAATCAGACAGCAAAGAGCAAACATTAAATAAGCAAATGATAAGGTAGGTTAGAACAGGTGTTAATAAACTTTTTCTGAAAGGCTAGATTAAAAATATTTTAGATTTCATAGGCCATAAGATCTCAGTTGTAGCTACTGAACTCTGTCATTATGGTGTAAAGTAGGCACGGACACTACAAGAACAGATAAACATGGCTGTGTTTCCAATAAAACTTAATTTACAAAACAGGTAAATAGCTGGAATTAACCCATGGACTATCATTTGCCAACTCTTGTGCTAGAATTTATGTTTATTCTGTATTTTTAAGATCTGTATTTGTCTATTTGGCATCCGTTCATCATAGGGCCAAAATAACAGTCAAAGTTGTTTACATTTCCCCTGAAACCCAGCTTTTGACGGCAAGCAAAAGTCATATTACTAATCTTCCAAACAATCCCGAGAGTCCATTACCATAATCACTTCCTTAATATAATTTTCACCACCAAGCCAATATTTTCCTCTCTCTAAATCACCATGTACTAGGTACCAGATGACTAGAAACCTTGAGCTCTATCTCTTGCCTTCCTTTCCATTTTTGCAGAAAACATAATAAAGATGTTGGGCCAGGGCAGGGTGGTGGCTCACACTTGTAAATCCAGCATTTTGGGAGGTCAAGACACGAAGACCACTTAAGGCCAGTAGTTTAAGAACAGACCCCAACTCTCCAAAATATTTTAAGAAAAAATTAACTAGTCTTGGAGGCATGTGCCTGTAGCTCCAGCTTTTTTGGAGGCTGTCGAGAGCCATGATCCCACCACCGCATTGCAGCCCGAGTGGCAGGGCAAGACCTTGTAAAAAATAAAAAAGGATGGAGGGAAGGAAGGAATGAAGGAAGGAAGGAAGGAAGGAACGAAGGGAAAAAAAGGCTCCATGTCTTATTTTGCTCATACTTCTCCTTATGCCCCACTGTAGTGCTGCATGGTATAGCACTCACCTTACTCTGGGGAACTGTAACTAATGCAAGTATTTTCTCAATGGCACTGATCTCGCCAGGTCTTCACTCAGTCACTTTTATTATTAATACCTAGGCAAAAATCAGTAATGTGAAGAAAAGAAAGAATATAGCAAAATGTGTGTTTGAGTCCTTCAAGAAGCAGAAGCCAAGTCAGGAGTAGACGTGCAAGAAATCTACCAAAGATATGTTCTTGGAAGGAGAAAGAAAGAAAAAAAGAAAGGAAGGCCAGAGAAAACATCCCCACTGTGATGAAGGTCTGTTTTTTGTAAAGGAGATGAGGAAGGAAGAAGAAATGCATAGGAAGAGTTCTGACTGCACCATAGTTCTGAGAATTTTGGCATCTATGTTCATCAAAGATATTGGCCTGTAGTTCTCTGTCGGGGACCAGCTCCAGCCGGGTTCAGGGTACCCCAAAGGTGGAAACGGCATTGGCGATTGGGGGGAAGAAGAGAGAAAGAGAGAGAGAGAAAGAAAGAGACTGGACTCCAGTGTAGTGCAAAAGCGATGTGTGTTATTGGGAATTACAAAGGGTCTTTTATACACAAAGTCGGATGTGGGAGGGGCGTCCCTCACCCACCAGAAACCTTAATTCATGAAAGCTTAATCAATGATTGCCCTTAAATCCTTTTCATATGATAATCTTAAAATCCCATAACAAGCCGGGCTCGGTGGCTCAGCCTGTAATCCCGCGCCTTTGGGAGGCTGAGGTGAGTGGATTACCTGAGCCCACGGGTTCGAGACCTGCCTGGGCAGCGAGACCTCATCTCTAGACTAAATCAAAAAATTAGCCGGGCGTGGTAGTACACACCTGTAATTCCGGCTACTCGGAAGGCTGAGGAGGAAGTATCGCGGAGCCCAGCAGGTCGAGGTTGTGGTGGCCAGGAGCGGCCACTGCACTCCAGTCTAGGCGTCCGAGTGAGACTCCAACTCAAAAAAAAAAAAAAAAAATCCCATAACAAAGGATAACCTAATCCATGACTGACATATTCCATAAACCTTTTTCATCCTAAGCTGATTGATTTATGTCAAGTTAAACAATTCTATAGAAGCTTAAGTATTTACTTTACAAACAAAAGTGGCCCATCCCAGAATGTTTGGAATGTGGCCCAGTCCAAAGTTCACAGTGGGCTACCTGCAAGTAACCCAGCCGCATTCTTTCAACAAAATGGCTGTCTTCCAAAACTATATTCTATAATTTATACCTTCAATAAATCCTAAGATCATGACCCAGAAGTCTGTGACCAATACTAAGGCTCTTAAATGTGACACGAGTTTGAATTATAAGTTGTGTGAAAGCCAAAACTGCAGTTTGCGAAAGAATGGGAGCAATGGGCTTCTAAAGTTAGTTTGTGATTGTCCCGGTCTCAGAGTTTTTATGTTTTGAGCTCACAGGAGCTTAATCTGGTTAGTGCTGAGTAGAAAGGGGGAGGAAATGGGGTCAATAGCTCCCGAACGCATCCTAGTGGTCTCAGGGTCAACGGCCCTTCCTGATCCCTAATGCTCAGTGGGCCTCCGTGGCCAGCTCCCAACAGTTCTCTTTCTTTGTTGGGTCTTTACCTGGCTTGGGTATCAATGTGATGTTAGCTTCATAAAATGATTTGGGGAGGGTTCCATCTTTCCCAATTGCCTGGAATACTTTCAGTAAGATTGGTATCAGCTCCTCCTTAAATGCCTTATAGAATTCTGCTGGAAAACCATCTGGTCCAGGGCTTTTTTCTTGCAGGTAGTTTTCTTATTACATAGTCAATATTCTTGATTGTTATTGGTCTAAATGGGGGTCCCAATTTCTTCTTGTTTCAACCTAGGCAGGTTGTGTGATGTTAGAAAGTCTTCCATTTCCTTAAGGTTTTCAAGTTTGTTTCCATACACGTGTACCTAGTTACGTTAAAGAGCCCCATGACTTGGAGGAATGGACTCTCACTAAACTCCCAATATGCTTAGTCATTAACGAGGAACAGTTTATGAGAAAAATGGAGAGAACAAGAAGACAGGGGGTATTGTTGGGGATTGACTCAGAAGGGTAGTAACTGAACCATTAGTCAACTCTACACTAATCTGCCTGAGATATGGGCAGTACATTTTCATAGTCACCACTGCATTGGGGGAAGGAGCATGCAGAGGTGGCCTTGAAGGTAGAATGAGGATAAGCTGGATAAATCACACCATTAAAAATGATGGTCAGAACAGGCTGCTTATGGACTGAATGTTTGTGTTTCTCCACAGTTCATATGTTGAAATTGTAACCCCTAATCTGACGGTGTTAGGAGAAGGAGCCTTTGAGAGGTGGTTAGGAAATGTGAGTAGAAACTTTAGAAATGGAAGTAGGACCCTTATAAACGAGACCCAAGAAAGTGGCTCTCTGGCCACTTGTGCCATGTGAAGACACAGTGACAAGATGGCCATCTGTAAACCAGGAAGCAGGACCTCACCAGACACAATCTGCAGAAGCCTTCATATTAGACTTTCCAGACTCCAGAAGAATAACAAATAAATGTTCATTTTTAATCCATCCAGTCTATTGTATTTGTGTTAAAGAAACTTAAATAGACTAAGGCAAGCCTTCATTAAAAGCTGATGTATGAACAAAGATTTGAGAAGCATGAGGTTTGCCAAGCAGACATTCTAGGAAGAACATCTCTTGATAAATCCTTAGATTAAAAAAAATTGTGTGCAAGATATACCTTGCAAGGTTCAGAAATAAAAAATGCCCATGTGGCTGGAGTAAAATGAGAAAGAGAGAGAGAGAGAGAGAGAGAAATGCAAAATCAGATGTGAAGAATGGCGCTATAGAGATTTGAATCCAGCATCGTGAGGGCAAAAGTAAAGACACGACAGCTCTCATTTTCATATGGGTTAGGGAAGAAAGGATACACTTTCCTTAGGAAAAGACGTGAGTTAAATTTTTTAAACAAATAGGTAGGAGGCAGTAATGGGGAAAAAGAGGGCATGGGCTGATGAGAGAACATTGCAAGCCATGGAATCAACATGAAAAAGTACTGAGGCAAAAAACAGCCTAGTAGTAAATGAGAGATAAATACAGAGCTTTGTCAGGAGCCAAATGATGGAGAAACTTATAGGACACACTAAGGAGTTTAGGTTTATCCTTTAGTCATTTATAGAATCAGTGAAGTCAAGTAGGGAATTAAAAAAGTCAGAATTACATTATAAAAAAAATCTTTTTGGCAGTAAACAGGATACAGATAACATTGGGATTGGGTATGAGTCGCATTAAAGTGCAAAACTAAATACAGAGTTTTTTTGTTTGTTTGTTTGTCTAAGGCATTACAGTCTAGGAGAAGGACTCTATGCAAACAAATACAAAATATAAGGAAAGTACTGGTGAGTAATTCAGACAATAAGGATATAAGAACATACACATAGCCGGGCTCGGTGGCTCAGCCTGTAATCCCGTGCCTTTGGGAGGCTGAGGTGAGTGGATTGCCTGAGCCCGCGGGTTTGAGACCTGCCTGGGCAACTTGGCGAGACCTCATCTCTACAATAAATCAAAAAATCAGCCGGGCGTGGTAGCGCGCGCCTGTAATTCCGGCTACTCGGAAGGCTGAGGCGGAAGGATTGCCGGAGCCCAGCGGGTCGAGGCTGCTGTGGCCGGGAGCAGCCACTGCACTCCAGTATGGGCGACAGAATGAGACTCCAACTCAAAAAAAAAAGAACATATACATATATATTTATATTCATGCAATTTTTATACTAAGGCATGGCATTTCCAAAAAAATAGGATAGAAAACTTAATAAAAATGTTCTTTATGCTACCTTCTTAGTTAAAAAATAAATGTATACACTTATTTGAAAGTAAGAACTTAAACCATCAAGCAATTTGTCAAAATGACAGATGGATTTATGATTTAAGTTATATCAATGTAATGAAAACACTGGTTAAGATGACCAATATGGTTACTTAGAAACATAAATACTTTAAAGTCAAACAGACTGATTATATAGTGATTGCACATTTTTAGCACAGAAAATGGAACAGCATCTACATGTAGACAGAGGCAAATACTGCAAAACTGCTGCCTTTAATATATTTCTATTTACTTACTGAATCAATTTTCGTGACAGACATGGATATGTTACACAAGCATGATGTTGAACAAGCCACAAAATCTGGGCTTGAGTTGTGATTTAAATTTGGTATTCTGTATCTAAGTGTCCATATAGAAAATTAAGATTATCTAAATGATGAATGAATTTCCAAGAGCATATTTTCCTACTATGATTTGTAATCTTATATTTTTTGTCTTCTCTGTTCTTACAAAAGCATAAAATTTTAGTTTCTGGAGGAAAAAATAGAGATATTATCTAGCATGTGTTGATTCAAGTTTTCAGATTCTAGTTAAATTTTTTATTTTGATATGGTAGTTGAGGGCATGTTTTATCTTATTCCTCCCCAGATTTGCCAGTCTCTTTAATCTCCTTTTCCCCCCTTCTATCAACATCTTTGAATGTTGCTAGAATACCATTCATTCATTTATGCAACAAAATTTAATTCCTACAACGTTTCAGACACTGTTATAGGCACTAAGCGTACAATGATGAATAAACTATAAAATGATAAACTTAATATGTGATTCACATTTTTTCTTGTGACAGAGAAGAAAAATAATTATTACAAATGAGTATAAAAAATAGTTGTCAACACAACTATTTTAGAAACTTCTTATCCTTTTTCTACATCTTACTTTTGCAGTTTTTGTTTCTTACTTTATATACTTCTTTCTAGGGGATGTTATTCAAGACCAAGGCTTCAACACCTGAATAACACTTTCTCCTAGTCTGTGCTTCAAAGCACCATACCACTGTAACTAACCACCTACTGAATATTTTCCCTGGACATTCCTCAGGCAATTCAAACTTCGCCTGTTAAAAATGACATAAAATCTCTACTTTGCTCCATTTTTATCCCTCTCTCCCCCCTGACCAATTACCAGTAGCTTAATTTGGTCATTCTCTACTTATGATGGATATTATCGTTATCCTCCTATTGGTGCAAGGTAGAAATCTAGAAGTCATTTTATATCCCTTCCTTATCCCTCAATCTTTTATTTTTGTCCTTCCATCCCCAATCAGTTACTGAGTCCTTGTAATCCAACACCTCAATATTTCTATCAGTATTTTTCATTCTCACTTTTTTTAGACTCATTCTCATTATATCCTCACATCGCATTTTTGCAAAACATCCAAACTTATACTCAGTAAGTAGTCCTAAATGGTAATTTTTAATAACCAGACTTTACCAACTTGACCTCTTTTCAAAACTCCCAATAGTTTTGCATTGCTCACAGACTAAAAAGTTCATCTCCTCACAGACTGTCACGTAGTCCCAAATTTTTAGCTCTATCCATGCCCATTCTCATTTTCTGCCACTCCATACCTTAGAGTTTACTCCTAAGCAATATTGAAAGCTTTGTGTATTCTTATATGCATTGAACTACTTTTTACCTGGAAGGACCCCACCTTTCTTCTGACAGAGTGCTTCAACCTCTCTTTCAGAATCACTGGAAATGTCATTTTGGTCTTTATACTTTCTTTAACTCCTTTCTATCTAAGTTTGAGATAGTCTTTGGTGTGTTCTACTCCCCAGCCCCACCCCAGTTTCTAAAGCATCTAGCCAATAACTGTGATTATACTGTGCTGTAATATATACTTTGTATAAACATGCTTTGACAACAAATGATTTAATTCTTTCCTACAAAGCTTAACTTTTTAAAAAAAGATACATATTATAAGAAACAAAACTAATTGTTGAACAAATAAATACAATCTTTACAGTGGTTTGGTTAATTTGCATGAAGAAACAATTTCTAGTATTCTTGTCATTAAATAATTCATGTCAGGACTCAGCAGAGTAGCATCAACTTATATCCTCATAACACATAGTAGACACTCAGTAAGTCTCTGATGTTAATAGTAAGAGTCTGTCCTCTTATATCTATTAAGTGTGCAAGTTTTGGTTAGTCATTATGATTTTCTAATTTCAGTTTCCTCACTTATAAAGTGGAGAAAATCACACTTGCCATGCTGACTTCAAATGACTATTGTAAGATACAAATGAAATGATATACACAAAAATATTTAGAAAATTGTACAACTCTCTGAACTGGATACAAAATTGGTATATATGCACAATGGAATATTATGCAACCATAAAGAAGGACAAACATACGGACTTTGCAGAAACTTGGATGGATTTAGAGTCTATCATTCTCAGTGATTTATCACAGAAACAAAGAACAGGATACCATATGTGCTCACTCATAAGTGGACCTTAAACAATTATCACAATAGTTTAAGAAAGGGATTGGCAGTAATGGGAAACTGTCAGGGAATGGGGGGTGGTATTGGCCATTGAGGGAAACTACTGTCGGGGGGGTGGAGACTCCTCATCAACAAGGGTACCTGCATAATGAACATTTGTATATCTAACCCTGAATTGTGCCCCACCTATTTAAAATAAAAAATTTAAAAGTTAAAAGAAAAGAAATTAAAGTTAAAAGAAAAATGTTATATGCTTTATTTAAAACATCCTGCTATTGATACATTTGTCTTTAAAGACAACTCTGTCTAAAATATTGTGGCATTATTAATTCACAGCCCTTTGCAGTGCTTCCAGAAAGATCTAATTTCTTTGATGTTACAAATCGATACCTTAGGACAGTTTCAATAAAAAATCTTTTCTACTAGAATTAAAAATTATATAAAATAAGATCTCATCTTGTAAAGTTGACAGAGCATCCCTCCCAAATAAAGCAGAGCCTTTTTTTGTGCCATAAACTTATATTACTATATCTTAATGAGGGCCAATTAATTGAGAGCATGTAATGTTTGAATGCTTTAATTGTTGATTATTTACTTTATATGAGATATTCCTTCTAAGTCCCTTTAATCAATGAAAATTATTCTGAAGGCTACTGAATGTTTATTTCAAATTTTGTATACACACACATCTGTAATGCACACATACCTGTAATAGCAGTTTGTTAAAGATAATGACTTTTATCATTTATTATGCCTAAACTTACTGGTATTTATTAGCATAAATGTCAACTAAAATGAAATATATTACACTGAATGCCAATTACGGTTTGATTAAATATTTCTAATTTATTTAAATTATTTTTAGTTATAACCTTCTTAAATCCTATATTTTGTTCTATTATTTAAGTGGAAGTTTGAAAAACTTAGGCTCCAAAAGATGAGACAGTGAATTAAAAGCTGGAATTTTAATTAAAGCTCCCAAGTCTTCTAACCTACCAAGTCTCTGAATAAAATTTTCTAAACCATGACCTATAGGTTCTTTTTGAAATCTAGTATCTTCAAAATAATACTATCTTTATGTATCCATCTAATTAGAAATGTCAGTTAGTAAAAATACTTTATATTATGCCATCAACTGCAAATTTATTGCGGTGTTATATTTCAATAACCTAAACCAAGCAAAGATTTTGCCTGCACAGAAGTGGCCTTGCCTGTCATGATAAGCAACTGAAAAATACACATAAGCTGTATGAACCCAGCAGAATCCATCTGGTAAACCATCTGTGTTAGAACTCAAAAAAATTACACCCCATCTGTTGTTTCATTTTTGCTAAGATTGCCAACCTTGTCTTCACTCCATTATCTATTTTCCTTCCCCGTGGACCTCATATCTGCATTTGCTTTTATTCCCCATAGGTATCATATATCTAATTTCCAAAGCACTCCTCTCATTTTTAAATGAAATTAATTAATGCATTTAATTTATGCAACTAAGATGTTTCTTAGGAAATAAGATAGCCAAAAAATTTTCACTAATATTATAGTGTTGTTATGAAATAAGTGCTTTATCATAAACACCAATTTCTGCTGGGTTAAGCCTACATAGATAAATCTTCACCAAACAACTAATTTCGATCTCAATATAATGTTTAAATAAAATTTTTATCTGAGTATCTCTATCTCTTCTACTCTAGTCTCCATTCCTCTACATAATATTGCTTTCTAAAATCTTCCTGTTGTCTGTTTTCCTCCAATCAGCATCCATCAATGGCTTTCCATTTCTCCCACAAAAATTTCTTTAAGATTATAGGTCAAGTTCTTACTTCTTCACCAAAGATTTCTTGACTGCACCTGTGACCATTGTAGGCAAACCTCTAGCATTTGTTCCATCTTCTTCTATCATCTACGTCATTGTTCTTGCCATTCCATTTAGTTCTTTTTAAACTATTTTCTTTTTGCACATATTTTATCTACAAACAGATATACTTCTAGAGAACAAGTACAATGTCACTATCTATTTTTCTCTTTAACATGTATACCAATCACTCTGAATTCTGCTCACTTAAAATGCTTTTTTTAAACAATATGCATACTTACATAAATAATATATTCTGATCCTGTAACCATGACAATAAATATTTAAGAATGATGATTTCTTTGAGAAACTTCAAAATATCTATCTGTTGACCTATTATACAACAGGAACAGTCTTAGTGAGAGTGACTCACTTTTCTTGAACTCTGGTCAGAGAACAAACACCTGCCGCATTTTTCCTGAACTTCTTGAAATGATAGCAAGATCAGAACACCTCCTCAGAGACAGCCATTGTTCAGCTCCTTAAGAAGTAAAACTATATACATCAAGAGTTTTCCAGGCATAAGACATATTTCCATGATGTCAGACCACGTGATGCCAAAGATCTTAATAAAAATATGTAACTGTTGGCCTCTATGTTTGCATGTGTATCTTTTATTTGTATCTAAAACAGTATGTTTTTGTTTCTATATCTGCTTACAGAGTATAAGTGTATTGATAGTAATATTTGTATATCTAGTCAAAACCAATGTAGATTCTGTCTACACTGAATACATAATTATTTGTAAAAGTGTATTATGAAATAGGATGGAAACAGAACGTAAAAGCACAGCACTGAAGAGTGCAGACCTTTGTAAGTAGAATAAAACCCATTTATCCAAAGAACTGAAGGAAATACACATATTCAAATGGAAAATGAATCAGTAGTTTTGTGCTTCATTGTGAAACAGTACACAAATAATATTCAAAATTTGCATATGCTTGGGAATTAAGAAGAAACACAAAAGTAGTTACAGCAAAATTAAAAACTTTAAAAATAGCAGGAACTATTAAATCATATGCAGGAACTATTAAATCATATACATTAACTCTTGCCAAGATCACCTGTTTAGAGGGGCCTTCCCTGACACCTTATCTAAAATAGCATTACCTGTCACTTTCTGGTAAATTATCCTTATTATTCGTCACTACAGCACCTTGAGTTTCTATATTAAGTTGTTTATTGGGCCGGGCTCAGTGGCTCAGCCTGTAATCCCGTGCTTTGGGAGGCCGAGGTAAGTGGATTGCCTGAGCCAGCGGGTTCCACCTGGCCAACTTGGCGAGACCTCGTCCCTACAATAAATCAAAAAATCAGCCGGGCATGGTAGCGCACGCCTGTAGTTCCGGCTACTTGGAAGGCTGAGGCGGAAGGATCGCTGGAGCCCAGCAGGTTGAGGCTGCGGTGACCGGGAGTGGCCACTGCACTCCAGTCTGGGCGACAGAGTGAGACTCCAACTAAAAAAAACAAAAACAACCCCCCCCAAAACAGTTGTCTATCAGTCTACTGGCTTCCTCCTCCTCCAGAGTATAAACTTTCTGAGAGTTTAAGTAGAACTATTTTTGTTCCTTATTGTGTTAATGCCCAGCTCATAGCAAACACTCAGTCCATCTATTTTTATTTAATGAATGAGTGTCAAGTGTCTCTGAGGGTGTTTGAAGTTTTTTTCTATATGAAGGAACATCCCAATCCTGTATTCTGAATTCAATTCATACTTCTAAGGATTCAATAGCTCTACACCTAATTTGTCTTTTGCTTGAAACTATTAAAATAATTTATAAAATAATTATTGAAATAATCTCAAGCCATGTGAATATTATTCACATATTCTGGTCTTCCGAGAAAAGTGAGTAAACAGCATCAACATAATTGACATCACTCATTGTGTTTATCGCCAGTATATTACAAAAATTAAGATATCTTCAGTGTCCTGTCAGGTAATTTTCTAAACTTCCAGGAGTGTGTTGCACATGTTTTTCATGGGCCATTCCTTCTTGTGGCCATCCTATGGAATCTTCCTTTAGGCTGTACCCCCTAATTCCAGTCCACAGTGATATTTCTGCAGCTTGTTTCTTTCAAAAGCAAAAGCCATGTCCTGATGTCCACCAGTGGGGTCACTAATCATGCTGGAGTTTACCAAAGGAGACAAGGCCCCTCTTATTAGACCCCACCAAAGGATACACTCCTGCACCAGTCCTCAGGGTTTCTGCCAACGGGTTGTTTCCTCTTTTTATTCCAGTGGAGCTACCAATCCTCAGTATTGAACGTATTGTTTGTCCTGTGTTATTGCAGAAATCAATGATTTTCCTTCCTAATGTGTTAGCAGCTACTGGTAATGACATACCTGAAATATGCTCAGGTTCTCAAGCAGATAATACTAGAAGGAACAAAGGTAGCTTTTATTTGAAACTCACTTTTTCTTTCTCATGGACTTGCCTGTGGACTTGGGTATATATGCATGGCAGCTGGTTTGAGGGATTAAGGAAGGGGGAGCTGTGACCTTTTATCTCTGATGCTGACCCACCATCCTTGAAACAAAACTCTGTATCACAATATCCTTAGTACAAGTTCTTTCCTGTGAGGCACCTGTTTGCTCACATAAATCTTAGGGTGACTGTAACTTTGTCTCAAGCTGGGATGCCTGCTACAGAAAGTGCAGTGACTGAGCAACACATTGAATCATCAATGAATTTTAAAGACTTTTGAGTGAGGTTCAGTAGAAAGGGTAAACATGAAAGCACAGTAGCTAGCAGCCTTCTCAGGAGGAACAATATTCAAAGACTCTTTGATGAAAACCAGGTGATTTTTTAAAAAATTTTTTTTCATACTTGGAGTGATAGAGTATAGCAAGTACTTCCTCTATATCTGCAATCCATCCAAGGTAGACATGCAGCAGCAATAAGCTGTGGCCCAGGACTGTAATATATGGCATATTGGGGGAGGCAGAGTATGAGCTGTTTTCTTTTTTCTTTTTTTTTTTTTTTTTTGAGTGGGAGTCTCACTCTGTTACCCAGACTGGAGTGCAGTGGCTGCTCCCGGTCACCGCAGCCTCCACCTGCTGGGCTCCGGCGATCCTTCCACCTCAGCCTTCCGAGTAGCCGGAATTACAGGCGCGCCACCATGCCCAGCTAATTTTTTGATTTATTGTAGAGATGAGATCTCGCCTGCCCAGGCGGGTCTCGAACCCGCAGGATTACAGGCTGAGCCACCGAGCCCAGCTTGAGCTGTTTTCTTTACTGAAGGAATTATTATAACAGGTCTAGTTTGTCAGGTCACAAATTCATAAAACCTGGCACCTGTAGGAGTGAAATTTGTATTATTGGAAGAGATATGCAGTGTATCCAAAAATAATAAAACCAACAGAGAATTCAACAGACTTAGAATTTGGTGTCATGGCACATTCAAGCTGCACGATGGTACCCCCTATTGCTTTGAGGCATCTGACAACCCACCAGGGATTGGATTAAGGACTTCCAAGGAAATGTTGGATTCTTCCCCAAAGACCTTGTTGGAGGAAAGAACCAAAGTATTTGTCTCACTCTTTTGTTTTAGTGTAATTCAGAGACATTTGTAGCATACTAGAACTATTTAATTTTTCTAAAAAAAAAATGAACATTCACAAACAAAATATTATATGTAAATATAACATGTATCTTTTTATGCATGTAAAGTCATTTCTAAAAATTTATTCTCTTTTAGCTCTTCTCAGAATGGGTCTTGATATTTTCTCAGCCAAGTAAAGTCACCTTCTCATTCTTGTTTCTCAACAAAAACTAAATCACAGAATTGAAAGTTGCATTTTTATTCAACGTTATTTGTATGCCAAGTGGAAGGGAGTTATTTCTAGATTTTTAGGGTAGGTAAATTGAAAATTGAAATTAGACAGAAGATGTCACAGGAAATATATGACATTTAAAAACCTACAAAAACACACTTGCAGATTTGTAGGGTCACCCATATTCTCACAGTTAAAAGTGGAAAATTGACTATTAAACTGATGCTCTAAAAAAGCACTCAATATATCTAGGGTGCTGTATTTTGTAGTTTATTTGGAAGTACTTTTAGAGTTATTTCCAATGCTTTAATGGGATATAAAAGCATAAGCCTGTCAGGGAATTGTAGTGCAATGCTATATAATTGGTAGATGGATCAGCATTGTCAATGACTTTATTTGAACTTTATTGATTCACCTTATATAAGGTGATACTCTGGTCCACATAATGTATTTAGCTGTCAAGTCGTAGTAGCTCTCAAACAACCAGACTTCACACTAAATCTTTCTCATGGTTTGAGGGAGAGTAAAAATGTGGTGGAAGAGGTAACTGCAGTAATTATAGGGTCATTAATTCATATCTAGCTGTCTCTCTACAGTGCTCTGGTTCCTAGACATTTCCTTAAGTAGATTCCTGGATCCTTTCAGAAAATGCCATAGATCATCCAACTCTATCCCGATCTCATTTCCAATTAAGTGTTCGAAGTCAAGACGTTGGATAAAGTACATAATATACTGTTTGGTGGTTTATTATGTGTCAAGCTACATGGATACAACAGTGATTTACAAATTGAACTGCACATGAGGAGGTTATAGTATGGTGAGAAAAAGACACACAAGCACATAACTCTAAGGCAACATAAAATTCAGTAAGAGTGGCAATAACAAAATGAAAAGAGTGGGGACAGTAATTTTTTTTAAAATGAAGAGCTCTGAGATAAACTCTAAGCAAAGTTCCCAGCACACAGCACATGTTCAGTAAAGATTAGATATTATTATTATTATTAATACATGCAATTATATAAGTGGTTTATGCTTATATGATACCTGGATAGCAGAGATCAATCCATTAAAAGCAATATTTTTGTCTATTAAAGATTTCAGAAATGGTTGCTTAAACAAAATCATCTCTTGTTGCTCTCATGTACTGAATAAAGGCATTTATACAAAGAAAGAAGTAACAATTTTCATTTATATATCACTCTACTAATTTGCAAATCTATATACTGTGTATTTTCACCATACCATTAATTCTATTAGTTCATCCTAAAAAATATAAAGCAGCCAAATCAAGAGGTAGAACATATATTCTTTAAATGATTTCCTATTTTAGAAAAACTTGAAGATTTTTTCCTCCATAAATTTATGAAAGTCCATGTGTAGCCTACAAAATGCTAGCCAAGGTTTCTCCCAAACAACAAAACATTCAGAGTTCTGACATGTTCAAGCATTTTGAACCTAATACACTCTTACTAGTTTAATATTTTCTTCTATTTAATAAAATGTCCTTTTGCCATCGAACTTGTATGCCTTGTATATAGGATATGGGTTGATAACTATTTATTAATCATATTATATCAACTTGAGATGAACATTTTTTTCCAAAAGAAAAATTAGTTCCACACTCACAATACTACTTCCTTAGTCTAAATAAAAGTTTTCTGCAGACAACCATCTGGAAAGGCAAGGAAGTGTGCTTGTCTAAGCAATGGTTTTGTTCACTGTGAAGGGCACTCTTACACAAAGAAAACCAAGTTGTAAGATGAGAACAGGGCTGAAGTAGTTAAAGACTTTGAGGTATCCTAATGAAAAACATTCCTTTTTTTTCCCTGCCTGATTCTGAACAAAATGAGAAATAAGAAAAGAAATAAGGCATTTACACCTGAATTGTTATTATTGTCCTTACTGACAAAGGCTAACTGAAGAATGTAGTTCAGTCACCAGTCAGATAGGGCTGTAAATTAAAACAGAGTAAGGATCCTATCCCAGGTGGAGATAATATAGGGATGGAATGTACTTAGTGACTTAAAAACACGATACTGAATAAACATTGGTCTGCTTTTTCATGATGACCACTCATCAGCAATTCTAAACTGTTAAGGATATGGGATCCTTCCTTTCTCTGGGTAGACCATTTCTCACTCCTTCATCTTCATATGCCATGGACAGCAGGCTAACTTACTGACTTAGTCAAAGGTAATCACAGATGAGGGCACAAAGATTTGGCCTCAAATGGAATAGAAAGAAATTTTTGCTTCCCAAGAAAAGAGGAAACTAAATTGGGTATGCCATGGACTTTCTTTCCCAATTTACCAACCATATACATTGTTGATTTCTTATGAGGCAAAAGAAATTTTAAAAGGACAGAAATATTAAAATATTCAAGATTCCTAATCATAGAGAAAAGCATCAGAAGTGGGGGAAAAATTATCTTTGGAGAAGAAACAGACACATAATAAGAGAAGATGGAGAGAGATTAAAACAAAATATGTAGCTTGAAAATAAATGATTCACAAATATATGAATACTGTTTGGCTTTTTTTTATTTTAAAGAGGAATAAAAAGTATTAAAATTTGAGATATCTAATAAAATGGTCTATGGCAAATGGAAAGATTAAAAAGCCCATTGGTATATTTAAGATTATTAGTAAAAATAATTCAATGACTCCTATTTTAGAAAGAAGATTGATAAGTAAACAGAATCTCAGAGTCTAGAATCAGTAAGGTTTTTTTTCTTCTCCTCTGTGTAAAAATTAGTATTAAAAATGCTAGCTAAATTTCAACATTTGCCTTTGCCAATGATAATCTCTATACTTTATTAGTGGTATGTAAAAAACATGGTTCTTTTAGTTACACTAATTCTAGTTTTTTATCTTTGAAAGAGTATTTGGGGTTTTGAAATCTCCATTTTCCATCTATTCACCTTAAAAACAAACTAACATGTATTTGTCCAGCATATACCTTAATACATTATTTAATATGGCAATATTTTAAAATTTGAAATATACTTTATGTAATTTTAGTGTTGTAACTTGTGCAATTTAACATGTTTTTAGGACTAGTTTTCAGTTTACTAACATAGAGTCATAGGTTTTTCTGTAGAATTGGAAACTATAATCTGCTATCTTGAGATCATTACAGCTTTGAAATAAAAATCTTAATTCATTTGAGGTTTTTATAAGCTCTATAATAAATATAGGCTTCATTAATACATATTTTTTGGTATATTTGAAATCATGAGATAAAAATATTTTAAGGCAGAAGAATCAGGAGAATAGTATAGCCCGGAAATAAATGTTTGAGAACAGGTTTATTGCACTCATAGCTGTTAGAGTGAATGTAAATCAACATAGAAGTAGACAAGAGACAGAACGTTAGGCCCCTCTGACATTAAAGGATCAGGGTGGGGAAACCAGAAAAAAGAAGAAGCAACAGGTGAGGCAATTGGACAATCTGATACTTAGGGGAAGAAGAGATGAGAGAGTAATTAACCAATATGTCATATGCTGCTGTTTTCTATTAAGATGAAGACCAAAAAATGGCATTATATTTATCAGCATAATAGCCATTGGTAAAATTCACAAAACTTGTTTAGGAAGGAGACAGATGACAAAGTTAAGTAGGCTTAAAAGAGTTTAGAATGAAAGAGATGTATGAATAAATATCGGCAACTCTTTCAAAGAATTTGCTGCAAACATAAGAAATATGAAGAAATAGCTGGAAGAAAAATGAGAATCAAGAGTTTTTTAATGGAAAAAATAATACCTTGTATGTTCGTTAATAGGATTGATTCAGAAGAAAGGAAAGAAAGGATGAAGCTGAAAAGAAGAGAATCACTGGAAGATGAACCTTGAGTTGGCTACAGTAGATTATAATGAGTAAACAAATTGAATGATTCAGTTGAGATTGAATCAAGGAGAATTCTTTCACCATCCAAGTTAATGCATACAGATGATAGTAAACAAATACATAGAAATGTGGAGATTCGCTGACATTTTTTTTCTTTAGTGTTTTCAATTCTTTAGCCAAGTAAGAAGCTAAGTTTATCAGCTGAGACTGTGAATAAGAAAGATGTTAAGTATGAGGAAGAAAGTGTCTAATAGTTTTCTAGAAGAGGAGGTGGATAAGAGTGGAAAGTGAGTGGATAAGAGATACAGACAGGGTTAAAAACATAATTGAGATCAATGGTAATAAAAGTAAATGAAAGGTCATCACATTTGAGGAACTTAAGAATATAGAAGTTCTCCTAAAGACATTTTTAGTCAGTGGGGGTATTGGTCTCATGGCAGAAACTCCCTTATTTAAGGAGAAATCATAGAGAAAGAAAGGGAAACAATTAGAATTTGTTACATGCTCAGAAACTATGTTGGGACCACGGTAGTATCATCACTATGGCCACTTCTGTTATTTTGGAACTCTAGGAATGCACCAGGCGCTAGGTTTTATATTTTTTTACTTTATATAAACTTCACAAAAACCTTACAAAATAAAAATGAATATATTTGCTTTCAGATGAAGAAACTAACATTTAGAGGGGTTTAGTAATTTGTCTAACCCTCAAGTTTTCAATGCATGGGGGAAAGATCTAAGTCTAGGCAGTTACACACTCTCTGACTTCCCGAGAACTTCCTGAAGAATATAGTTTCATAAATAGCATCTTTCAGACACTCACTAAGAATCAGATTCCTGCAATTTAATTAGCATAAAGCTACCTAGAACCTTCTTATTCTAACGTAATATTTTGGTTTTTGAATTCTAAAAACATCCTGTCTATTTTGTAGAGATATACTTCCTTCAATTTAATAGTAATTTTTCCATTTACAGTTTCAAATATTACTACTGAATAACTTGAGGAATAAGTCCATATTTAGAGATGTCTAAAGAACTTTCTTCATATTCCCTATTTGTAGAAATCTTTCCAAGCTGAAGATCCCAAGTCTCTCTTCCCTTCCCATTTGTCTACTCTTTGTAATATTTGCTAATAACCTAATATTCTCTCATTTATTTTTGCTGATCTTTAAACCTGTAGTTTATTCCTTTCATTCCTGATGTCTTACAGGTCCTTTCATGAATATCAATCGCATGTTTCCTGCTACAACTCTTGGAACTAACAGCATGCAATTCCTTTACCTGCTGTCACTGATTCTTTTCTCATTATCACCAGGTAGGGCATAGCTCATACCCTCACTTCAAATAAGCCAGCTAGCATACTAGCTGTCTCATATGCAAACATTTGACATTTGTTTTAAGCAGTAATTTATTCAAATCTACTTTATGTCAAGTAGTTGGCATGCTTAGATAAAATTATATGCTTCAAGATTACCAAACCAATGATATTATAACTGATCAAAGTCAAAAGATGAGAAAGTCACCTTGGAACTGTACTTACAATGGAGCTTATGTACGAAGTTCATCATCTGAAATCAAAATCAACAAACAAACCCAACCATTTACAGTTAATATCATTTTAGAGATGGATATAAAGCTTATAATAAATCTATACACAGAAGTGACTTTTCCAATCATTAACTAATCATTTTTAGATGAACTTAAGAATGACTTAAATTGTGAGCTAAATAATATTTAAAATGTGTGCCTTTATTACTTGAACTAAAGTTAGTGTGGTCAGCTGCACATGTTATGTAAGCACATGGAAATTGAGTCTCATTAAAAGAAAGGCAGATTAGTGTCTTGCCGCTTACATCTATTTCACCATAGTTCATTAAATGGAATAACAAGCAGGATCACATGCATTCTATTAATTATTATAGCTCTTTTGAAAAATAATAGGTTATTCATTCATTTATTTTAACCAAGAGCCAAACTAAATTCACCTATGTTAAATGCACATATGATGTATTGTACTTTAGTAGTATATCTCTGAGCACTTATGAAACTTAAATAGAGAGAAATCTTGGACCTCAGTCACCTTTAACTGTCAGAAAGACTAGAGTTCTGTTTCTAGATTCAAACTTTGTTAGACGTTCACATTTACTCAATTTTGGCTTCAAGACGATATCTGATTTGATTGCTTCCCGAGACTTGTATAAATGTATCTTATAAATTCTGAAGTGTTCTACAGTTCCAGAAGTATTGTCTTGTTCTTGTAATATTGGTGCAATATTATCAGAAAGCAGTTGTTTCTTTGCCTTTCTGCATAGGTATAAGGGATATTATGAAAGGTACAGAGATCATCCCTGCAAAATGTAGAGAATTGCTTAGGGTCCTGGTGGTCAGAGTAGGAGTAAAAATATTGTGTCATGTGTAAAAGTTAATTATGTTTGAATATGTGGTCATGGAGTTAGCAGAAATGTTTAATCGGTCAGTTTAAAACATTTCCTAATCCCAGTCACCTTTTTATCCTTTATACCACTATTTAATCGGAAAGGGCAAGCATGTCAACAAAGGACATCACCACAATCAATGATTCCCATGAAATGCTTGCTGTCACACCAACTGCCCAACCCAGTATTACTCCATTGGCAAGTCCTTCTCCAAAGAAAAATGAAAACATAAATATTGGATTTAATTTAGACATCAGTCTTTTCTAACATGTCGGTTATGAATTGTAGAAGGCAAATTATATGACTTTCCCAAAAGAAAGTCGGTTTTCAAGTTTTCAGTAAAGCTGTCCACCTCAGCATTGATTCAGGTTAAATAAAACAAGCTATTTTTTATCACAAATAATATTTTCTCCTAGAAAATAATTCCATAAGACAAAAGAAAAAATATGAATTAAATCCAACTGATAATTTATGTAGTAAGCATGGAAATTTTTTCCTACAATCTTTTCCTATTTGCTTAAGCCTTCTTCAATGATTCTTAGATTCTTCCAGCATTTTCTCCGCAGCTTGCCCTAAAAAAAGATATAAAATTTATTCATATCAAGTTGCAAGTGATTGAGAAGTTTTTTTTTTAAATTTTGCTATTAAATTGTATTAACCCTAAAGTATAATGCTAAAGAAATGAATATCTAAAGCCCAAATTTTAGGTACTACAGATTTACTTTCTGCTGTGCTAGCAAAACACTAATCCTTGTCAAGTGATGCTTGCCAAAGCTAATCTACTAGAGGGAGTATTTACCATGGCAAACACATACAGCAAATCAGTAAAATAAATAAATAAACATATTTTAAATGTTATAATAATTAATACAATGCATGTCACTCTGCCTGCCAGTAACACTTGGTGGTTGCACATGTTTACTGATATTGAATATTTTGAAGTAAAAATAATTTGATAAATAATGGAATGCACAACCTATATCACATCAATCACAGATCTGTCCTTTAATGCTTTGATTAAGTGAAGAAGATGGGTTTTCAGAAAATCAGTGTAATGTCATTTATTATACTTGGATAAGTTTAGTGGCAAAATATTTATTGCCCCTAACCAGGCTCATTTTGCAAATTTTCTTCTCAGTATCGCTATTCTGACTGCCAACATGGGTGCTAATTAGCATCAACTTTGCTGGTAATATTTTTCTTCTCTTGGGGACTGAGTACAGCTGTTCACTAGGAGCAGAAATAAGAGCACCCCCTGATTTTTATGGACCAGTGGACTGTGGTAATTGATTTTAGTCATAGCTAATCCTAGCTAGTTTAGAACTCCATAACTGACTATATATCCTATTAGTGATGCCATTAACCATCAAGCTTGCCTAAGGTGACAAGGAAAACAACTCAATAGCACCAAACTCAGTCACCGTGGAAAATAAACTCACCTACTGTGGAGTGACAGGATTCACTTGGGAGCTAGGTGCCTCTAACTGAATAAATTTTCAAGAAGCTCTCTTTAAGCACTTAATGAAATGGGTTTTTTTTATGACTTTCATTTAAAAATACATTATAAAAGCCACTTGGCTCTCCTTTGCCGTTGCCAAGTTGTGAATGCCTGATTGCCAGGCCCACAGCAGAGCGATAACTAATTTAATATATTACAAAGATGCATTTTTCATTTCAGTTAATGGCAGCAAGTGTCTAGGTTTGAAACTTATTCATCACAGAAGACATGCAATATTAGCTCCTCAATTTACCACAGACGAAAGCATCTAACAAAACACCGGTGTCTGCTAAGATAGATAAAAGTTTATTTTTAATGTTAAAATGCAAATTTAAATTTTATGGGGGAAAGGAAAGAATGATTTGGGGTATACAAATTACTAACTTTTTCTAAGAAATTTCTACTTGCGTAAATTTCCATCAAATCAAACAAATCAACACCCTCGGTGTCTTCCCCAAAGACCACCCACAAACGTTCCATTTTTCCAAGAATCCATAATTTAGTTTAGGACTTTGGAAATCTCTTAATTCACTTTTTTGCCTACTTTTCCACACTTTGTCTATCCCTGGAAACTGATATTTCTCGCTCAAAAACATCCAATTTGGTTTATTCCCTACGGTCCCTTTTCTTTTCATTTCACCTCTGTATTACAGCAGCAAGCTTGTGATTAGATGACTTGCTTTTATTACAGTGATTCCCTACCTTGGATCAACCTGGAAATTTTTTTTAAATGCGAATATCTGAGTTTCATCTAAAGGGATACTGATTTAATGTTGTGATTTCAGTGATGAGTGATGCAGCCCACACATGGAGGACTTTTAAAATTTCCCTATATAAGTTGAACATCCAGTCATGGCCGAGAGCCACTGCATCTCATTTTTCTTCACTATTGCCATCAGAATAATATTGCCTCAGGACCCTCATCTGATAAATGCCTGCTTAAAAAATAAAAAGAAAAAACTACATCCCTAAGTACCTAATCGTATTTTCACCTGTACCATCCTCATTTGTTCCCCTTGAGACAGATTTATGTATGAATATTCTTAGATTGACTTGTATGTTGAACCTGGGCTAATTGAAACACTGAAATTAGCCCAAATGTCCTTCAACAGATTGAGTGGTCAAACAGTGCTACATCCATACCATGGAACACTCTTCAACAATAAAAAGAAATAGATTATTGATACCTATAACAAGTTAGATGCATCATCAAGAAGTTATACTTGAGTGAAAAAAGTCAAAAGGTTCTATACTGCAAAATTCAATTGCATAACAGTTTTGATGTGACAAAATTTTAGAAATGGAAGATAGATCAGTGGTTGCCAGTGTTTAGAGAGATCAGTTGGAAGGCAGGGAGAAAGTTGAGCATAGTTATAAAGAGGTAAAACAAGGTAGATACCCTCGTGATGTTGTGTTCAATATCTTGGCTGTGGTGACGAATATACAAGCCCATGTAGGAGATAAAATTGCATAGACTTTCACACACACAAATATACACACACATACATATGACTAAGTATAACTGGATAATGTGAGTGATTGTATCAATGTCTTTATCCTGTAGCATGATTTTATAATTTTGTAAAATGTTACCTTTGTAAAAATTGAATAAAGGATACAGGGCCTCTCTACAACTGAATGCAAATCTACAATTATCTCAGTATAATTTTGACCTAACATTTTCTACTCATCCTACAAGGTATAGGATCATCTGTGTATGGTATAATGTGTGCATTTTGTTTATTACTCAACATCTCCAGGTAACTGCCAAGATTAGAAACAACACATAATATGGAATCTGTTTGTTCTTGATAACATTTTTTTCATAAAGTGAGGACCCCTATGCTATTCTTGTCTTTGATAATAAATAAATCATTAATAAACTGATATCAATTGGTTAGTACTTCAAATTAAAGGAGATGAGCTTTATTTTTAAAACAATGTCAGCTAAAAACTATTGTAAAAAGGATTAGCATTTTTTAAAAATTTTTCAGTGGCACAAGTGGCAAATATCAAATACATAAACACTAAAAAAACACAATACTTAAGATTAAAGTAATATATGTCTAAAACAGAATATTTGGATTGATTTATTACTTATAATTTGATCTATGAAAAGAAACAAACAGTAGATTTCACTTTTTAAATTTTTTTTTTATTTTAAAAGTGTGGAGGTACCATTCAGGGTTAAGTATACAAATGTTCATTATGTAGGTACCCTTGTTGATGAGGTGTGCTCCCCTCCCCCGCCAGAATCCCACTATTGCCGGTTCTGTTTTCCCCCCACTTGGCAATTTCCTAGTACTGACAATCGTTTTCTTATAGTATTATGATGATTGTTCAAGATCCACTTATGAGTGAGAACATGTGATACTCAGTTCTTTGTTTCTGTGATAGATCACTCAGTTTTATAGACCCTAAGTCCACCCAAGTTGCTGTGAAGTTCATAATTTTTTCCTTCTTTATGGCTGCATGAAATTCCATCATGTATATGTACCACATTCTTTTATCCAGTCCTCTTTTGATGGGCAGCATGGTTGTTTCCATGTTTTTGCTATTGTGAACAATGTTGCAATAAACATGCGTGTGCAGGTATCTTTTTCATAGAGTGCCTTGAGTTCCTCCGTGACCACGTACAGAAGAGTAAAACAAGTCCTATGTACCCCATACACAAAGTCAACTCTAAATAAATCAAAGACCTAAACATAGAACCTCAAGCTATAAAAACCTTAGAAAATGTTGGCCGGGCTCAGTGGCTCAGCCTGTAATCCTTTGGGAGGCCGAGGTGAGTGAACTGCCTGAGCCCGCGGGTTCGAGACCCGCCTGGGCAACTTGGCAAGACCTCATCTCTACAATAAATAAAAAAAATTAGCCGGGCGTGGTAGTGCGCGCCTGTAGTTCCGGCTACTTCGAAGGCTGAGGCGGAAGGATCGCCGGAGCCCAGCAGGTCGAGGCTGCAGTGGCTGGGAGTGGCCACTGCACTCAGTCTGGGTGACAGAGTGTGACTCCAACTCAAAAAGAAAAGAAAAGAAAATGCAGGAGGCACCCTTATGGGAATTGGAACTGGTAACCAATTCCTGATCAAATCCCTGAGTGCCATGTCATTAGAGATAAGACAGACAAGTGGAACCTCATCAAACTGTTAAGCTTCTGCAAAGCCAAAAAAAAAAAAAAACGATCAAGAGAGCAGGGACACAGCCCACAGACTGGGAAAAAATATTTGTTAGTTGTATATCTGACCAACCCCCATATCTAGAATCTACAAGGAACTCAAATGTGCCAAAAAGGAAAAAACAAACAGCCACATTACAAAGTGAGCAAAAGGCATTAGTAGGCACTTCTCAAAACAAGACATACGAGCAGTCAACAGATACATGAAAAAACTATCAACCTCTGGATTGCCTGAGCCTGCGGGTTCGAGACCCGCCTGGCAACTTGGCGAGACTTCATCTCTACAATAATTCAAAAAATTAGCTGGGCGTGGTAGCCCGCGCCTGTAGTTCCAGCTACTTGGAAGGCTGAGGTGGAAGGATCCCCGGAGCCCAGCAGGTCGAGGCTGCGGTGGCCGGGAGCGGCCACTGCACTCCAGTCTGGGTGACAGAGTGAGACTCCAACTTAAAATAAAAAAAAAGAAAAGAAAAAAAAAGCTCAACCTCACTAGTCATCAAAGAAATACAAATTAAAACCACACTGAGATACCACCCAACTCCAGTCAGGATGGCCATCAGCAATAACTCAAAAAAACAACAGATGCTAGAGAGGATGCAGGGAAAAGGAAACACCTCTATACTGTTGATGGGAGTGTAAACTAGTTCAACCTCTGTGGAAAACAGTTTGGTGATTCTTAAAAGGTCTAAAAATCGACCTTCCATATGACCATTTTTTTTACAAGAAATCATTCACTTGCAATGATAGAAAGCACCTTACTGTGCTTTCACTTTCTATGTTGACATATTTATTTCCTCTGTGTATTTTTTAACTATTTATTTAATTGAAAAGCAATGTATATAGAAAAAAGTACACATACCCTAGGTATATAGCTCAGTAAACTTTTACAGGTTTAACACACCAGTGCAACTGGAACCCAATACAAGAAGCAGAATATAGCCAGCACTACAGAATATTTGCTTTCTTTCCTTGGATCAATATAAAAGTCAATCATATTATATATGATGCTTTGTAGTTGTTTTCTTTTGTTAAATTTCTGCATATTGTATCTGCTGTGCTGTATAATGTTACAATGGGTGAATTTTCACAATTTATCCATTTTGTTGTTGAGGGACATTTGAGTAGTTTTAGACTGTGGCTAATATGGATAGCACTGTTATGCACATTTTGGTAATGTTCTCTAATTAACATTTCCTGAAGGCTAATTATGATGCTTGCTCTGACTCCACATCCTCTTTTTCCTTTACAATAGTGCTAGGAAAATGATACTTTGTCACACAAACAAAAATTGTCTCTTTCTGTGGAAAATGAATAATCAAGCAGCGTCTGAAAAAAGAATTCAGAGATTTCTATTTTAGTCTCCACTCTCATAAAAGACATTTGACACCTGAGCCCTTAATTATCTTTCCTCTTTCAAGAGGCTTTATAAGACAGGCTTAAAGCATAGACATAGGAAAATCAAGCAGCGAGAATGAGCAGGTGGTTTCCTAATGGATAGTTCCTGGGACTAGATGGGAACTCAAGGAGGCTCTTCATTCCTTTATGAGGCAAGTTTAACAGGATAAATCAAGTGTTTGCTCCAAAATTCACAAACAATGAATGTATCTACTAGTGAAAATGAATATAAAAACACAGCCGATTGTTCCTTTAGATTGTATTACTTTCCTGACTTAGCATAGCCAATGCATTTGAGGGTCAACTGCAAATAGCAAGAACATAAAAAGTGTGTTTAGCATTTGCCTGCTTGATCTGTGCTAAGTACAGCAGAAAATATAAAAGATGTATGCATCTTCAAGGAAGAGAGGAAAAGATAATCTAATCAGAACAATAACTAATGTGTTTAATACCAAGTGTAGTATTTTGTACCTATGAGAAACAGCAAATCACTGTTGAATTAAATACATCATGAAATAATAATGAACAATAACACATAATATGATTTGAAGCTAAATAGTCTACCTTTTAGTAGTTTAAATCTAAGGTTCAGTAAAGGTCGACAATATCATGAAAGTCTCCTAGTATAGAGTTGACTCCCTCCCCTGCACACTCAAAATTTGCCTATAATTTGGACTTCCCAAAACCTGAACCATTAATAGCCTACTGCTGACTGGCAACCTTACTGACAACATAAACAGTTGATTAACACATATTTTGTATGCTATTTGTATTGTATACTATATTCTTGCATTAAAGTAAGCTAGAGATAAGATAATTTTATTAAGAAAATCATGGACTTTGTAGCAAATTGGATGGAGTTGGAGACTATTATACTTAGTGATCTATAACAGAAACAAAGAAGTAAATACCGCGTGTTCTCACTCATAGTGGAAGCTGAACATTAATCACAACAGCACAAAGGAGGGATTGGCAGTTGCTGGGCACTGCCAGGGGAGGGAGGAAGGGAGTGGAGCATGTAACAACACAAAGGGTACATGGTCTCAAACCAGAGGAAGTGAGGGTCAGTTGGAGGCCCAAATTTCACCTATATGCAGGCTACTTGTTTAGTCAATCCTTATTTGTACCCCACATCTCTATAATACAATGTAATTTTTTTAAAGAGAAAATCATAAGGAAGAGAACATGCATATTCTATTCATTAAGTGGAAGTAGATCATTAAAAAGGTCTTCAGCATCTGCACGTGAGTAGGCTGACAAGGAAGAGGAGGAGTTGGTCTTGCTGTATCAGGGATAACAGAGGTGAAAGAGGTGAAGGAGATGGAAGGGGAGGTAGAAAAGAAGACATATTCAATGTAAGTTTTGTTAAGAAATCTGCATATAAATGTACCTGTGCAGTTCAAGTTCATGTTGTTCAAGGGTCAACTGTATAAGGACCTAATAGAGAAAGATGAATTACAGAGACAAAGGGAAGAGGTGACAGGTGATTGAGAAAAGGTAAACTAACCCTAAACCTAACTCTAACTCTACCATTTGCTGATTGATTTTTATGCACTCTTAAGGTATGAATTAAACGACACAGGCAAGAATGAGATGCCAATGAAAAGAATCGATCTAACAATATAACTAGAGCAGAGGCTGACTACTCACTACAAAAAGAGAAAGTAAGTTTTCGGATCTATTGTATATTCTTCAGACAGTTTCCAGTATTAAGGGTTCAGGTTTCATGCTTCTTATAATCAAGTGACTTTTTACTTTGAAGTTTTATTTCAGACAAAAATCACATTTCAGAACTTCAACTTGAGGGTTTTGTCCTGTGTGATGATCTGCATTAATTTATTCACATGAATGTAGTTTATTTGAGACTTTCTTGACACTGCAACTTATTGTTTAATCAGTTAGATAGCAAAATAAAATATATAATTGTTTTAAGAATCTTCCCAACTGAATATGCATATTAATGCAATATTCAGTCCATTTAAAATTTCTGGTCACTCCATTTTTCTTCCTTTTCTAACAAATTTCATAACTGTTTTATAAAGTATACCTTTTGGAGTTTTTATTGGTGGATGTTCTGAAGTTATTCTAAGAGTTTACATGTTGTATAACCAATTATGCATTGTTTCTCAATGTAAACGTTTTGCCATGCAATCCAAGTCTAAAAAGCACTCTGGGCATAGTAAATACGTAATAAATGCTAACAGCTTGATTTAACAACCATAGACAAACTACTTTTATGTGACTAAACTTATAGGCATCACATAAATTTGTACAAACTAGAATAATGTTTGAATAAAAAGGTATCTCAATATCCTTTTAATGTTGAATTGCTATCCACACAGTCAGATTTTTCCACATATTAGTCATAGGAAAGATCCTAAACTCCATTAAATTTCTAATCCACTTGATCAAAAAGTTACAATGACCCTCTAAGTCCATCTAGCCGATCAGGATTGTTTTTTAAAAAATGCGCTCATCCATAAACTCAGATATGTGGTTATATAAATTTTAAAGTATATTTCCTCCATTTTGGAAGCTATCTGTAAAGTAAGAATATCTGTAAGAATATCACTCTTTCAATTCTCTCTGAAGATGTTTGTCTATATTTCAAACACTCTTACTGTCTCAGTTCCGACCTCTCACAGGATTTTGATCAGTGACAGGAAGTCACGGTGTAGGTAGTACAATAAAGAGTTAATCCACAGCCATCAGCATAAAATCTTTTAGTCTTATGTTAATATGTATATCCTTCCAAATATATGTCTTCAAGGCTGTTCTTTAGAACTAGGACCATTTTGCATATCACACAGTGGCTTGTACACAGCATGACTGTAATGGAGAATTGGAAAACCAAATGAAATATGTTGTTTATGTTTGAAGTTTCATATTACTAATGCAAAGGATTTCTAACAATCCCTGAAAAAAAGCATATATTTTTGAAACGGGTTGAGTTTAAAAGTAGTCATTAGAATCGACAAATATTTATAAGTTTTTGTTGTTGTTTTAACTACAAAGAAAAATGGATCAGCTTGACAATGACAGAATGCAGAGGCATCGAGGCAAATGTACTTGCAATGCAGAAAAATAAATCCTAGGGATTTAAATAAATGACATAGGAGAAAAGCAAGCAGCTTGAAAGTTCTTGGTTAGATTTTGGTCACAGTATTTTTTAAAAATGAACATACGAATTATTTTTACTCTTTTCCTCTTTAGTGTGCAAAATTAAAAGCTAAAATTGGAACTAGCAAGAGACTGTATGTTTAAGGGTCCAGTGATAAAGAGTATTCCCCTTTAATCTTTAATCTTTTCTTTTTGCCCCGCTGAGCTACATTACCACACATTATGCTTTCTTTTTTTTTTTTTTTTTTTTTTGAGTTGGAGTCTCACTCTGTCGCCCAGACTGGAGTGCAGTGGCCGCTCCCGGCCACCGCAGCCTCGACCTGCTGGGCTCCGGCAATCCTTCCGCCTCAGCCTTCCCAGTAGCCAGAATTACAAGCATGCACTACCATGCCCGGCTGATTTTTTGATTTATTGTAGAGATGAGGTCTCGCTTCCCAGGCGGGTCTCAGGCAATCCACTCACCTCAGCCTCCCCAAAGGCGCGGGATTACAGGCTGAGCCACAGAGCCGGGCTACGTTATGATTTCTTACTGTGTTTCAGCGTCATTTTTTTCTGTGTAGAAACCACAGTCCTCATGATGAAGACTTGGGTTCCTTAAATGAACTTCTATGAGTAGGGATGTGAAACAATTTCTTTAGAATCAAAATAGACCCAACCACCCAATGCTATTAAAAGTCATAGTTGAAAGCACACACTATTTGAACTTTACTTGATAACAGTGCCACAGCTAAAATTGAAAATGATTTTATATCTTACCAGCTATACTCTCAACAAGTCCCAATCTCCTTGAATTAAATGCAAAGATGTTTCACTATGTTTGACTATATTGAATGTGTAAACATTGTATATACAAACATTCATAAGTATATAACGTTATATCATATATTTAATATATTATATTAAACATGAACCTGAGGTAGTTAGGAAGTGTTTTTCTTTTTACAACTTCACTTGCCACTTAAACCTGTTTTCCAGGAATATTTATGCAAATTTTAAAAGTGTGTGTATTTGCATTTTTATAGAATTAATATAAAGATCAAAATGATTAACTAATCCTTCTATTTGATTATATACATAATTGTATTTATTGCGTACACAGATATGTTTTTCATAATGAATTACTTCTTCAACTTTGATATTAAACATGATAACATTGAGAAACTATTTTCCCTTATGATATTCAGAACTCAGCTGATAATTCAGAAGGAAAAAATTTAGAACTTAGCTTAATTTTAAATATTTTCATATTATGAATATGTGAAGAAATTTTTCTTATTAAATACCCCAATAGACATACTGCAATTTTAGGGTAAACTAAGATATTTAATAATAAGACACCTGTCTTTTGCAAATGCCTGTAAAGTGCTTTAAAATCAAAAGGAAGTTGCTCTGTAGGTGCAAAGCTACATTTTTATCAACGCAGAGTTTGCATTTCTAACATTATCATGACATTTTCTGGTAGAAAGAGTCTAATATAATTTGCCAGTGTTGTTCTAGAACTGCAACTTTGTATCATGTTTTTAAAATCATGTCAGATGATTTTCATAAGGAGTAGAAACTACCTGGGACTTTTTTTTTTTTTTCTATAGCACGTTACCTGCCAAACTGTCATGGTTTTCTCTAGCTAAAAATTAAAATGTGAGTACCAGATGTTTTTAGATTCACTTAGAGACTAACCGCCATGGAATGCAGAGGTCTTTGTTTAGCAGAGTTTCCTTTTCTATTTTAAGTTTACTTTTTACTGAAACTAACAAATTTAAGTATACTGTTCTTGATTTTTAAGTAAAGAATATTGTCAATATGACATAATTTCACAGATGAAGAAAGAAGACATATGGAACACAGTCTTTTTGAGAATTACAAGTTATCATAATATCTCAAAGGATAAGATTTACAAATTTCTGATTTAGCTACAAAGACTATATAAAAATATAAGGACATAAAACACTTTATAATGTTATGGAAAAACAAATATATGCTACATAAATATATTAGTTATATAAATGGTCATTACAAGCTAATTTAAATCACTAATGTAACATTCATGCCCGGTAGTAGAATCATGTCTTCTAATTAAAATTTACATGTTTCCTGTGACAACTGTATGAGCTAAGCATGTGTAAAATGGCTAAAGTCGTTGTTAAAAATAACTTCCAATTTAGATGCTGAAGAGCACATAAGACCAAATTAGTAGTTTATTAAAGTTTTCTTAGCACCTTCTCATAGCCACCAGCCTAGTAGTTTCAGATATAATCTTAAGGATCAAGCATATTTGGGGGCTAATTATTTGACAATTTTGTTTTGTTTTGTTTATAATTCTGGTTGTGTGTGTCTTTTTTTTAAAAAAAAGACATTCTTATTTGAAACAAAATTAGTAATGCATATTACATAACACGTATAGTATACTCCCATTAATATAAAATATTTATGTTGATTGATTGGTCAATTTGTTCCTCCCTTTTAAAAAATACATATATATATTATAAGAAGAGAAGATATCACTATACTAGTAGTTTATACTAGTAGTTCTATACTAGTAGTTTCTAAATGCTGTTACTACTTATTTTTCAGTACTGTTTAATGTTTAGTCATTGGTTTTACAAATAGTGATAATCATTGTACTAAATTTTACCTTAAATTAGTTGCCATGTTTTTATTTTGACTACTGCATTTCATGTAGGTATTTGTCTGGTATACTGTTTTCTGCTTTTTCTTTCCACCTTTTGTTTTATACATCACTCATATAAAAAAGATGATGATATTAGATGTCATATCCACACCCCAGTTGAGTAGAATCTGCTCACTTTCCCACATTCCCTGGAACAAATAGACACATGAGATAAAATTTCATAAAATAAACTGGTAATAAGATTTTTTTCTTATGAAAATATAAATCATTATACAGAAATAATAAAAATGCTTCTTTGTGATATTAATTTTGGTTCAATAAAGTGAAGATTTACAAATATTTGCTTTTGAGGATCAAAGTCCTACCTTCCCTAAAATGGCTTTTCTAGCTTTTTCATGATCTTCTGAAATCAAAGTGCATTAATTGCTTTTTATTTCATATTCATGTTTTTAGTACTTGCATACAAATATGTTATTTTTATGATGATTATATATATAAATAGTTTATATTATTTGGCTGTTTAAATTATCTTTTTTTATAAGCGAAGAAGTTTTGTCTTTTATAGTCATATTTATATTGATTTTAATAGACAAATTTATGTTGATTGCTACAATTTTTTCTTTTTAATACATTTTTTATTTTATTTTTATTGTATTGTATGGATTCTATTTTTATAGTTTTTATTTTCTAGAATCCTTTAGAAAACGTTTTAGTTCATCGTTTGTCCTATCTTAAAACACTTAAGTTTTAAAATATTCTATTTTTACTTTGAATTTTCAATTATATATTTATATGTTTTATATACATGTACAAACACACACACACATTGACATGTGTGTTTGTTTATATGTGTAGGTGCATTCCACATATGTCATTCACAGATTCTGTGTTGGCATGTTTATATTTGCTTATGTTCTTATTAGACAATTTTTTCCTTAGTTTATTCATGCTGCTATCACAAACACTCTCTCTCTCTCTCTCTCTCCCTCTCCCTCTCTCTCTCTCTCTCTCTCTCTCTCTCTCTCTCTCTCTGTCTCAAATTCAGGGACTTATAAACAACAGAAACTTACTTTTCACAGTTCTGAATTCTGTGGGGAGTCCAAGATCAAGAAACTGAGAGACTCAGTGTCTGATGAGATCCCACTGTCTTGTGTCTGGACCATCAGACTCCTTCTTGTTGTAATCTCACATGGCAGAAAGGGCATGAATGATCTCTCTGGGGTCTTTTTTATATGGGCACCACTTCTTTTCATGAGGACTCTACCTTTATGACCTAATCACCTCCCAAAGCCCCGTCTTCTAATATTATCATCTTGGGAGTTAAGATTTCAATATAAGAATTAGGATAGTGTGAACATATTATATCATAGAGTCTGTCTTATCTGTGAGTCAGTAAATTAACTGAGTCAACAAATTCCCTGTCCATTTTTATGTGTGTATGTTTTGTTTGCTAACGTCTGTGTGTACATTGACTATGTAGCATTCCTACTCTAAATTCTAAATCCTATTTCTAGCATGCTTTACCCAGTATTCTTCTATTCAGTAATAATGATTTCTTTCTGCTATCCTCATATCCAGGATCCCTTAAAGTTTATGAATGAAATTCTGCAATTTTTAACATAATCTTCTCCCAGGCCTTTTTTTCCTCCCCCCTTCTCTTGCAGACTTCTGTAGAAAAGTATTTGACCCAAAACAATGGTGCCAATAGCATCTCACCCACCTATGTCTTTTCAGTGTTTTTCTGAAATCTGAGGTTTCAGACTAGATGCCCCAAAATTAGCTAAATATAACCATTGGGTAATACCCTTTTCCAGTCTTGCTGAATAGTACCTAATACATAGAAATCAATAATCTTTCAATCTTTATATGTGGTAAATACTCTAGTATTTGAGCCCAGCAATAGGTGGTGGAGAATGTATATTACCATTTTGCTATTTTATCCTAATAACATCTGTTTTGAGAAGCAAAATAACCTTTTCATCAGCTAGACACCAGGAATTCTTACTCTCAATTTGTCTACCTTAAATTTTAGTTTTCTTCTTAACTTTTGATATTAAGTTGTTTTGGGGTTATTCGTTTTTGTTTTATTTTGTTATAATGTTATTACTGCAAGTGTTCATTTTTAATGCAACAGCTTACATCTGAGATGCTATTTTAAAGATACTATTTTGAACCAGAAATAAACAAAAATATTAAAAATTACTTTCTACATTAGTTTTTTCTTTCTCTTTTTGAGATTTTGTTTCCCTTCATTCACTGACTTTGGATAACTATTCTTATCCCAGAAGTCCATATAGCAGTTACAGAAAGATAAGTTAAGAACTTTTTATGCTGGAATGATTACAACTGTATACTGCAGGACGCCTTTAGAGCAACCATACCAAACCAAACAAACAAAAAATACAAAGAAAAACAAGTCAGACTAACCAACGAACAAACAAATAGATGAATGTATTTGGGGAGAAGATATTGAGGTATGATTCAGAGAGAAAGTCATTTTATATCAACTCAAATCAAGGACTTAATTCTGAGGGAAAAAGCCACAAGTCCTAACTGATTTCAATTGATTCAGTTCAGTTCATCAGATAAGAAAATTGCATAAAGGTTTGCAGTTAAATTCCTGGGCAGTAGGCACTTGCCTGAATTGCACATCTGCCTGAAGAACACTCTGTGTTGATGATGCTTCTGAGAAATCCATAGGGAAAAGAAAACAGATGGACATGATTTCAGATGTTCTAGAATTGATCCTAGCCAGGAGTGTCACAGATATCATAACTAAATCTCCTCCTCAATGTTTTAATCAAATGTACTTCTGGCGGCATGGAGTTTTCTTTTCCACAATATCATACAATGTGTGCTAGGTTGATAAGAGAGAAACGTGCAAAGATAAATTCTGAAGAGGAAAATATTCTTTGATTTGTTTTATATTTAGATAGATTACCTCTATGTCTTCTGCATGGCCACTTTTTAATATAAATAATGCTGTCAAACAAGTAAGATGGAAAGGATTAATTAATCAGTATCTCCTGGGGGGGTTTAGCCAAAAGGTTAATGAAAAGGCCAAGCACTGTCGTTTCCACAATGTGGTCTGATTGTGGTGATAATGGGACTAAGAAGAAAAACGTTAAAAGGGAGACATTCCCATGAGTTTGCATTGTTAATATAACTGTTGACAGCAGAGAAAAGTTTACATATCTGGATAAGACACCTGGCTAAAAAAATAAAAGCTAGCTGTATCATAGACTGATATTTATGACTAAGTTAAATTGTCATTGCCAGAATGATTGTCATTCTACAGTGATATTGAATGTCTATTCACCACAGCTCCAAGAAAAATGCATGTGAATTGTAAAGTTCTCTAGAATACATGAAAGCATTTGTAGCTTTTCAGTGGATGTAAAAATAACAATGGCCTATATACTAAAATAACAGCTTTGGTTACCTTTAGTTATTTACAGGAAAAGTCTACAACCACCTTATTATCACAGAGTTTATAGTGTCTTAATGTTCACTAATGAACAGATAAATCTACACATACGTAAAACTATATGAAAGAAAATACTGCATTAAACAGACTCTGGAATGTCACTTATCAAAATCTTTAATCAGACAACTCAGAGTGGTCTTTAAGGTTTTATAAAGTATTCTGTCAAAGTAGATGAATAGAATGCATTGATTTAATATGTGTGTGTGCATATATGTATACATAGATATATCCCTACATAGATACAAAGGATGCCAAAAATGTATACACATTTTAAGAAAGAGAAAAACTCTATTAAAACTGTAGTACTAGGCCAGGCTCAGTGGCTTAGTCTGTAATCCCAGCGCTTTGGGAGGCTAAGGCGAGTGGATTGCCTGAGCCCACAGGTTCGAGACGAGCCCAGGCAACTTGGCGAGACCTTGTCTCTACAATAAAATAAAAAGTAGCCAGGGGTGGTAGCATGTGCCTGTAGTTCCAGCTACTTGGAAGGCTGAGGCAGAAGGATCACTGGAGCCCAGCAGGTCGATGGTGGGGTGGCCGTGAGCGTGCATGCCGGTGCACTCTAGCATGGGTAAAAGAATGAGACTCCAACTCAAAAAAAACCAAAAAACAAAACTGTACTACTCAATATATACTGATAACAAAAGCTGAATGCAAGTCACGTGTGACTTCTGCAATTATGAGGTGCTCAAAGTGGTTACTATCATTTTCTAAACACATATTATGATAAACTAAAAATAATACATAGATAATGTCTCTTATAATGTGCATACATCTTTTGCACCTCCAATATATCCACACAGAGAGTTGCATAACCACTGAATGTAGAATAAAAAATAATTTCCAAGAACAAATTAAACATGTTGATGTTACAACATCAAACAGGCTATATTTTTAACCATAATTTATTAAAATCAGATATTAAAAGTAAAAGGAGAAATGAAAATGTTGTTATATTTAGAAATTAACAAAAAGAACACCACAGAAGTAAAATCATAGACCTAAATGTAAAACACAAAACTGTAAATTTTTTAAAGGTAACAAAAATAAACTAGGTGACCTAGAGTCTGGTGACAACTTTTAGACAGAAAAAAAGCACGATGAATACAAGATAAAATTGGTAAGCTAGATTTTATTGAAACTAAAAACTCCTTAGTGAAAGACAAGAATAAAAAACAGAATCCACAGAGTAGGAGAAAATATTTACAAAACATATATCCGATAAAGGGCTTGCTTCTTAAATATGCACAGAACTCTCAAAACTCAACAATAAAAAATAATTTAAAATTGGACAAAAGTTCTAAACCAGTACCTTACCAAAGATGTACAGATGATAAATAAACATATGAAAATTTATTGGCTGGGCATGATGGCTGACATCTGTAATCCCAGCACTTTGGGAGGGTGAGGTGGGAAGACTGCTTGAGCCCAGGAGTCAAACTCGATTGTGTCACTGTGCTTCAGCGTGGGTGACAGAATGAGATCCTGATCAAAATAAAGAAAAATAAAACTTTTCAACATCATATGTCATTAGGAAATCGCAAACTAAAACAATGATATACCACTATACACCTATCAAAATGCCTAAAATCAAAAACACTAACAACAACAAATGCTGTTGGCAAGGATGTGAGGCAACAAGGATTCTTATCCTGGCTGGTGCAAATGCAATATGGCAGTCACTCTGGAAGACAATTAGCCAGTTTCTTACAAAAGTAAACATTGCTGTACCACATGATCCAGAAATCACACGTCTAGGGATTTATCCAAATGACTTGGAAGGTAATATCCACCCAAAACCTGCACATAAATGTTTATAGAAGAACTATTCATATGCCAAAACGTAGAAATAACCAATATATTTTCAATGAGCAAATGTATTAAAATCTCTGTAATGTGATTAACTTTTGACTGCCAACTTGGAGGATATTTTTGGATGAGACTAATATTTAAATGGGTGATTTCTAACTAAAGCTGATTACCCTCCATATTGCAAGTGGACTTCATCTAATCAACTGAAGGCCTGAATAGAGCAAAAAAGACTGGCTTCTACAAGCAAGAGGAAAGCTTTTGGGCTTCTTCTGCATGATCAGATCTCCTAGGTCTTAAGCTTGTGGGCCCAAACTGCAGATCTTGAAGACCAGTGGCCTGGGGACATTTGGGCAGAAAACTTTAGGACTCTGAGTAACTGAAATATTCAAGAAGTAACTGAGGTAGATATTGTTTTTGAATATTATTGATAAGCAAAACCCCTTGATTCTGTCTTAGTCCATTCATGCTGCTGTAAGAAATTACCGAAATCTGGGTTATTTACAAACAGTAGAGTTTATTTCCTCATGTTCAGGAGACTAAGTCAAAATCATGGTGCCAGCAATTGATAAGGCTTTGCTCTCTGCTTCCAAGATTGGACCTGTTGCTGTGGCCTGCAGAGGAGATGACCCACCACATGACATAATAGTTAAAAGATAAAAGGGGCTAGGACACTTTAACTTCTTTTTTTATTATTATAAAGATGTGGGGTTCAATTCGGGGTTAGATATACAAACGATGATTATGCAGGTACCCTTGTTGATGAGGGTTGTCCCTCCCTCTCCTAGCAGTTTCCCTCAACTGCCAATCCCACCCCGCTTCCCCTGACAGTTTTCCACGACTGCCAAGCCCTTTCTTTTAGTATGATAATTGTTCAAGGTTCGCTTATGAGTAGGAACGTATGGTAATCCATTATTTGTTTCTGTGATAGATCACTGAGTATGATTGACTCCAAATCCAACCATATTGCTGCTAAGTCTATATGTTTGTCCTTTATGGCTGCATAATATTCACTGTGTATATATATCACATTTTTTTTTTGATCCAGTCCAGCTTTGATGGGAAACATGGTTGGTTCCATGTTTTTGCTATTGTGAATAGAGCTACAGCAAACATACATCTGCAGGTATCCTTTTTGTAGAATGATGTGAGTTCCTCCGGGTATATTTCCAGTAGGGGAATTGCTGGGTCATATGGAAGGTCAATTTCTAGTTCTGTCAGAAATTGCCACACTGTCTTCCAAAGAGGTTGCCTTCCCACTAGCAGTGTAGAAGCGTTCCTTTTTCTCTGCATCCCTGCCAGCATCTGTTGTTGTTTGTTCTGTTAATGATGGCTATTCTTACTGGGGTTAGGTGGCATCTCAATGTGGTTTTGATTTGCATTTCTCGATGAGTGAGGCTGAACACTTTTTCATGTGTCTGTTGGCAGCTCATATATCTTCTTTCGAGAAGTGTCTACTCATGTCTTTTGCCCACTTTTTAACGGGGCTGTTTTTTTTTCCTTTCAGCGTGTTTGAGTTCCATATAGATCCTGGAGGTTAGGCCTTTGTCAGATATACAGTTGGCAGATATTTGTTTCCCATTCTGTGGGCTGTCTCCCTGCTCTTTTGATGATTTCATTTGCTTTGCAGAAGCTCATTAGTTTGATGAGGTCCCACTTGTCTATCTTATTTCTTCAGGTGTGGGCATTTAGGGTTCTGAATAGGAATTGGTTGCCATTAAATTTCCATAAGGGTATCTCCTGCATTTTCTAAGATTCACATAGTTTGAGATTTTACATTTAGATCTTTGATCCATTTAGAGTTAATTTTTGTGTATGGTGATAGATAAGGGTACTGATCAATTTTCTGCATGTGATCAACCAGTTTTCCCAGCACCATTTACTGAATAGGTTCTCCTTTCCCCACTGGTTGTTGCTGGAGGCTATATCAAAGATGAGTTGGTTGGGAAATTGAGGTTTTATTTCTGGAATCTTTATCTGCTCCACTGGTCTATGTGCCTGTTCTTGTACCAATACCAGACTGTTTTGATTACTGCAGCCTTATGGCAAAGTTTGAAGTCTGGAAGTATGATATTTCCTGCTGTGTTTCTTTTACTAAGGATTGTTTTAGCTATTCATGGTAGTTTGTTTCCATATGAATTTCTGTATCATCATTTTCAGGTCTTGGAAGAATGATGTTGGTAACTTAATGGGTATTGAGTTGAATCTGTAGATTGCCTTTGATAGAATGCACATTTTATCAATGTTGATTCTTCCTATCTATGAACATGGAATATTTTTCCTTTTGTTTGTGTCTTCTTGGATTCCTTTGAGCAGTGTTTTGTAGTTCTTGTTGTAAAGATCTTTCACTTCTCTGGTTAAGGAAGGTGCCAAGGTATTTCCTTTTTCTTTCTTTCTTTCTTTCTTTCTTTCTTTCTTTCTTTCTTTCTTTCTTTCTTTCTTTCTTTCTTTCTGTCTTTCTTGTGACTATTGTGAATGGCATTGTGCTTTTAATTTGGCTCTCTGCCTGCCTGTTATTGGTGTATAAGACTGCAACAGCCTTTTCCACATTTATTTCATACCCTGAGACTTTGTCAAAGTCCTTGATCAATACAAACAGATTTTTGGCAGATTCTCTTGGATTTTCAAGGCGTAGGATCATATCATCAGCAAAGAGGGATAACTTGACTTCCTCTTTTCTTATTTGGATACCCCTGATTTCCTTCTCTTGTCTAATTGCCCGAGGTAGGACTTCCAATGCAATGTTGAACAAGAGGGGTGAAAGTGGGCAACCTTGTCTTGTTCCAGTTTTTAGGGGGAAATGTTTCCAGTTTCTGACCATTTAGCTATATGTTAGTGGTGGGTTTATCGTAGACTGCACTTACTATTTTGAGGTATGTTCCTTCTATACCTAGGTTTTTGAGAATTTTTATCAAGAAAGGATGCTGGATTTTATTAAAAGCTTTTTCTGCATCTAATGATATAATCATATGGTTCTTGTTTTTACATCTGTTGCTGTATTCAATTACCTTTATGGTCTTGTGAATGTCGAACCAGCCCTGCAACCTGAGGATGAAGCCTACTTGGTCATGGTGGATGTTTTTTGAGATGCGTTTTTGGATCCGATTTGTTAGAATCTTGTTGAGAATTTTTGCATCTATGTTCATGAGGGATATTGGCCTGTAGTTCACTTTTTTTTGTTGCTGGATCTTTACCCGGTTTGGGAATCAGTGTGATGTTAGCTTTGTAAAATGATTTGGGGAGAATTCCATCTTTCTTAATTGCCTCAACAGCATTGGTATCAGCTCCTTCTTGTACATTTTGTAGTATTCTGCTGGAAAGTCATCCAGTCCAGGGTTTTTTTTTTTTTTTTTTTTTTTTTTTTTTGTAGGTAGTTTTTGTATGACAGAGTCAATTTCCTGGGTTGTTATTGATCTATTTAGTGTCTCAATGTCTTCTTGTTTCAACCCAGGGAGGTTGTGTGATGTCAGAAAGTCCTCATTTAATTTAGGTTATCAAGTTTGTTTCCATACAGGTGTACATAGTAATCTCTGATAAACTTTTATATTTCTTTGGGGTCAGTTGTGATTTGATCTTTTGTATTTCTGATTGCGTTTATTTGGGCTTTTTCTCTTTTTCTTGTTCATTCTGGCTAGGGGTCCATCAATCTTATTAATTTTTCAAAGAAGCAGCTTTTTATTTTGTTGATGTTTTCTATGATATTTTGATCTTCTATGTCCCATATTTGGGCTCTTATTCTATAATTTGGATTCTTCTGCTAAAGTTGGGGTTTTGGTGGTCTTCTCTTTCCAGGTATGTTAGGTGATTTATTGGGCTCTCCATTGTGATCTTTCAGTTTTCTTGATGTGCCCATAGAGATATTAATTCCCTTCTTAGAACTGATTTCATAATATTCCATAGGTTTTGACAAGCTGTTTCTTCATTTTCTTTTTTTTTTTTTTAAGTTGGAGTCTCACTCGGTCACCCAGACTGGAGTGCAGTGGCCGCTCCCAGCCACTGCAGCCTCGCCTGCTGGGCTCTGGCAATCCTTCTGCCTCAGCCTTCCGAGTAGCTGGAATTACAGGCATGCTACCACGCCCGGCTGATTTTTTGATTTATTGTAGAGATGAGGTCTTGGTGCCCAGGCGGGTCTCGAACCCACCGGCTCAGGCAATCCACTCGCCTCAGCCTCCCAAAGGCACGGGATTACAAGCTGAGCCACCGAGCCCGGCTTGTTTCTTCATTTTCATTTGTTTCCAGGAATTGTTTAATTTCTGCTTTGATTTCATTGTTGACCCAATAGTTGTTCAGCATCATGCTGTTTAGTGTGCATGTCTTTGTGGGCTTTGGGGAAATATTGTTGGTGCTGATATTTATTTTTATTCCACTGTGGTCTAAGAATGTGCATGGCAAGATTTCAACCTTATGGAATTTGTTAATGCTTGACAAATGACCAAGGATGTGATCAATCTTGGAGTATATTCCATGTGGTGATGAGTAGAGTGTATATTCTGTGGTTGTTGGATGGAATAATCTGTAGGTATCTATTCAGTTTATTTGGTTGAGTGTCTAGATAAGGTTCTCGATCTCCTTATTCATTTTTTGCCTCCATGATGTATCTAGGGTTGTTAGTGGGGTATACAAGTCCCCTGCTATAATAGTTTTAGAGTCAATATCTTTTTTTTAGTTTAACTAGTAGATGCTTTATAAATGCTGGTTCTATTGTATTGTGTGCATATATGTTTAGGATGGTTATTGAGTTGAATCTGTAGATTGCCTTTGATAGGATGGACATTTTATCAGTGTTGATTCTTCCTATCCATGAGCATGGAATATTTTTCCTTTTGTTTCTGTCTTCTTGGATTCCTTTGAGCAGTGTTTTGTAGTTCTCATTGTAAAGGTCTTTCACTTCTCTGGTTAGGAAGGTATTATTGATGGATTGAACCTTTTATCATTATGTAGTGTCCTTTTGCATCTTTTTTAATTTTTCGTAGTTTAAAGTTTGTTTTGTCTGATATTAAGACAGCAACTCCTCCCTTCTTTTGTGATCCATTTGCCTGGAAACTCATTTTTCATCTTTAACTTTGAGTCTGTGCATCCCTTAAAGTGAGATGAGTCTCCTGAATGCAGTAAATAATTGGGTCATGGCTGCTTATCCAGTCTGCCATTCTGTGTCTTTCCAGTGGTGCATTTAGTTCATTCACATTCACACTGAATGTGATTGCTTATTGCTGCCATGAGGTTCTTATAAAGTTTTTTCTTTGTTTGCTGGTTTTCCTTTGGCTTTGGGGTTAATGTATGTGTGTGTTTTCAAGTTTCTTATTGTGCTGTATTCTCTGTTGATTCTGTGCTCTGCTGTTCTCTTGGGAAGTGTGTGGTCATTCTTTTTTTTTTTCTTTCTCCAGTTCTTAATACCTTTTTAAGTGTCTCCTGTACAGCTGGTCTGGAAGCTGAATAATCTCTTAGGAATTGGATGTCTGGGAAGGATTTTAATTCTCCATCACTGATGAAGCTGCGCTTGGCTGGATAGGAAATTCTTGGTTGAAAATGTTTATCTTTCAGGACTTTGAATATAGGGCTCCAGTCCCTTCTTGATTGTAGTGTTTTTGCCAATAGATCTGCTGCTATTCTGATTGGTTTTCCCTGGTAGGTAGTCTGTCTTTCTCTCTTGCTGCTTTAGGATTTTTTCTTCTGTGTCTACTTTGTGTAGGTGAATTATTCTGTATCTAGGGGTTGGTCTTCTCATTTGATGTCTTGTGGAGGTTCTCAGTATCTTTTGTGCTTTGCTGTTCACATCTCTGGTGAGATGGGAAAAGTTTTCTTGGAATACCTCCTGGAATACCTGTTCCAAGTTGTTCTCCATTTCCCTTTCTTCTTCTGGGATACCAATCAGGCATAGGTTCGGCCTCTTGATATAATCACACATCTCTTGTGGGGGTTTGTTCCTTCTTTCTGGACTTCTTTCTATGTTTTTTACAGATTGGATTAATTCCATGTTCTGGTCTTCAAGTTCTGAGATTCTTTCTTCAGCTATATTAATTCTGCTTTCCATTCTTGTCATTTTAGTATTTATTTCCTGGATGTAATTTTTTATTGCTAAAATCTCTGTTGCAAGCTCTTTCAGTGTTGCGTCTTGTCTTTTTTTTTTTTTTTTTTTTGAGTTGGAGTCTCACTCTGTCACCCAGACTGGAGTGCAGTGGCCGCTCCCAGCCACCGCAGCCTTGACCTGCTGGGCTCCGGCGATCCTTCCGCCTCAGCCTTCCGAGTAGCTGGAATTACAGGCACGTGCTACCATGCCTGGCTGTTTTTTTTTATTATTTTGATTGTAGAGATGAGGTCTCACTGCCTAGGCGGATCTCGAACCCGTGGGCTCAGACAATCCACTCACCTCAGCCTCCCAAAGGCACGGGATTACAGGTTGAGCCACCGAGCTCGGCTCACGTCTTGTCTTTCTTGAGTCTTATTCACTCTTTCCATCCTTTCCCTAATCCTTTTCACATTCTGGGGCCAGTCATTGGTGATCTCCATTGTTGGGCACCAAGGTCTGATTTTTCAGGAGTTTTGTCTTTGGTACACTTGAAATTGCCTAAGGTCTTCCTTTGGATTTTCCTCATTTGTGACAGATCTCTTGCTTTTCTGTTATTCAGTGTCAATGGGAGAGACTTTCCCTTCTGATATTTGCTCAGTCCTCTATTCTTCTCTGATCTGGGTTCTGGATTTGTTCTATTTTGAAATAAGACAGTGGATGGGATGTTTTGCTGTCTCTTGTAGTTTTGAAATTTTGAAAAAGTAGGGGATGGGGTACTAGAATTCAGGAACTATTTGCAAATTACAATGCTCACTATTGTTGTATGTGATCCCCGAGACCCATTTCCCACAATCACTCTATATGATGATGCAAAGCAGAAACCAATACAAAAAGTAATTGAACACACACACACACACACACACACACACACACACACACCACCACCACACACCAAACACATACACCCCAAAACAAACTGGTATGATAATAAAGTGAAACAAAACAAACCACAACAAAAAACCAAGAAAACTAAACTCACACACACATGCCTAGCACAAAATGAATACAGAAGAAAAACAGAAATACCAAAGGAAAAAAGAAAAAAAGTGGAATTCAGGCCCAACCCTCACACATATATTGACACACACCTTAAACTATAAAAAAAAGCAAAAATAAAAAACCCAGAAGAACAAAGGTGCAAAAACCAACAGCAACAACAAAATTGAAAGATGAACACTCAATCATTCACATACACATATAATCAGAAAGTGACAAATAAAAGAAGAAACAGAAAAAGAAAAGAAAATAAATGGGGGGTACAGATCAAGCCTTCACATACACATTCATGCACAAAGGAAAACTATTAAGAAATAGATGAACTAACAAACTGTCAAAAAAATTTTTTTAATTAAAAAAAATAGAATTTTTTTAAAAAGCCTGCCCTCTTGTGGCAGACTGTGTAATTGTTCCTCTAATCAGGTCTCTCCTGCAGAGCCACCTCTCACTCTTTCCTCAGTGTCCAAAGCAGGGAAGGAAGAGGGTTAGTGGTGTTGGGTGTGGCTGCAGTCTTCCCCTCCCACTCTCTGTATGGTGAGGGAGATCTCTTCTGGTGGGGAGGTGTGAGCTACCATGGGGGTCACTCATGGGGATGTCCCAGCCAGGCCTATCCTGGAGTGGAGTCCTACTATTGCGACTGATGTCCAGGCTCCGCCTGGGTTTGTCCCTCTCAGTCATGCCACAGCTGTGTGGGTCTGATGTTCAGAGAATTGTTGGGGAGGAGGGGGTTTGAGTCAGCTCCGGACTCACCACTGATTTTTTTTGGAGTTATTCCTTGTCCTTTTCTGGCCATATCCTTTGTCAAGTGGCTGGATCAGAATAGGGGGTGGGGCCTCTGAAACTCAGCACTCATCAGGTTCCTCCCAAGTTTGTGCTTTCAGGATATTCCCTCTGAGTTGCGATCAGTCTCTCAGTAGTTGATCCGTCAGACACTGAGATCAGGTCTGTTGCTCCGTGGTAAGTCGGAGCACTTCTCTGCCCAGCCTTCAAGATGGTGGTGGGGTGCCTCTCTTGTCCTCTTCCGTGGGTCTTTGCCTCTGGGCTCCCTCCACAGCCCCTGTTGCCAGTGCCCTGCCAGGTGCTGAAGTAGTGAAGCTAAGCCAGGAGTCGGCAGTCTCTCCTGCTGCAATGGTGAGGGAGAGCCTGGGGTGATTGTTTCTCCCTGCTGCTTTTTCACAGGAAAACTTTTGTCTGTTTTGAAAAAAATAATGGTGCTTGGCTTCTATGACCTGGGAAGTGCCAGGGATAAAATAGAGAAGCTGCAGCAGCAGCTGTTGCACCAGGGGCTTGGCTACTTGCTCACAAGCCCCCACTTAGACTGTCACTCCCAGCATTTTCTTCCCAGGGGGGGTTTGTTGATTTAAAAAAAAAGAAAAAGAAAATGGCGCTTGGCTTCTGTGTCCCGGGAATCACTAGGGTTCAAGCCAGCAGCTGTGGTACCAGCCGCTGCACCAGGAAAGCCCTGGCCACCAACTCCCTAGCCCTCACTCAGTCAGCCACTCACATGCCCACTCGCTTACCAGCACATAAACAAAATTTTCCACACACTCACTCATTCACACCGGGACTCTCATAGACTGACTGGCTCAGCCACCATCTTCCCAACCTCCAAAAACGGGAAATGGTCTATACTTCAGCTTCTTATAAAGTCACTTATCCCATCCATGATGACATAGTCTTCAAAACTTAATCACCTCCTAAAGGCCTTATCTATAAATACTATTGCATTGACCATTAAGTTTCAACATATGAGTTTTGGAGGTCACATTCAGACCATAACAGCCTCCCAGACACCTTATCCTCCAAACAGGACATAGTTAGAAGAAAGCCTGAGTGAAGCACTATGTAGACCCTTCTTTGGATCTCAGGGTGTGAGACTAGATTTTATGCATATGAAAATCACTCACTGGATCCTTCAGATACAAGGAATTAGAAGCCTTTACTGCAGCGTGAATGCATGTTTGAAAGAAAGTGGTGTTGGGTGAGAAGAGAAGAGAACAGAATGGGATTCATTGAAAAGAAATGTATTATTTAACTTTATAATATACAAGAACAACACTGTATGTTTCCAAAATGTATACCTAACTAAGGATATGTCAAACATATTAATGTGGATGTCTATTAAAGGAAAAGAATGAACTAGGAGTTGAGAGGAAAGGAAGAAAAAATAAGTCCTGAATTGAGGGGTATATTTAATTCAACTATTTACTTCCATGTTAATAAAAATAATGAAATTTAAAATAAATTAAAAACAAAAAGTTTGTAGTCTGCTTTAGACTTCTTATTACGCCTTCCACAAACCTCACCCTTCTTACCATCTCTTTTTAAGCCAGCTTCTTCTATTTGAAATATTCTTTTCCAGCCTTACCTTTGTCCGCAGAAATCTAGTTCATAGATAAGCTCTAGCAAAAACACTACTCCTATCCTATGTCCTCCCAGAAACTTACTTTGGCAATCTTGACTAATTAACAAAACTCTCTCTTTTTTTTTTTGAGTTAGAGTCTCACTCTGTTGCTTTGACTGGAGTACAGTGACATGCTCCCAGCCACCACAGTCTCAACTTGCTGGGCTCTGGTGATCCTTCTGCCTCGGCCTTCCAAGGAGCTGGAACGACAGGCGCACACTACCATGCTTGGCTAATTTGTTGTGTTTTGGGGGGGGAGATTTATTGTAGAGATGAGGTCTCACCAAGTTGCCCAGGCAGGTCTCGAACCCACGGGTTCAGGCAATCCACTCCCCTTGGACTCCCAAAGTGCTGAGATTACAGGCTAGGCCACTGAGCCCGGCTAATACTTTTACTTTTGTGACATAACAGAACACATTTTTTTATTGACACATATTGCAACATTTGATTATATATTGTTATCTATGGTTCTCTAGGTTTTATTTTTATGTGTTCTCTCAATAATGCCATATGTTCCTTAAATATACATATGCTTTTACTCTTTCCTCCCCTCTTTCCTTCCTTCCTTCTTTTCTTCTTTCCTTCCTTCCTACCTTTCTTCCCTCCTTCCTTTCCTCTCTCCCTCCTTCCCTCTCATCCCCTCATGTCTTCCTTATTTCTTCCCCTTCTACCATTTCTACTTTTTTCTTCTATCCTCTCTGCCCTCCTTCTTACTTTCTTTCCTGCAGCAAATATGTATTGAGATCAAGCAGTGCTCAAATCAATGTGCAACTTAAACATACTCACAATCTAGAGATAAACTCAGACAAGTTTAAGAAATATAATTATTGAATTTATCATGTGGTGGTATGTACACTAAAGTACATAATGTGACTATCATCACACTGTTATCTAATAATTAGTTAATATTTTACATTAATGATAGTATATCACATTAGTTAAACCAGTATCTAACAGTATTATGCCAATAATATCAATAGTAATATTAATAATATTATGTCAAGTTAATAATGAGCTTAACCAAATAAATCTTGATGTACAATTTATAAGAAATTATTGTTTACATCATCTACTCCTCTGAAGTCTTCACATTATTGCACCTTTCCATTATTGAAAACAATCAGAATTTGACTATATTTCAATTAGCCACCAAATCTCACAAAGTAATCACTAGTGGGGATTTATGTTGTTGTCAAAAATATGCAAGGAATAAATATGCCTGTAATTTTATTTCTACAACTTGCAAATATATTTTTATATTTACAGCTCAAAGTTTGCTGATTACTTACAAAGTAGGTGACAGCAATCTTAGGAAACATAAATCCTAAGTATCTCAAGGGCAAAACCAAAGCTGCATTACCAGTAATCTCCAATCAGCCTATTTCTCTCCATTTTGTAGAAGTAGTTCAAAATTTATCAGTATTAAAATATTAAAGAGGCAATTATAAGTATAAAATGAAAAACAACAGTTGGTATATTTTAGGAAAGTGTTTGCAAACATTCAATGACCAGTTTCCTTAGATAGTTCAAAACCACAATCCTTGTATAAGAAATAATTTCAGTAGAATAGAATAAACATTTCCTGATACATCCTGTGGTGATTATCTCTGACCTACTATTTGACTATTCCATTTAAGTAGCATTTCATTTATTTTTCTAATCTGTTTTTTACCACTTGCATTTCTGGGATAGCTACAAGCTTCTTCAGTGTTTCAACTAAAATGTACATGTGCATCCTTAATTCTATATGAATATCATTCTCCATTATATTCTGGATATGCAGCAATGGAAAGCACTTGCAGTATTTCCATACCCGTGTCATTCTAAGTTTTTCTCAACACATGTAGAAGATCGTTGGCATCCTAAATAACACCAATTATTCAGCATTCACATACTCATTCATTAAACAAACCAGAGCCACCTAGTTTGTGAATGTGACCTGTGCAGTTGCTCACAAAAGTCCTTTACTTGATTTAATGCTCTGTTGTTGCCATCTTGAAACTCTTAATCAATTTTTAAGAAGGAGCCATATGCCTTTTCATTCTGCTCTGAGATTCACAAATTAGGTAGCTGTCTATCAAATATTGGTAGATTGCTTAAAACTATTATAAGAAGAATAATGGAAAATTATGAAGAAATATTAATAGTAGTTATCCTTAGATGATGGTTGTCTTAGGTTGTGTGGTTATAACACAATACCTGAGACTAGATATTGCATAAACAACAGAAACATATTTCTCACAGCTTGTGAGGCTGGGAAGTCCAAGATCAAGTCCCTGGCAGGTTCAGTGTCTGGTGAAGACTCCTTTCTCATAGGTGCCACCATCCAGGTGTCCTCACATGGTAGAAGGGATGGAAAGAGCAATGGGGACAAATGCTGTGTCCTCACATGGAAGACAGAAAACTACCAAAAAGGGACTAAGTTACTTCCCCCAGCCCTTTCATAAGGAACAAATCCATTCCTAAGAACTGAGTCCCTACAACTTAGTCACTTGGCAAAAGATCTTACCACTTCATACCACCTCAAAGGGAATTGTTTCAACACCTGAATTCTGGGGGATGTTCAGATTATAACATTTTACTCCTGGCTCCCACATGTATATTTATCCTGTGTAATATACATTTGCTTCATCCCAACAGTTGCAAAAGTCTTAACTTGTTCCAGCAGCAACTCAAAAGTCCAGAATCTTATCTAAATCTGAGATATGAATGAGATGCAAGGTGCGATTCAGCCTGAGGAAGCTTGATTTCCAGTAGTGAATGTGTGAAATCAAACAAATTGTGTACTTCCAAAATAAAATTGTGGGACAGACATAAGATGGACATATACATTCAAAAAGGTAGAAAAAATGAGTAAGAGGTCCCAAACAAGTTCAAAACCCAACAAGGAAAATAACACTAAATCTTAAAGCTTGAGAATAATCTGTCCTCCGCCATATCACCCTAACACACCCAATCTCCTCTGATTTTGAGAATAATCTTTAACTCTGTGTTCTGCCATCTGACACAATGAAGTAAGGGTTGGGCCTCCAAGGCCTCCAGACAGTTATGCCCCACTGTCTTTGTCAGGAGCAACTCACACTGCCACTCTCACAGATGAGAGTTCCATGCCTGTGTCTCTCCCAGGCTACAGTTGCATGCTGGTGGTTTTACAGTTCTGGGATCCTTGGGGTAGCCACCAGATATTACCCTAATGGGTGCTCTCTTTCGTGCCTCCATCTTGATGGCTTCATTAGGCATTACCCTAGTAGGGACTCTCTGTGGGAACCCCACTCCTGCAACAGCTCTTTGCCCGCAGAGTTAGTACTGCAGGGATACCACCGAGATTTACCGCTTGTGCCTTCTAGAAAGGCAGGTGGAAACCGGACCCACCTGAGTCACAGGCGGGATGGCAGAAGAAGGATAAAGTAAAATGTAGAAAATAAAGACTTGAGTCATCTCTGGGAGGCAAATGTGGAGGCCCTGAGGGTGCTCTCAGCTTTTCCTTTGACCTAGTTTTGTCCCCCAGCCTTATTACTCTGGGTCAGTGATGGATGTGGGGGCAGCACCATTAATCTTCAAATCACCTTCAGTATCATTCTTCCACTGTCTTAAAGAATATAATCTGGCTACTCTCTAGCCATACTAATCTTTTAATCAAATGATCCCTCGGAATTTTCTCAAACGCTTCACAATCTGACTAGGCTGAGAATTTTCCAAATCTTTAAATTCTTCTTCCCTTTTGATTATAAATTTTTGCTTTAATTTATCTCTTCTCACATTTTACTGTGATCATCTAATAGAAGTGACAAAACACCCAGAGAATTTTGTTTAAAATTTCTTCTACCAAATATCCTAGCTCATTTTTCTTGGATTCTGCCTTCCACAAAGTTCTAGGACATAGACTCAATTCAGCCAAGTTCTTTGTCACTTTGTAGCAAAGACAGTTATCCTTCAGTTTCCAATAAGATATTCCTCATTTCTTTCTAATATCTCATCAGAATGTCCTTTACTGTCCGCATTTCTATGAGCATTCTTGTCACAACTTAAATTATCCATAAGAAGACTGATGCTTTCTCTACAGCTCTTCCAATTCATCACCAGAATCAACCTTATTGCTCCATTCATTGCAATCTAGGACATATCTAGTGTGAACCACTAAATTTCTATCTATTGCCCAGTTCCAAAGCTATTAAATATTTTAATACAGCAGTGCCCTACTTCTCGGATACAAACTTTTGTCTTGGTTCATTCGTACTGCTACAAAAAAATATCTGAGACTCTGTGATTTATAAACTACATAAATTTATTTTCTCACCGTTCTGGAGACTGGATAGTTCAAAATCAAGATACCATAAGGTCTGCTGTCTGGTGAAGACCCTGTTCTCTGTTTCCAAGATGACATTTTTTTCCTAAGTCTATGAATTCATGACTTAATAATGGAAGAAAGCAGAAAGGAAAAAGGTAAAAATGCTGTGTCTTCATGTGGCAGAAGAGAAGACAATGAGCTGACTTCTTCAAGACCTTTTATAAGAATCCTAATTCCATCCAGGAGAGTTCTGTTTTCATGACTTAATCACCTCATAAAGACTCCATCTTTTCACATTGTCACTTTGGCAAGTAAATTACATCACAGGTATTTTGGGAGCAAGTGACAGAATCCTATGGTTGTGTCCCCAAATATTAATAAAGTGAAATTTAATGACTAATGTGACATTATTAAGAAGTGGGACATTTAGGAGGTGATTGAGTCAAGATGCTCTCATAGATGGGATTAGGATTCTTAGTAATGCACTTGAGAGAGTGAGTTCATTGTCTTTTGCTCTTCTATCATGTACAGATACAACATTTGTTCCCTTTTTGCCCTGCACCATGTAAGGACACAGGACAAGGTACCATCTTGGACTTCCATCTTGGAAGAAAAGACCAGACCCTCCCTAGACACCAAACTTAACAGTGCCTTGATTTTAGACTTCCAGTCTCCAGATCTGTAAGGAAATAAATTTATGTTGTTTATAAATTTTCCAGTCTAAGGTATTTTTTGTAGAAGCACAAATAGACTGAAACAGTGGTATTAAGAATAATTGAATTTTTTTTACCACTGTTTTCTAATTTTTCTCAACCTTAAATATAAAGAAGGATAAAAGTCTCAGAAATTCCATGAAATTCAACAAGTAGATATTGTGAAATAGTCCTTTTAAGAAAGAAAATTTTTGTGTATAGTTTGAAAAAGATATACAGTATCTAAATAACTAAGCAGCATTTATAAGCTGCTGGGTCCAGAAAAAAAAAATTAGTTTTGAGTTCTCATAGTTAGCACATTTTATCCTGTTTCCTCTGAACACTCTCTTTTTTAGTGTATTTAATTGTATATTGTATATCTTGATTTATGACTTTTATTTACTTAATTTTAGAAACTAGACAAAAATGAAAAAGAATAAACTTGACTATTATTTGGAGAATTGCCTAGCAATTGTATAGGAAACAAAATTGGTTTGCAATAGCTGACAGATTTCATTTTTATTAACATTTTACAATAACTGTATTTTCTCCCCCCCCCAAAAATGAGACTCAGCAAGCAATTATTCGATGGTGAAGATGATGACAGTGATGATGAAGGAGGAGAAGAAGGATGATAGACATTGTTTTTTAATTCATTTTTACTTTTCGATATGACTTGAAAGTAATTTGTCTCAGTGCTAAGATATAAAACACAGTAAACAGTTTGAGACCCAGTTTTCAGTACTCTCTTCAACCTTCCCCTGAAACACTTGTACAATGAAGAAATCTAGGGAGGAAATTATATAATTTTATATTCAGTTCTAGACATAGTTCACTATCAGGATGTTTAGACAAATTGCTTTGCCATTTTCTTGAGTTATAAGAAAGAAACTAGAAAGTCAATAGAATATAGTGCTCAAAGGTCTGGTTCTGGGCTGTTGAGGTCAAATCCATAGTCAACATCTTTTGGCAAATAACCTATACCTCTCTGAGATTCAGTTTCCTCAGCTACAAGATTGAAATTATAATAATAGACTTGCCTGAACTAAAGCATGTAAGAAAGTTAGAGTAATTCCTGTGACATTGCAAAACTCTTTAAAAATGTGACCAATTATTATGTTTGCCATTTTAAACCATTTTAATTTTTTAAGTTACACAAACTCATCTCCTAATCAAAACTTCAGGATAAAAGATAGAAAAATATGTAAATAATTAAGCTTGTGACAAAAGGGACAAAGTGTGTCCAATAATATTATGATATAAAAAATTCACATTCAACATGTATTGCTAAATCAGTCTCGCCACAAATAAAATATATATTAATTACATTAAGTTTTCATGTGTATCCCTGTACAACATGTACTTAATCATTTATTTCTGGAACTTCCTGCTTCAAGTATAAGTACCTGAATAGTGTAAAGAGATGCAATGGGTGCTGTCATGCCCTTTCCTAGTATCCTTCTAGGACTGAAGAATTATCATTTTTGTTGCCGAGAGGACTGCTGATACAAAATCTTAACTATCTACCCTCTTCCATGACTTCTTAGGCTAAAGAAAGTAGACTTGCCAGGCCCCTTCCTAGATAAAACAACATGCAATGACTGATGGACATGAAGATTTAAATTTTGGCATTCTTGCTTCAACATGGATAACTTTATAGGGTCATCCAACTCCAGCCCTCCTCATGAATTGACTGAAGATTTCATTGAGACATCAACTCATCCTAGCTTCCCCCTTGACTCAATCCTATTGTTTTTTCTCTCTTCCAAGGGAGTAGATCCCAAGAGCAAAATTTGATAAATTTCTGCACACTGACCCTTTTCAGTCCCTGCTTTTCAGAATTTCACCTCTGTCATCGGTCAAACACTTCTAAATAGTACCCAATATGATTCCAAGAGAAAGTTTCCATGGAGTGGTGATGAAAGATCTGAAATTAAAAGAAGACCAGGTTCTAAAAGACTAGGGCATTAGATGAATCACTTTTATAAGGTGAGATGGAGTTCGGTGTGTTTTGTTTTCTTGTGTGGTGGGGAAAAAGCCAAGAGAGTTGTACCTGAAAGTGGTTCATATGGGGAGAGGATTCAATACAGGAAGCAAGTCTTCAAAAAGAATTAGCAGGTAACATAAGAAAATAAGGCAAGGGAAAACTAGAAATGTGTTACCCTGTTTCTTGGAGTTTGGAATAATGATGCTCCTATAGTGATGTGAAGAAGAAAAATAAGTTAATTGGGAATAGGCAGCTTTTAGTCAAGATGAAGAAATGGAGTAATCACTCTTTTTATAATGTTGAAAAATGTAGAAATATTTTTTTATTTCTGGAATTTTCATATGTATGAAGTGTGTGTGGACTTTGTAAGATAAAATAATTTTATCCTGATGGAAAATAAATACGAGAGTGAGTCTGAATTTCTTAAAATATTTGCTCAGACTATAGACATATTTTGGTGGAAGGGTATAAATCATGATACTTATTAAAATAATTGCTGAAATATGGGGCAGAGTTTTAAGTTAATGAGACTTATGTATTTAATTTTAAAATTGGCAATCACAACTACTAATATAAAAACATAATCAATGCTAAGTAAATGTCTAATTTTTGTATGATATGCCGTCTTCTAAGAAAGTATACTTTATTCCTTCAAAGCATACTTTAGAAAACTTGTTTTAGAAAGAGAAAATGTAAATAAGCATACAAATAAGATTTTGTATGAGTATTTTCTTGTCAGAAATATCAAAATAGTTGCATTAGTCATAGCATCTCTCATATGATAAATAATGCCACCTATTTGTCACATCATGCAGAGAATACAATATATTATAGCTAATATGCCTTTATAAATCCATAAAATATGCAGAAGGAAGAAGAAACAACCATTGTTATACTTCTACCCCAGCATCCTTACTTTCCAATCAGTTAAATTATTTTGTAAAATCCAATTATGACACTTGATAATAGATCTTTAAAAGGGGGGAAATTATATCCTTCCTTAACCTGCACTCTCTTTGTATCTTTATGCACTCTCCAGTAAGTGATGGAGCATTGTAGTTTAAGCGGAAACTTCGCTCTACTGTGAACACATGCTTTGAGATCATGGAAATCAGGTGTCCTCGTTCCTGAGACCCTGAGCTTCTCAGTAATACACATTGTGTCTTATTCATTTCTGTATCAGCAGTGCCTGAGCCATATTTAGCACAATGCAATGAGTTGTTTCTTCACTTAATAAATATGCAGAAACTGTTGTCGTCACCAATACCAGTAGAGAGATACTTTTTCACTTTAGTTCTCAGTTTTGATAGAGACACTAGCTGGAAGTATTTATATCTGGTTGGTTATTTTCCAGAATCTCTATGAAACCTAAAGCAGAGTCTCAATGTTTCTCCCTACTGCTCCCATATCTTTAAAAAAACAAAACAACACAAAAGTCTACTTTTTACAAGTCATGATGAAAAAAAGTCAAAATAGAATAAAGATATAAATAGCAGACATAAAGATTTTTGCATATAATAGAAAACCTTCAGAGAACCAGTCAATGTCAGCACTGAAATATAAGTGGTAATTGGTTTCTACCGTTTAGCTTTCTTAAATTCCTCAAATTGCTTATCCTAGTAGTTCTTGTCTTACATGTCCAGCCATCGCAACCATCACTCTTGCTTTAATTCTCCAATATGGAATTTTACATTTGACTACCCACTCCAATGCCCTGTTAGCACCAATGAGAATGCATGATATACCTGATAGATATAAACCAAGTTTTAATGCACTGTTTTAATATTAGAGGAACAATATTTACTGTAATGATTTTCTTCTTAAAGGAGACTCCTAATACCTAAAGGAGATACTATGTGAAATGAAGCATTAAACAGATAATGCTTAACATGAGGAATGCATGAGTTCTCAGCTTTGATAGAGACACTAGCTGGTATTATTTATATCTGGTTGGTCATGTTCTAGAATCTCTATGAAACCTAACACAGAGTCTCAATGTTTCTCCCTACTGCCCCCAAATCTAAAAAACACACAAAAGTCTACTTTTCACAAATCATGATGAAAAAAGTCAAAATAGGATAAAGATATAAATAGCAGACATAAAAGAAGGCATAGATATAGAAGAGGAGGAATGTCAAATAAATCCAAAATGTATTGAGCCTCAAACATTGCATCATACTTAATTGTTTAATAACAATATAGTTTGTATTACCACCAGTTAACAGATGTACAAAAAAGGCAACAGAATTCTGGAAAGGTTAAAATTGCTGCCTGAAGTCAGGCAACCCAGATTTTAATCTAGATCTGCCTGGTTCTAGACCTTTCTGTCTTCAAAAATATCATTGTCTCCAAAAATTTATTCCTGTAGTTTCAATTATAATAATTTCAAAAACATACTCTAACCTGGTCCTATGTTTATTCTGGGAAGAAATAGTGTGATACCAATTCCATACAAAGACTTTTTATTAAAGTCAATAAATAACAGATTTATTGTAGAATATGAAGAGATGATAGTGTATACACTGACATCACTGACTGTCAGAAAAGTAGTGCAAAATTTAATATATGTGAGCCTTAAATAATCACACTCTGCTCTGGCCCAATATTTTAAGCTACTATCATTAGACTGTGTATCCCCAAAGATTGTGAGCTACAGATTAAAGAAATCTTGCTTTATTTATTGTTTGATCTCTGCCTGTTTCTGAACACATTGTCTGTAATAATAGCTGATTATCAATGAAAAATAAAATAATGGAGAACCTAAAATTTTCTCTGATTCTATAATGTACTCCATTTCTGTTCATTATTGACCTTGGCATTTGGAAAAATAACTCAGAAATACTCATTGAGAAGTACAGGCTAAAAGTTTCCTTCTTCCTCACCAAGGACTGGCACATGATCCTGAAGGGTTTGGGATGAAAAGAAGAACCAAATTTTTTATCAAAGAAATTTCTTGCTAAGGTCCTCATTGACAGTGTATATAACTTTGTTGATGTATCCTTTTTGGTTTTTTTGAGCTGGAGTCTCACTCTGTCGCCCAGACTGGAGTGCAGTGGCCGCTCCCGGCCACCGCAGCCTCGACCTGCTGGGCTCCAGCAATCGTTCCGCCTCAGCCTTCCGAGTAGCCGGAATTACAGGAGCACGCTACCACACCCGGCTAATTTTCTGATTTATTGTAGAGATGAGGTCTCACCTGCCCAGGCAGGTCTCGAACCCGCGGGCTCAGACAATCCACTCACCTCAGCCTCCCAAAGGCGCGGGATTACAGGCTGAGCCACCGAGCCCGGCGTTGATGTATCCTTTAACTAATCTGTGTCAAGTGATTTCATGTGAAGTCCAACAGCAACAAGCTCTACAATAATCCAAGAATCTGTGTAATAAAATTTGCTAAAATGAGGCAGAAACAATCTTTTTAGACAGAAGATTATAGTTCAGTAAATATTTTGGCACAATATTGTATAGTACTTTAAACTAGATCTTGGTCCATATTTATATCCTGCAGAGTAGGGTATTAAGTCTAAATTCAGACCACTAGAGTGACACCAGCAGTAATAAGTGGTTTTAACTGCATTGGTCCTTCTGAGTTTATTTTCAATCTAAAATTTTTCACAAATAAAACTACTGTTAAGTGTGGAATATTAATAGTGACCCACTTCTGAAAATTTGTCAAAAGGTGAGATTTCCAAGGCAATGGAGACCTAAAGTATTTGGACAATTTAAAGCAGTGGCTAAAAATTGATCATGCATCATCAACAACTGAGTAGTTCATTAAAACAAGTAATTTGACTCCACTTGCTGGTTTTCCACAGGTTGGCTTTGGGCTGAGAATTGTCTTTTCTAACAAGTTTCCAGATAATGATTATGGTCATGCTGATCTGGACTTTCAGGAACTACTCATCTAAAGAAACATGTTTTCAGATGAAGTCTGTTCCCTGTCTTCATCTAAGTTTTAAGGAGATAACAGTCCAGATTTACAGGATCAGAATATTCAGGATGGCGCCCAGACATATACATCTTTATCAACAATTTCAGATGATTCTGAGGCACATTACAATTTGAGAGGCACTGCTCTTCTGTCCAATTCTGACAGTGTCCATTTTCTAACATATACATAACAATACAATGTGTCCTCATGACTCTGTGTAAGGTTTAAGGCTCCCAATGGTAAGATTGTTTTCCTTTTCTTTCGTTGTTTGTCATTTTTTTTTATCATCTCATACCCAGGTAAATTATCCCTCTCTATAAGACTTCCCTTCCCTGTCAGAAAGATTAATTTTTCCATCAGCTCTGGTAGCAGTCACTGCATAACATGTTCACATGTCTCTTTCCACTAATGGTAAGGTTCTAGACTAAGAAAGTGACCATTGCATTTTTCACTGAGTTTTACATCATTAGATTTGGGACACATTAAGCCATCAGAAAGATACTGTTGACTCTAAAAAAAAAAATGAAAGGATATAAACTTGAAAACCCAATAAAACCGTAATATATTTTTGCAATATAGGAAAGTTTGCTTTCTGTAATTATAATCACTGAACTATTTCCAATGAACACTTGAAAGAATTTTTGTTTCAGTAAAAGTTTTCTGAAAGTATTTTTAATAAACATTCATGTGTAAGCACACATGATTGTGCACCTTTTGTAACCTTTTCAGAACTCCTTATTGATTTTTAAGAAATTGGTTGGTCTATTTAAAGAGCTTCTGCAGTCATCTTTTGCCTGTTTTCCCCATTTGTCTAACTGTAACAGCTGCTGCATTAGGTAACATCTGTTCTCTATTAATTCCTCAGAAAGACATTTTGAAGGGTCATAAGGATCAGAGCTGTGACACACCTAGAGACGTGGCCTAAAAAATTTGATCAGTGGATTACAGTGTGATTTCCTACTATGACATATCTACCTCTCAAAAGAAGCCTATGCAGAGTTTAAATATAGCTATTAATAGAACAGAGAAAAACTTGAATAATGCCAAGCTCTTACTATTTCAATTTCACTTCTATTATAATGATAATGACTTGCTCAGATGGTAATTATTGCTGTGGTTTCTTCCTTTCTTCTTTCCCCTTTGAGATGAGAATCAAATCATCAGCAAACAAAGCCAGGGATGAACACATTAGAACAAGAAACAGAGAAGCTACTCTCTGATAATGAAAAGAACACTTTGGCAGGAATGCTACATTTCAGATCCTCACAGATCTGAAAATATAGTTCTCTATGGGTCCTTTGTAATATAAATGATTCACTCTCCTGGTTACAGTTTATGTTGGTTATCTACATAATTTAAATAAATATTGGCTTCAGAAAACATGATAAGTATGTACAAGGGGGGAATCTCAAAAACCCAGAATTTATTTATAAAAAAATTGTGTATTTATTTTTACATGTTTAAATGTCAGTCACCTTCAAAGTAATCCCCATTTGATGCAGTGCACCTATTGAGATGCTTTTTTTCACTGCTCAAAACAGTTTTTGAACTTGTCATCTTTTATGCCTTTGGATGCTTATACCGTTTTCGGTTTCACCTTTTCCATATTAGCAAAGCATTTCCCTTTGAGGACTTTTTTCATGGGGGAAACAAAACAAAACAAAAAAACTGTCTCTGGGGCAAGACTGGAGGAAAAGGGAGAGTGGGACATGGGGGTCATGCCATTTTCAGTCTAAAACTTCTGAACACCTAGTGAAGTGTGGATAGATGTGTTGTCATAAGGGAAGAACCGATCGCCTGTTTGAAACATCCAGGGTTGGAGCAAACAAGTGACTTGTTCTTCCACCATGACAACACTGCTCACATGGCTCTGGGTGTTCAGAAGTTTTTGATGAAAATGGCATGACACCCATGCCCCATCCATCCCCCTATTCACCTGATCTCACCCTTGCTCCCAAAAGACTTTTTGTTTCCTCTGAATGAAAAAAGTCCTCAGAGGGAAATGTTTTGCCAGTGTGGGAGGGGTGAAACAAAAAATGGTGGAAGCACTAAAAGGCATCAAAACTGATGAGTTCAAAAACTGTTTTGAGCGGTGGAAAATTATCACAATAGGTTTGTTGCATCCAACAGAGAGTACTTTGGAAATGACTGAAGTTTAAGCATGTAAAAATAAATGCACAGTTTTTATAAACAAATTCAAGTTTTGGGGGGTTCTCCTGGTATGAAATAAATCTGATGCTCAGAATTAAGGGAGACACAGAACTAAAACAGGCACTCATATCAAAGTTGACTTATTATTTGTTTACAATCCCCACATCATTTATAACAGTGATCCCAACCTTTTTGGCCTCAGGGACCAGTCTTGTGGCAGATAATTTTTCCATGGATGTGGCAGGAATGATTTCAAGATGATTCAAGTGCATTACATTTATTGTGCACTTTATTTTTATTACTATTACGTTGTCATACATAATGAAATAATTATACAACTCACCATAATGCAGAATCAGTGGGAGCCCTGAGCTTGTTTTACTGTAACAAGACGGTCTTATCTGGGGGTGATGGGAGACAGTGATACCTGAAGTGTGTGGCTTATGTCCAGTCTACTACTTAATCTTGTTTGGGTTGCTGTCACTGCAGAAAACCCTGCTTATGGGAAATGGAAGCAAGCTTTTCAATGCTGATGGGGCAGGAGGCAAAGCTCAGGCAGTAATACCCGCGATAGGGAGCTGCTGTAAATACGGATGAAACTTTGCTCTCTCATCCACTGCTTATGTTCTGTTGTGCAGCCTCATTCCTAACAGGTTGCAGATCCCTAATTTATAATATGCTAGTGAAGTAATAGCAATCCACCTTTCAAATACATTGGCAACACTGGGCACTTGACTTATGTTTAGTTGAATGTTTTCATTCACCCCTCGCAGCTAACCTGTTGGGGAGGGCTCAGTAAGTGTTCATAAAATGAATGTGTAAAGGCACCGTCCTACAGATTGTAAGACCTGAATCCTAAATGGAAAACAAGAAAAATTAATGTTACTGACAAGTCTTGTCAACTTCTGAATGGATACATACATTGAGATTCTCAGTTCTGTCTACAGATCCCTGTGACATAATAATGTATAAACCCACTGGGAAAATTATGCATCAAAAGAAACGTAAAAAACCAGGAAGTCTTGAAGAAACAGTTTATGCTAACACTTCTCTATTTAGAAATAGCTGAGTTCGTTTAGTAGAATAAAGAGATTTTTAACTGGATTATATACAACAAACTCCTTGCCCAAAATAAAAAAATGTGGAGGTCTAATGGGAAGAGAGAAGAAGTTTCAAACTGGAAAATATTTAAATCAGAACGTTATTGTTCAGTAGCTATGAGTTACGGGGCCAGACACTAGTCTCTTGCCATAGGTGGCCACAACATCCTAATATTATGTGAGAATCAAATTAAATTGCATGTACTATAATATTTTGTAAACTATGAAACAACTATAAATTATTTGAAACTATTTTTTTTAAGTTTATTTTATTTTAAAGATGTGGGGTGCAATTCATGGTTAGGTATACAACTGGTCATGATACAGGTAGAGTTTGGGCCTCCCTTTGGTCCCCACTTTGCCTGCTTTGAGATCAGGTACCTTATTAATGTTATATGTTCACTGTACCCACCAGCAGTTCCCAGTTGCTGCCAATCCCTTTATAGAAAAGGGCCCGCTTATAAGTGAGAATGTGTGGTACTCTCTTTTTTTTCTGTGATAAATCACTGTGTCTTTTAGTCTCTAAATCTATCCAAGTTGCTGTAAAGTCCATAATTTTGTTCTTCTTCATGGTTGCATAACTTTCCATCATGTATATATACCACAATTTTTTAATCCAGTCCAGTTTCAATGGGCAGCACGGTTGGTTGCATGTTTTTGCTATTGCAAATAGTGCTACAATAAACGTGTGCAGGTGTCTTATTTTGTAGAGTTATCTTATGCTTACTTTTGAATAAAATAAGATAGACACAAAAGAGTACATCATTTAGAATTCCTTTATATGAAATTCAATATTTAATCTATAATATGACAAGTCAGAACAGTGATTATTTAGGTAGAAGGGGTCATTTTGTTTGTCCTGCGCCATTCAATATTTTAAGATGATTGGCTAACCAGTTTCCACTGTTTGAGCTCTTCAAACTTCTCCCAGCCTCAGCAACTTCTTTGGCACACGTTTTAAAAAAGCATCAGAATTCTGTGTGCTTCTTGCCACTCTTCACAGATTCCATGTCAATTTTTACCTTCACATAATCAGTATTAATCTATTTTCTTTATTTCAATTTGAGTTGGCAACCACATGTTTATTTCTCCCATCACACTCCTCATATTCTATATTCAAATCCTAATGAAACTTTTCAAAGCTCATTTTCTGATATTCCTTCTCTACCTCCTGAAATCTTTTCACTGTACCTTCTGATGGAAGTTTATTAGCAAAATTCTGCCTATCTTAAATCTCTTCACATTCTTCTTCTAAAGGAAACCATGCTCTCTAAAAATTCTTCTTCTATAGCCCTCTTATATTTTAAAAAAATGTATTTAGTCTTTGTGTTCACTTCCAGGTATGAAGCTTCTAAACCCTTGATTTTTTCAAGTAAAAGGAATGACATTTTTTTTTTTTTTTAATCATAGTGGGCCCCTAGGACCATTCTTGAGTGTTTTCTAGAGTATAGGAAGATGATGTACAGTGACTCTCTAGAAAGTTTCATTATGAGAGCTGGCCATACCAGAAAGACCAACCACATGATTAAGAGGATTGAACCAGGTGTTATCAACACAACCTCCAAAGAGGGAAAAAAATTGAAGATTGAGTCCAATTACGTGGTCTATGATTTAATCGATCATGATTATGTAATAAAATTTCCAGAAAACTCTGGATATCAGAGCTCAATTGAGCTTACTGGTTGGTGAACACACTGATTTATGAGGAGGGCGACATATCCTGATATTCCTGATTCCAGTGGAGAGGACACGGAAGCTCTGCATTTGAGATTTTTAAGACCTTGTCTCATAGGTCTTTTCTTTTGAGTAGTTCTTGATTTGCATCCTTGTAAAAATCTGTAATTTAAATAGCACTTTCCACAATTCTGCAAGTTATTCTAATGAATTATCAAGTTGATAAATTTATAGCCGTTTGTCAGACGTGTGAGTGGCCTGGGAAGCCCCATACTTGTGGCTGGTGTCTAAAAGAAAGGGAGGCTTATGGGAGATTGTGCCCTTAACCAGTGAAGTCTATGTTAAGTCTGGTAGTTAGTGTCAGAATTGTATTGCAATTGGTGATAATTTCCATGAAATTACACCCATGGGTGAAATAGGTGTTCTGTGAGTCTCTCTTTTTTTCGTTCGAGACCATTTTTAGTACCTTCCCATCAAAACAAATAGATCTTGATAATCAGAATATCAGTATCAGTGTCAATATATAAGTATCAGTGTGCCTTACTGTCACCATGGTATGTAAACCCTTAAATTACTCTCTGTTATTACTTAGAGATATTTAGCTTCTGGTTAACTTCCACTTTCTCCAACACTTAATTTCTAATTATTTCAATACAGGAATTATTGAACTTTGCAATGTTCTTATCTCTCAAATCATTTAAGACTCTCCTATAATTATCTTGTTACACTATTTCCCTTCAACCTAGACATTCACCAGCATGGTCATTTCTTAGAGCTTATGATTACCAGCAGCTTCAAATACTCTGTAATCCCAGATTCTCTCAACCCCCCTATGTACCCTACAGCATCATCTTGTATTTTTATGGTTATTTCTTTTGGTGCTCAGACTTCACTAATTCTTCAATAAACCCCACTAAGACATAAAATACTGCTCTCAATTTTGCCTATATTTTTAGTACATTCACACTCCCATTATCATCACTCCAACACCTCTTTTCTTATGAACATTCTTGTTGGTGACCTTCCTATTTTACTGCAAAAATGTAATCAAATATCTCCATTTTGACAGTATGAAAGTGAAGTATGGAAAACTTAAAAGTTAAGTTTCTCATGGTAAGCAAACTCTGAATTCAAGGTGAGTATCATTAATATTTGCATAAGCCAGCTGCAACCACAATAATGCTGCATAACAAATTACCCCTAAACTCAGTGGCTTATTTTTTTTTTTAAGATTGGTTATTTTAACTGCAGCAGGTTTGCTGCAATTATGCTAGTCCATGGAGCTGGTCTGAGCAACTCTACTACATGATGGACTTTTGTCTGTGCTGCTGGTTTGGTTTAATTTTGCTCTACTTGTATTGATCTAGATTCTGAGTTCTCTGGAGTCAGATATGGATTTTCTTTAGAGGTGGAATAAAAACCACTTTTTTAGATGATTAATCTCAGGAATGAAAAAAAGTGTATCAATTTTTTTAATATGAAAAAAATATGCTCTTTAGTTGGAATTGTATTCTTTTCTGTCAAAATTCTTATATAACCTATCAGAAGTCTATGGATATAGTTTGACTTGTAGTCACTTTTGAGTATTATGTCACCATAGCGTTGCATTGACACTCTAAGATAATTGCAAAAAGAAAGACAATGACAAGGCTTTTTTGCACCCCATTGAAATTGCACTTCTTCAGGTCTGGCTTGGTGGCTCAGCCTGTAATTGCAGCACTTTGGGAGACTGAGGAAAGTGGATTGCCTGAGACCGTGAGTTCGAGACCAGCCTGGGCAACTTGGCGAGCCCTATCTCTACAGTTAATCAAAAATTAGCCGGCTTAGTAGTGAATGCTTGTAGTTCCCACTTGGAACTTGAGAGGAAGGATCGCCAGAGCCAAGTGGGTGGATGCTGGGGTGGCTGTATGTGTGCCACTGCACTCCAGCCTGGGCAACAGAGTGAGACACCAACTTAAAAAAAAAATTGTATTTCTTCAACTCCTATTCTTATAAATGTTGTTTAAGAGGCCAAAAAATCCATCCAAGTTGCTGTGAAGTCCATATGTTTGTCCTTCACAGAAACAAAGAACAGAGCACCATATGTTTCCGCTCTTAAGTGGACCTTGAATAATTATTATAATACGATAAGAAAGGGATTGTCAGTAGTGGGAAACTGTCAGGGCAGGGGGATGGGATTGGCAGTTGAGGGAGACTTCTATGGAGGGAGGGGCATACCTCATCAACAAGGGTACCTGCATAAGCAACGTTTGTGTGCCTAGCCCTGAATTGTACACCACATCTTTATAATAAAAAAATTAAAAATAACAACAAAAAGAGGCCCAAAGAGGTGATTTCATGAAAAGTGATTAAACTTTTCTCCTAGTCATGTCCAAATGTGGTAAAAATGGCAAGAAGACAGATTACCGATTCTTTATGGTGGGACATGACATTTTTTTTTTTATGACATAACTTGAATTTTTTCACCCTGAAAAGCCAGCAAGTAATGCTCTCCCATGTTCTTTCAAGCAGCACATCACACAAAAGCTTGTCCAGAAGTCCTTAAAAAACATAATCCCCCCTTTCTCTTGGTCTCTGTCCTGGGATTAGTAGATAATGAGTACAGCAAAATAGATCACACAGTCCTGACCTTGTGAGATATAGCTCATAATACTGAAATGTCATGGCTGGGAAAAAACGGGGACCATCATTTTCTCATCCTGACATTTTTCCACATCATAACTCACAGATACTTCATTAAAGATCAAAAATGAAATAGAGTAATAAGACTATATTGACAGCCACAGTAAATAAAATTAAAATCTATGTAATATATTTGAGGTTGGGTCCTGACATTAAAGTTTGGAATTTGACATTTGATTATATAGATATTCATCATGAAGTAATTTAAAATACACACTAACCACACACAAAGAAATAGAAGAGTAAAGAAAATGTTTACAATCTGGGCAGTTATTAACTAAGGTAGTGTTAATTGTGGGATTAGTGTTTTTTCTAATATCCATAGAGTTAATTATATATTTCAAGTAATTTATATGTAAACATTAAGAAAAATAACCCATATAAGGAGAGTCTACCAATTATAAGAAGAGCTGAGACCAAATCAGTGAAAAGAACAAAATTAGGAATTATTTTTTATTTCCCCTTTAAAAGATAACATTAGAAAATTATTTTTTCTACAGTACAGCACTAACAAAAAGGGCTATTTCTTTCTCTCCTGTTCTATCATGCTTTATAAATGTTTTCTGTTCTTTGTATCCTGACTGATAACTTACTATACCTTATTTAATTGACTATTTCTGCATTCCTTAATAAAGTCTAAAGAAGTTTGTAGGCTGAGGTACATTTCTATTTCCATTCACAATTCTGTGACTCACCAACTAGTATTTGAGTAGCATTAGTGTAACATGAGAAAAAGGAGACAACGTATGGTTATATTTTTGCCCTTAAAACTCATCACAACTTTTTTTTCATTTTTAACAGAAATTCTTTACTTGATAGATATGACTTGACACAAGCAAGACATGGAAGGGAATTTGGGAATTTTCCAAAAGACGTTATTGACTGAAAAGGAAATTGAAGATGTATTTATGTTCTCATAAGTGAAGGTTATGAGATGATAATATTCTGAAGCTGCCAAGATAGGTTTTTCTCTTCTATATTTACATTTAGAAAATTGCATAATTTTTATTGAGGCATATAATCAGAGCATCCTGATTGGATGAAAAACTTTGGAATTCTGCTATCAAAATAAATATTAAATATTTTCTCTGATTTACAAAAAATAAAGTGTTTAGTTGACTACATAAAATTTCTGGTTCAAAGATACACATTCATATTCACTTTTATACAATTGTGAAATTTCGGGAATTTTTTAATCTCTATCCAACGAAACTTAAACTTTTTAAATAGTTAAGTGCTTGACTATGCATTTTTGGTATAGCCTGTTTTCCCTTTTCAGTAAGGATATTTAGGAGCAAACATACAACTTATAGTGTGCTTGATCAACAATCTGCCCTTGTCTCAGTCATCCAACAAAATTATTATAAGATGAGAGACAGAAACTAATTTTAAAAGTACCCTTATGAATACTTTGTCCAAATGAAGACATATGAACCATTTACCTTCCAAGAGAAAATTGCAAAATAATAATAAACTAAATTTCCCCTAGCCTCCACTAGAAATACTGACCTAGTTGTAAAGAAGTAGACTTGTGGCTAAATTGTAAGAAATATAGCCTCTCCTTTTCTCCTCTCTTCACCCTCCCTTTCTCCCCTTATTTTTCTCCTTTTCCCTCTCTCTCCATTAACTGCTTACCTAGCTATTTATAGAAGTCTGCCTGTTGAGAAAGCTAAAGAACGTGTATTTGGATGATTTTATTATTTTTTCTTTCACTTGTGAATGACAATAACGTTAGAAAATAATTGGAGAACTTTTTTACCAATTCTATACTCATATGTAAATTATGTTTATGTATAGTAATATATGACACTAACAACATAATGGTGCTTATATACTAATTTCAAAATTATAGAATGCTTCTAAAATTAAAGGAATTACAGATAATACTGACAGTAGTTAACTTCACTGAGGAATCTATTAAGTGGTAATGTGCATTCTCTTTTAATGCACAAAAAATACTTTTGGAAATAATTACCATTTTGTCATTACTTATGAAAATATGGAGCCTTACAGATTTTCTTGTTTAATGCCACACAATTAGAAAGTATCAAAGTCAGTGTGAAAACCTATAATCTATTTTGAAGGACTCTCTTAGCCCATATATGTATCACTCTTCAGGTGTTACTGTAAATGGTTAGGAAGATTCCAAAAACAGTGTCCAAGATGTTTTTGGCTGATCTTTATGATGTTTCCTTACATGTAGAAACATTTTAAATGAGGATTAATTTTACAGTTGAAGATACTTTATAATTAAAATTCATTTAAAGCAATCAAGTGCAAATCATTCCTACCTAAAAATATTTATCACAACATCTCATAATTTGCTATTGTTAAATTCTATGTTTGGTAATCATTGAAAGTGATGACTATTTTGTTGGTCAGAACAGATAACTGAAGTATGTGTTCCAAAAACTTTCAAAGACCATAATTATACATGTCAAAGAGTACAAGGATTTTGAAAACTGACAAAGGTGTCACACGATCAATGTCTACCATTTTCTGCCACATTCTTCAGTCCATCACTTTTCTTCTTCTCACCAATGGGTTATCTTAAGGCCTGTCTGAAAGTTCTGTTCTAATTCTTCCCGAAATCTGGCTCAGAACTTAACTACTTCTAAAATGTTAACATTTTACCATAATTGATTCACTTCTTTATTTTTTTAAAATACTTGCAACTATCACTAAAACTCCTTTATTTCTTCATTCTATATCTCTCCCTTTCTCAGCCTTGTAGCAAACAATCTTAATGTTAGCATGTAAATGTTTCTTTAATATATTTTGATGCATGTATGCATCATTTTGTAAGAAAACTTTAAATAGTAAAAATAAACTAACGCTATCAAGCCCCACAAATTATCTTGCAACTTTCCTATTATATTCAGTGTTATAGTTATAAAACTGATATTGTTTTATACGTCTAGTTTTAGTTCATTTATTTTTATTTTAGATCATTGTGCTGTTACGCCACACTTTATCTCTTTTCCTGTTTTTAACCATTTTAAACATTTACTGTGAAACACATCACATCAAAAGTTGTGTTAACATGTTTTCCTTTGCATATACGCCAAAGTTCCTCTAAGATACAAACATCTGTGGTATACACCTATGAGCCTTTGCTAGTTGTGTGTATCTTCAACCTTATTGGATAGGTCTAGTTTTTTCTTCACCGAAGAAATCTTTACATCCCCAGTAGCAATACTTGAGAGTTCCTGTTTCTTCTCATCTTTCTAAGCATACTACTATCCCAGATACTTATTCAGTGGCTATGAAATGAAATAATTTTGTCATGTAGTATTTCTCTTACTACTAATGAGGTTGAGAATCTTTTTACATCACCCTTGTTTTCTTGTTAATAAATATGCTATTGATACATTATTCCTTTTTTTTCTCATGGTATGCTTTAGGAATGTGTTTTACACTCAGGAAACAAAGTTGCTCATATGCATTGTAAACTGATTTCCTCATTTATCTTTTAACTTTGTGATGAATCATTTTGTTTTATAAAGCATTCCTCTACATTTAATACAATCAAATGTATCAACATTCTCTTTTATCATCTATACCCTTTGAATTTTATTCAAGCAATTTTTCCATACTCAAATGTGCTAGAAATATTTCCATTTTCCTTCTAAATATATTGCCACTTTGTGTTTCATATATTTAGATCTTTGACTATTACATATTTTGTGATATTAGGTCTAATTATTTTTTAATGTAAATATCCAGTTGTTCTTGCTCTCTATTTTGATTAGTCTGTTTTTTTTCCAACTGATTTGTAACTACAATAGATAAAGTTGTCATGCATATGAAGACTGATTGTTGGCTTGGAGCTATTATTTGTCCCTGCTGACTCAACGTAAGATTGTTTTCATTCATATAGCCAACACTTGGTATCTGAGACAGTGGGCTTCCTATCTTTCTCAAGTATACCACCTTTTGCTCCCTCACCACTGCTTTCTTTCTCTCTTTTTCTCTTTCTTTCTTTCTTTCTTTTTTCTTTCTTTCTTTCTTTTTCTTTCTTCCTTCCTTCCTTCTTTTCTCTATTTTTTTTTCTTTTCTTCCTCTTTCTATTCTTCTTCTTTGTCTTCATCTTCATTATCTTTTTCTTTTTCCTTTACTTTCATTCTTCAAATAAAGGGCTTTTTTGTCTCTTTACAATGTGTCAAGGAGTCACGTTCTACTAAAAACAAACAAAAATCTGTTAGCATGTTAAAAAAATAAAATTAGGTTTATAGACATTCAATTTTAATCTATGTTAACCTTTCAAACTCTGTCATGTCTCTGAATTTATTCAATATTATGCTGTTTCTTTTAATAATTTTGGGAATTTAAAAAACAAAATTTATTTATTTATTATTATTATTATTATTTTGAGTCTGGATCTCATTCTGTGCCAAGGCTGAAGTACAGTGGTACAATCACAGCTCATTATACCCTTGATTTCCTGGGCTCAGATAGTGTTTCTGCCTCAGCCTCCTGAGTACAGTAGTTGAGACTATAGGTATGCACCACCACATTGGGCTATTTTTGTATTTTTTGTAGAGACAAGGTCTTGCTAGGTTGCCCAGGCTGGTCTCAAACTCCTAGGCTCAAGCAATCTTCCCACATACACCTCCCAAAGGGCTGAGATTACAGGCATAAGTCACCACTCTTTGCAACTTCAGGTAATTTTAATTATAAAGTTTGTATTGTCCATGGACTTTATAGTTTTTGTTATTTTACAGTCTTGTGAATAGGATATTTGAGATATTACATTTTTAAATGATGATTTACATATATAAACTTCATGATTGATTTTAGTGTTTTCATTTTATTTGTAATCAGCCTTGTTGAATTTTCTTTTAAGTTTGATTTTGTTTTATTCTTTTTTTTTTTGAGTCAGAGTCTCACTCTGTTTACACAGTCTGAAGTGCAGTGACAAGGATCACAGTTAACTATAACCTCAACCTCCTGGACTCAGATGATCCTTTCTCCTCAGCCTCCCAAATAGTTGGGTTGCTGGGACTACCAGTTTGCACCCCCATGCCTTACTTTTTTTTTTTGTAATATCTATGTCTCACTATGTTGTCTCAGCATAGAATAATTCTTGGCTGAGAATAATTTGAGTCTCAAACTCCTGGTCTCAAGTAATCCTCTCATTTCAGCCTTCCAACGTGCTGGAATTATTAGCATGAACCACCATGTGTAGCCACATGTCTACATTTTTTACTGCAGATTGTATTAGGTTTACTACAAATTATTTACTAATATAAAGTGGTCTTTTTTTCAGACCTTTATATCCCTTAATATTTTCTAATTTTAAAGGGAATGGTGCTTCAAATAAGGAACGGAGGGAATCAGGCTCAGTGGCTCAGAGTGTAATCCCAGCAATTTGGGAGGCCAAGATGAGTGGATTGCCTGAGCCCACAGATTTCAAGACCCACCCGGGCACATGGCGAGACCTTGTCTCTACAATAAATAAAAAATTAACTGGGCGTGGCAATGCATGCCTGTAGTTCCAGCTACTTGGAGGGCTGAGGTGGAAGGATCACTGGATCCCAGCAGGTTGAGTTTGCAGCGACCAGGAGCATCCCACTGCACCCCAGTCTGGGTGGCAGAGTGAGACTCCCACCCAAAAAAAAAAAAAGGAACAAAGGAAATATTTCATAAATATCTTTTATCCTGTTAAAAATATTTTCTTCACTTTCTGGTTTGCTAAAGTTTTATCATGGAAGAACACTGATTCTTGCTAACTATGAGACCTAGGATTCATCCTGATAGTGGGTTGAAAAGTTGAGTCTATTCATCCACCCATCCATCCACCCGTCCATTCATCCTACAGGACCTGTGACTCTCGTTGAACTCTGACTGACACATAAGCCAATGGAGGAAATACATAAAAAACAAAATCTGTAAGTTGGGGATCTGAGGATGTAATGTAGGCTGTGAAAAATTAATATAAAAACTCTAAGAAAATATAATATGGTCTCACTGAAGGAGATGAGGAAAATATAGACTGACTTAAGCAACTTTAGAAAATAGTGTTTGGCAGGTTACTGTAACAACAGAAAACTGTGCATAAATACTGTAACAACAGAAAACTCTGCATAAATACTGTAGTCTACTTCACAGTTCTATTTTTCACAAAGACGTAAATTAACCAATCTGAAGCTCTTCACATATATACTAGAATTGAACAAGTAAATAAAAATATTACAGATAAGGGGAGTGAAATTTCTCACTACCAGAGAAGAACACTACAAGTCAGCAGAAGAGGATGTTTTATATATGAATCCTGTGGTATTATTTTAAAGATACTATGAACTCATGCATAATTTAATACATTGATATATAAGAAGATAAGGTAATATTTATAGACATGAGTCATCATATGTTAAAATTAACCTATATATAGGTTAGTATTTTTATAGCTGAGCCACAAGAAAGGAGAATTGGCAGCATACTGGATTCGAATTTTGAGTCTTTCAATAGCGCATGGTCAAGAGGAGGCTCATGCCAAGAAAGTTCTTGACACTGAACTAAACTACCAAGGTGCTTATAAATGCAAAAACTGCAAGTGGGCTGCAGAGCAGGAGGTGAGGGAACAAGGAACTAAAAACAAAAGAAACAATCTCTTGGCACAACTTCTGATTTCAGTTAGCAAGGCATACAATTACACAGAACTTGTAGCTAGGGAGTTTTCAAGCAGTCAGCATGAACAACTCAGGGGAACAAGACAGCATGAACAGCTCAGGGGAACAAAGCTGTGGGTCTGTGGTCATGGGAACATTACAACATCACACATACACACTGGGGGGGGGTCATTTTTTAGGTCAGGCAGACAGCTAAGATGGAAGATTTTAACAAAATGGTGTTACTTATGTCTATCAAGCTGTTGCAATTATTTTACATAGTTCATTAGCTATTTCAGTATAAATACATACATTCAACTCATTAAAATTGCAGGATAATATATGGTTTTATTAAAATAATGATTCACAAAACAAAAAACTATGGCATGTTTTCTTCCTACTGTAGATTTGTTACTTGGTACTAAAAAGATAATTCCCTTGGGTAAAAAAATGTACAAATACAATTCTTCTAAAAAAGTTATGTAAATATTTATTTAGGTTAAATTTATGGTTGACAAAACATCTGCTGAATTTGAATGTAGTCATGTACTCACCCTTTGAGGTACAGAACTTTTAGTGGGGACAACATTGGCACACTATTATCATGTAAAATATATAATTATTATATCATGAGAAAGGTATATTAATTCAGAAAAAACTCAAGATTGAGTTTATATATCTGGATTCAATAAAGTCTTTATAACCACTTATTTGACAATTTTCAGTCATGTCTTCACTTCCATTTAAAATAAAATGCCAATCACAAAAGGTTATTGTTACAACTTTATAATAAAATCTATATGAAGAATATAATCATAAGACTTACAACCCAAAAGTCTCCCCTTAATGACAAGTGAAGCGAAATCAAAAGTAACAGGGGAAGGAGACAATATGGTGACCGGAACAGGTAAGAGTGTGAGAATCTTTGCAAAAGCAAGACTCTCTGCATGAGTGGTTGTGTGCCGGTAACTGAAAGAAATTCTGTCTGAGGGGATCTTGGGTTCATGCACCCAGGGCTCTCTTCCAGAGGTGACTGCAACCCACCACCTCCCTGAGATTGGAGGCCCTGGTATGCAGGATCATCTGCTATTCTTGGGGCTCTCTTGAGGAAGCAGAGAACAGCAGCTCTTCACCACCTGGCAACTGGACCACACCATCACCAGTGGCAGCAGACCGAACATGAACCTAAATATCATGGAGAAGGCAGGGTGTGGAAATCAGGAACTGTGCTCCACCACCTGTGAGGAGATGCCAACTGGCATCAACTTCTCTGTCCTGGGACAAGACGGAGACCTTAATTGCACCACACAGCACTGATCAGTCTCCAACCTGGGACCTAGAGGCTATCCCCTCATCAGACTTGGAGAGATAGATGCCCCCTCTCCCATCTGAAACAGGCATTGACATGTCAAATCTGAGTGGGAGGCTTTGCAGCCACAGTATTAGCAGACAAGTTGTTTTTTCTGTTTGTGTATGTGTATTTTTGATCGTTAATAAATCAACAGTGTTTTGGGTTTTTTTTTGTCTGTTCGTTTTTATGACTGTATATTTGGGAGATTTGGGGTTTTTTTTTCAGTCTTTCTTTTTCTGTTTATTTGTTATTTCCTTCTTTTGCTTCTTTCTCTTCACTTTCCTTTTGTCTTCCTCTTTCCTTTTTCCATTCTTTTTCTTTTTCTTATCTTATTTTGCTTTCAGGAGACAAACATATGCCCCATTGCATGGACAGATTGTAAGGCAATAAGTTCCAGGGGGCCCACACAGCTGTCAGCAGATACTGGGATCTTAAGACAGCTTCAGAATCACAACTCACCCCTTAGTTAAATCTCAAAACCACAAAAAGCACAACCCACCACCCCAAGTCCAGCTAAAAAACTGAACAAAGCCAGAGGATCTACATAAGGAAGAATAGGAGACTGGGCAAACAGGAGTGAAAGCTATCCCACATTACTGAACAACAAAATTAAAGAAGAGGTTTTAAAAAAAGCAGAGAGGAAAATCTACACAAATGAAGAAACCAAATGAAGAATATGGGTATCACACAGACCCCTAGGACAACTGAGAATACAGACTTTGGAACTAAAATAATGAAGAGCCCCCAGAATGACTGGTCTCAAGTCATAAACCTAGATATCAGCATATTAATAGAGAGAATAAATAGAAATGAGGAGAGACAACAGGGAAGAATGAAGGAGTTGAAAACTGAGATAACAGCAATAAAGAATACAGTGAATGAAATAAATAGCAAGCTGATAAGCATGGGAAGCAGATTTAGTCAAGCAGAAGAAAGAATCTCAAACTTGAGAACTAAAATATGAAACTAACTCAAACTGTTAAAAACATAGAAAATGGCGTAAAAAGACAGAACAAATTCTCCAAGAAATGAATGATTTTATCAAGAAACCAAACTTAAGATTGATTGGAATCCCTGAGGTAGACAGAGAGACAGAGACCACCCTGAAACAAATGTTCCATAAAATTATACAAGAAAACTTTCCTCATCTCATCAGAGATGTGACCATTCAAACACAAGAAATTCAGAGAACCCCTCCAAGACAATAAATGAGAAGACCAACACCTAGACACATAGTAATTTTCTCACACAAAGTAGGTATAGGGGAAAATATCCTAAAGGCAGCAAGAGAGAAAGTCAGACTACCTACCAGGGAAGACCAATAAGAATAGCAGCGGACTTATCTACAGAAACACTTCAGGCTAGGAAAGATTGGAATCCAATCTTCAAAGTTCTCAATGATCAATAATTTTAACCAAGAATTACCTACCCAGCTAAACTAAGTTTCATCAGCAATGGAGAATTAAAATCTTTCCCAGACACTCACTTCCTAAGAGTTTATGCCACCTCCAGACCAGCTCTACAAGAAACACTTAAGAAAGCATTTAACACAAAAGAAAGAAAAAAAGGGGCAGCATCCTTCCCAAGAATGCAAAAAAAGATTGAAAACACACACAAATCAACCCAAAAATCAAAAGAAAGACAACAAACAAACAAACAGCAGCAGCAACAACAAACTCGATAAGAACATTAAGACAGGGATAAGCTCTCTTATCTCAATTACCCTGAATGTGAATGGACTAAACACATCATTAGAATAACCAAATGAATAAAATATCATGATGCAACAATAAGTTGTGTCCAAGACTCATCATGCCAGAAAGGACACTCACAGACTCAAAATAAGAGGATGGAAATCAAATTTTCAGGCAAACAGAACACAAAAGAAAGCAGGAGTTACAATCTTAATATCAGACAAAATACCCTTAAGGCTATCCAAATTTTAAAAAGATACAGAAGATCAGTACACAATGATAAAATATTCAATCCATAACAGGAAATATCTATTTTAAATATATATGCAGCCAACATAGGAGATCAGACTTTCATAAAGTAGATTATATATAGACTAAAAAGAGATATTGACCCTACCATTATCATAGCTGGGTACTTAAATATTCCACTAACAACCCTAGATAGATCATCAAGACAAAAAATCAACAAGGAGATATGGAACCTCAACATGACACTTGACCAAATGGATTTAATTGATACCCACAGAACACTCCACCTATAGCCACGGAATACATTTTCTACTCATCACCAGATGGAAGGTACTCTAAGACTGACCACATCCTCTGCCATAAATCAAGCATAAACAAATTTCATAAGATTGAATTACTACCATGTACCTTCTCAAACCACAATGGAATACATATAAATATCAACACCAGCAAGGCTACCCCAAAACTCACAAAGAAATGGACACTAAACAGCATGATACTGACAATTCCTGGACCAACAGGAAAATCAAAACAGAAATTGAAAGATTCCTCAAAACAAATGAAAATGAAGAAACTTCTTACCAAAACCTCTGGGATACCATGAAAGCAATACTATAAAGGGAATTCATATCTCTAAGAACACACATGAAGAAAATGGAAAGATCACATTTAATAGCCTAACAAGTCACCTAAGGAAGCTGGAAAAGTAAGACCCCCAAAACTCTAGCTTCAACAGAAGAATACTGATCACCAAAATAAATGTCCAAATTTGGGACTTAGAAAACAAAAATATAATACAAAAAAATCCATAAAACGAAAAGCTGGTTCTTTGAAAAATAAACAAGATTCATGAACCCCTAAGGCAGACTGACCAAGAAAAATAGAAAAAAGCCCAAATAAACACCATCAGAAATGCAAAAAATCAAGTCACAACTGACACCAAAAAAATACAAAAGATTATCAGAGACTACAATGTTCATTTTATGGAAAAAAAACTTGAAAACCTAAATGAAATGGAGAACTTTCTGGCATCACACAACCTCCCCAGGTTGAAACAAGAAGAAATAGAGACCCTAAATAGACCAAAAACAACCCACAAAATCGACTATGTCATAAGAAAGCTACCTACAAGAAAAAGCCCCAGACTAGATGGCTTTCTAGCGGAATTCTACAAAACATACAAGGAGGAGTTGATACCAATCCTACAGAAAGTATTCCAGGCAATTGAGAAAGATAGAACTCTACCTAAATCATCTTATGAAGCTAACATCACCTTGAACCCAAACCGGGTAAAAATCCAAGAAATAAAGATAACTAAAGGCCAATATCCTTGATGAACATAGGTGCTAAAATCCTCAACAGGATTCTAGTCAACTGGATCCAACAACACATCTCAAAAATCATCCACCATGAGCAAGTAAGATTCATCCCTGGGGGACAGAACTGATTCAACATCCGTAAGACCATAAACATAATTAAATACATCAACAAATGTAAAAACAAAAGTAACATGATTATATCATCAGATGCAGAAAAAGTTTTTGATAAAATCCAGCAACACTTCTTGATAAAAATCCTCAAACTTATAGACTTAAATGGAACACATCTTAAAATAATAAGAGTCATTTACAAGAAAAACATAGCCAACATATGGTTAAACAGAAATTGGAAACATTTCCCCTGAAAACCAGAATAAGATGAGGATGCCCACTCTCACCTATTCCTGTTTAACACAGTATTGGAATTCCTAGAGCAATGAGTCAAGAGAAAGAAATCAGGGGTATCCAAATAAGAACAGAGGAAGTTAAGAGAATCTGTCAAAAACCTCCTTGTACTGATAAAGGACTTTGGCAAAATCTCAGGTTATAAAATAAATGTGCAAAAGACAGTGACATTCCTATACACCAACAATAAACAAACAGAAACATAATTTCACTCACAGTAGCCACAAAAAAATAAAATACCTTGACATCTTCCTAACCAGAGAAGTGAAAGATCTTTACAACAAAAGCTACAAAACACTACTCAAGGAAATCAAAGATGACACAAGTAAATGGAAAAATATTCCATGCTCATGGATTGGAAGAATCAACACTGTTAACATGTTCATCCTACCCTACGCAAGCTACAGATTTAACACAATACCAATTAAATTGCAGCATTCTTCTCGGTCCTGGAAACAACACTACAGGAATTCAAATGGAAACAAAAACCATCATTAATAGCTAAAACAATACTTAGTAAAAAAAAAAAAGGTAAACTTTATTATAAGGCTACAATAATCAAATAGCCTGGTATTGGTACAAGAACAGGCATATAGACTAAGGGAACAGGATAGATATTCTGGAAGCAAAACCTCAATTTCTCAACCAACTCATCTTCGACAGAAACTCCACCACCAACCACTGGGGAGAGAAGAACCTATTTAGTAAATGGTGCTGAGAAAACTGGCAGACCACATGAAGAATATTAAAATAAGATCCCTACCTATCACCATACACGAAAAAAATCTCTAAATGAATCAAAGAACTAAATGTAAAACCTCAAACTATAAGAACCTTAGAAACTGAAGGAGACACTTTTATGGAAATTGCAACTGTCAACCAATTTCTGATCAAAACCTAAGTGCCCATGCCATAAGAGATAAGATAAATAAGTGGGACCTCATCAAGCTGAAAAGCTTCTGCAAAGTCAAAGAAACCACTAAGAGAGCAGGGAGACAGCCCAAGACTGGGAAAAAATATTTGCCAACTGTATACTGACAAAGGCCTGACATCTAGGATCTACAAGGAACTCAAACGTGCCAAAAAGAATAAAACAAACAGCCCCATTATAAAGCGGATAAAATATATGAATAGACAATTCTCAAAAAAAAGACATACCAGCATCCAACAGATACATGAAAAAATGCTCAGCCTCACTAGTCATCAAAGAAATGCAAATTAAAACCACACAGAGATACCATCTAGCTCTAGTCAGCATGGCCATCATGAGTAATTAAAAAAGCAAATGCTGGAGAGGATGTGGGGAAGAGAGAACACTTCTACACTGTTGATGAGAATGTAAACTAGTACAGCCTCTGTGGAAAACAGTGTGACGATTCCTAAAAGATCTAAAAATCCACCTTCCATACAACCCTGCAGTCCCCTTACTGGAAATATACCCAGAGGAACTCAAATCACTCTATAAAAAAGATACCTGCACATGCTTGTTTATTGCAACATTGTTCACAATAGCAAAAACATGGAACCAACCATTCTGCCCATCGAAAGAAGACTAGATGAAACAAATGTGGTACATATACATGATGGAATATTACGCAGCCACAAAGAAGTACAAAATTATGAATTTCACAGCAACTTGGATGGGTTAGAGTCTATATTACTGAGTGATCTATCACAGAAACAAAGAACTGAGTACCACATGTTCTTACTCATAAGTGGAACGTGAACAATTAACATAATACTATAAGAAAGTGAATGGCAGTAGTGAGAAACTGCCAGAGGATGGAGGGGCACACATCATCAACAAAGGTTTCTGCATAATGAACATCTGTATACCTAACCCTGAATTATACCCTTCACTTTTAAAATAAAAAATTACAAAATTACAAAAAAGTAACCGAAATTTGTTAATCACCTACTACTTATAGAGTGTATTTCTAGGTATTGGGTATGTCAAGAATAAGCAATCATGTCTCTTATAATCTTACTTGGGAGATAAAATAACACTTATAAAAACTAGTAACAATTTAGTATTACAGTTGTCCCTCAGTTTCCACCAGGGTTTGCTTCCAGGACTCCTTGGATATCAAAATCCATAGATGCTCAAGTTCCTTATTTCAAATGGCATAGTGTTTTCATATAACCTATGTACATTCTTCCATATACTTTATATCATCTCTGGATTACTTATAATTTTAATACGATGTAAATCCTATTTAAATAGTTGTTATACTGTATTGCTTTTTAATTTGCATTTTTCATAAAAATATTTTCTATCCACAGTTGTTTGAAACTACAGATGAAAAACCTACAGATACACAGAAACAGACAGCAGATTGTACTTTCTGAGTGCCCCTAAAGAAGTACACTGGATACTGAGTATGTGGAATTTAGAGAATAATTGAGCTCTTATAGACATGATCTTTCCTTTATAATAAAAAATGACTCTATTGATCTATAAATTGTATGTGGTCTGATCTTTAAAAATTCTTTACAGTTGTTGCAATATATTGACACTGATTCAACTAAACTCACTAGTACATGGTCTATTTTCCAAAAATGTCTTTTGAAGACATTACAGATCATTAAAATCTGTAGCGTCATAGAAAAAAGAAAAAAATTCATATGTAACCATACTGAAGGACTTGGTATTTGTTGTATTATAAAGACATTAGTCATATTCTTGAGTTCAAGCACACTTTGTTTTATTATGCTTTGTGGGTATTCTGCTATTACTACTATTAATTATTATTATTTATTATTATTAATTAAAGGTTGTGGCAACACTGAATCAAGAAAATCTACCGAAATTATTTTTCCAACAGTACGTGCTCACATTGTTTATTATACACACACACACACACACACACACACACACACACGTGTGTGTGTGTGTTTGTAAATATATGTGTGTATATATATATACACACACCTGAGTTGGGGTATCTCTCTCTGTCACCTAGGCTGCAGTATAGTGGTATGATCACAGCTCCATGCCACCTCAACCTCCTGGCCTCAAGCAATCCTTCCACCTCAGTGTCCTCAGTAACAGGTCTTTTTATTTGCCTAGACTGGTCACAAACTCCTGGACTCAAGCAATCCTCTCCCACCTTGACCTCCTAAAGTGCTAGCATTGTAAGTATGAGCCACTATGCCTGGCCCATTGTCAATTTGTTTTAGCAGTAAAGTATTCTTTCTGAAGTATATACATTGTTTTTTAGATATGATGCTATTTAGCACATTTAATAGGCTACTACAGTATAAACATAACTTGTATATGCATAGAACAACCAAAAATATTATGACTTGCTTAATTGTGATAGTCACGTTTGCAGTGGTCTGGAATCCATTCTGTAATATCTGTGAGATTTGCCTGTAATTGAATTTTTAGACATATAAGTGGACCAAAAGTCACTTAGCCATTTATCATAGCCATTTAGAAATCCTCTGTATGTTACTGTGGCTGATGTCTAAATATATTTGTTGGAGATTATATATTTCTGAAAATCAATCTGATTCTGTTCAACCAAAAACAATCATGTTCGAAAAAAAAATACATATGTCATTATCATAGTGTAGATGCTGAGAGATTTCATTCACATCATTTGCCATAAGAGACTATGTGACAAATCAAATCTCATAGTTTTCTTGACCAAAAAAAAAAAACTTGACTAAAATTATACAGCTATTCCTCTACATTTAATGAAAGTCCAAATTCTTAAATAGAGAAGCAATATTTTAGTTCTCTTTTAGTAGTTGTATTCCTGCCTGACATATTCTCTTGTCACCTGCAACCACTGCAATCAACCAGCTACATGTCGGTATAGCCTGGCTCTCTAATCTCTCACTCTCTCGGCTCCACCATCTTGCTTTTGCTCCAAGACTTTTTAAATAAGCAAAGAACTAAGTGCCACATGTTCTCACTCATATGTAGGCGCTGAACATTAGTCACATTAGCACAAGGGAGGTATTGGTAGTCACTAGATACTGATAAGGGAGGGAGGGAGAAAGAGAAGAGGGGTGTGAGGGAATGAGGATACCTGGTCCACTTCCAGGGGGAGTGAGGGTATGTTAGAAACCCAAACTTCACCTTCATGCAGCAATCCTCACGTGTACCCCACGTCTCTATAATAAATTTTTTTAATGAACACATGTGAGATGACTGGAAGAATTAGGCCACCTAGAACTGCAAGTGTTAGCATGCTACAATTATTGATTGCTAGAAGGATGCTTGTGGGAAAATTCTTAACCTCTTTCCCCCTTTTTGATGGATAATTTTGATTTTCTTTCTCAACAGAAGCTTAGAGTGTTTCAGGAGAATCAAGTACCAAATGTCCTCAGTGGAGCTCACCTTGATTGTACAGCCTTGTATTGCCTTCACCTCCTTGTCTCTTTTATGTCTACGATTCCCTTTCATTGAGGTCCAGTCTCAAAACAAACGAACTGCATACTGGTCCTAGTCTCAGGCCATGCTTCCAGCTGAATCACAAACTAAGACATTGGTGTTGAAGTTTCTTTCTTTTCTTTTTGTTTAACAAATTATGGTTGCATATTTTATGAAGTAATTTAATATGCACAAATCATTTTAATTTTGCCTGTAGTCATTTATCCATTCTATACTTTTAGAAGTCAATTATGTTCAGTCTTATGAGGCAGTCAACTGATCGTTACTACATATGAAGTATGATCAGTAATGCTAGGCTACTGACAACTAGAGGTATTTTTTTTTCTGTCAGCAGAATAAACTGCATGAAATATAGCTAACATTTATTATAAATAAAGACTGAGTAAATGAGAACAGAATATTTTCTTTGACTGAGATAGGAATAGGAGAGAGAGAAGAAAGAACTACTACAGGTATTCAACATTTTTCTGTTAAGAAATGACAGCATTTTTACACATGATTTTATGTACTTTGATAACAGATTTTAGGTACTTTTCATATTTCTGTGCCTCTATCCTCAGAATTATCCTTTTAGTTATTACTTTACTTCTGTATTTTATTCAAACATTTGCTGCCAGAGGTAAAATTTTATATTGCTCAGTGCTTTTTGGTTTCAAAAAGAAAAACACTGAAGTATACATTATAAAATCTATAAACATAACCCTGTAAGCATAAAGGATTTCATGGTGGTCCATATTTAGATATAGAGGTTCTGATATTTGAAACTGATAGTGATATGGTTTTTATGAAATATAATTATTCACTAAAATAACAAAGTAAAAATGAAAAATTAAACTTTATGTTGCTCAGTGTTTTTTTGGTTTCAAAAGGAAAAACAATGGAATACATAATAAAATTTATAAACATGAACCCTTAACACATAAAAGATTTTTTGGTAGTATATACTAAATATAGAGCTTTGATATTTGAAATTGACAGTGATGTTATTTTTCTGAAATATTATTATTCACTGAAATAATGAAGTAACAGTGAAAAAAAGATATAAAAGTAAAATAACCATCTGAGGACATTTAATATAAAAATGCATTTTTTAAGATAGAACACTATTTTATTTATATTTGTCAGCTGGTAAACCTTAAATGTGTGAGATGGTGGATACTTTCTTGAATAGTACCGAGATCATTAAAGGTGTATTCAAATTCATGAACTAAACCTAAACTGAACCCAGACATTGAATGTTCTTCTTCCAATATTGTATTTAGAAATGCAAAGCCAATTTCATTTAGTTCTGATGCATTATATGACCATACATTAATAGAACTAAAAATCTAGCTTCATAATTAACAAATTATTGTAGCATACCAGGATATATCTATCCAATTACACTTAATCATCTAAGTGAATATTTGTAACTTTTGAACATTTAAAATTGTCATTTGTTCTAAGTCAGATTTATTTATCAATGCCTTTCATATTGCTATTACAATGCCTAGTAGAAATCAACAAATGCTTGTCGTTCAATGAATGAATGACTGAGGTAAGGTAAGCTCTCAAATATTTTCTTTGGTATTTTCTTTTGGTACTCAAGTATGTTGAATAACTTAGTTTAACTCATTTTATACAATGTCACTTGCTTCAGTCACAGTCATATGATATTATATGGGCCCCACGTTAGGGATAATCTATATCTAAATTGAATAATTTAGAATGATTTTCACTGCATTACATAGGGTCAAATATTTAAAAGATTGCTGATTTTGGTAAACTAGTTTTAATGAATGAGCTTGTCAGTAAGTGCTCACTTGGTAGATAGACGAGAAGACAATTTCACAACATTTATTGGAAGAATGATACTAAAAACTTATAAGAGTAAAAATGCCACTGCCTTTTAGACTTAGGTGCAATTACAAGTGCTGTCTCAACCCTTCCCCAAACAATACAGTGTATGATATTAAAATGAATTTAATTGAACACCATTTGGAATGACTCCAGTAACTAAAATTTAGCCTACTTTCAGTAGTCCATTTATGACTATCAATACTGCACATATTCTAGTCCATGTTTCAGTAATACTGGAAGTGGTCTGACACCAAATGGTCTAGGTTTTATGTTTTACTAACAAAAATACTCAAAAACTAGCCACAATAGTTGATATGAAAGTGGCAATGCTTAAAATTTTTCTAAGTACCTATTTGAAAATTAACTTAAATATTTTTTCAGACAAAATTTCCTGCACTCTATTTTCCTGTGACAATGCACACCCCTCTTTTGTGATATCATCTTTTTAACTCATTACTGTTTTTCATTCATATGAAATTACTGATTCCTAACTAAAGTGAAAGATATCTAGAAAATTTTTAAGTAATATGTAAATATAATTTAAATTAGCATTTTATATTTTTTCAATTTCTGATATAGTCATTATCCTCAATGAATTTACTATGGCATATTGTGTCGTTTTCCCTAAATAAAATTATTGAAGTTATTCAGAATATTTAAAAGAGTTTAACACATTTCTGGAAAACTAATGAAAATCACCTTCAATGATTTTTTTCACTTTTAAAAATAAAGATATGGCTGGACACAGTAACTGATGTCTATATTCCAGCACTTTGGGAGGCTGAGGTGAGAGGGTTGCCTGAGTCTATGAGTTCAAGACCAGCCTGGGCAACTTGTCAAGACTACATCTCTCCAGTAGATCAAAAATTAGCTGTGTGTGGTGGCGTGTGCCTGTAGTTCCAGCTACTTAAAAGACTGAGGTGGAAGGATCACCTGAGCCCGGCAGGTCAAGGCTGTGGTGGCCATGAGCATGCCACTGAACTCTAATCTGGGTGACAGAGTGAGACTATGACTCAAAAAATAAATAAAAATTTTAAAAATTAAAATATTATTAACATATATGTGATATAAATAAAAACTCAACTTTATCATAGGAGGTTCAGAAGGGTAAATATCACAAATGTTAAGGTGGTTCTACTAGCATTTTTATATTACATGTCTTTAATTTGCAATTTAGCACATTTACATGTGTGTACGCTCCAAAATGCATACAATTAAAGAAAAAACACATTTTAAAAATTGCAATCTAGGCCGGGCATAGTGGCTCACACCTATAATTCTAGCATTTTGAGAGGCCAAGCAGAGAGAATAGCTTGAACCCAAGAGTTTGAGATCAGCCTGGGCAATGTAGTAAGACTTCATCTCTACAAAAAAAACCCAAAAAAATTAGTCAGGCATGTTGGGGTACACCTATAGTTCCAGCCACTCTGGAGGTTAAAGTGAAAGGATTGCTTGAACCCAAGATGTTGAGGATGATTGCCATGAGGATGAGTGCATTGAGTACAATTGTGTCACTACACTTTAGCCTGGAATGAGACTTCAACTCAATAATAATAATAATAATAATAATAATCTAATCACAATACCTTTGAGTCAAAGTTTAATTTTTGTAAATTTTTTTTGTAGTTTTTCTGTTATGTTTTCTTCTTTTTAAAAATTTTATTTTAAAGATGTGGGGTACAATTCAGAGTTAAGTATACAAACATTGTTTATGCAGGTACCTTCAGAGTTTAGTTTTAAAACATTTTTGTCTATTATTTTTGTCCTTCAGTATTACACATATTTTAATTTTCAATTCATATAACACGTACATTTAGAAAAGCTAAATACAGAAGATAAAATATTAATTACATATAGCAAAAATTTAATATTTAGTACAATGTTATAAGCATATAACCTCAAACTTACAAAGGATTTGTACGAATATTGGAAAGAAATGTTGGATGTGCTTTATTCCAATTTTTGGATAATTATAACTTAGCTTATACACTTTATCAGCATCATTTCTCTCTTGAGAGAGAGAAACATAAATATACAGACATACAAAATTTTTTGTTGAGCTTTTTGAGAGTAAATTGTGATATCATACTCCTTTATCTTAAATACTTCAGTGTTTAATTTCTGAGAGTAACTGGATTCAGTTATGCAACTGTAGCACAATTATTAAAAATCAGAAAATTTATTATTAATAGAATGTTATCTAAACTATAATATATATTCAAATTTTATTTGTTGTCCCACTAATGTCCTTTATATCTATTTTATTCATCTGCCCAGAATCAAAGTTGTGATCCCTCATGGCATTTGGATCTTATTTCTCTTTAGTCAGTTAATTCCAACTTAAATTTAATCTAAAGTTTGCTTCAACTGACTAATTTATATTTGAATATGGCTTTCATTTTCATGCAGATCTCAAGAAAATATTTATTATGATAAGTGTTCGGGAAGGGCCACATAACATCACTAAGGGTACTTAATCTCAAACCAGGTGAAGTGGGACCAAAGGAAGAGAGACCCAAACTTTACCTTTACGAGAACCATTTATGTCCGTAATCATGAAGCATATCCCATATCTTAAAACAAAAATAAAATAATTAAAATTAAAAAATATATATTTGTTGAAAACTAGATAGTTTGAATAATATGTTGCAGATATCTGCATTTTGCTATAATCTATGCAAGTGTTTTTATTTTGCATCTTCTAGGCATTATACTTGGCTGAAGACAACTCTATCTTCCTGCAACAGACACACCTTATGTCGACTCCCTGTTTGCTAGCTGTATAATATATCCAGTTGAGTGAAAACTATGACATGCTTCTAACTAACAGAAAATGGCAAAATATTGTTTTCAATATTTCTTTCTTTCTTTGTCAAATTACTTGATAAAGGTGATGGATGCCATCCCCATTTTCATATTATATTAACATACTGGGGAGGCATGCTCTTGTTAGTCTTGAAGAAGCAAATACTGTGGAGAGGCAGGTGGCTTCTAAAATTTGAAAGGAACTGCAGGGGAATATATTCTGCCAACAGCCACCGAGCTCAGAAAAGGACCTCAATCCAGTTGATTCCTTCATTGCAGAGGGCCTAGCTAAGTTGTGTTCAGAATTTTGAGTTACAAAAACAGTGTGATAAATGTGTGTGGTTTTAAATCACTTTAAGTTTTTAGTAATTTGGTATGCAGTAACTGAAAGCTAATATACATCTCTATAGTAGGTCACAATCAAATGTTCAGAGAAGTGATTGAATTAGTATTATATTTATATATTGTTATGTACTTAGAAAAGAAGCTTTTTTGGAAAATGAAGACTTCAATAATAGTGTTTGAAACATCACTACCAAAATTTTCTCTAAAATGTATAGGAAGATTTATTAGTGGAAACAACAGAGAAATATACCTACACACAGAGAGATATAAATAAGTAACATTTTCCAACTAACTCCAGTTGGAATAAAAATATTTTTAAAATATTAATCATGGAATATACCTAATCCAAAAATATATCAGTAAAATGTATGTAAGAGGAAGATCTTGAATCCTCAAATTAGCTTACTGCTACAGACCACATGGCAATTACAATGTTGGAATAAGATTTGGCACCGTGTAATTGTTCTTAAAGTATCCTTTAGATGTAGATATCAGAAGCTAAAATTATCTATGATATCCTTGTTTTGACTCTTCTAATTCCTTTGGTTTCCCTAGGATCTCCTTCCTATAGAGCCTGAGCCTTGCAGTTCTTTTCAGCTATTATCCCTTGTATAGGAGATCTTTTGAGGTGATGGTAAGATGTCAAAGGCAGAAAAATATTCCATAATTCTATGATTAGATTTTAGTGTTTTAGTGAGCTTGTGCTATTGGGCTGTGATATTTCCTACTGCTTCTCGCTTTTATTTTTCTAATCCTTAGCTTACTTGGGTTGAAGTTGTGAATTTCTCTTTCCCCATGTTGAAGGCTAGAGGGACTTGAATTTAATCTTCATACAGATTAGGCTCTGGTAAAACCCAACTTGATTGGCTGTGAAAAAAATAGCAAGACTTTCTCAAAGAGGCAGACAGAGTCCTCTGTGTTTACTTTTCCCCTTCTCCTGAAAAAAGCATGATGGGATTTTTCTCTGATTTTTACCCTGAGAATTTAGTAGGGCTCCCGGAAGTAAAATGCATAGTGTGAAGGGCTTTCAAAGACTGAGCCTCCAGAAATTTTATTTCTCCATTTAGTCCACTCTCCATCCCTGATACTTTGCCAATTACTCTTTAATATTCCAGCTTGATGCTGGGTCCTGCAGCCGTTTCTGCCCCCAGTAAGGGGTGGTTCTCTATATCTGTTTCTCTGCAGTTTTCATGTTGGTGTCTTATTCTATGACCTCAATTCTTTGACTTATTAAAGAAATGTTGATTTTTAAGATGTTCTGCTTTTTTTGTGTACGTGAGGATGTGACTTATTTATATGTAGGACTGAAAATCACGAGTCCAAGTGTCTTATTATAGCTATGTTAAATTCTCTATTTTGGAGAACATCTTACATCAGTGCCTCAAAGTTGCATTGTCCAATACTGTAGCAACTAAACACATTTAGATGGATATTGAGCGCTTGAATGTTAGCTACTCTGCATTGAAATGTGCTGTAAGTGTAAAATACACACAGGATTTTAAGACTTGGCATACAACACATGAATGCAAAATATATGATCAATAAGTTTGCATTGATTATATGGTTAAATGGTAATATTTTTATGTACAATGAAATAAAGTAATTAAAATACATTTTTACTATGCTTCTTTTTACTAGAAAATGTAATATTGGAACGCAAATGTGCAGAAAAGAAAAAAAACAGCCCCATTAAAAAGTAGGCAAAAGACATGAATAGACACTTCTCAAAAGAAGACATATGAGCAGCCAACAGATACATGAAAAAATGTTCAGCCTAAATCATCAAAGAAATGGCCATCAATAACTCAAAAAACCACAGAGGCTAGAGAGGGTGTGGGAAAAAGGGAACACTTCTACACTGCTGGTGGAAGTGTAAACCTCTGTGGAAAAAAGTGTGACAATTACTAATAGATCTAACAATCAACCTTCCATATGACTCAGCAATTCCTCTTCTGGGAATATACTCAGAGGAACTCAAATCACTCTATGGAAAAGATACCTGCATACACGGGTTTATTGCTGCATTATTTACAATAGCGAAAATATGGAACCAACTGTGCTGTTCATTGAAAGAGGACTGGATTTTTTTAAAATGTGGCACATATACATGATGGAATAGTACACAAACATAAAGAAGGACAAAATTATGAACTTCACAGCAACTTGGAAGGATTTAGTGTCTATAATACTCAGCGATCTATCACAGAAATAAAGAACTGAGTACCACATGTTACACTCATAGTTGATCCTGAAAAAGTATCATAATACTAAAAGAAAGGAATTGGCGGTAGTGGGGATCTGCCAGGGGAGGGAGGGGGACATATTTCATCATAAGGGTATCTGATTTCCCAAATCAGGTGAAGTGAGGACCAAAAGGATCAAACTTTACCTGTACAATGACCCTTTGTATACCTAACCGTGAATTGTACCCATCTTTAAAATAAAAATTTTTAAGTGTAATATGTATATATGCAACTCACATTCTACTTTTATGATCCATGTTCATCTAAAAAATAAGTTGAAATCTGTAGTATATTGTTGGCAGACAGGGAAGGGTTTCCTCCTCCTTTCATTATTGTGTTTTATTTAGAAAACAGTGTGTAAAGGGTTTAGAATAGAAAAATCAGTCAGAAGGCTTTATAGAAAACAGCATTTATTGTCCACAAGTAAAGGGTCACTGCCAAAGAAAAAAGGTAAGGACAACTTGCTCTTGTTTAGGCAGGAAAGCCGCAAATACACTGGCACAGGCATCCATTATTATTTCCAATCTCAGTAAGTCTGGGATTCCAAAGACTGACTAAACCCTACCAAAGGCCATTTTCCAAAGTAAAATGATATGGACAAGTGACTATCCGGCCTAACAACAGTATGAACATGATAAAATAATGACACTTTCTCTGAAAATGATGAGCCCAAGGCCACTGGTCATAGTTACATTTACAAGGTCTACATTAACCCTACTTGTTGTAATATTTTGTATACTATCTATGAGGGCAGTAACTTTTTTTTTTTTTGAGTTGGAGTTTCAATCTGTCACCCAGACTGGAGTGCAGTGGCCGCTCCTGGCCACCACAGCCTCGACCTGCTGGGCTCCAGCGATCCTTCCACCTCAACCTTCCAAGTAGCTGGAACTACAGGCGCGCGCTACGATGCCCGGCTAATTTTTAACTTATTGTAGAGATGAGGTCTCACCAAGTTGCCCAGGCGGGTCTCGAACCCGCGGGCTCAGGCAATCCACTCACCTCAGCCTCCCAAAGCGCTGGGATTATAGGCTGAGCCACGGAGCCTGGCTTGCAGTAAATTTTTTAACTACTATTGAGTACTTAGAAAATAGCATACATATTAAATGATCAATAAATATATATTAATTTAAATAAATGGAATGAATATTCTTTGCTAGGTTTATTTGACTTCTAGCTTTATAGATCCATTGCCTTATATTAACTCATTATATAGTGACAGACAAGATGATTTTCTATTATATTTTGACTTAGATTAAGATCATCTACAAACTAAGGTAGACTTAAATTTTAATTTAAATTGAAATACTGTTTGTCAAATCACCATTTCTTCTTAGCCAATAAGACGTTGGTATTATTTGTGTTATTAATCACCATATAAGGTATGTTTGTAAAGGAATTATTGATCTATATAATTTTTCAATTAAGAATTAGAAAGCCCCTCCTATCATAAGATTGATATTATGGTACCCAATATATCCTTGAGCAATGCCAGATATTTTTAATGAACTTGCATTAAATGGAATTCAAGTCTTTCCAATCCATTAAATATAGCCATTGTAGATTTGCAATGCACAGAGAATTAGCACAGATATGGGGAATTGTTGACAATACAAACTGTATTAGGAGAACAAAAATGAACTTAGTCTATTACTAATTACTCTAGTTAGTGATGTCTGAATAGATGGTCATTGCACATTCAATCTTTTCCAGGCAGCTATATATTATATATTTGTATTAAGACCATATAAAGTGTACACTGTATATAGTATTACTTTGCAAATGAGGGAATATTCTTGCTTTCTAGGTGTTAAATTTGCAACAAATTGGGATTATCCAAGTGAAATGAGTGAATCCTAGATGAAGAATGATAAGAATTAAAATCAACAGACTTATAAAAGTCACATAGGAAAATAATCAAATACAAAATGTTATTGATGGCATGATCATTATTTATTTTGCACATCTTCATTTACCTAATATTCCACATTGCATAGCCCATCAATGACTCATTCTGCTCTTTATTTTATTATTTTATAATGTTAATTCACATATTTGATTAAGATTTTATTTTTTTCAAATTTTTAGTGCATTGGACATGAAACCCTACATTTTAGTTTACTCAATGCGTGGCATCATTAAGTTATATCTTCACATTATATATACAAATATACATGGTGATTTTATTAAATAAATATATATTTGATTTGCCTTTTTCCCCAATTTGTGATCATCTTTTCTGTGAATCATATAGTTTCGATTCTAATCAAAATCAAGCAAATGATGTACCTAAACTTTTATATCCTCCTTACATCACAAAAAAGTGTCAGGCTTCCTTATCTGTATTTTTCAGGCACTTTATGGTAAGTATGGTAAAATAAATTTTGAAGTCTGGGCTCTCCATTGCATAGATTAATACTGAAATGTATCAGCCATCAAGATATATGGCTAGGATACATAGTATCTTAAAGGAAACAATTATTGAGAAGATAAAATGTCTGTGAAAGAACAAGTCTCTAGAGTATGTGGGGAAGAGCAGAAAGACTTTGCTTGCAACCTTAGGTCCAGGTAGTTTTAGACCTGGGAAACAGAGTTCATTAACTCATAGCTTTCCTCAACCTCCAAATTTTATTCTTGTTTCCTTAGCCAATACCCTGCAGAAAGTACTTCTGGCCCCAATCTTATTATTACTTTGTTATTAGAAAAATAAGAATATATTTTAAATATTATAAAGTGGTATTCATTGAGCAACAGTTTTATTTAGAAACTATTCAAGTGTCTCGTGTGTTTCCTGGGTTTAGAATTTAGTGGCAAAATTTTTTGAAATGGTGACAAACTATGCAAATAATTTAATTTAAATTTAATTTAAATTAAAAATAATTTAAAAGTAAGTCTGATGATTTGTCATATAGGCCTAAATAAGTCAACCTTCTAACAAGGAAAGATAAATAAAACAAAAAGAAAGGAAGGGAGGAAGTAATGAGCCCTACATGATGTGAGGGAAATTTTTACTTTGCAAATGATATATTCCATGAAAAAAGAAAAGACAAAATATGTACAATATCTGCATAATAGCCTTGAGTGAAATACAAAAGAACTTTGCCTCTGTAAAATAAGATAAAAAGACAAGGATAATATAGACCCTAATAGTAATAAATGTGATAACTCACAGAAAAATATAATAAAAAACGAACAAACTACATATATACATACATACATGTATGTAACAGAAATTAAGTGCATCCTAGAAAAGAAAAATCACTTTTGCCTCTGCAGAAAGAAGATTGTGAGTTAGAAGTCACTGTTGAGAGATATTCTTTAAACCAAAGGATGCAATATATGCCAGCAAGGTAGAGTAGCAGGAAATTCAACAATAAATTACAGTGATTTCAGAAGGAGAAAACACTGCCAATGAATTAGTAGAAATGTTGCAGTAAAAAAAATAAAGAAAAAAAAAGCTGGGCTTGGAAACTATAGGAAAAATTTCTTGGCATGGATATCATGGGTTATTGTTAATTTTTTCAGTGAAAGTTAATCAGATGAAACCAATTATAACCAGATAAATGGGGTATATTCTCTGAGCATTTGACTTTTTTTTTTTTTTTGAGTTGGAGTCTCAGTCTGTCGCCCAGACTGGAGTGCAGTGGCTGCTCACGGCCACCACAGCTTTGACCTGCTAGGCTCCGGCAATCCTTCCACCTCAGCCTTCCAAGTAGCTGGAACTACAGGTGTGCGCTACCACACCTGGCTAATTTTTTATTTATTGTAGAGATGAGGTCTCGCCAAGTTGCCCAGGTGGGTCTCGAGCCTGAGGCCTCAGGCAATCCATTCACCTCAGCCTGCATTTGATATTTTAAAAGATGATGAAAATTTCTACAAGTGTGAACTGGAAAAAATATCCTAGGAGGCATAGTTCACCACTACTTATTAAGAACTTACTGTATGGCGGATTGCAGAAATAGAATAGTGAGAAGGCAGACAGGTTCCCTGTCTTACAGACTTTTAAAGCTCTAGCAGAAAATGGACAAGGTACAAAGAAAGCAACACAATAAAAATTGCAAATGCTGATTTTGTAATTACTATGGACCAGCACTATCCTGCATGATTTCCGTATTTAATCTTCATTATGTATTTTATCTATGAAGAAGTTGAAGTACAAAAAGTTAAGAGACTTGCCAATACCTGGAGTTACTAGGTGAGAGGGACTGATATTTGAACACAGGTTGCCTGTTCTCATCCTTTTGATTTTTTTCTTACCCACCTGGGGAGAAAGGATTTGCTTAATTCAAGTCAGTAAGTTGAATAGCAGATAGCTGGGCAGGTGTAGGAGAAGGTCTAAGTAGAGAAAATAACCTGTTTCAAAGACCCCAACGTAAGAAAAACTTGGTTTTTGAGGAAGTTGAAAGAAGACGTACACAGTAAGGCTAAAACTACAAATTGTAGATATTAATGGATAACGTTTCCACCATGTTCTAGTGTACTTCAGCAATTCCACACTTCAGGTCAAGGACTTAAATTCTGGAGGGTCCTGAAATTTTTTTCTCATTTTACTTTTCTTCTGCATATTTTTTCTTGAATATTTTAAATACTGCAATGATTTAATTACCATATAGCTATAGTGAAGTCTCTATTAAAACCTTCCTGATTGTACAAAATAGCTAGCCTATATCACTTTTTCCCTTTGTATCCTGTCACTCTTGTCCTCTCTCATCTCTCCTCTCTTCTTTCTCTCTCTCTCGAACACCAGTTCTATTTATCCAGTTGATGTCTGGCCATTTCTGTTTGGATGCCCCACAAGTACCTTATCATCCCAAAACTCTCAAATGATCCCATCCAAATTTGATTGTACTACTTACAATGTGAGCAAAAAACAAAGACCATCCACTATCCCTAGAAATAAATGTAAACCTCAATCTTGATGACACTTCATACCTTTTCATGTTCTCACATCAGTGGACAAATTTTACAGACTGTACCCCTAAACAACTACAAAAGACATTTGACATTCCCATAACCACTGCCTAAGCCTAGAATATTGACACAAGATGACAAGCATGGAAAGCAGAATTAATCCAACTGAAGAAAGAATCTCACAACATGAAGACTACAACATGGAATTAAACTGATCTGTAAAAAACATAGAAAGAAGACTCAGAAGAAAAGAACAAATCCTACAAGAGATGTGTGATTATATCAAGGGGCCAAATCTATGCCTGATTGGGATCCCAGAAGAAGAAAGAGGAATGGAGAACAACTTGGAGCAATTATTCCAGGAGGTAATCCATGAAAACTTTCCCCATCTCACCAGAGATGTGACCATCCAAGCACAAGAGATACAGAAAACTCCCACAAGACATCAAATGAGAAGACAAATCCCTAGACACATAGTAATTCACCTACACAAAGTAGGCACAAAAGAAAAAATCCTAAAGGCAGCAAGAGAGAAAAGTTAGACTACCTATTGGGAAAAACCAATCAGAATAGGAGCAGACCTATTGACAGAAACACTATAAGCAAAAAGGGACTAGAGTCCAATATTCAAAGTTCTCAAAGATAAACAATTTCAACCAAGAATTTCCTACCCAGCCAACCTCAGTTTCATCAGTGACGGAGAATGAAAAACCTTCTCAGATATCCAATCCCAAAGAAATTATACAGCTACTAGACCAGCTCTACAGGAGATACATAAAAAAGTGTTACACACAGAAGAAAGGAAAAAAAAAAATGAATGACCACACACTTCCCAAGAGAACAGCAGAGCACAGATCAACAAAGAATATATCTCAATAAGAAACTTGAAAACACGCACATACATCAACTCCAAAGCCAAAAGAAAACAAGCAAACAAAGAAAAAACTTTACAAGAACCACATGACAGGGATAAACAATCACATTTCAATAATCAGCCTGAATGTGAATGGACTAAATACACCAATCAAAAGACACAGAATGGCAAACTGGATAAGAAACCATGACCCAATTATTTGCAGCATCCAGGAAACTCATCTCACCAAAAGGGAGGCATACAGACTCAAACTTAAAGGATGGAAAATGAGTTTCCAGGCAAATGGATCACAAAAGGTATCACATCATAATATCAGACAAAACAACCTTTAAGCTATCAAAAATTTAAAAATATACAATAAGACACTACATAATAATAAAAGGTTCAATCCACCAACAAGAAATATCATCCTAAAAATAAATGCACCCCACACAGGAGTACCAGCATTTATAAAGCAACTTTTAAGTAAACTAAAAAAGATATTAAGTCTAACACTATTATAGCAAAGGACTTGAATACCCCACTAACAGTCCTAGATAGATCATTGAGGCAAAAACAATCAACAAGGAGATCCATAACCTAAAGTTGACACTTGACCAAATGGATTTAATAGATACCTACAGATTATTCCACTCAAAAGCCATAGAATGTACATTCTACTCATTACCACATGGAACGTACTCCAAGATCAAGCACATCCTTGGCCATAAATCAAGCATAAACAAATTTCAGAAGATTGAAATATTGCCATGCACCTTCTCAGACCACAGTGGAATAAAAATAAATGTCAACACCAACAAAATTTCCCCAAAGACCACAAAGACATATACACTAAACAGCATGATGCTGAATAACTACTGGATCAACACTGAATTCAAAGCAAAAATTAAAAGATTCCTGGAAACAAATGATAATGAAGAAACATCTTACCAAAACCTCTGGGATGCCATGAGGGCAGATCTGAGCATGGAATTTATATCTCCACCAGCACACATCAAGAAATTGGAAAGATCACAAGTTGAGAGCCTAACAAATCACCTAGGGGAGCTGGAAATAGACCACCAAAACCCAAACTTTAGCAGAAGAATCCACATCACCAAAATAAGAGCCCAAATATGGGACATAGAAGACAAAAATATCATAAAAATCACCACCAAAAAATGGTTCTTTGAAAGAATTAACAAGAATAATGGACCCCTAGCCAGAATGATAAAGAAAAAGAGAGAAAAAGCCCAAATAAACACAATTGGAAATGTAAAAATCAAATCACAACTGCCCCCTAAGAAATACAAGAGATTATCAGAGATTACTATATACACCTATATGGAAACAAACTTGATAACCTAAATGAAATAGAGGACTTTCAGACATCACACAACCTCCCCAGATTGAAACAAAAAAACATTGAGACACTATATAGACTAATAACAAAGAAATTGACTCTGTGTATGACAACTACCTGCAAAAAAAAAGCTCTGGACCAAATGGCTTTCCAGCAGAATTCTACAGAAAAAAACTTTTGATAAAAACCAGCATCCTTTCTTGATAAAAAAACTTAAAACACCAAGGTATAGAAGGAACATACCTCAAAACAGTGTCATTTATGATAAACCCACAGTTAGCATAATACTCAATGGACAGAAACTGGAAACATTTCCCTTGAAAACTGGAACAAGACAAGGCTACCCACTGTCACCCCTGTTGTTCAACATTGTGTTGGAAGTCCTAGCTAGGACAATTAGACAAGGGAAGGAAATAGGGGTATCCAAATAAGAAAAGAAGAAGTCAGGTTATCCCTTTTTGCTGATGATATGATCCTATACCTTGAAAATCTAAGAGAATCTGTCAAAAACCTGCTTGCACTGATAAAGGACTTTGGTAAAGTCTCAGGGTACAAAATAAATGTGCAAAAGACAGTTGCATTCCTATACACCAACAATAAGCAGGCAGAGACCCAAATAAAAAGCACAATTTCATTCAAATAGCCACAAAAAATGAAATACCTCAGCATCTTCCTAATCAGAGAAATGAAAGGTCTTTAAAATAAGAACTACAAAACACTGCTCAAAGAAATCCAAGAAGACACAAACAAATGGAAAATTATTCCATGCTCATGGATTGGGAGAATAAGCATTGTTAAAATGTTCATCCTACTAAAAGCAATCTACAGGTTCAATCCAATACTCATTAAATTGCCAACTTCATTCTTCTCAGACCTGGTAATAACAAAACAGAAATTCATATGGAAACATAAACAGCCATGAACAGCCAAAACAATCCTTAGCAAAATAAATAAAGCAGGAGATATCACACTTCCAGACTTCAAACTCTACTATAAGATTACAGTAATCAAAATGACCTGGTATTGGTACAAGAGCAGGCATATAGATCAATGGAACAGGATAGAGTTTCCAGAAAAAAAGCCTCAATTTCTCAACCAACTCATCTTTGACAAAGCCTCCAACAACAACCACTGGGGAGAGGAGAACATATTCAGTAAATGGTGCTGGGAAAACTGGCTGGTCACATGGAGAAGATTAAAACAAGACCCCTACCTATCACCATACACAAAAATTATCTCTAAATGGATCAAAGACCTAAACGTAAAACTTTAAACTATAAGAATCTTAGAAAATGCAGGAGACACCTTATGGAAATTGCAACTGGCAACCAATTCCTGATCAGAACCCTAAGTGCCCATACCATAAGAAATAAGATAGACAATCGGGACCTCATCAAACTAACCAGCTTCTGCAAAGCAAAAGACACCATCAAAAGAGCAGAGAGACAGCCCACAGAATGGGAAAAAATATTTGCCAACTGTATATCTGACAAAGGCCTAACATCTAGGATCTACAAGGAACTCAAACGTACCTAAAGGAAAAAAAAAAGCCCCATTAAAAAGTGGACAAAAGACATGACTAGACAGTTCTCAAAAGAAGCTATATGGGCAGACAACAGACACATGAAAAAGTACTCACACTCATCATCAGAGAAATGCAAATCAAAACCACATCGAGATATCACCTAACCCCAGTAAGAATGGCCATCATTATTGAAACAAACAACAACAGATGCTGGTGAGGATGTGGAGAAAAAGGTATGTGTCTACACTGCTAGTGGGAATACAAACTAGTGTAAGCTCGCTGGAAGATAGTATAGCGATTTCTGAAAGTACTAGAAATTGACCTTCCATATGACTCAGCAATTCCCCTATTGGGAATATTCCCAGAGGAACTCAAATCATTCTACAAAAAAAGATACCTGCACATGAATGTTTGTTGAAGCTCTAGTCACAATAGCAAAAACGTAACCAACCATGTTGCTCATCGAAACTGGACAGGATTTTTAAAACGTGGTACATATACTCAATGGAATATTATACAGCCATAAAGAAGAACAAACATATGGACTTCACAGCAACTTGGATGGATTTGCATTCTATCATACTCATGGATCTATCACAGAAACAAAGAACAGAGTACCATTATGTTCTCACTCACAAGCTTGATCAATTATCATAATACTATTAGAAAGGGTCTGGCAGCAGTGGGAAACTGCCAGGGGAGAAGGGATGGGATTGGAAGTTGAGAGAAACTGCTCAGGCAGGGAAGGGCACACCTCATCAACAAGGGTACCTGCATAATCAGCGTTTGTATACCTAACCCTGTATTGTACCCCACATCCTTAAAATAAATTTTGAAAAAAATTTTTTAAAGAAAGCAAAAGATATTTCTGAAATGAGGCCTTTGTGAAAAACATCTTATTATGTGATACTTCACAGTAAAAGCAAGAGGTTAAACCAGAGGAAGCACTAACCCCTCTACTCTTCCATCCTCCCCACCCCCAGCATGGCACCAGTAGATCAGGAGAGTCAGCACAGATATGGAGAATCATCTTACTGCACAAGGACCCCCAAACAAAAATCTCCTGCGGTTTTATGAACCTAGGAGTGGAGGGAGGATCCTGGGGGAAGGATGAGGGGAAAAGGCTGAAAGTCATGAAGTACTGAGTACATGAGATCCTCAGAACTGGTGAAGAGGCCTAGAAATGGAGAAAACTGGGTTAGGGATACAGATATGTCTGTGAGAGCCTGGTGGGCCAGTGAGACCTGAAGTGTTGATTGCAGTGTCCTTCAAAGACCACAGTGCAATGGCTGTGCCCCAAATCTGGTGTAGTGAGGGCAACTTTTCCAGTCAAGGCTGCCAGGCAAGACAGCCCTTTTTAATTGCCTCTGGTTGGGCTTGGAAAACCAGACATAGGAGTGTTTTTCAGTCAGGAGCCAGACCTTTTGGATATATTATCTCTCACTTCAATCTTCCTCATACTATGAACTCCAGAATTCTTCATGTGCTAATTCTCTCATGTTTTCACTTACTCTCTGCTTCTTTTCCTTACTCACTCTCTTAACTACTTTTCAGTATGTTGGGTACCAACCTCTCTAGGAACCCTACTAAGTTTTTTGGTTTTTTTTTTTCCCCAGCATTTTGAGTTATTTCAACCAATATCATTCTCAAGTCTAGGTACACATCAAACATTTCTTGCGCTTATTTGTGTCTTGGAACTAATGTTACATTGACTTATTATTTCAAGTTTAGTACTTTCTAAACTGACTGCACTATACATTCATACTTAAAAATAAAGTACAGTTCTGAAAAAGTGGTTTAGAATTTTTTCAATAAAAGAAAATTATCTGTAATAAAGAGATATTTTTTCATCCTCTGTTTGAACAGACTTTTGACAAAAGGATTTATTCTGGAGCAATTATAAGCACTAGAAAATTGCTTCTTATATTGAATAGATATCTACTGTACTTTTAATTCTTAGTATTTGTGCAGTTTTAATTTTCTTTTTTGTTTTTTTACACAATGAGCACTAATATTATTTGAAAACAGATACTAACATACCAGATACATACTGTCTCTATCTATTCTTAAAATGTGAATGGTTTTTAGATATTTTCTCACTCCAAACCTTATCATTTTGATGGACTTCTATCTCTAAATATTCTTATAAAATGTAATCCTATGAATGAACAAAATAAAATGGATGTAATCTTATTTTTACACCCTGGAACTATATTAACTCCCTTAATCCTGTTACTGCAATTCTTATCTGTATTTATTACCTAGTCCTATATAAATCACATTTCAAATATCTCAAAATTCCACATATATGTTAATAGCTTATTTTCCTTTAACACTACAGATAGGTGAACTATTAAAATGTGTGTACATATGTGAAGATATAAACTAAAATATTTCCCTTATCATTTTCAGCAAATACTTGGACACTAAACCTTCTTATCTCCTCTACTTACATTTCCCCATAAATATTTACCCTTTACCTGAGACATAACTTTGTGATAATATCAATAAAGCACATCCTGTGTAGAGGATTCATTGGCATCTACTGGTGCCAGGCTTTACCGAACTGAATGCAGCCGGAAGAAAAAAAGGCAAGTTCTGGGAGTTCAGAGTCTTCTGTTACACAAGACTCAAACGATGCTAATACGGTCTCAGTGAGTGTGATTATACCATGAACTTTCTGTAATAAAAACTAATTTTTGAAATAACTGCTTTTTTGCCTGAGCCCGCAGGATCGAGACCCACCTGGGCAACTTGGCAAGGCCTCATCTCTACAATAAATCAAAAAAAACTAGCTGGGTGTGGTAGCGCTTGCCTAGTTCCAGCTACTTGGAAGACTGAGGCGGAAGGATCGCTGGAGCCCAGCAGGTCGAGGCTGCAGTGGCTGGGAGCGGCCACTGCACTCCAGTCTGGGTGACAGAGTGACTCCAACTCAAAAAAAAAAAAAAAAGAGAGAGAGGGAAATAACTGTTTTTAATTTGCTCTTCTGAAAACTTTAGCCCAAAGGACTATGTTTCTAATTTTGTGATAGAGTTCAATTGGAAACTTAATTTACTTTTAAAAAAATTCTTGTTTAATACATTTTGATAGACTCTAATAAGGAGAAAGAAATCAATACTATATGTATAAATATTTTTTCAATACTGTTCAGTCTCCTCTAGTCTATGAAATACAGATCATGTGAAAATCAATTTAATCATTTCCAAGTAAGATTTAATAATCTAACATGTCAAAAATGTTTTATTAAATTCAGCTATAGTTCATCTCTAACAAAATTACATGCAAAGGCTTAAGTCTCAGCTTTCAAAAGAGTTGTACAATCATTTGCAGAATGGCTTAAGTAGAAACAATGATCCTCTGTTGATAGCAACATTTAAGCAATTCGTATTTACTCTTAAGCAAGGATATGTAAGTAATTCAATGAATAATTTAAATATGTTTTGAGGAATAAGCTTTAGGAACATTTCTTATAAAAAAATATATAACTAGAGGAAGCAGAAAGAGCTTGTGATCATGGTTCTATAATAAATGTCTCTGGATTGGGGTAAAAGTTTCTAACACAATGGTAAGAACTGGAACAAAGAAGGTGGAGACAGACTTCCAGAATGTAAAGCCTGGTTTCATCACTTACTAGATATGCTGTTTTTCCTCATATTTATAAAAGAAATAATCATTGTACTAACAGAATTCTTTTATTGAGATGACAAAAAGAAATATTACATCTAAAGTATCATTACATCAAGTGCAATGTTTGGCATATGTGAATAACTCAACAAATAATACCATTTTTGCTTTATGAAATTGCATGTCACAAAATCCCTACTTTTTTTCTTATTAATTTTAAACATTAGCATTTTATACTATCACAATTGTTTTGAAAGTATTTTTAAACAGTGAAACTACGGAATTTAAAAGTGCAACTCAGCCGGGCTCGGTGGCTCAGCCTGTAATCCCGCGCCTTTGGGAGGCTGAGGTGAGTGGAATGCCTGAGCCCCCGTGGGTTCGAGACCCGCCTGGTCAGGCGAGACCTCAACTCTACAATAATCAAAAAATTAGCCGGCCGTAGTAGCACGTGCCTATAATTCCGGCTACTTGGAAGGCTGAGGCGGAAGGATCGCCAGAGCCCAGCAGGTCGAGGCTGCGGTGGCCGGGAGCGGCCACTGCACTCCAGTCTGGGCGACAGAGTGAGACTCCAACTCTAATAATAATAATAATAATAATAATAATAATAATAATAATGCAACTCTTTTGTATGAATGAACTTTCTAGAATAGTTCCAGACATATAAAAGGAATTAAATAAATTTTTCATAAATGATAGAGGGTCTGAGCAATCTGAAGTTCCAAGTATGAGACCTCCCCATACATCCACCTGTGGGTTCTTTGAGGCACTTTGAAATCCTGTACTCTGGACTACAATTAGAATAGCTTCATCAGATAGTTCATGGGTTTGAAGCTTCTATCTCATCTTAGAATAAACTGTACCAGAACTGGAAATAAAAATGCTAGGTTTTTAAACCCAAACACTAGATAAACATATTACTCTTATAGATGATGGGAGAGATTCCTGTGTAGAAAAAGCGATTTTAGTAGTGAGCCCTAATCTAAGTATTTGAGGTGCCCTGATCTTAGGCAGAAAAACCATGGCAACTATACAGCAAGCAGCGTCATGGCATTTGCCATCCTGTGGCAGGATTCTGGCTGCACATGTGTTCTGAGAAAAAAAATAAAAGAATGAAAACCTGACAAGGTGGGGATTACATCCTTTATAAAGTGGGATCTTACAGATATTATTACCACAGAGACTTGTGTATTTGGAACCAGTTAGTAAGTCTGTTACAGTAACAAATTAGGGATGGGTTTTCAGGGGAAAAGACAAACTCTGTTTGAAGAAACAGGAAACATGATGAAGACTGACTTGCAGTCAAGTGTAACATGATCCTGAGTGTTTAGCAAGTTAGGCAACAGCTTTCAAAATCCCTCTGGTTAAGGTTAAAATTGATCCTAAGAAGGAAGCCAAGCTGGATCTGTATGTAGGATTTAGTATCCTTTTGGAGAGAAGAAGAATGCTGAGGCTGGGGATAAAGCAACAACTTAAAATTATCCAGTGTCTATAATTGGACCTCAAAATATGTTTTATTCTTATATCGAGAGCAAGAATTTTGGCATATTTTGAGATACTGCTTTTACAATAGTGCTTCAACAGTGACTGGGTGCAACTAATACTTTGTCCTTAAAGTTCTTAGAGAATTCAGAAATATTCTTTCTGGTAACCCAAAATTGACAAGTCAGGTCTTAAATAACTCTTACAGTTTCTTTCTGATGTGGGTATCATGATGGGAGCAAACTCTGAACATCATTTAAAGTGATTAAAAATAATCTCACATATCATTGCATTCAAATCCCTCTAAAGGCATTGACAGAAAATATAGATTTTACTGAAAATTTCCTGGAGGTATGGATGAGCGGTTACATTTCATATCCCATAAAATTTTCTGATAATTCTTCTCTGGCTACATGTCATCTTCATTTCACGATCTGTCTCACAGATTATACTTTTATACTTTATAATTTATACTTTTATAATTTTCTCTCTGATCACTCTCAGCCATCTATTATTAAGATAAATGTAGTATATTTCTTGATTTTCCAATTTGTTTCTTCACTGAAAACCCATATCTAATTTGTTATTGTAACAGACTTACTAACTAGTTCCAAATACACACGTCTCATCTGTAAGATACCACTTTATCAAAAAAGTTTTTATTTGTTTTCTTAGATGTCTCAAAGTAGGGGTAAAATTTTTTAAAATAATATATTTTTATTCTTGTTACTATTTGATAGCAAGATACTAATCAAATTCTTACCATAATAAATATATGGTTAACATAAGATCCTTTTTCTTTTCTTTTCTTGTTTTTATTTATTTATTTATTTATTTTTGAGTTGGAGTCTCACTCTGTCGCCCAGACTGGAGGGCAGTGGCCGCTCCCAGCCACCGCAGCCTCGACCTGCTGGGCTCCTGTGATCCTTCCACCTCAGCCTTCCACGTAGCTGGAACTACAGGCGTGTGCTACCACACCAGGCTGATTTTTTTAATTTATTGTAGAGATGAGGTCTCACCAAGTTGCCCGGGCGGGTCTCGAGCCCACGGGCTCAGGCGACCCACTCACCTCAGTCTCCCAAGGTGGGAATTACAGGCTGAGCCACCAAGCCTGGCTAGATCCTTTTTCTTAAAATGTTATCTATTATACCGTATCCTGGAGTTCATATTGAGGACAGAGTGTGAATGAACTTATGCTTCATTTTAGGTCAGCTTTCTTTTTCAGTGAATCCAGTCCTTGGCAAGGGTAAGTGGATAAAGTCCTGCCATGGCAGATGCCCAGCTTATCTGAAGACTGCATTTGCTGAACAAACCCTTTTCAAGTTGTTATGTTAAAAAAAAATCTAAAGACTTGAAAGAGGAAAATTCATAGCATTGCACACACAAATCAAGAAAACAGAAAGAGCACAAGTAGACAGCCTAACATCACATCTAAAGGGCCTGGAAAGGCAAGATCCTAACCTCAGCAGAAAAATCCAGATCATCAAGTTGCAGGGCATAAAAGTCAAAAAATATAGAAAGGATCAACAAGACCCAAAGCTGGTGCTTTGAAAGGATAAATAAAATTGAAAATCCCCTAGCCAGATTGACTAAAACAGAAAAAGAAAAAAAGCCCAGATAATCACAATTAGAAACACAAAAGACAAAGTCAACTGACCCGGAAGAAATTGAAAAGATTATCAGAGATTCCTAAAAAAACCTGTATGCAAATAAAATAGAAATCCCCCCCAACCAAATTGGAGCATTTTCTGATATCACACAACCTTCCAAGGTTGATACAAGAAGAAATTGAAACTCAAAACAAACTAATAACAATGCAGGAAATCGGCTTAGTCATAAGAAATCTATCCACCAAAAGAATTACTCTACTCAATGATTTTCCAGCTGAATTCAACAAGACATACAAGGAGAAGCTGATACCAATCTTACTGAAAGTATTGAAGGAAATTGAGAAGGATGGAATGTTCCCCATTTCATTTTATGAAGTCAATATCATACTGATACCCAAGCCTGGCAAACCCTGGCAAAGACCCAACAAAGAAAGAGAATTACAGCCAATCTCCTTGATGAACATAGACACAAAAATTCTTAAAAGATTCTAGCAAATAGGATACAGCAACACATTTTAAAGATCATCCACCACGACCAAGTGGGCTTCATTCCTGGGATGCAGAGTTGGTTCAACAATTGCAAAACTATAAACATAATTGAGCACATCAACTGATGTAAAACCAAGAACCACGCGATTGTATCATTATATGCAGAAAAAGCATTTGACTAAATCCAGTATTTATTTTTGATAAGAACTCCTATAACCTAGGCATAGAAAGAACATTCCTAAAACAGTAAGATCCATCTATGATAAACCTACAACCAACATTTTGCTCAGGGAGCAGAACTTGGAAGCAGTTCCCCTGAAAACTAGAATTAGAGAACAATGTCCACTCTCACTCTTCCTGTTCAAAATAGTGTTGGAAGTCCCAGAGCAAACAGGCAAAAGAAGGAAATCAGGGATATCCAATAGGAAAAGAGGGAATCAAACTATCTTTCTTTGTGGGGGATATGATTCTATATCTTGAAAACCCTAAAAAGTTTGTCAAAAGCTTCCTCACACTGATAATTGATTTTGGTAAAGTCTCAGGGTGCAAAATTAATATGCATTTCTATACGCCAGCAACAGAAATCACAATTCCATTGACAATAGCCACACACACACACACACACACACACACACACACACACACACACAAATAACTTGGCATCTACCTAACCAGAGAAGTGAAAGACGTTTACAACATGAATAACAGAACACTGCTCAAAGAAATCAAAGATGACACAAAACGAATGGACAAATATTCCATGTTCATGGATAGGAAGAATCAATATTGTCAAGATGTTCATCCTAACCAAGGTAGTGAACAGATTCAATGCAATATCCTTCAAATTACCAACAACATTTTTCTCAGACCTAAAAATGACAATACCTAAATTCACATGGAAAGATAAAGAGTACAAATAGCCCAAAACAATCCTCAGCAAAATGAACAAAGAGGAAGGTATTACACTTTCAGACATTAAACTTCACTATAATACTACAGTAACAAAAACAGTCTGGTACTGGTACAAGAATAGGCACACAGACCAATGCAACAGAACGAAAATTCTAGAAACAAAAACTTGGTCTCTCAACCAGCTCATCCTTGACAAAGTCACTTATAACAGCCACTAGAAAAAGGAGACCACATTTGACAAATGGTGCTGGGAAAACTGGCTGTTCACATACAGAAAAATGAAACTGGACTCCTACCTATCACCATATGCAAAAATCAACTCTAAATGGATGAAAGGCCTAAACATAAAACTTCAAACTATAAGAAGCCTAGAAGAAACCATAGAAAATACACTTATGCACATTGAAGTAGGCAAAAATTATTTACCAAATTCCCAAAAGTGAATGCCATAAAACCTAAGTTGGACCTCATCAAACTAAAAACCTTTCACACAGAAAAAAAAAAAAATCAAGAGATTGAAGAGACAACCCATAGAATGGGAAAAATATATTTGCCAACTACATATCTGGAAAAGGTCTAACATCCAGGATCTACAAGAAATTCAAATGAGCTGAAAGGAAAAAAAAAACCACTCTATTAAAAAATGGGCAAAAAAGCCGGGCTCGGTGGCTCAGCCTGTAATCCCGCGCCTTTGGGAGGCTGAGGTGAGTGGATTGCCTGAGCCCGTGGGTTCGAGACCTGCCTGGGCAGCGAGACCTCATCTCTACAATAAATCAAAAAATCAGCTGGGCGTAGTGGTGCGCGCCTGTAATTCCTGCTACACGGAAGGCTGAGGCGGAAGGATCGCTGGAGCCCAGCGGGTCGAGGCTGTGGTGGCCGGGAGCGGCCACTGCACTCCAGTCTGGGCAACAGAGTGAGACTCCGACTCAAAAAAAAAAAAAAAAGTGGGCAAAGGACATGAATACACACTTTCAAAAGAAGTGATATACACAGCCAACAGACATGACAAAAATGCTCAGCCTCACTAATCATCAGAGAAATGCAAATCAAAACTACAGTGAGATACCACTTAACTCCAATAAAGATGGCCATTATTCATAAATCAATAAGCAAAAGATGCTGGCATGGGTGTAGAGAAAAGGGAATGCTACTATACTGTTAATGGGTTTGCAAGCTAGTTCAATCTCTATGGAAATTAGTGTGGCAATTCTCTAAAAGAACCAAAAATTGACCTTCCATATGATCCAACAATCCCTCTCCTGGAGGAACATAAATCGTTCTACAAAACAGACACCTACTCATGCATATTCATAGCTGCACTATTCACAATAGCAAAAACATGAAACCAACCCTACTGCTCATCGAAAGTGGATTGGTTAAAGAAAATATGATACATATCCATCATGGAGTATTATGCAGCCATAAAGAAAAACAAAATAACGGACTTCACAGCAAACTGGATGGAGTTGGAGACTATCTTATGTAGTGATCTATCACAGAAACAAAGAACTGCATATCACATATTCTCATTCGTAAGTGGGACCTGAACTTAGTCACATTAGCAAAAGGGGGGAGGGGAACATGCAACAGCACAAAAGGTACCTGGTCTCAAACCAGGGGAAGGGAGGACTAGAAGGAAATCCAAACTTCATTTGCACTAAGCCTACTTGTGCATCTAATCCTGACTTGAACCCTATATCACTAAAATAAAATAAAATAAATAAATAGTAAAACTGGAAGGAAAAAATACAACTTAAGACTTGAAATTATACTATATTCCCATAACTTGTTTCTCAAAATAATACTCAATTTTATCTTTTTATTTTTGTAATGTATCATAGACATGTCTGTATCATATTTGCAATGCTTTCAAGCAACAATGCCCTTCTAATCCCTTGAATATTAGAATCCCTTTTAAAAAGTCACTACTCTAACACCTGTCTGTTTTTTCTCTTTTTTTCACATTTTACTATTAAATTTCCGGGATCAATGTATGCATAATTATTTACATAAATTGGGATTTCCTTATGGTGTAATGGCAACAAGGAATTTGGAATTTGGCAAATATGTTTTACAACAGATGTTACGACAGATGTGTACAATTTTCCATTCATAACATCAGATATGAAGACATAATCTAAAAATGAACACTGAATATTTCCATGATTTGGGGCCATAGATTGTTTAAAAATTCTAATTATACTTCTACTCTTAAAATAATGAGAAAAGGTTAATTGAAACCTGATAAATTATGGGTTGAAGCTAGGGTGACATGTATTATTTTCTCATGTCAGATTTTCAGGTATAAGTCATAGTTATTTGAAAGAAATAATCGTTTTACATTTATGGCCAGTATTTTTTTCTCAAAACCAAATTATCACACTTCCATAAGCATTTAATTTTACTTTGAATGTAGGTCAGGAAATGTCTTCATAAGTATAAAATGTTCAAAAATCTTTTTTATTAAATTGACAGATTCTTTCAGATTCTGAATGAATAATTAAGGACAACATAGAAAGGCCTCCAAATAAACCTAGTTCGTGATAAAAGAAAAAAGACCTTCGATATAATCCTGAATGTGGACTCTAAATTTAAAGCTGAAAATTACATATTATATGAGAGTGAACAAGACCTGGGGCCCTTATGCTTCAACACTTTATCTGCAACATCGAGTGATTGGACTAGCTGCTATCAATGTTCCCTTACATACTTTAATTCTTTGTTCAAATAAGCTTTTATAGAAATAGAGGCAGTTTAAAATATAGCATTTATAATTAACTATACTACCTTAGAATTATCACTGATTTGTTATTAATTCAGGCATAATAGGGTTTAAAATGATAATTTCATTGTCACTATTCTAAAACACTTCAAGATTTGTCCTTGCAAAATACATTTATCTGAATTTCCAATTTGAGTAAACTTTTACAAACTATACTTAAGTGGGTTAGTGCAAATAGGTTTTTTTTCCTACAACCAATTAAAAATTTTATGATTACCAAATCTTGAACTTCTCAGTAGAATTTCTTAAAATATTAGCATTTACTAATTTTTAAACTATAACTTCATAATTAGAGAAGTTCCTAGTTCTAACTTAGCTGTCATCTCTCTAGCATACTTTTATGATGCTGAATTTTAAAATCATAAAAAAGAGAGACCAAAAAATTATTCTATCTTTTTTTTCAAACAAGGAATGATACTTTGGTTTGAGTTAATGATCAAAAGTAAGAATCCAGTTGGGCTCGGTGGCCTAGCCTGTAATCTCGCACCTTTGGGAGGCTGAGGTGAGTGGATTGACTGAGCCCGCGGGTTCGAGACCCGCCTGGGCAGCGAGACCTCATCTCTACAATAAATCAAAAAAATCAGCCGGGCGTGGTAGCACATGCCTGTAATTCCGGCTACTCGGAAGGCTGAGGCGGAAGGATCGCCGGAGCTCAGCAGGGGTGGGTGCGGTGGCCGGGAGCGGCCACTGCACTCCAGTCTGGGCGACAGAGTGAGACTCCAACTCAAAAAAAAAAAAAGTAAGAATTCATTAAAAATTTTTACAAAATCAGAAAATATGGAAAATAGGGAACACTAGGAATTACGCAATATGATTCTAACTTGGACATTTAAATATGAGTAAACAGAAATTAAATTATCCTTTTCTAAATAAAGGTAAAGCCACTCATGTTTAATTATTTAAAAAATATTTGTCTTCATTAAGAAATATCTTAAAAACTCCTTCCTTGAAAGGCAATAAACTTGGGAGAAGAAGGACAAAATTTGTTAGGCAGATGTTGACAATAAACATGAAAACAGATATGAACAAAGAGACTCTCTTGCCTATGAAGCATCTCTACAAATTGAATGACAACTATTTAAATCCTGATATTAAGCTACAGCAAAACATTCTGAAGATGACTAGCTGATTTACAAATACAATTTTCTAAATCAAACTTGTGAAGTTGCTAACTGTCCATTTCATTTTCTTTGCTATTACCAACCCTGTTTTTGATAAATTAATGTACAATGTTCCCTTTTTTCAAATGAACATGAAATAGAAAGAAATTAAACTAAGTTCTATACCAAAAAAAAATACTAAAGTAAAAATAGAATGGCCCATATTAAGATAAAGCACAACCTAAAAAACTATCCCAGAAAAAAACTATACAGAGAAGTATTTTAATACTATCAATAAATTAAAGAATTTAGGATATTTCATTAAAATTACACAAATAATACATATGATAAAGAGTGGAAGACATGGCTGAGTAGGGAAAAGATAGAGAAGACTTTGTTTTTAGTTCAAATTTCCTAGAAGAAAGCAATAAGTAGGAATTTCTATGCAAGTGATTTATTGACACTTTGAGAAAAACATGCTTAATAGCCCAAGAGAAGTCTCCTGAAGAGAACAACAGATGTAGACATAGAAACAAAAGCATTCAAGAGTTACAGGAATGGGGCAGAGAACCAGAAAAAGGAATTCAAGAGCATCTGAATGTAGAACCAACAGCATTCACTAAAATTGTCATAGTTTGTGCTCCCAACATAGCTGACTTTGAGTCAAAAACTCAAATGCAAATAATTTATTTTAATTGTGATGCCAGAAAAGACTGTTAGGAGAACTGAGAACTGAAACAGTGAAAGGAAGGAAGCAAATAAAGGGTAGTTTATCAAGCAAGTTTCTTGGACACATGGAGCTTAATACCACTGAGAACCAAATGTCTTCTCCAGTTACTTCATTACATTTAAGGAAGTAAAACACAGTACCTATCTTAAACTCTGCAAGAGAATAAAACACTATGATCCTTCTGAACTCTGTTAATAACCCAGAATAACAAAACAGTATACAATGTTATAATTTCATTTGTATAGTGTTCAAAGGCAGGAAAAATCATGGTATGGTGTTAGAAGTTAAGTAGTGGTTAACTTCAGGAGGAGGTTGGATTATGATTGAAGGCTTGGGTATTTGACAGTGGTATCAATGAGATGTGTGTTCACTTATTAATTATGCACTGATCTATATACTTATGATTTATAAGCATTTCTGCTATGTATTTCAAAAAAAATATTAAAAATAAGTAATGCTCTGAGATGGCCCAAATGTAAATCCAGCTATGGATTTCTGAGCACCCCAACTAGGGTCTTCAGCCAGTTATGTTCCCGGTAGTTGAAGTCTCATGGCTCTCCTACTGACTGTGTTACCATTTCATTTCCCTGAAATTTCTCAGAAAGACTGCAAATCCAAGCAATCTGAACTGGTTGTCCTCTAAACCTCATTTTTTTTGTTTTGTTTTGTTTTGGGTTTTTTTTTAGTTGGAGTCTCACTCTGTCGCCCAGACTGGAGTGCAGTGGCCGCTTCCGGCCACCGCAGCCTCCACCTGCTGGACTCCGGCGATCGTTCCGCCTCAGCCCTCCAAGTAGCCGGTATTACAGGCATGCGCTACCACGCCCGGCTGATTTTTTGATTTATTGTAGAGATGAGGTCTCGCTGCCCAGGCGGGTCTCGAACCCTCTGGCTCAGGCAATCCACTCACCTCAGTCTCCCACAGGCGTGGGATTACAGGCTGAACCACCGAGCCCAGCAACCGCATGGTTTTAATCAGGAATCTTTTTTTTTTTTTTCTGGGTTTCAGAGACATCACAGAACATGATTTTACACTAGGAGTAGTTACATGAATGTTTTGGTAGTCCAGTTTGGAAGCTTGCAACCAAAATTTCTCATATTCAAAAATCTACATTGAATACAAAAAAGTTTAGAGATTCTGAGCTGGAGATAAGAATTTAGGAAACCTGGGGCCCCTGTGAACCCTACCTGCACCCAATTACGTTAAAATAGAGAATATATGTCATTATTAATTTCCAAATTGAGGCTGCACATGCTGTAAGCCCAGCACTTTGGGAGGCTAAAGCAGGAGGATTGCTTGAGCCCAAGGATTTGCAACCAGCCTAGGCAATATAGTGAGATCTCGTGTCTATAAACAAAATTTAGAAATTAGCCAGGCCTGAGTAACCCCTTGGGGTCCCCTCCCACTGTAGGAACTTTTCTGTCTTCTCAATAAATCCTGCTTTCTCACTTTCCAGCTGTCCCTCATTCTTCCTGGACATGAGACAAGAACATCTACCTGAAGAGCTGCAGAAGATCGCCCACCTGAAGAGCTGCAGAAGAGCTGCAGAAAGATTTAAAAAAGAAAGAAAGAAAGAAATTAGCCAGGCCTATGACCCCTTAGTTCCAGCTACTCAAGAGACTGAGGTGAGAGGATTGAGTGAGCCCAGGAGGTCAAGGCTGCTTCAAAACAAAACAAACAAAATTCAAATAGCTGTGCTGGTTTCTAACAAAATTAAGCATGTTTGTATTTGAATTGGGTTAAACATAGGACTGCTAATCAGAAGAGAATATAAAGGGAGGAGACTGTTTGCAGAAAGCCAGCATTTGGATGACCCTGGGTCTTCTCAACATAAGTGGATTTTTTTTTATTATAATCTTAGGTATTCACTATACCTAATATCTGAGCTGCAGTCTCTGTTTTCTGTATTTTGTGACTTTGTATGTATTAAACTGTCCCCTTAATTTGATGTAGCACAACTTCAAGAAGCTTTATAAAAAGTGTGTATGAAAATATGTTTTTGACATCTTGTAGATGTTTAAATGTCTTCATTATCTCACACCTTGTAAATATTTGATTGTTTATAAAATATTACGTGATATTACTTGCCTTTACCTTTTTTGATATGTTTTAATTGAGTAAAATTTACTTCCAGTTAAATATACACATTTTAAACTTAAAATTCAATGCATTTTTATGAATGAATACTCCTTTGTAAACTCATCAAGGACATGGAATATTTTAATAATCTAGAAAGTACTCTGTATCTCACTATTAGTCAATGCTCACTTCACATAGACTGTATTCTGACTTCTCTTACTAAAAAATAGTTTATATTATCTCTGAATTTATATAAGTAGATTCATACAATGTGAATTACTTGGTATTGACTTTTTAAAATCATTAAAATACAGATTCATCCATATTCTTATTCAAAAATATTTTATGGTTGAAAATACCACAACTTATTTATTCATTTTATACCTAGTTGAAAAGAGGGTTCTGAGGAGTCTGCTTAAATTTGGTCAAAAAGAGAGTCTTTGTCAATATACTCTTATATTTTCATTTATTTGGACTTTTTTTTTCATGTACTTGAAACAGTTTCACTACCTCCACCCAGTATTTGATATATCTTCTTGTTCTTACTCAAATATAACTCCTTTTTGTGGAATCTTTCATTTACTTCCGCAGAAATGTGAGACATAGTTAGTCATGTCTTTCCAAAGTAACTATTGCCAATCCCATCATATGCCAATGTGTGATTTCTTTTGCAGTAGATTCTTGCTAAAACATAAGGATTATTACTTATTCAACATTTGTTCCCCATAGTAAAATAAGGTACACCAAAATGTTTGTCAAATTGAACTTCTTGACCTATTGTAGTTGGATAACTCTCAAAAATTATCTGAAATTTTGGATGTCACCCAGCTGATCTGTGAAACTTGTCACTATCAGCCATAATTACTCATTTATTTATAAGCACTATTTGAATTTAAATGAATGTTTTAAACCAAAAATGATCATCGTGATCAAAAGAAAAGTAAGGTCAATTCCGATTTGAAAGATAATGAAATTTGATTGTCCTTTAAACATGATGACAACATGCTTATTGCCATTTATATATCATTTATTTTACACTTCATTCGGTGTAAAAGATACAGTTCATTTTCAATGATATTTTGAGAGAAATTATCTTTAACAGTATTTTCAATAGTTGAATAGTTAAAATCTACTGTAGGAAATATCTTGTATTATATATTGTTACTGTAGTTCCTCTATATTTTATGTGTGTAGTATCTAAAACAGAATTATATTGTTTGCTTATTGTGCATTATTATTAATTATTAACATATCTAATAATTGTCTAATATTTTTTAATTTACATATATGTTTCAGAATAATTTGTTGCTCCAAAGGATTTTGGATTTCATTATTTCTGAAAGGAGCTAGTTGCTAAAGCAAAGGTTAATAATACCAAAACAAAATCTTAACGATAAAAAGCAATGACTATGGTTGCCCTTAAATAATGAATAAAAACACAAAGTTTCTCTTATTTGCAACTAGAATGTGTCTAAAACCATCAAAAGTTAAAAAGGACAAAGAAAGACACTATATAATCACAAAATCAATCCACCAGCAAGAAATTTTTGTCTCAAACATATATGCACCCAATATAGGAGCACCAGGTTATACAAAACAACCACTAAGTAAACTAAGAGTGGACATTGACTCTCACACAATCAAATACCCCACTAACAGCTCTAGATAGGTCATTGAGGCAAAAATTCAACAAGGAGATCCAGAAAATTGATGCTCAGTCAAATGGATTAACAGTCATCTACAGAACATGCCACCTAACATCTACAGAGTATATGTTCTACTCATCAGCACATGGAACACACTTCAAGATCGATCATATTCTCAGATATAAGTCAAGTGTGAACAAATTTCAAATGATTGAAATAATACCATGCATCTTCTCAAATCACAGTGGAATAAAAATAAATATCACCACCAATAAGATCCCTCTAAAACAAACAAAAACATGGGCACTAAACAACATATTGCTGAAGAACAAATGAAAAAACATTCCATGCTCATGGATTGGAAAAATCAATATTGCCAAGATATCTATTCTGCCCAAGGCAATCTACAGATTCAAAGCAATACCCATCAAATAACCAGCATCATTTTTTTTCAGACCTGAAAATGACAATACAGAAACTCATATGGAAATAAAAAGGAGCACAAATAGCCAAAATAATCCTCAGCAAAAGGAACAAAGCAGGAGGTATCAAATTTACAGATTTTAAACTTCATTACAAGGCTACGGTAACCAAAACAACCTGGTATTGGTACAAGAATAGGCAAATAGACAATGAAAACAGGACAGACATTCTGAAAGTGAAAAGACAGTCTCTCAACCAACTCATCTTTGACAAAGCCACCAAGAACTACCACTGGGGAAAGAAGACCATATTTAGCAAGTGGTGCTGGAAAAACTGGCTAACCGCATGCAGAAAAATGAAACTGGACCCCTACCTATAACCATACACAAAAATCAATTCAAAATGGATGAAAGGCCTAAATATAAAGCCTCAAACTACAGAATTCTAAAATAAAACATAGGAAACCCTTATGCACATCAGAGTACGCAATGAATGATTGACCAAGTCCCTGAAAGCATGTGCCATAACAGCTACAATAGACAAGTAGGACTTCATCAAACTGAAAAGCTTTTGCACAGCAAAAGAAACCATCAAGGGAGTAAAGAGACAACCCACAGAATGGAGAAATATATTTGGGAATTATGCATCTGACAAAGGCCAGAATCTACAAGGAACCCAAATGAAGTAAAAAGGAATAAAAGGCAAACAAACCTATTAAAAAATAGGCAAAGGACATAAACAGACACTTCTCAAAAGACGACATACAAGCAGCCAATAGACAAATGACAAAATGCTTAGTTTTACTCATCATCAGAGAAATGCAAAATAAAACTACTATGAGATGCCACCTGACGCTGGTATGAATGACTATCATTGGTAAGTCAAAAAGCAACAGATGCTGGCACAGGCGCGGAAAAAAGAGAATGCCTCTACACTATTGGTGGGAGTGCAGCCAGTTCATCCACTATGGAAAGAAATGTGATGATTCCTAAAAGAACTAAAAAAGGACCTTCCTCACAATCCAGCAATCCCTTTCCTGAGAATACTCCCAGGGGGGATATAAATTATTCTACAAAAAAAAAAACACCTACACACTAGTGTGTTTATTGCCAATAAACACCAGTGGGTTTATTGCCACACTGTCCATAATAGCAAAAGCATGGAACCAACCTGCTGCCCATCAAACTTTGACTAAGTAAGAAAAATATGCCACATATACACAACCATAAATAAGAACAAAATCATGGACCTTGCAGCAAATTGGATAGAATTAGAAACCATGATACTAAATCAACTATCACAGAAACAAAGAACTGAATACCACATGTCGTCACTCATAAGTGGGACTTGAACCTTAGGTTATTAGCACAAAGGAAGGATCTATAGTCACTGGGCATTGGTAGGGGAGAGAGGGAAGAAGAAGGGTGGGGGGGACATGCCAACACAAAGGGTACTTGATTTATTATCAGGAGTGAAAGCCAGTTAGAAGTCCAAACTTCACCTGCGTTGCAGCCTACTTATGTCATTATTCCTCACTTGTACCTCACATTCCTATAATAAAATAAAAATTTTAAAAAGGAATTTGTTTAAACTTCCCACATGTACTAAAACTGTCTAATCTGCTCATAAGTCAGAAAATATACACTAGAGAAGAAACAATTTTCACTGGATCTGACTGAAGACTAGATGAAGCCAAAAAGTGGAGCTAGTAACAGAATAATAGAAGGAAGACCAAAGAAAATGGGGAAGGTAATGCCACATAAGATGGACAAAAATGAAACCAAAAAGAGTGAGATAGACTGAATAAAATGAAGTAGAACACTGGTTGAGAGAGGAGGCTCTAGATAATAAACTGAGATATCTAAAAAGACAGAAATGCAGGAACTGACATTGATTTAGCAACGGCAAAAAAGAATCTGTGGGGTGAGAGAAGGCAGATGTGAATAATGGAGAAAAAATGAAGAAAGAAAGTAAATAAAAATGGACATGAAAAAAGGATTTTTAAAAATTGATCACAAGTAGAAGAAATATGCATATGATATACATTACATATTTGCGAACACTAATTATATGCTAATGTATGTGCATGTGTGTATATCTATATATGAATATGGCCATATAAATTTATCATAGAGCCGGGCTCGGTGGCTCAGCCTGTAATCCCGCGCCTTTGGGAGGCTGAGGTGAGTGGATTGCCTGAGCCCGCGGGTTCGAGACCCGCCTGGGCAGCGAGACCTCATCTCTACAATAAATCAAAAAAAATCAGCCGGGCGTGGTAGCGCATGCCTGTAATTCCAGCTATTCGGAAGGCTGAGGCGGAAGGATCGCCGGAGCCCAGCAGGCGAGGCTGCGGTGGCCGGAAGCGGCCACTGCACTCCAGTCTGGGCGACAGAGTGAGACTCCAACTCAAAAAAAAAAAAACAAAAAAACACATTTATCATAGAAATTACATTATTATCATTAGAATTTATAGTAGTGATAGGAAATCTGGGATACAGCATCAGTTCCTCAAATTCTGTATTTCTACCAAGCTAGTTGGTCTGATTAGATATGAAGTAAACAAAGCAGAAGATAAGTTAGTCTCCTTTCCCAAATGTGCATTTGTTCTTGGTAAGTGGGAGGGGTCACATTTATACTTCAAGTAGGCACATCTATTAAGCACGCATTGATATGACTAAATTTCTGTCTTTGACCTTAGCTAATTCCAAACTTAGAAGCAGTGGTGCTAGCATACATAATGGAATTGTGCATGGCTGCATAAGGGTGCTGTTTTTATTATACATAAAACACTGCAAACCTTTTTGAAGTGGATGAGGGCTAAAGGTTGAGTGGTTGTAATGAAGCAAAATTGCAGGTTCCCAAGGGCAGGGTGGAAAAGCAAATGAACTGTGTTTTTAGTTCCTTCGAAATTACTTTGGCAATTAAGAGGTGTTCGTATGTGTGGTTTGACTGCAATCAGGGCACCCAGTGGAATACTCAGACATTTCTTAATGTATGTTGGCCATTATTTCAGCAATTAGAAAAGGGATATAAATGCTAACATGCACATTTCCAGTAATATGGCTTTCAGTCCCTATACCATCATTGTAGAAATATATTATGTGGCTTCTTTAAACCCAGCTTGCTCTGCAAGGTCAATGCAACCAGCAATTCATTCCTTGCAGAGTAACCATTTTATTAGGTGGCACAGAAGTTGGAGCTCCCTATTTCATTAAATGGCAATTAAGTAATTTAAAAATAATACCAAGCCTCTTAATCAGCTTGTTTTGCCATGTGTACCACAAGGGATTTTGGCATTCTCTAACAATTAATAAAAGAAAGCTTCACAAATACAACTGATGCTTTTAAGCTTTGAGTTTTTCTGCAAAACCAGAGGTTTAAAAATATTTCTCTTATGAAAATGCTGTCTTTTAAAATGTGTTATCCTTCAATAAGAGAAAAGCTTTTAATGAGCTACTGAGGTAATTATCCATTGTTAGATATATTTTATTCTACAGTAGCACAGACAAAAAGCAGTCCCATCCCGGATGAGTAGTTATGAGTGCAAGCATATAAAAAATTCTTATAATTATCCATTAAGTTATTGTATGGTTTTACCTTAAATATGTAGAATTCTAACCTGTACTTAGACAAAATTGTACCATAGATAAATTTTTGAGATATGAACAGCTGTATAACAATCTATCCCAAAACTTAGTGTTTAAAATGACAATAATAATTTATGCTTGCTGCAAATATTCAATTTGGGCAGGGCTACCAGGGACAATTATCCCTCTTCTACATGGTGTTAGGTAGTGTGGCTATACTAGGGGCAGGAAGATCCATTTCCAAGGTGGCTAACTTTCAATGCTGATAAGTTGTGGCTGACTTTTTCTGAGAATCCAGAAGGTGTTGTGTTCCCTGTATCCTTCCCATGGCTTGACTTACGCAGAAGTGCATGGTGGCCAGATTTCAAGAGTAAGCATCCAATGAGAACCACGTTGAAACTGTATTGCCTTTTCTGAGTTAGATGTGAAAGCAACTGAACAACCCTTTTTTCAAAGTCACAATCCTGCCCAGATTCAAAGGGAAGAAAGCTAGACCCACCACCTCTCAATATGAAAAGTGTCAAAGATATGTTGGAAAAAGATTTTGTGGAATAGAAAGCAGTGTTGGGGATATTTTTGAAAATAAAATCTGTTCCAATAATTATACTAAAGGTAGAAATATATTTATGCTCACAGTGTTAAAATATGAAATGGATTCCATTCACTCAAGACTACCAAGAAAAGAAATTCTTTTTAGAATCTTTAATTTGTTTATCTTTATTCTAATCTGCCAGATATTCAGTATAGTATAGAAAGATAATATGTTTTAGAGTCCAACACTGTAATCTAAATTTATGACTAGTTTGGAGACCCTACAAAAGCCATGTAAGCTTTCTCAGTAATTTACTACTCACTGTTAAAATTAGATATATTCACAGCTATTTTGTAGAAACATTTTTAGAGAAGATTAAATGATGTATTATAAAAATTCCACACAGAAGAATTATTATTTTTTGTTTAAAGCATTTATGTTCAATGTCTCTGTGTTGTTATCAAATGAGATGAAGACACACAATTTTATATGCAACAAAGTAATGCCAAAAATGACCCCAGTATACCTTAGCAACTTTGATGATATACAGAGAAGATGCTTACTGGTTGATATATATTTGGTAATATCTTAGTCTATTTGAACTACAACAACAAAATACCACAAATATGGAGGCTGTCAAATCCAAGATCGAGGCACCAGCAGATTTGGGGTCTGGTGAACACCATCTGCTTCTAGGTTCACAGATGGCCATATTTTCATTTGTCCTCATAGGGTGAAAGGGAAGAACTCTGGTCTCTTTAGTCACCTATAGTGGAACTAATCCCATTAATAAGACTTCCACCTTCATGACCTAATCACCTCCAAAAGGCCTACTTGCTACTACTAATACACTAAGGATTTGCTTTCAAAGTACAAATTTCGGAGGCACACAGTCATTCAACCATTGTTATTAGTTTGAATGACTATACATCTTAATCTAAATTACTTCTAGTTTCCCACATTCTGAATCTACAAGTATCTATCCCATATTGCCAGATGAAAAAGTATAAACTAAATATTAATTTTTGTCTAGAAAAAGAAAAAAAGTAAAATCACCTCTTGCACAAATGTTTTAAAATATCTTTACTGATATTTCTCTTACCCCTGCCATGTTGATACAAAAAATGGATCTGGACAGATCAAATATTCTGAATGACAAATTGTATCACTCATAGTAGTCATCTTCCTATGAAATAATCTATAAGCATATCATTATCTTTTGATATATGCTGGAATTCAATAAGATGATCATGTCCAATAATTAAAATGCCCAAATCCATTTGTTATTTACTATGCAATGTGTTGAATTATTAAAGAACTTTGTATTTGATCATAAATCTATCTTTCCAATTTCTCATCCCTCATTCACAGACAGAAAGTCACATTCAAATTCATAACAGCAAAAAGTCATATATAGAAGTCATTTTAGGTTTTTAACCTATTTATATATACTAAAAATGCCATTTCCAGATCCATACTGTGTGTCCATTTAATGTATTGTTAATTCCCTTCTGTCTGGTTTGAAAAGAGACTTCAAAGTTTATATAATTAAATATTCTATAAAATATTAGATGTGCATGTATAATTTTGAATTAGTGTAACTTTTATTTTTCCTTGAGGTCTACAGTAAGAAACAATACATTATTTAAAATTATGAGATGAAATACCTTTCCTTCTACTTCAATGAATTCCAAATATTATTTTGCTTTCCTTTTCTAACATAAATCCATTTGACTATCTTTCTAGCAATCCCATTTTAATAGAAGGAAAAGGAAATAGGCCGGTTAAACAGACTATTGTTATTAAAATGCAGTATAGAGGAAGTGGCTATTAGAAATCTCTCTATCTCTCTCTCTATATATATATATATGTATATATATATATATATATAGATATAGATATAGATATAGATAAACTAAAATATGTTTATGTTTTCTGGGTATGAAGGTATTACTTTTCCTATTCTTGCTTGACATTACAAAAATAGATTCACAAATTTTGTATTTCTGGCTTCTTAACAAGTTTGGTACAGGAAAAATTTTTGTTTTATGATGTTATACTTGTACTTAATAAAATATAAAAATGGTTCACTAACCTAACCAAAAAGTTTCAAAAGACAACCACAAAGTTTCAAAAGAACTTTATTTGAAAAGCCACTGTGCCATGATGTAGATATCAGAAGTCATTTATCAATGTTTCCATTTCTACTCTCTCCTGGCATATGGTGGGCTCTCTAACTTCTTAAAGTTAGTCATTGCCAGCTGAGCTAATGAAATTTTGGGGTAAAAGCAATATGTCACTTTTGGATAGAAGTCTTTGACAGACAAGACATATTCTCTTACCCCTGCCATGGAGATTTCAGTAACTGATTGACCATGAGAGGAGATACCGTGCTGCCTTAACAACACACAATTATTATGTATCAAAGTCAAAAATAATGCTTTGCTTTTAGTCATGAGACTTGTGATTGATACAGAGCTCAAAATTGCTATCATAAAGCCCATTTGGGCATTAAGTTAGGTTATGTACCCAACAAACATGACTTTGCTGAAACTTCCTCTCTTGGTGTCCTTGGTGGAAACATGCATTCGTGTCACACTCTCAATCTAAATTCATATATAACTACAGAGTCTCCTCATCAACTTTCAAGGTTGCTGACATCAATGTTGGCTTGCCAGGTGAAATTTAGTCCTGACTTGATATTTTTGTATAAAACCCAATTTAATTAGATATTATAAAAAGTGAGTTTTTGATTCTATTTATTTCCATTTTCAACTCAGAAAAACCATATAAACTGAAAGCTGGGAAAATGAAAGTAATGGCAACAGAAAGAAATCATTTCAAATTATACACAATATTTCATAAATATTATTTTGCAAAGAAAAACATAGACTTGAAGATACTAACTATATAATAATTAATGTTTATTAGTATTATTCTAGTACTTAAAAACTTAGCATAGAATCATAGCCACAATTGACTTAATGCCTATTTCATGCAAGATGTTTTGCAAGCATTGTTTCTACTATGTTCAACAACTATGCTAGGCAAGTATCATTAAACTTCATATATATGTGTGTGAATATATATATATTTGTGTGTGTGTCAATATATGTGTGTATACATATGTACATATGTGTGTATCATCTATCTATTTGCTTATCTATCTATCTGAATAGATTTTTTCTCCCCTAGCCTTAAATCCTTTCTGTGGTAGGGCGTTTTGCAACCACTTTTCAGGAACTCTGATACAAAATCAAACAAGATGGTAGAATGAATTATTTGATACCACAGAGAAATTAAAGACTCTAAGAATATAATATGAATTTTGAGTCATTTCTATTGCTTCTACAAAACAAAAATAAGCAGCCAAGATTTGCTTTACTTTGGAGCCAAACTAGAGAGTTGTTTTTCTACAACTCTTACTCTTATAATCCAGGTTCTTTGAAGAAAAAAATTAGAAGAATTCTGTTGTCTGGAAACTTGAACCAGAAGCCAAGATGAAGGAAAAGATCCCTGGGAGAAGGAAAGAAGTGGCTCAAAATCTAAGAGGTTCAGATTGATGACAGTAGAAGCAAAGAACACTTAAGGGACCAGTGATGCCCAACAAAGGTTGACGCAGCCTGATACTCCAGTTGAAGTTTAAAGTACCAAAAAGTCCTAAAGTGCTGAAATCAGAAACAGAATTCAGAAAAATCTAATTTTAGAATGCACATTTTTTCTGTTAAAGCATGCTGCCTCTCTACAGCTGATATATCTGATTAAATTTATTCTAATAAAAACTATATTATTGATTTACTTATTTTAACTGATTTATGTATTAGTGAATTCCATTCACAAACAGCAAAAATGTCTTAACTAGAAATATTGTAGTCAATATTCTGAAGTATTTTCTTATAAAATTGCATATCATTGACTATTAAATGAAATTTTTGTTACATTCAAGCAGAAGAGCCCTTGTTCAGAGCCTCATGTTTTACAAGTTCCCATATGTCTTACTGCAAAAACCTTTATGGCACTTCCCTTACTTCTGCCCCTTGAGATCTGTCTCTCAGAACTAACACTGTGTACCCAAAGCCCTAGCCAGACATTCACTCTCATGATTGGCAAGGTTCAAGCCCCAGGGAAGGATTGTTTTCTTTTCTTTAACTTTCTTAGGACCAAGAGCAACTGAGTGAGTGAAGGTTTAAGGGCTGTGTCACTACCAATATTGGAGACAGCACTGCCTTTCAGGGCAGGGAGGACTTGAGCAGTGTGGGCATTTGTTTATAAAAAACTCATCACCAGATTCTTTCTCTCAGATAAGTGTTAGTGCAACGAATTTTACACAGGAAAGAATCATTTGCCAGTGGTGCTGTGTCTATTTTCATGCTTCTCTTTTGCTCCAATTTGTCCTGACAGAGGTACTCGTGAATTAGCACAGCACTGACATAAGATGAACATAGCAGCTAAGAAACTTTTCCTGAGAAATAATTGACCTTCCTTTTTAACTTGTAAGGTAGAAGGCAGATATAACGTATAGAAAGCATTATACCAATTATTTAATTAACAAGGTGCCCTTTAGTGGTAGTTAAGTTAATAATTTTATTTTTATAAAGATATTACATTTTGGTTTGGTTTTTAAAATTAAATAAATAACTTTAGATCCATTCAAATATTTTATTTAATATTTTGATATTAATTAATTACAATTTTAGTAAATTTGAATATCTTCTTTTTAATATTTTAGAAAAAATGATGCTTTGAAATGTATGAAAAATTATTTTTGATATTGTATTTTTGCAATGAATAGATATATCTTATAAACTTATTATAAAGGTTTATCTGTAATTATGTGGCATAAATTATTGCTTTCTACTAACATAGCTAGCAATAAATTATGAAAAAATTCAAACCATCCTAGGTTTGATTATTTAACTTTAAAATAATTTAAACATAATTTTTAAAAAATTTAAAGAACTCTTTCTCTTGATAAAAAAAATTATCCCTCTGAATATGTAACAAAAGTGATATTCCAATTATACAAGAGCAATAAAACTAGTAAATAAAACATTAGCATGGCCATTACAGGGACAATTCATGTAAAAAATAACTGCAAAACTACTCTCTACAATAGTTTTATTATAGAAATCAGTTTTCACTATAAAAATTTTGCAATAAAAATGTTGAAAGCAGAATTGAAGAATTAATATACAAATCTTGCTATTTCTTTATAAGATTGTGAACATCATGATCTATGTGATAACAACTTATATAATTATATTGTCACATTTTGTAATGATAACAGCAACCATCTATGTCAATACCATATGAGTTATATTTACTATAATATATGTGTGTAATTATTTATTCTAATATATTTATTCATGGGACGATAAGACCCTAAATTAATATTTAACTTTGTTTACTTCTGCAAATTATTTTACAGACATTACAGACTCCAGTAATATGAAGCTATGATGTCACAAGCAGACTAATTTCCAGTTTCCTGATTGACTTTCTCAACGTTATTGAGTCCAATCCTCAATTCTCTGTCTCAGTCTCTCTCCCTCTCTATCTCTTTAATGTGAATCTAAAGTATGACTATTCTTCCACACTTCATTACCCTAATAATTTAGGCTTTGTTTGTTAAACAGATTTTGATTTTGATTTTTCAGATGTTTACAGTTAACAGCATTTTTGTCTATATTTTTTAAAAACTGTTATTTATGCAGTCACATTGTAATATTTTAACATTGTAAGTAAAATTTGCACTTAATTTTCATGAATTTACAATGTTTAAAAAATTGTATAAATAATTCCAATTGCTACTTTCTCAACAGAGCAAAATATTTACAAATTGAAATTATTAAAAAGATTTCAAGACTTAATAATGACTATTAAAACACTATTAGCAATTTTGATGAATTAAAACCAAGAAAAAAGTGAATTTCAAAAAATAAATAAATGATATTCCCTTAAATATGTGCTCTAATACTTATCTAAACATTACTGAAGTATTAATAGAATCATCTAGACATGCAATGATAACCGTCAGTAAACTTTATTTTTGTATTAATTTTCAATGACAGAATATTATAAATTATACATATTTTTTCAAGTTTGTAATTATAGAAGTTGACTGTCAGGGCGAAAAATAGAACATGCTTTATTTAGTAGTTCGGGAGCTTTCATTTATATGCTTTCCCTGTTCTTTAAAAAAAAAAAAAAATCAGTGGCATCCCTTTCAGGGATAAACAAGACAATTTTCCACAATCAGTAAAATTTTCCTTATCTAAAGCACCATATGCCCCAGTAATGGCAAATTAGTGAAGTGTTTTTGAGTTTTTCTGCATTGATGTTCTTTTTTTTTTTTTAATCATCTGTCTGAGTGAAGTATGGCAGATTTGGCAAAGCAATTATGAATAATTTTCAGTCAGCTCCAAACATTACAGCTGATGTAAAGGCGATCACGTTGGTGCTGGAGCAAAGAGTATGTAGGTGCAATCACATAGGCACACTACTTGAATAATGTGTCCGAAATTTTTATTAATTTTAAAAATGATTTAGTTTACATATTAGACTATGTCAATGTAGATTTTTTAAACAAATAATGATTTAGTTCTGTCCATTATGTACTATTTCTATCTGAAAAAAAACAAAGGCTAGCAGAAGCTATCACTTCACATTTTCACTGAATAAATTAATCTTCAACAGTCAGGATATGTCTACTTTTTTGTTCATTAAAAAATTGTACAAGGAAATAATCTTTTCCCCCCTTTTTTGAATTTTATTTTTATATAACATATACAACTAAAAATAGGGAATTAATTAATGACAATTATTCTTAAATCAAAGTCATTGATTTTGATAGGTAATTCTCTGAGATCAGCAGGTTTATATACTTCATACGACAAGACAATTCTTTCAGCTATCAAGAGGAACACTTTGTTCATAATTAAACCTGGCAGGTACACTGAGAAACCAAGTTGCTTAAAATCAGATAATCTATGAGAGGTGTATTGATTTTTTTTCCCGGTGTTGTAAAAACTACTAAAAATTTTCAAGCCCAACCTATTATTGTCTACATTTTTTGAGAAATGCCTCTGATTATTCAACTGAAAACCTGCATGTAAGATAGAACAGCAACAGAACAATTCCACACAAGAGGCGGAGCTAAGTTTATATGCCTGTGTGACCTCATGCCTACACAATGGCTGGGAGAGAGCAAGCTATAATAAATATTTGTTAAGTTAATGAATGTAACCTATCTTTGTGTGGCTTTTTGGATGATCTTTACTGTCTGCAAGAGTTAGTGAATTTTCTAAACGATTATAAGATCTTGTTTTGAAAGCAAAATGCACTACATTTAACCAGTTTTAGACTAAAACAATATTTTAAAAGTTTTTCAGAAGTCCAACCATACAGATCTCAACAGTTCCTGTCCCAAATCTAGAGGAGACAGGTAAAATTTACAAAAGACTTCCTAAGAGAAAGATAAATTGGTTATCTACTGCGGGGTAACAGATTACCTCAAACTTAGCTTAAAACAATACTGGTTTTGTAGGTCTGGAATTTGGCAGTAACTTAGTTGTGTGGTTCTGTCTCAGAAAATCTAATGAGGTTGTTGTTAAGTTGTTGGCTGCAACTACAGTCATCTGAACACTGATTGGGGCTAAAAGAGTCCCTTCCAAGGTGGGTTTTTGCCAGGAGTCCCCAATTTCCTGTCATGTGGCTCTCTACATAGGAATGCTTAAGTGTCCTTATGACATGACAGCTGGTTTCCCTCAAAGCAAATGATCCAAGAGAAAGAGGATAGAAAATGTCACAAAGCCTTTTATATCATAGTCCAAAACCATAAACCAACACTTCTGCCATATTTTATTGTTCACACAGACCAAACCTAATACAATGTTAGAGAAGATTACATAATGTAAATACCAGGAGTAGAGGCTCTTTGGGCATAATCATGGAATAGAGTTGCCACAATATTCAATATGCAATATTTCCTGTGGACTTGATAAATCCTATTCTAAGATCAAAAGGAATAATAAGAATCCTATATACTTGGGTCATATTAGCTTATCTTGAGCTATCTTCATTATCCATGACTGTGAATATCATTTATATTTGGCCTTTGACTTTTCTTTAAGGTTGCTTCAATTAATAGAACTGCACAGTTTAATGTCGCATTTTTTAGGACACTATGTATGTTACCAATTCTCCAATAAGATATATTTCCCACTGAGAAAGTTCTTGTGTAATTTAGCACTAAGAGGTTTTTATGTTCTCTGAGGACTTTCTGAAAAATACTAGATAATTGATCATGTTTACCCCATTTTTTTCTTGCCTCCTGGAAGTTTAGAGACAAATGGGAACTTCGGTTTCATTTATTAGCTTGACAATTATGGTTTCAACGCCTATGTTATTTTTTTTACTTTTTGGTTATTTAAACATCTATTTTTATACTATATTTTTACCTGATCTTGAAATTTTGTGAACATGTACCTAATGTTCTGTATAAAATTAGTTACAAACGAATTACATGTTTATCAGGGGGGCTTAAAAAGAATATAAAAATAGAAGTAGAAAGAAGAATATAATGACACTTCTTGTTCCATTAACAAAAGTGAAAAATTGTTGCAATTGTATGATGGAATTAGTCCCTTTTTTCATGATGAAGCCCAAACAAATCGCTCCTACTCTTTTGTTGGTGGTATTTACTTGAAGTATCATGTGGAGTCTCTGGTTTCATTTCAGAAGAGAAAAGAACTTGAACATTCTCATTCTCATTCTTATAACAAGAAGAAACAGGACAACCTGAAAGGCAATAAATTTTTCTGGATCCTTTATAGAAGTGAGGTCACGTAGAAACCTAGCATACTGAAATCTGAAGAGACAGATAGCTCCAGAAAAACATAAGATCTGAACAAACTGTTTACCTTGAGAGAAGCAGCCAGAAGTCATATAAGCCAGTAGAAACATTAAACTTCAAATTTCAACTAATTGCTGGAGGACAATCATGGGATAGAATGAGAATAAAAGTCATAAAGGTCACAGTCACAGGCCAGTGGGGCAAGGGACACAGTTTTGCAGATTTTTCCTTTAGGAACTATACCAGGTGCTCCCAGAGTGAATTGGGGGAAAAAATATGGAGAAAGCTTGCTCTCTACCTTCACTCCATGGTACTAGCAAGAAAAAGGAAGGTGTAGCCACTGTGAAAACTACTGAGCATTCTCTTCCTAATGGAATAAAATACTTCATCTCTAGGGTTCATACATTCCCAAGACATCTGTGTAATTCTACCCCAACTATAGGATGAGAACTCTGCCTTCCTACTTGCGACTTTATCTCACATAGGAAAAAAATACACACACACACACACACACACACACACACACACACACACACACACACACACATAATATATATATATATAGTTTAAAAAGAGGGGATTGGAACACAACAGCACACAGTGCAATTTAAGACGAGATTAAGGAGCAGAAAAATAAAAGCTGAACCTTGAAGAAAGGATAGAATGCTTACAAAGGCTATCCTCCCAAGATATGGATTCATTGTGAACTAAAGATTAAGACATAATTCAAAGATTAGAGAACACTCCTCTCTCACATCCTACCACAACTTTAATAAAACTCTCTTAACTATGAATCATAGTAAAGAGAGAGTCGTAAGCAAATTGCTCTGAAAAGCAGCCCATAAGGAAGTCTTTATGCAAAGAAGGCAAAGTTAAACAAGATGATAAGAGGAATTTCAAGCTACTCACTCTCATCGTTACAACAATATCAAACACAGCACAACTCTCATCTAGATTAACATATTTCATCGCCCTAAGTCCTGCTTATCTAATTATCTACATATATCTGGCTCCCAATGAGCTAAAGACACAAAGCATGCCAAAAAGTAAAAACCAAAGAATCTGAAGAGACAAAGCAATCAACCAAACCAGACTCAGATATGACACATAAATTGGAATTACCAGGGAATTTAGAATGAGAAAGAAAAAAAAAGACCTTTTTGTCTAAGGAATGCAACCCCCCTTATATTACCAAGCCCAGAAGGGCACTGGCATATGAGAGCAGTCACATCACATCTCACTCCCACTTGAAGCCACTTACTGCGTGGGCTCTAGACTAAATTATGCCAAGTAACCATAAAATGCCACATACTGGACCACATATTGTATACCCTATAATTCAACAATACGTAGCCAAACAGTAAACAATGTCATTTTTATTAAACTATAAAAATTCCTGTCAAACAATTTTCTATCAGTCCAAATTCTGCTAAATTTTGCTTTTAAAATCCTGTATGTCTTGCATGGTCCAATCCCCATCGGCACACTATATGCCCATGTAACAAACACATACTTGTAGCTCCTGAAACTAAAACTAAAAAAAAAAAAAAAAAAAAAAAAAAGAACTGCCAAGGCAGCATGGAAACGTGTTCCTCACAGCTGTCTTCACTTTGGCTCCAGCAAACATATTAAAATTCTATTCTGTGCCTCAGCGTCTTTCTTTAGGTCAGTGAAAATAAATATAATAAATATGTTTAGCCTGCAGTGGAAATGATAGACAGCATCCAAAACCAGATGGATAATGTCCACAGAGAGATGGAAATTTTAAGAGTTAAAAAGAAAATACTAGAAATTAAAAACAGAGAGAAAGGGTGTACCTTTGTTGGGCTCATCAGTAAATTCAGCACAGATGAGAAAGATTAATTTACTTGAATATAGATGAATAATTTTCATTATTCAAACTAAAATGCAAGGAGAAAAATTTTTAAAAGAACAAATATTCAGGGACTGTGGAATATCAAATGGCAGAACATATATGTAATAAACATATCAAAAGAAAAAAATAAACAGAAAAGACAAAATGAAGAAATAATGACCTTAATTTTTTCAAAAATATTGACAAACATCGACACATAAATCCAAAAAGTTCAGAGAGCACTAAGCAGGAAAGATATTAAAACAAACAAATTAACAATAAGAGCCTGAAGCTGGGTATACCATAGTCAAACTAAAGAAAATCAGGCACAAAGAAAAAAAATTGCAGGCATTCAGAATAGGAGGAATGGGACAATTTATCTAGATAGAAATAAAAATAAAAATTATAGAAGTTTTCCTATCAGAAGTTGCGCAAGGAGGAAGACAATAGAGGGTGATCATCAGTCTTGTAAGGGGAAAAATGTCAAATCAGAATTCTACAGTCAACAAAAATATTCTTTAAAAGTAAAAAGATTTTCTCAAACAAAAATTGAAGGAATTCATGACCTTATTGTCAGCAGATCTGCCCTAAAAGAAATGTTAAAAAATGTTCTTTGGGCAGAAGAAAATAATATAGTTCAAAAAGTTGGATCTACATAAAGAAGGAAAATACATCAAAGAGGAATGAATAAAAAAAGTATAATAGCTTCTTTTTCTCATTTGTAATGGCTCTAACAGATACCTATTTAAAAGTAATACTAAAAATATATTGGGTGTGTGCAGAAAATGCAAAAAATTAAGCAAATGAAAACAGTGAATAGGAAGGTGAAAATGAGAATATTCTGTTATAAACTTCCTTCACTACACATGGAACAATATAGCATTATTTGAAGATGAACATATATTATTATTACATGTATGTTGTAAATTCTCAATCGTTTTAATGGACTGAGCAGTGTCCCCTAAAAATTCATGTCTTTTCCGCATCCGTAAATGTGACCTTATTAAGAAATAAGGTCTTTGCAGATTCAATCAAGTTAAGATTTGGTGATAATGAATTATGGTGGGTCTTAAATCCAATATTACTGGTGACTCTATACAAAGAGGAAAATTAAGACACAGAAACACAGGACAGAAAATTTTGCGATGATGAAGTTAGAGACTGGAGTTATATAGCTACAAGCCAAGATAGAGCAAGAATTACTAGCAACCACTAGAAGCTAAAAGAGACAAGGAAGTGTTCTCTTATAAAGAGTTCAGAGAGAGCATGGCTGTGGCAATGCCTTTAACTTCCAGCCTTCAGAATTGTGAGGGAATACATTTTTGTGGTTAAAAGGGATGTGGTTTCTGGTAATTTGTTATGGCAGTTATTGGAAGCTAATATAAACAAAAACTAAACAAATTAAAAATTATAATGATAAGAAGAGAGAAGGCAGGAAAAGAAAGTGGGAGAAAAAAAGCAAATGTAGTGAAGAGCAAACAGCAAGATAGCAGATTTTAATCTAACGATATCAATAACCACTTTAAATATGAATGTTCTAAACACAACAGTTGAATAGTATTCCCAGATTGTGTACAAAAAGCAGGCCTAAATATACATTGTCTAAAAAAATTAACTGTAAGACTAAGGTTAAAAGTGAAGAGCTAAAGGATTATTAACCATGTAAATACTAACCAAAAGAAAGGTAGCGTAGGTATATTAATTTTTTCACCAATATGCAAACTTTTCATCAAATAAAATCTATACATTTTAGCTAGGCCAGAGGTACATGGAACAAAAACCCTTTTTGTAAACCTCCCTTCCATCCAGGTAGTATCATCTTTTGTTGAATGGTATATAAGTAAAAATGTTGCATATAAGTATGCTTAAAGGGCGAAATTATACACTTATTCATATATTACTCTTTCATAACAATGGAATGTGGACATTATATCTAGAACTTACAAAGCCATCTGAAACTATGAAATATAACTCTTGTACATTAAATACTAAAGCAATAAGAAAAAGAAGCCTGAATCTTGGACAATCATGCACTACCATTTGAGTTTTTGGCCTTTAACAGGTGACTTTTAGACTATGTTGATATAAAGATAAATAAACTTTTGTCTATCATTTGGGGTTAGTCGCTAAGAAAGGAACATGATTGCAGATAGTAAATATTTGTTAAAAATGATGGATTTAGAGTTGATCATATTCGGTGATCTATCACAGAAACAAAGAACAGAATACCATATGTTCTCACTCATAAGTGGACCTTGAACAATTATCAAAATACTATAAGAAAGGAATTGGCAGTAGTGGGAAATGACCAAGAGAGGGAGGGTGGGATTGGCTGTTGAGGGAAACTGCTAGGGGAGGGAGGGGCATACCTCATCAACAAGGGTAGCTGCATAATCAACGTTTGTATATTAACCCTGAATTGTACCCCACATCTTTAAAATTAAAAAAAAATTAATAAATAAATAAGATGGATCCTGAATAAAAAATTCATTTCCCAGAACACTAATTATATATATATATGAAGTATGTATGTTTATATATATACATGTATCTTTTATATTTATGTTTATAAATATATGTTTATTTTAATGTTTATTCATGCAAATATAAAATCATACGCATACACAAGTGGGTAAATCTTAAAACCTCATTACCATAATCTCATTAATGAAATCCATAGGCTAAATCTTACTAACTCCCTAAAGCATATCTACCACTATGAGAAAACAAAATCTTGTCTTTTTAGGATAAAGATATAGTTGAAGTGGACATAAGGAGGAAAAAAAAATCTATATTTTTTTCTATAAAACAAATAATTGATGTAATGTCAGATAGACTGCTATTATATATTTAAATGGCATCTGACAGCTACATGCATATCTGACTTGATAGCACTTAAGCTAATAAACAAAATGCTTAAATTATATTTCTTTTTATTTAATTTTAAAGATATGAGGTACAGTTCAGGGTTAAGTACAGAAGTGGTCATCATACAGATAAAGTGTGGGTACCCTTATTGATGTTATATGCCCCATCCCCTGACAATGTTCCACTACTGTCAATCACTTTCTTAAAGTATACTTAAATTACATTTCTTTTCTGAATAAACATCCACTTTTGTGGAGAATACTAACTCAAACTTAATAAACATTAACTGAATAAAATCAATATGGAGTCAATAAAATATATTATATAGACCATGGAGCACAAAGAAGTCAGTAACTATATTCTACATATATTCATTCAAAAACCAACTACCGAGTGTGTGTGTGGAAAAACATTCTACTTATGAGGCTGAGGCAGAAGGATATCTGGAGCCCCAGAGTTCAAGGTTACAGTGAGCAATGATTACACCACTGCACTCTGGCCTGGGTGGCAGAGAAAGTCTTTTATCTTATAAAAAAAAAAGATGATTGTTTTATCTGCAAAAACACATATATATTTACACATATACATACATATGTATTCTACACTTATTTCTATTTATAATAAGGGCAAAAAGCACACTGTATATAAAGACTAGAAATCAACTATCTTATTTTCTTATTTATTTATTTATTTATTTGAGTTGGAGTCTCACTTCGTCGCCCAGACTGGAGTGCAGTGGCCACTCCCGGCCACCGCAGCCTCCACCTGCTGGGCTCCAGCGATCCTTCCACTTCAGCCTTCCAAGTAGCTGGAACTACAGGCGCGCGCTACCACTCCCAGCTAGTTTCTTGATTTATTGTAGAGATGAGATCTCGCCAAGTTACCCAAGCAGGTCTCGAACCCGAGGGCTCAGGCAATCCACTCACCTCAGCCTCCCAAGGCAGGGGATTACAGGCTGAGCCACCAAGCCCAGTTGAAATCGACTATCTTATCATGACTTAGTATTTCTTCCTTCCAATATATTTTTGAATGAAGCATAAAGAAACTACATAAACAATAGCCATGACTGCTAAGCAAGTTGTATGATATCTCCAAAATTTTATTTTCACAACAAAAGGAGATGGCAATACTATGAACATTTGAGAGTTAATAGCTCAAATGACACTTTATATTCAATATATCATATAATGGTTGCCTAGTATGTGAAGTTATTTTGAGATACATAAGCATTAGTAATCATATGTGTGAGTTATAAATGAATATTTGTGATATTTAATAGAAAGGAAATTATTTTATAATCCTAGTGTATATTCACCTGAAAAATATGGAAAAATGTACAGATTGCTGTGTATATAATAGTCCCGTATAAACTATAGTTTCATGCTTAAGTGGATAGGAGATGAAGGGATAATCCCTGTTTTATCATTTAAAATATCTTCTAGTAACCTTAATGATCAAACCAATCGAAAGTTGAATCCACGTGGATTAGCCTCCACAACAGGAGTCATTTTCATGAAGTCCCAGAGGAATTAAATATGTTTTGTACAACAATGGGAAATCATTTTAGAGCAGTCAGCCTTAAGTAATAAATATGATGAATCCTCAACTTCAATTTAATTTTCCTCTTTGGAAATATGGGGATAATCACAATACCAATCTCACAGTCTTTTCGTGAGTGTATTCATTATTCACACACTTATTGTTTTCTCAGATGGAGCAGTAACAAGCAGTATTAAGATGCTTTGGGTACTTCAGTCAACAAGCTCCTCCTGTCTTCAAAATGGGGTAACGGTTCCACTTGATATGCTTAATAATTTTTTCAAGAGATACCCATGCACACACAATCTTAAAGGCATTAATTTTGTGATATCCACTCACCTTCACTCCTTTCTAAGACTAGTTCTCCTGAGAAAACATCTGGGATAGTTCTTTACCAACATATTGTCACAAATTCCCTTCTTCCACATTCTAAAAGGAAGATACCTTTAATACGTTTTTTAATTTTGATCATACCCTTGGTATAAACATTCAGGAGTGCCCAAAATGTTGCATGTTGAAATATTGGTATCGGTAGTGAAAAAGTGGATGATCTAATGAGGGAGTAACAAATCACTTTATAAAGCAGGAGGTTTCCAACTCTTTGCTTTCAAGAAAATTAAACAATATCAAATGTGCATCTAATCAGTCATTAAGAATAATTTTTTTTTTTTTTTTTTAGTTGGAGTCTCATTCTGTCGCCCAGACTGGAGTGCAGTGGCTGCTCCTGGCCACCGCAGCCTCGACCTGCTGGGCTCTGGCTATCCTTCCTCCTCAGCCTTCCGAGTAGCCGGAATTGCAGGCATGCGCTACCACGCCCGGCTGATTTTTTGATTTACTGTAGAGATGTGATCTTGCTGCCCAGGCGGGTCTCGAACCCGCGGTCTCAGTCAATCCACTCACCTCAGCCTCCCAAAGGCGGGATTACAGGCTGAGCCACCGAGCCCGGCTAAGAATAATTTTTTTTTTTTTTTTTTTTTTGAGTTGGAGTCTCACTCGGTTGCCCAGACTGGAGTGCAGCGGTTGCTCCCGGCCACCTCAGCCTCGCCTGCTGGGCTCCGGCGGTCCTTCCGCCTCAGCCTTCCAAGTAGCCGGAATTACAGGCATGCGCTACCACGCCTGGCTGATTTTTTTGATTTATTGTAGAGATGAGGTCTCCCTGCCCAGGCGGGTCTCGAACCCGCGGGCTCAGGCAATCCACTCACCTCAGCCTCCCAAAGGCGCGGGATTACAGGATGAGCCACTGAGCCCAGCTAAGAATAATTTTTGATGAAAGAATATTGTGATGTTTATCATGATTTAGATGGTGACAAAAATAATTGAGTTACATTATTATACCAAAATTTCTTCAAATTCCAACTACTTTTATGATGTGAACAAAGCTTCTGAAGACTAACATCGATAAAATTTTTAAAGTAACATACAATAATTAAGGTGAGATCGTTATGATTCTAGTATGATACATGACCTAACTGAAAGGAAAAAACTAACTAAAAATATATTCTGAATTAATAAGTTAATTCACTTTAACAATTATTTCTTAAATTAACTATATGAAGTACTAATCAATTTTATATTGACAACAATATAATATAATATTGACAACCATATAATATAATATTAACTCGATTTAAAAGAGCAATTTTATGACTTATAATAAAAAAATGTATAATATAGATGCATGCAATGCATTAAGATAAAATTCTAAGTGAAAGAGCATGGAAAAATAGTTCAAGAAGAATATGATCACTAGCTAAAATTAAATATATTAAAAATGAATATAAAGATTTTATTTTACAATACTAGTATTTATAGTAGAATGGAAATTACACATTTTGTCACTATTTATATATATAATACAAATGTTAAACCTCACCTTATAAGTACTTAAAGAAGATATTTTTACAATTAATAGTTTCAAAACCACTAAATAAAATTACTGCCTTTAAAGAGGTTACCTATAAAAGAAAATGATATTTTGAAGATAATATTGAGAGTTGATGTGGATGTAAGTTTGACTAGCACAAGGTAAGTAAACAACATATTTCTTCTAAATTGAAAAGATTCAAAATTTTGAGAAATTTTGAATTTCTGGATAACAGAATAATTTTTACAGCCATAAAATTTATATATCAGGTAGTGACTATATGATGCCATCAAATGAGTCTGATATATTTTTTAGAAAGTTTTTCAAACAGTTCTTTCAGTAATGAGAAAGGATTATAAATTAACAAAGTTCAAAATTAATACTTTACATAGTATGTTAATAAGGATTCTACAGGGTAACAGATTCAATTGGATATGTACTAATATACAGAAAAAAAGTTCATTTTAATGAATAGGTTCACACAATCATAAAGTCTTGGTGAGTCCAAAATATGATGAAGGGTGAATGGAGGATTTGAGTCCGGAGACTCAGGAAAGAGTTGCAGTTCAAGTATAAATATGGTCAGGTAGCAAACTCAGAAAAGTCAATGCTGCAGGTGAAGTCCAGAAGCAGTCTGTTAGTTGAATTTCCTCTTGCTCAGAAAGGGTCATACTTTTGTTCTATTTAAGCCTTCAACTGACTAAATCATACCTACTCACGTTATGGAAGGCAATGTCCACTGATTTAAATGTAAATATTTTCCAAAAGCACCCTCACAAAAACATGCAGAATAACCACTAATAGGCATCATGGCACAGTCAAGTTGACACATAAAATCAACCATCACACACACTATATTAGATTATTCTCAGAACAATTCCATACCATACAAATAAAGAAACCAACTCTATAATGCTTTAAAGGCTTTCCAAACATCAAATCAATCCCAAGTATCTGAATATAAAGCCCTCTTTCTCCACAATAGCAGAATTCCTCTTCTTAAAACAAAGCATTCATTAATGTAAATTAACAACTGAAATGTTTGTTTTGCAAAAGTCTGGAATTCAAAAAGAAAAAGAAGCTCTTGTAATTATATAAAGAAACCGTATTTTAACTAGTTTTCTTGTATGCTACTCAATATTTCATGCTTAAAAAGAATTTTGTTGACCATTTATTTGTACTTGTGTTTGACATTTTTATAAAAAATCCCCTTCAAACAATAATAATCCTATGGATTCATATGCCTCTGACGGTAGGAAATTAGTGCCATGGTAGACTATTTCATCTCTCTTTATTTCTTAGTGTCACAAACCTCTCTGTAATAAGCCAAAAATATTGTTTGATAAACTTAGTTATTTTTATGATGATATAAAACGGTTTAATATATCTTCTACATGTGATCACCTAAAAGTTAAGGATAGTTAATATAATCCCCTGTACTATTGCCTTCTCTGGGTTAAACAGCCCGAACTTTTGTCAACCATTTCAATGACATGGTTTAAAAGCTACTTATCATTCCAGTGACTCCTCTACCATTTCACTCTCAAAGTGTCCTAGTTTCCTTCAAGTGTTTTGATTCCAGCTGACATAAATCCATCTGCATCATTTACTGTTATCAAATAAATATTAGAATTCAGTGTAATAACAAATATTAATCTGGTTGGTTTGATATAACAAAATACCATAGACTGGATGATTTAGGCAACGGACATTTGTTTTTCACAGTTCTACAAGTTAAGAAGTCCCAGAACAGGATGTCAGAGAATTCAGTCCCTGGTGAGGGCTGTCTTTCTGACTTACAGATGACTCCCATCTCACTGGGTCCTTACACACCAAAGAGAGAGGGAGAGTGACTGCTCTCACTTCTCATAAAGCCACTAATCCCATCAGAAGGATACCATGCTCATGACCTCATATAGCCCTAATTACCTACTAAAGATCTTATCATCAAAACCATCACATTGGGAATTAGAATTTTAATATATGTATTTGAGGGAACATAATTTGGTTCATAGTAGCATGTATGTTTATAGTGTCTGGGTACTAATCAGTGAGTAAACATTAAAGTCAAAAACAAGTAAATGCGTCTAGATAATGATAAACTTTTGGTAAGCCCGCCAAAGACTTCGAAAAACATGCATATTATCATTTCGATTTCTGTATAGTAGAAATTATAATTCCTAAGATTACAATTTACTGCTTTGTAGAACATCAATCGTTGTTCTTGTTGTCATTGTTGTTTTGTCTACCCTAACATTCTTATTCTAACATTCATCTTTTAAATTGATTGTAATATCCATCTTTTAAAATTATTTTTGGATCAGATGTACTATCTGATTGGTTCCCTTAAATAGTTAATAAAATATTTGCCACATGCTTATTTTATATTTTATGAGAATCATGTTTTCTACTCTTTAAAAAATATGAAGACATAATTCTTAAAACTATGATGACTGATTTGTGATTGTCCAATGTGGTTTTATCTTTCCAGATCAGATGGAAAATATTGTTCAAGTATGGCTTTCTGCTATATTACTGTCTCATACATATACAAAAAAGAAAGTAAATATATTAAGGATATAAATGATTAATAAATGACATAATTGAGTCACATACGATTCTAGAAGGGCATGACTTAATTTTTGAAAATGCTTTATGATATTGTACTTGGAATAGTGATGCAGTGTGTATGTACTTCATCTATCATCATGGTTAGTGTTTTAACATTTTTACCTTTACCATAATTATTGCCAGGATTATATTTCTTTTTTAAGTCATTTTAAATACAAAACTAATAAATTCACCAAATACTAATTTATTCAGAAATAACTGGAAACAATAGTTTACATCAAGAGAAAATATGTTTTAATATTCTAACAAAACCACTAAAGGCTTATGTTTGCAATTTTAGGAATGTAAAGTATTTTCCTGCAAGTATCTTATTTTAACTCTCAAAACTACTCCAGAACTTTGGCAAGAAAGGTATAATAAGCTTAATTGAAAAAAAATGATAAACTAAGATTTACCCAATGTTTTATAATAAATAAGACTTTGTTTTAGGTCTTTAAATTCCACTTCTCTGGATTTACATTTTAAAAGATCTATTATTAAAAAGTTATTTCTTATGTTGAAACTATACAACAAATGACTATCTAAATCTTTTAAACTTTGATAGCCTGAAGAAATAAAAAATTTATTCTATCTTATTGCCTATTTGAAGTCAAAGAGTCAATTTGCTAAGAAAAAAGTACAGCAATCCATCTACCTGATAATCAGAGTTGGGATTCCCAATAAGGCAAGTGACCATTTCAGACAGGAGTGAAATATTGTCTAGAATTATTTTAGAAACTATTCTAAATAATAGAATCCTATTCTATTCTAATAGCAGAATAAAGGGCTATTGCAACTATTGCAACAGGTGTGAATTATGAAATTTAAGTACTAAAGCTATCCTAAAGATTAAGTCCTACAATGCCTTTTCCTAAATCAGACTTTATAGAGCACCTGTAATAGTGTGCCATTTAGAAAAATGTATATTATTTTAACTGAAATTTTAAAATAGTACAATTGCAAATAATTAACTTTGGTAGCTTAAAGTAAGACATATAGTAGAAAAATACATACTGCATTATTTATTAATTTAAAAATATTTTTAAAGTAAATTTTTAAAAGCTAAAGTGCTCTTTTTCTTAGGAGTGTAATTGATATAACTTTTCATTGTTATTGACATCTGTTCTTTGTCTATCACTGAGAATATATTAAAATAGGTGCCCCTTATCTGTGAATGATGTGTTCCAAGATGCCCAAGAGATGCCTGAAACTATGGATAGTACCAAACCCTATGTAGACTGTTTTTCCCTACACATGCATACCTAAAATAAGGTTTAAATTATAAATTAGGTACTATAATAAATTAACAACAATAATTAATAATAAAATAAAATAATTATAACAAAATATTGCAATAATTGTTATGCGAATGTGATTCTCTCTGTCTTTCTCTTTCTCTTTTCTCTCTGTCTCTCTGTCTCTCTCTTTCTCTAGTATGTACTGTAGAAACCTATTTTTCAGACTGCAGTTGACCATGGGTAACTGAAGTTGTGGCCAAAACTGTGGGTAAGGAGGAATTACTGTATAAGAAATCTCCAGACATTTATTTACATTGAAATTCACCAGCGTTTTTCCCCAGTTTTATTTGTGTGACTTTTTTTTAACAAAAAACTTAATTATGCATAGTATAAGAAAATAATAGCTTAAAAAATCAATAAAGATACTCTAGTCAACTAGTTCAGAGCAAAACAAAAAATATTACTTGACAGGTCTACTCTTAAGCCGGGATACAAACAAGTCAAACATTTTATAGCCCACAAGTAGAATATCGAGCTTACCAAAGCAGAACTTACATTTGTGGTATAAAGACAGTGACTTTTTGTGTGTGAAATTTCTCATTTAAACATATTAGGCTTAGTGATGACTTATACTATTTATTGCTTTGATTATTTTCCAAGTAGGCTTTTAATTTCTTTCAGAAAATTAGGATTCCAGACCTTTAGGGGCTAATTTTTCTAAAGATAGATATCATTCCCAAGTACCTGCACTAAATGCAGTCCGAATTAATTCTATAAGCCAGTCACAATTATACCCTATTTATTAGTATTATGTATTATACCATGTATGGCCCCTATTCTTAAGGCAATTTAAAGTTGTTTTGTCTTGAATGAGTCTTATGTGCTCTCTTTATATTAAAGTTAACAAATTGTGGTTCTCTATTTCATTTCAAATGACTTACTTTATTTTTTTCCTATTTTAGTAAAAGGTCCCAGAATTTTATAACTTAGAAAAATAAGATGATATTGAAAGTGAAGTGAAGGGCAAAGTGACATAAATTAGGGATAAAAATCAAGTCACAGATGATTTTTCAATTCTCTAGAAAATTCAGTCCAAGACAGTAATAATCAAATGTACCTATTCTATTTATATTACAAGTGTGCAGAGGCATGTTATCAATAATTTTAAGTACTCTAGTAAAATAAGTAAAAATGGAATACCTTATCACAAAAAGAAATAATGAAACTAGATAAGAAATGGTAGTATATTTGTGAATGTCATAAAATATAGTCACATTCCACTGCATAGTCTAAAAATAATGACTTATTGATATGCATAAATGCATTTTCTTTTCAAAGGTAAGATATTCTAGTTTCATTCAAATCCTCATTTAATATTGTGAAATCTAATTGAATATGCCATATCCATACTTGATAACTCATTACATACTGTTTGATTGGGCCTATTATACATAAAGTAAGAATATCAAATGTATAAAATTATGGCTGTTGTACTGATGAAGAACAAAGTTTTATTACTTTAAGCAACACAGTGATAACAGATATTTGTGTTTGTGAACAATCAGATTGAAAAAATACAAGTTTTAGGGCAACCCCTCCGGTCCCCTCTGGCTCTGGGAGTTTTGCTGTCTTCTCAATAAATCCTACTTTCAAAAAAAAAATGAGTTTTAAAGTGAAACTGATATAAGTAAGGACATAGCTTCTGCACATTGCTGTAATTTAAAATATATTAAACTTTCCCAGCATCAATTTCTTCATCTATTTTTTTGTTTTTTCATCTTTTATTCAATATTTATCATCAACCTTCTACATATCAGGAAATATGCTGTATTCTCAATGTAAAAGAACAAATCGGAAGAGTTCCTCACCTTCAAGAAGCTTAGTGAGAGAGATAAATATTAAGACATAATCAGAATAAGTGTCATTATAAAGCTACTCACATAATGATTCATTCATTCATTTACCCAACACATACTTACTGAGCACCTATGATGTGGTATAGACATTCCTTGTGTTTGTGCTGATAATATCGTGATGAAAGAACATAAATCTACACTCATATTGATTTTGGCTTACTAAAGGAGATAGACAATAAACAAATACATATGCTAGGAAACTTTATATATATATATATTTAGCAAATATATATATATGCTAAATATAACCTCCCAACGTAGAAGCTACAAAGTAGAAATAAAAAGAGAGACACATTATTTTTGAGAAACAAATATTATATGTTAGAAGACTCTCTCTTCTTTATAAGGCCACGATCAAAATATCAAACTTATCAAAGCAAAATTTACAGTTATGGTGTAAAGATAGTAACTTATTTTTGTAAAATTTTTCATTTGACTATATTATAATTGGTGATGATTTACACTGTCTCTTGCTTTGGTAATTTGCCAAGTAGAATTTTAATTTATCTTAGACTATTAGAACTCCAGACCTATAAACTCTATATACAAAGAGAAATATGTGTGTGTGTGTAATTGCATATGTATTATATATTATATAATTATGTATCATATAAAATATATAATTATAAGTTACAATAGAACAGAAAATAAAAATAAAACAAAATATGAGGAAAGGGCTCTGCAGTAAAGTAGCACCTGAGCAATTGTATGAATTAAGCAAGAGAAGGTGCCATTTGTGTATCTAGGAAAAGTAATCCTGGCATTTGGAATTGCCGATGCAAAGTTCTTGAGGCAGGAATGTGTTTGAGTGCACCAAAAACTCAAAAAGGCTACGATGGCTAGAGCAGAGCAAGAAAGAGGGAGTGACAGGTAATAATTATTTTAAACGGCACAACCCAATTACCCAATTCTTTTCCTCTTCTTTTCTGGTCATACAGGGCAGATTCCCACCCTCCCTTGTAGAAGTCATCTTGCAGTGAGTTTGAACCAATGGAGTGAGGTGGAAATGAAACTACATTCCCAAGGTAGTCCTAATACTCCCACTCAGGAATACCCATATGTCCCTTCTGCCTCAATGCAGAGGTATTTACCACCTAAGAACTCACGTGCTTGAAGATGCCAGACCACAAGATGGCAGGATCTTGGTCACCAATCACTGCCCAAAATCGAAGTTTTCATTTATCAGGAATGTCTATTTTCAAATTTCCATGAATAAGAAATAAATCTTAGTATGTTAAGTCTTTGGAATTTGAGAGGTTCTGTTAGAGCAGATGTTTTTCCATAGTCAAAATAGATAAAGGTAATAATGATTAACAAGCAATCAGGTAGCTTAGAAAATTTAGATCATCATAGTACCTCAACTTTTTACTCTTTCCGGTACCCCTCATCACCTATTCTGCTTTAAACTTCTTTTTCCACAGTGTCTTTCAGGTTCCAACATATTATTATGCTTATTTTTATTATCTGTCTCCTCTGACCAGTGTATGCTCCACAAATATAGATATCTTTGCCTATTTTGCTCACTGATTTATCTCAATCATCTATATCAATTCCTTATATAAAAAACTTGCTCAGGCTGGGCATGGTAGATCAAGCCTGTAATCCCAGCTTTTTGGGAGGCCGAGGCCTGAGCTCAGGGGTTTGAGACCCGCCTGGGCAACTCAGTAAGACCTCATCTCTACAATAAATAAAAAAAAATAAGCCAGGCGTGGTAATGTGCCTGTAGTTCCTGCTACTTGCAAGGCTGAAGTGGAAGGATCACCTGAGCCCCGCAGGTTGAGGCTGTGGTGGCCATGAGCGTACCACTGCACTCCAGCCTAGGGGACAGAGTGAGACTCCAACTCAAAAAAAAAAAACAAAACAACAACAACAACAAAAAACAATTGCTCAGTAACAATGATGGAAAATCGACTGACTCTAACTTTTTCCAGAGAAAAAGGATACACTAACTTTATTAAAATTATTTATTTACCAATCCAAACAAAAGCAGACAAAACAAAAATAAGAAAACACACGCTACTCAAGCAAACTACTTTAATTCATTACTTTAAATATAATTATATTAAACCCGTAATGAAAACAATTTTTAAAAAGCTATGCATTTGTTTATTTTTTTTAAGTGGTTTTACTTTTTAGATCAGTATGCACCTAATTTCTAAGCATAAAAATTAGCAATAATTTTCCATGTCATAGTACCCTAGAAGTTAGATTATGCATACCTACCAATTTTTTAAAAGAAACATTTCTAAATTATTCAATAGCATCACTATTTTTTTTAGTTGTTAATATCTGTGTTCAAAGGAAAGAGTCGTATTCCAGGACTACTGCAATTTATGGCATTTATTCCAGAATCACTAGAAACTATAAGTCTCTAAAACCACGTCACAAAAATTTAAAATGTCAAATGTAGTATACTCTTAAATAATATTTTGAATAACACCATGACAAAAAAAAAGTAGTCTCCAAAGATTTCCTTTAATTGAAGAGAGATACATTCTATGAAGGAAGAGGACAAGGACGAGGATGAAGACGAACTTACTACCTGAATTTACAGTACTATTTCCTAAGAAGTGATCCAAGCATACAAAAAAATCTCAGAAAAAAATTTTAAAAACGCTGTTTCCTTAATAATACAACTAAAATATGTGCACTTCTAACATTTTACAAATGTCGTTTCTGCATCTTTGTCTTTTGTCTAATTGTATCCTCACATTTCCAGAGATTAAAAAAAAGCAGGTTGTCATTTCATTGAGAAAATGAGCAAATAGAGATTAAGTATTTAAATACTGTAGTTTAATTTAGAGAGTTTAATGCAAGATTAGAACCTAGATCTTTTGATTTTCAAGCTGATGTCCTTTCTACTCTTCCATATGCCTACTTCTCTGCTGGAAAAGATGAAAAAATTTGATGTGAAATCCAAACAAAAAATCCAGGTGTGTGGTAGATATTTAAGATAGCACTCATAGCTAAAAAGAAAGAAAAGCACAGAAAATGAGAGAATTCAGAAAGAAAAAAAAAAACACTGTTAGATGGACAAAAATAACATGAAATCTAATCATTATTAAATGATGTACTTACTAGTAAAACAAAAGTGCCAGGCAATAAGAAAACAAAAGTAGCAACAGTTCCTGATTTTTTGGAACAAAATTTTAAAAATGTTAACTTTAATATATAATCACACACCTTGAAAATCAAACTTTAAATATATGTCTGGATTACAATAATTAGCCATAATTTAAGAATAAAAATTAAAAAGAACATGAATGATCTTTATAACTTTTACAGTATCCTGTTTAAAATGATTAAACTAATCTTTGTTATACAGGAAAAATCTGATTCTATTTCTGTAGGTATCTTATATGAGTCTGAATAACATCAGATAAGTAACCAAAAAAAAGGAAAATTATGGGGCAACTCCCTCGGGTCCCCTCCCACTGTTGGAGCTTTTCTGCACTCTTAATAAATCCAGCTTTAAAAAAAAAGAGAAAGGAACAATTATGTTGGTTTTGAGAGCTATCTGTTAATTGATCAGAAATACTTTTTGTTTTTTTAACTTTAATTTTTTTATTTTAAAGATGTGAGGTACAATTCAGGGGTAGGTATACAAATGTTCTTTATGTGGATAGCCTTGTTGATGAGGTGGGCCCCCCCTTCCCTGGCAGATTCCCACTACTGCCAACCCCGCCTCCCTGCCCCCTGCACTCCCGCGGTTTCCAGCTGCTACCAATCCTTATCTTATAGTATTACGATAATTGTTCAAGATCCACTTATGAGTGAGAACATGTGATACTTAGTTCTTTGTTTCTGGGAAAGATCACTCAGTATTATAGACACTAAGTCTATCCAGGTTTATTTTAATGGTACCAGAAACCATGGATCACTATCCAAAATATGGTACCAACTTTAGTTTTTATTGACTTCCAAAAAGGAAGACAACATAGAAGATTTACTTTATGAAATACCTATATTTATTTTAATATTTATTTTCTTTTATTCAGCTGCAAAAAATGTCTCATTTTGAAATGAATTTGAGTTTTAGCCATCAGAACCCAGTTCAACACCTTACTGCATCTTGGGCCAACCTTGCACCACCAGTCAGTCACTAAATTTCTGTGGTATTAGTTTCTCCATTGAATAAAGCAAAGAAGTAGTGGTATACCTTCTGTTGTTATAATTGACTAAGATAATGGGTAGAAAAATTGAGGTATAGTCAATTTTCAATAAATATTAGCCATTATCAATTAAAATAAGTCTGTCATCTAGAGTCTAACTGGTCACAATTTAGTTCATTTAACAGAAATAGAAAGGCAGCGATAACATTTCATATACTGCTATCTAAATGGTTAGTATCTGAAGTACAAATTAGTAGTTTGGATTCATGGATGTAACTGCAGAAAACATTTTTATATTTAGGAGACTATTAGAGGGATTACGCCATAATCACATTCGTTTCCCACAAAGTAGGTCTGACAAAAAGTGATAATTAAAAATGATGTGTCAAAAAAAGTGCATAAAAGTTGCCCGTCGAAGGTGGACTGGATAAAAAAAAAATGTGGTTCATATATACAATGGAATATTATGCAGCCATAAAGAACAACAAATATATGGACTTTGCAGCAACCTGGATGGATTTGAAGTCAATCATACTCGGTGATTTATCACAGAAACAAAGAACAGAGTCCCATATGTTCTCACTCATAAGAGGATCTTGAACAATTATAATGCTGTAAGAAAGCGATTGGCAGTAATGGGTGTAACTGGGGGGTGGGATTGGCAGTTGAAGGAAACTGCTAGGGCAGGGAGGGGCATACCTCATTAACAGGGGTACTTGCATGATCAATGTTTGTATACCTAACCCTGAATTGTATTCACATCTTTACATTAAAATAAAAAATAATATTTTTTAAAAAGATGTGTCAAAAATAAAGTGCCAGCTTGCCATTAAAATGTATTTGCATAAGCCGGGCTCGGTGGCTCAGCCTGTAATCCCACGCCTTTGGGAGGCTGAGGTGAGTGGATTGCCTGAGCCCGCGGGTTCGAGATCCGCCTGGGCAGCGAGACCTCATCTCTACAATAAATCAAAAAATCAGCCGGGCGTGGCAGCGCGTGCCTGTAATTCCAGCTACTCGGAAGGCTGAGGAGGAAGGATTGCCGGAGTCCAGCAGGTCGAGGCTGCGGTGGCCGGGAGCAGCCACTGCACTCAGTCTGGGCGACCGAGTGAGACTCAAACTCAAACTCAAAAAAAAAAAAAAATGTATTTGCATTTTATTTTTCTATTGTAATTTATTTTATTATAATTTCAGAAATTATAATCACTATACAGATTACCGTGGTTTAGGGATTTCAACCTATACATCTGGAAAATTATTATTTGGAAAATGTTTTAAATGGCGCCGGGTCCACACAGTATTATACACACACACACACACACACACACACACACACACACACACACACAATCACACACACACACACACAAAACACACACACACACACACACACACACACACAAATATGGGGAGAAAGAGAAAAAAGATACATTTACACATATACATACAAAGCACATATTGGTTGTCTAGCTGCATGGATAGATGAATAGATAAATAATGTTACATCTTTTTCTTACCTTTTACATAAATAAGAGACCCTGAATTGATAGTTTTGCATTCTAATGCATGAAGGAATCTGCTAATCTTGTCTAAGGTATTTTCTAGCCCTGATTTTTTTTTTCCTAGAAAAGGAAAATAAAGCATTTCTTTTCAAAATAACGTGTTTCCATTTCTTGACTTGTAGGTGGAGATACAGGTTAATTACCTTATTGAAAATTAATCAGTTTTAGATACTAAGATAAATTTCATGTGCTCAAAAGATAACTAAAGTAGGCCATTTGTCTAATTTCGACAATGAATAATGCGATAAAATACTTCAAAATTAGTGATTTAGAATGACTTTTCAAAGAACCAAGTTATAATGGAAATGTTAAAGTTAGAAAAGTAAGCTTTTTACTGGTCTTTTGATCTCCTATGTAGTCATTATTTTCTCTTCAGTTTATATTATCTTTTAATTTTTTCTTTTTACAAAAGAAGTTAAATATTTTTAACTTTACTCCTATTTACAACTGAAATTTAAAGAAAAAAAAACACTATGGCAAAATTTTGATCTCAGATAAGAAGGATATAATAATGCCCACTCTCTATGAATATCAACTTTGTTAAACTTTTACTAATTAATGACATTTGAACACATCTCCTGTCTTTCATCAATATTATTTAGTAAGGAACAGAGCATTTCAACACAAGTGGTACAAAGAGTGTCTCAGAATAAATGGAAATTTTGCTTCATAAAAATTTACTAAAGGGTATGTTCATTTTTTTCTCATTGTGTATCTAGCTGTACACTAGCATTTGACAACAGCTGGTTGAGATCAAATTTTCCTCTTTTTAAATGTATAGCATAAAGGAATGTTCATCCTACAAATTATGGAATCTCAATGAATACATAATTTTAAAAATGTCCTCCTGAGAGTCATAAAATCTCAGCCTATGAGGAAATATTATCAAAAATATAATATTCCACTTGCTTCCTTAAAAAATCAGAAATTTAGCTGGGTTCGGTGGTTCAGCCTGTAATCCCGCGCTTTGGGAGACTGAGGTGAGTGGATTGCCTGAGCCTGCGGGTTCAAGACTCGCCTGGGCAACTTGGTGAGACCTCATCTCTACAATAAATAAAAAAAAAAAAATTAGCCGGGCGTGGTAGTGCGTGCCTGTAGTTCCAGCTACTTGGAAGGCTGAGGTGGAAGGATCGCCGGAGCCCAGCTGGTTGAGGCTGCAATGGCCGGAGCGGCCACTGCTCTCCAGTCTGGGCAACAGAGTGAGACTCCAACTCAAAAAATTTAAAAAAAATCATTAATTTTATCATTTTACTATTTTGCAACAATATTTTATCTCCACCCTCATCCAATCTGCTTATCTTCCTTCCTATTGCAATGAGTGATTTGCCCTGACACTCTCAAAGGCCAACTCTTCCACCTGTCCTAGAAAATGATTTCCTGTCTCCTTCAGAAGTACAATTGACCACCGCTCTTCTGCAACATCATTTCCTCTTGTCACTCCTGTCATTAAATAAAATGCTCTAGTGTTTTCTGTCTTCAAAGCAGCTCACTTTACTTTATACCTCTTCAAAGCACAAATTCTCTACCAGTAAGATCTCCAAAAAGCTACCTCCAGTTCTTGCCATTCTCTGCACAGGAGCTTTCCAATAGCTCCTTCTTTGAATTAGAATAAATCTCCAATTACTTACACAGCCTACAATTATCTATATGAAGTAGATAGTTTTTAAGGCTTTGCTACTTCATGTGCCTCACTGACTAGTCCCCATATACAGCCACAACTCTTCTTTCATGTCCTCAAGCAGCCTGGCAGTTTTCTTGCTTTAAGGGTCATCAGGCTTGTTTTTGTTGTTTGTTTGTTTGTTTAACTTCAGAGGATGCATGCACAGGTTAGTTGCAGAGGTATATTGCATGATGGCGAGTGTTAGGTTTGTATTGAACCCGTCACCCAAATAGTGAGCATGGTATGCAATAGGTAGTTTCTCAACCCTTGCTTCCCCCACACCTCCCATTTAGGAATCCCTAGTGTCTGTTCTCATCTTTATGTCCATGGGCTCCCATTATTTTGCTTCCACTTATAAGTGAGAACATGGGGTATTTGGTTTTCTGTTTCTGGGTTAATTCACTTAGAATAATGGCCTTCAACTGCATACATGTTGCTGCGAAGGGCATGATGTTTTTCTTTTTTATGGTTGAGTAAGGGGCTATTGATCTTACGTTGCCCTCCTTCTAGAAGGCATTCAGACATTAGCAGCACTGTCATTCAAGTATCCACTCAAATGCCATAATCCCCAGAGACCTGCAATACCTCAGTCTCGCTTTCATTAGCATTTCCCACTACAATCACCCTCATCAACTCTTTTACTTTCTTATATTACTATATATAACTGACGTTTGACTTGTTGAGTAATTGTTTCATTGTCACTCTGGAATACGATGAAGAAAAAAAACCCTTTCCATTTTATTTATTGCTACATATATAACACAGTTTCTGGCACACAGTAGTAGACAATAACAGTGCTAATACATGCAAACACTTAATCCTATACCCCTGAATATTTCTCACATTGACATGTGTCATTTTCAAAGTAACATTAATTAACCTATGCATTCGATTGTCAATGGAGTTAAACCCTTTGATAAAATGACAAATAATCACAAATATCCATCTTTGCAATTTAAAAAAACTCAAATGTTATAATAGTTCCATAATTATTGTGAATTACACTAAAGTTACAAAAATGACAAAACAATGTCTAAGTTTTTACAATTGATATCCTATTAGATATATATATATATATACACATATATAAACATATACATACACATGGAAATATTGACACATTTAGAAGTTCAAAAGACTACTCGTATTTTTATTGATAAGTGGTCATTTATAATATTTCTACTTTGTAAAATCAAAGGTATAGCAGTAGCTATTTATAGCCCCCTAGGGGTTCTTCCAACATAGATACACATACAAGCTCTGTGGTAGGCAGACTAAGCTAGATCCCTGCCCTTTTGTACTCACGCCATGAGAGTAGGGTAGACCTAGTGACTTCCTTCTAAACAAAATAATATAGCAAAAATACTGGGCCATTGTTTTGATGACTGAGTTACAAGAGATCTTAACTTCTGCAATGCTGGAGGCTCTATTAAACTCATGAATGGCATGCTTTAATAAGGCAAGCAGCCATGTCAGAAAGATCTGCTTGGAAAGGCACTGAGGGTGACTTTTGGCCAAAGTCAGTGAGGAACTATTTCCTGCCATGTAAGCTTGAAAGCAGACACTTTCTCAGTTGAGACAAGAAATGACTACAGTCCATCCTCCCCACCTAACAGACTATGAGAGACACTTAACAAGAGGACCCAGCTAAGCAGTACCTGGATTCCTAATACACAGGAACTGTGAGGAAAAAAAGATGTGTTGTTTTGAGTAGCTAGAATTTCACATAACTTTTTATACAGTAATAGATAACTAAGTTATACACCTTTAAGTTCATATTCTGTCTTCAAAAATATTCAGTGTCACCACCTTTATTTTTTGGTCTTCACTATGTCACTAAATGTTTTTAATTATTTTTTCAAATTCTAAGCCTATGTTTTCTTCTCTTTTCACCATACTGAAGCCATATATATTCAATAATACCATTATCTGATCAATCTTCAAGTTACTGCAGCTAGAATTTAATATTATTGACCATGAAACCCTATATGACTAGTTAAGATTTTGCAATTATAGAAACAGATGCTTGTACACTAGTTTAGTGCACTGAGAGGGATGGCACACATTTCAGTGGCATATGGATTGAAGGGGAAGCAGAACTCAGTATAAATAAATTGGAACTTCTCAAGAGTTGGGGAGCTTGTCAAAAATAGTTTTTCCTAATTATTTATTTTTTTAACGTTTCAGTCAGACCATAATCACAGATATTTTTGAGACTGATACTGCAATTTGAAATGACCACATCTAGTTTCAAAAGGTTAGTGAAATGTAGATGAAAATCAATATAGGGTTTCAAATTCAAACTAACTAGTACTTACTTTAAAAGATTATATTGTTTGTTCTTTATTAGAACCCAATGAGTTAAAGTTCATTATTTCTTTTGATATGTTCTTGCCATCTTCTTTTGAGGTGTTCAAAAATTGTTTGTGCTTGAAGTTGCAAAAGGTGTTGTACATTTCTACTTAAATAGATGCCACAGTGTGACATCTAAATTGTTACTGCTCTCTTGATACAAAGAAACTTATATGAGAATGTACTGCTTAGTGTATGTCCTTGTTTTATGTCTTTCTTGTTTATTAGATGCTTGGTCCATGATGACAAGAACAATGTATTTTTTAAACTCTAAACAAAGTAATACATATATCATAAACTTTTCATAAAGATAAATAATTTTCACATTTTGCTGACGTCAGTTCTTAATAGCACATTATTTCTTAAATAATTTGAATTTAAGCAAATATTTCAATGTATTTTAATTTCCTGTGCTTAATACCTTTTCCATACAATATCCAATCCATTGCTAGATTTTTTATTTTGCTGTTTTGAATTTTGGTGTATTTGTACATGTGTGCTTGTGTGTTGGTTAAATTCAGGTATGATTACAGACATTCAGATTATAATGCATCAATAGTAGTCTATGGAATAAATTCCGTTTCTCCTAATATGACATACAAGCTCTTGCTGGTACAGTGAATTAAAAGATTTGCAGGCCTGAAGCATGAAGTGCCATGGGTGAAGCCATGGGATTCTGCTTGTCACATAAATGGCATTGGACTTTGCACATACCTTCTTAATTTTCACATAATTATTTATCCAGGTGAAGGTTAGATTGAATACTTAAATTTTTGTTGAGGAATTGAATGAGTTGAATTATGGAAAGCACATATTTAAGCACATGATCCATAAAATCAGAGAAGTAGTTGGTATCAACAATCTAATTTTTGATACACCTTGCTCTGATTAACTCCCTAGCCATCCAACCATGGAAACCTAAAGACATAGTATTTTCTGTGTTCAGTAGTCTCCCTGTTTTTACCTATTTTTTTCCCTGGTAAATTCTAAATCTTTATTTCCCATCCAATTCCATAATTCTTCTGTGTATAAGTTGTCTTCAATATTCCCACTATCCTTATTGCTTTATACTTTTCTTTATTTTTAAATGTCATTGTATATATGATTATCTCTCATCACTTAATCAGTTAGCATTTAAAAGCCATAAAAAATAAAGAGGGGTTAGTGGTTTAAAAAAATAAACAAATAAATACAAGATATAAAAAAGTCTTATTTTACTTTACGTTCTCTGTAGCACAAGTTAGGCACTTAATTAATATCTAAGTAAGTTTAAATTAATCATTGAGAACCTATTTCTAGTTACTGGATTAGTGTCAGACAATTATTGTAAGTAATAGTAAAATAAACCATTTAACTTTTGTTCATTTGCCATAAAATTTGTTATATAGACTAAGAGTAGTTATAAGGGCTACAGTGTTTTTGTACAATGGGTCACCAATAATTCTGCCCACAAAGCTTGGTTGTGTACTTTATTGACTTCTTATCACATAAAAGAAATATAGGTCTCTCTACTCTGATGATAGGCTTCGTGATCTTGTCACGGCCTCTAATTTTATGTTCAATTAAATAGTCAAAAGAGCAATTAGATTTAAGGATTTCTTTCCTTATTAGACCACTTGGCTCCATATATTCCTTCACTGGGAGCATTGATATAGTCTTAGACTACTTGGAAAAATTGATAATGAATTATGCTCCTCCAGGCTGTGGTTAATTAAATTGGCTACCCTTTTGTCTTCAGCATAGGCAGCTGGGGCACTGGACTACAGAGGACTAATGAGTCCTACTTAACGTAAGTCCTCAAGGAATGTGGATTCCTGCTGTCAGGTAGGAATATGACTCAGATCACAAAGTTCTCCAATATACTAAGTAGGTCAAACTCTCTAATGGAAAATATAAAGCAATTTGGGGTTTGTTAGAGTCAGAAACTATGAATTTAATTAGGAACTTTTGTTAATACTGTCATGGACCACTGATTGTGAAGAAATGCTTACTAAATCCTTTATATTTAATAAGGAAGCATTTGGATTAAAGAATAGTTCTTCTAGAAGTCATATGTCTCAGCACGCAAGAAGTATCAGAACAGATCATACGTCTAAACAGTTCACAAGATTTATGCTAAATTGTTAAAGCGGTAATCAGGTAATTAAAAGTTCTACATTTGCTATACAAGTCACTTGTTTTGCAAAATATATGCTGCTTAATGTTATATTTCCTGCTTATGTGTTTAACAATTTGGTGCTGAGAATAAACAAGTGTGTCGTGGCTTTCTCACTTTTTCATTTATATTTTGTTCATCATTTTCCAGCAAAATCCTGCATATACTGTAAATCTTAAGAACATATGTCAGTATTGAAGGGCTCTGCTAGAAGTCAAATTAGTTACGAGAGTTTATAGTAATAGTATTAACAAATACAATAATAAATAATTAAGCACTTATGAAATGGAAGGCATTTTAGTGACTATTTATTAAATATACAAGTGCCATACAGATATGCCAAATATGACTGTATGTCTGGTTTAAAAAAATTCTTCATAACTAGTATTTTCAGGGATAGAGCAACAAACTGATATCTTAAGTAAAATTTGAGAATAATAACATTTTTACTGCCATTAGAAAAGTGAATTAGTTCAATCCAATATGGATTGGGTTGAAATCAAATACAAAATATTTACTTATTCGACAAAGCCAAAACCTTGAGATGGAGTCATGTTGACTATGGAAATGATTGGGAACAGATAGGGCAAATGGAAGGTAGAGGAAGAAAACTGTGCATTATACTCACAAATGTGCTCTATTCTATATGCGATTAAAGCATGTAAAATTACGCCGGGCTCAGTAGCTCAGCCTGTAATCCCAGCGCTTTGGGAGGCCGAGGTGAGTGGACTGCTTGAGCCCGTGGGTTCGAGACCCGCCTGGGCAACTTGGCGAGACCTCATCTCTACAATAAATCAAAAAATTAGCCAGGTGTAGTAGCCCGTGCCTGTAGTTCCAGCTACTTGGAAGGCTGAGGCAGAAGGATCGCCGGAGCCCAGCAGGTCAAGGCTGCGGTGTCCGGGAGTGGACACTGCACTGCAGTCTGGGTGACAGAGTGAGACTCCAACTCAAAAAAATAAAAAAATAAAGCATGTAAAATTAAACAAAAAACTTCAGAAGTATTTAAATAAAGGTCCAAATCAAGTTTATTTTAAAGGAAGACTGTAATTAGGGCAGCCAACAAGGTTATGAAGCAAAAAAAATTATGAAATTAGGAAGAAGCTGTGGATCTTGCTATGCCAAAAGAAATAAACCACACGATAAAAATAACTCAGAAGTAGAACAAGCAAGGACTGCTCTCATTAGTAACTAACTTTGACAATTGCTTTTCCTCAGGAAAGACAAGGGTGATGTTTGCAAAGACATGATAGCATATACAGTAAATAGTAATTGCAAATACTAGCAATAGTAACATAATATTGAAATATATGTATGAATATATTCATTTCATTTTAGACCATCAACAGATCTAAATATATATGATATAGGAGAAAATATTGCTAGACTTTGAATCAGAAGACCAAAGTACAAATATATTATAGGACTTATTGATTTTGTGACCTTGAGAATGATTAACTTCTGAGCTTCAATTCCTCATCTCATTTTGTGTATCTGTGTATCTGTGTGTGTATGTGTTCAGTGAATTATTAGATATAAAAATCTCCTAACTCACTACATAGTATATGGTGTCCATTTAACATATGTCTGCATTTGGCATTACAAGTATGTAATGTTGAAACTTTGCAAATCTGTTTAGTGTGTTTGAGAGATATTCAGGGAATATTAACGAAAATGTCCTCTTAGCAATAAAAAGTCTGCTACCTTTAATAGAAGATGACTTACATTTTATAAAGTGAAGATGCCTGAAATAGTATCTTGTATATTTGACTTGTTTCTCACAAAATATCTGGAAAATACTAATTTTGTACACTGAGTAAACGAGAAAGTTTGGCCTCTATTTTTGAAACACCTGTGACAGATTTCTTACCTGATCTCAGATATTTCTTTCCAGGGGCAGTAATTTCCTGAGCTCCAGAGAAGTGCAGCAGCAACAATATTAATCTAGATAAAGTCTCTCCCTTGGGGGAGTTGACACAAAAGCCAAGCTCCTCTGAGATTTGTTTTTTCTTCCCAGTGCTTCTCATCAGTTTTTGCTGTGTGAAGTAGATATACCAAAGGTAAATTCTGGCATTCATGAAAATAATTCAGAATCAGTTCTCAAGCACTCTTATCTTTTATACACGTTGTATTTGTAACCAAACAATCTAATTAAGCAAGGGATTTGGAAGGGAGTTAATAAGCCAAATAGTATCAAAATAGAAAATATAAAAACGTTTAAGAGGTTTGGTAGACTAATACACTTTTAGATACATAGGAAACTTTTATTATATGAGTTATTTAAGTCATTGCACATTCAAAATATATGTATTCTTAATAATACTAAAATTATCACAGTTGTAAATTTCATAAGTCTAATGATTAGGTGTTTCACATTTTTGAGAAGACAAATATGACAATCTTAAAAAAATAAGCAATCATTTCTCTAGGAATAATTAAAATATAACTTTACTAGGGTTGAAAAGAAAAACTGAGTTCATCATAAAAATAAGAGTTATTTACTCAAGTAATTTGCTGGAAAAGCTTTAGTATTTATTTTAATATTTTAAGAAAAAATTCCATAAAATCAAACTGCATGAAATGTTAATTCTGAAATTCCTTCACCAATTCACTAGATGGATGTTATATGTTTGTTTCCCTCCTCTGGCAACCATTTTGTCAATGTTCACTTTTTTTAAGGTGTGTTCTTTTTTCTGAGTGCTTGTTCCTGGAGTAAGTAGACTGTGTCTCTTTCTTATATCATGGTATTTGGAAAACAGAAAAAAATGTACCAGCTTTTAGAACATGGTATTAGAGGCCAGGCACAGTGGCTCAAACCTGTAATCCTGACACTTTAGGACGCCAAGGTGAGGGGATTGCCTGAGCCTCTGGGTTCGAGAACAGCCGGGACAACTTGGAGAGATCTCGTCTCTACAATAAATCAAAAATTAGCCAGACGTGTTCTCGCGTGTCTGTAGTTCCAGCTACTTGGAAGACTGAGGCAGAAGAATCCCCAGGTCGACGCTGGGATGGCTGTGACCGTGCCATTGCACTTCAACCTGGACCACAGTGTGGGACTCCAACTTAAAAAAAAAAAGAAAGAAAGAAAGAAAAGAAAAAAAAGGAACATGCGTTAGATTAAAGTGAGTTGTCTAATCTTAATTTGTAAATTTTACAAACATTTAATAAACCCCTATGATTAGCCAGGAACTCTTCTGGATATCACAGATACAACCATAAACAAAACAATGTCCCTGGACTCCTAGAACCTGCATTGTGAAGTCGTTCCTAGGGTGGGGAGTAGAGATATAATCGAAAGTAATAATAAGCAAATATGTATTATGTCAGAGAAAGATAAATTCAACAGTGTAGGGGAAAAGAGAAGAAAATTGCAAAATGTCTAGTAGCAAGACAGACTGGATGCTACTTTACAGAGTCTTATCAGGATGAAATTTGAGATGAGACCACAATAAATGAGAATTCATGTGGGTATCTAAAAGAGTTTAGGAATGACAAATGCAGAAACCCCAGGTCAAGAGTGTATAGGAAGACCAACGTAGCTGAACCAAAATGGTTAAGACACTGGTGGGGAAGGAGGAAAGATTAGTAACAAGGGAACTAGATTGAATAGGGCCTTGTAGGCTACTGCAAAAAGTGTTTTTACTGATAAACCACTGGAGGGATTATTGCAGAAGAGTTACATGTTCTAACATAATTTTTGAAAAGATTTCTCTGGTGGCTGCACTGAGAATAGCCTGAGCCAGTTAAGAATTTGTGACAATAGTCCTAGCTTGGACTAGAATGATGCAGATAGAAGGGATGAAAACTAATCAAATTGATTTGCTAATGGTTTGCATTTGGCATGTATAGGAAAAGAAAAAATCAAGGATGATTCAATGTCATGTCTATGTATCCTTTTCCTGGTCCATTGAAAACGCCAGATTAATGATCACTACCTCACAACAGAATGTTCATATCTCTTGGCTCATGTGTCTCTTTTTTCACTGTACCTGACTGCTTTTCCAGTTCCATGCAGTTTATAAACTCTTAATTTACTTTCACTGTCTTTAACAATGTGACTATACTATATAAAAGCAATAGCACCTTTCACAATGAAGTCTTTATATTTTCTCTCCTCTCCTCTTTTGATCAGGAAGGTCTCATGCCTAAAGAGAGAAAATTCACTGAACACACATTATGTGTTTTAAACTGTAATAAACTTGTTAGGTGAATCAACTCATTAAATTTTGTAAAATACTCATGTGACTATTATTTACAATTATATTTATATGAAACTTATTGTTGCACTCTATCAATTAAGGATACAAAGTCTAAAAATAACTGGATTTTTTTGTTATTTAGTTGGTAGACTTTTCCCAGGGTCATCAAGGCAGATGTGTTAGAGCAAAGATTTGAATTGAGATCTATGTGCTTTCTAGAAAAGCTAGCTAATCTCACTACACACATGATTATATATTATAAAGATTAATTATCAGAAACTAACTATATTTTTAATTTTTTATTTTTATTTTTTGAGTTGGAGTCTCACTCTGTCACCCAGACTGGAGTGCAGTGGCCGCTCCTGGCCACCGCAGCCTCGACCTGCTGGGCTCCGGTGATCCTTTCGCCTCAACCTTCCAAGTAGCCAGAATTACAGGTGTGTGCTACCACCCCTAGCTAATTTTTTGATTTATTGTAGAGATGAGATCTCACCAAATTGCCCAGGCAGGTCTCGAACCTGCCGGCTCAGGCAATCCACTCACCTCAGCCTCCAAAGGCACGGGATTACAGGCTGAGCCACCGAGCCCGGCTCTATATTTTTAATTGTCTTGCCATAACATATTGAAGAGTTCTTATCCAATTACCTACATTACTGATAATATATTAAACCAGAGCTACTTAAACTGGGTTCTCTGTTGAGATCAGAGCAGGCTCTGGAATGAGAGTCAATCCACAAGTATAGGGTAATGTGGTCCCAAATGCTAATAATAGAGGACTCAGGGCAAAGGACAACAGCTGAACATGTGTCTGTGGGTTTGTGTGTGTACCTATGTACATAAGGGAGAGTCTGGTTTAACAGATGGATTGAAAAATAATACATTCCAGTAGTTAATGTGGCTTGACTATTTATCTAGGCCAAGTACGAAAAACTTTTTCTGCAATTTCCTAGTCATGTCTTCACATACGTGTACCACATATCTGTCTCATTTAACCTATATTTGATTTCAATTCTTCACAATTTTAAATGGTATTGGTGAAGTTTCACCTTTAAAAACATGCACATGATCAATATGTTTTAATCTAGAATGGTTTTATTCTACACTATAACATTTATTTGAATTGAACAGGTCCTTAAAGTGGGGGAGAGTTTTAGATAATCAGAAGCAGGAGTCCACCCCAAATGGAAGTATATTTGTTGTCACTGTTTTAATAATTAACCAGTTTGTATGCATTCATATTTACTACTTAAATGTATCACTAGTTGTAAGATATCACTCTCTAGTTTTGTGTTTTATATGGTAATTTGCAGTACTTCATTCATATTTATAATCATGATTAGGATCAGCTGTAAATTCTTTTTGTGTACAAGGTTTAAATAAATAGAAAGTTGCCTGTACACATCACCAAAGCAACCAGGCATTTTGTATTTTGCAATTGATGGCAAATAAATATCTTAAAATCCAGTTTATTTTGGAAAAACAAAATGTGTAATTATGAAAGCCCTCTCTAAATCCCTCTAATTGGCAACTTGGTCTTCTGGATACGGCTTTATTTGGTTGATTTTGCATATTCTGTCAGTTAATTGTACTAGAAATGTCTCTCATAGACACTTTAAATAAACAGAGTTATGAGAACAAGTTCAGGCTCAAACCTCAAGACCAGAACACCAGGCCTTGTACCACAATGTTTTGATACCTCAGCTCTCCCAGAATGTGAAATAGGTTTTTACCTCAAGTGTGGACTTGAATAGATTGGAATTCTATATTTGGTGGAGCGGGTACATCCTGTGTTACAATGGAAAATATCATATAGAGTAGCAATATCAGTTATGTTTATGGGTGATCAGGACGTCTGATATATACATCTTGTATGACCACCATAAAATCTCCTTTGCAATCTACCCTGAGGACTTCTATGTGATAAGAACCTTCCAAGATCCAGAGTATGACAGGAAATGATTAGAAACTGAAAGAATTAAAGTTTTTCTAATCTGTTTCCTTAAACTTAACAAAAAAATATGTCAATACCAACTCTAATGGTCTTAGAAGAAATAGAAAAGTCAGCTTTTCTGATACCTCCCTCATTTCCACAACCACTCTGTGAAGCCTGTACTAGGTTTAGTTAGACTGGCAATCTCTGATGCGTGTATGTCTCAGGGAGTTAGCCACACTTTCCGCAAAATAAAGAACCAAAATCTTACTACTCTGTTCTGTTTACTTTCAAACCCTATTAAAACTAGGATTTTAGCCGGGCTCAGTGGCTCAGCCTGTAATCCCGTGCCTTTGGGAGGCTGAGGTGAGTGGATTGCCTGAGCCTGCGGGTTCGAGGCCCACCTGGGCAGGCGAGACCTCATCTCTACAACAAAATAAAATAAAAATTAGCTGGGCATAGTAGCATGCGACTGTAATTCCGGCTACTCGGAAGGCTGAGGTGGAAGGATCGCCAGAGCCCAGCAGGTCGAGGCTGCGGTGGCCGGGAGTGGCCACTGAACTCCAGTCTGGGCGACAGAGTGAGACTCCAACCCAAAAAAAAAAAACCAAAAAAAACTACGACTTTTGAAATCATATGTGTGTGTCTGTGAGATAGTAGTGTGAAATATGTGCACATACATCTCTGTATGTAGGTAGATGAATCTAAATGTATTCAAATTAAATACATGTTTGCCTTTTACAATAATATGAAAAGTCCTGTGAATAATATAATTTTTGATCAGTTATAATTTTAAATATATATATTTATACATTGATTATTCATATATGTTTTTAACTCTTAAGTTTCAAAAAGAATCAAATATTTTAGTTAGAAGTCTTACATTACTCAGAGGAGCTTACACACAGACTTTATTTGATATATATCTATATCTATATCAAGGATGAACCACATGAAAGATGAGATTACAATGGAGCTGGTCCCATAAGATTACAATGGAGCTGAAATTTTTCTATTACTTAGTGACTTTGTAGCCATCTTAAACCATCTTAGCACAACTTATTTCATGTTTGTGGTGATGCTGTATAAACAAACGTATTGCACTGCCAGCAGTGTAAAAGTATACCCCATAACTATGCACAGTACATAATACTTGGTAGTAATAATAAGCAACTATGTTACTGGTTTTTGTATTTACTAACACTATACTTTTTATTGTTATTTTAACATGTACTCCTTCTACTTATAAAAAACATTACGGTAAAACAGTCTCAAGAAGGCACAGAAGGCATTGTTCTCATGGGAGATGACAATACCATGTGTTTTATTGTCCCTGAAGACCTTCCAGTAAGACAAGATGTGGAAGTCGAAGAGTGATGATGGTTCTGACTCTGTGTAGGCCTAGAATAATGTGTATGCTTGTGCTGTCGTTTTTCACAAAAACGTTGAAAATGTAAAATCGAATATCTGCCTACCAAACTCCCTGCTGTCTAAATCATTAAACATGTCTCCGCAAGTGCTTGACCTCTGCTCCTCAACTATGATTTGAGTCTTATTGGCCAGAAAAAAGACATTTACACAAATATTTAGCTACAGTTCATTCAAAAACGCAATACCCATCAATGTTCTCAAGGTCAGTAGTAGATTTAGACAAACAGTTTGTTACTTTGGCTCTCCTAAAAAACAGATGCTAAACTATTAACAGTATTTCTTTTTGTTGTTGTTTTAATGATTTAGCATTGCCTGATGAAAGGTCACTAAAATGATTATGCCATCATTTATATGTTTGACAGTTGCCTGGATCTAACTCTTCTGAAAATGTTGATTGAATAAAAAACAAGTACAAAACATGCATTACTAAAGAAAGAAAAATATTTTAATCAATTTAGTGTTACTAAGTATACAGTGTCTAGCCTACAATAGTGTACAACAGTAATGTCCTACGCCTTTACATTTACTCACCACTCACTGACTCACTCAGGGCAATTTCCAGTCCTACAAGCTCTATTCATGGTAAGTGCCCTATAAAAAAAACTGTACCATTTTTCTCTTTTATACCATATTTGTACTGTACCTTTTCTATGATGAGACACTTAAATGCTTACCATTGTGTTTAGGTTGTCTCCAGTACTCAGTACAGTAACACACTACACAGATTGATAGCCCAGGAACAATAGATCTCACACAACCGAGGTGTGCACTAGGCTGGCCTCAAGGTTTGTATAATTATACTCTATGATGCTCACATAATGATGAAATCATCTAATGCTGCTTTTCTCAAAACATATCACCATTGTTAAGCAATAGATGTCTGTGTATATAGTTTGGTAAGTTTGCATCATTTGGTACTTAGAGTAATGGTTGTACCTATGGAGATAAATCCTTTTACCCCTTAGTTACACTCATATATTTAAGTTTATATTAATTGTTTTCTAGTAAAATGAAAGACCCTGAGAATATGAGGAGGTAGAGAGAACACAATAGACAACTTCTGAAGGATGGCAATATTTAAATAGTGAAAGCAAATCCTTTTCATCTGTCTTAAGTACGCCAGCCTTAGAAGTTCTAGGCATAGGTCTAGGGCAAGTAAAGACTATAAGAGGTATTTTAATAAGACATTATGGATGCTGCATATTTTATAGTATATAAGGACTGTTACAGTTACTTTGTGTTTGATGTCATATAGGCTCAAGGTTATCAAAACAGCATCATAATGTTGACAGTCATATCATCAATCTGGCTATTAAGATTATAGTACAAATCACAATTCCCACAGCATACACAGAACCATCACCTGCCTTACATATAAAAGTAGAATAGGAATTCATCAACCACACCCATGCTATCAGATGAGCTTCAGAAATTTAATATGAGTAAATGTATTTAATTTACTTCATTGATTGTGTTACCTGTAGTGGAACTATCCATTTTAGCTCTATCTTTCTCAGATTGACTCAACCATACACCAGAATTCATGCTAGCTTTTGAGACAGAGGTGTAGAAACACTTGCAGGTGTTTTCATAACTGATCAGAATTTTCCTTTCTCTAGAACTTACTGTTCACTTAACTCATCAAAATCACACACATTGACTTCTTGCCTCATTTGTGCATTGTCTTGTTTCTTCTAAAAACAAATTTTTAATACTAATTTTGCCTCCATTTAGTTGTGACTTTTTTTACTTTCTGCAATTATTATGGTTTAGCTTCAGTCTTTTGTTTCTGTATCCTGTGTATCATTATCTGCAAATCCCTAGACATACTTCCTGGCACCTAGGACTTTGTTCCTCATTCTAATGCTTACAGAGATGATAATCTCTGTTCTTGAAATGAAAAAGGAATGGAAAAATATGAGGGGTGTACTTCATTTAAATTGCAATTTCACAATGTTAATAAAGTTAAAATGCAAAAAAATATATATACCAAACATATAAAGTAATACAGAATTTAGAAAATCTTGGACATGATTTTTATTAACTTATTTCTTAAACACAGACAATATTAAGCATGTGACATATATTGAAGGATGAAACTCAATTATATTAGAATTATCATTTGTTATTCAAGATTTACTAGAATATGTTAATATAAGTTTTCCAAATTAAAATGTTCATATCAGTGAACAATCAATCTTACCTATAATTTGGTATTATTTTAAAATAATATAAAGTCCTAGCCAAAGTATTCTATTGATATACGTTCACATACACTAACCCCTTTTATTTACCATCCCCAATCTATCATTAAGCCTATTTAATAAAGTTCATGCATATGAATAGTGAGGTTGAAAATTCATGGCCTCAAATACGAATTGTATACTTTTTACTTTGTACTGAAATATAAAATTATGAAATTTCATAGAAAATTATGAATTTCTATTTTCTCTAGAAAAAAATTAAGAGAGCTAACTATTATGGACACATATTGCTCCATATCAACAATCAAGCTGAGCAGAACCTACCAACTCTTCTAGTTTCTCATAGTTTCTACCATTGCATATTGAATTTTTGACATTAATTTTTATTGCATATGCATATATTGTACCTTTAGCTTCTTTGCTCTTTTTTATTTTATTTTTACAAATTTCAAACTTACTGCAAATTATAATAACAGTAAAATGAACTCTCATGTGCCCATGCACATATACCTACATATTTATTGGAACCATTTAAAAGTTGTAGACATCATATTGTTTATGCCCTTCAGTATGTATTTCCAAAAAACAAGGTCATTTTCTAATAAACTAAAATATAATTAAGTCAGTAAACAAAGCATTGTGTGGTGCTATTGTTTAATCATCAACCTGTTATCTTCCATATAGTTGTATGTAATTTGCCCTTTCCTTCTGGCTACTTCCAATGGTTTCCTATTTTATTTGTTTTTCAACAGTTCAAATAAAATGAGCATAGACATTGTTTTCTATGATTTTCAGATGCCTAATTGTTTTTGGACTTGCCTAACCAAAAGTTAAAAATTGTATTTAATTTTGAAAATTTTCAGTCATTATATTTTTAAATATTTTTTCAAATGCCTTCTTACTCCTCCTGGAACTCTAATTATATGTGTGTTACACTAAACAATATCTTTCCAAGAAGTCATTGAACTCTGTTCGTCTGAGTTTTTAATAATTATCCCTTTGGTTCTTTAGATCAGTAATTTCTATTGATATACGTTCACATACACTAACCCCTTTTATTTACCATCCCCAATCTATCATTAAGCCTATTTAATAAAGTTTATGTTTTATTTAATTTTTATTTATAATTTTAATTTCTCTGCTAGCAATTATATCTATACTCTCATCATAAATATCTCTTATTTTAATTTCTTAATTTTTTTTGAGTCAGAGTCTCACTCTGTTGCACAGGCTAGAGCGCAGTGGCATGATCATGGCTCACCTGCATTAACCTCCTGGGCGCAGGTGATCTTCTCACCTCAGCCTCCCAAAGTGTTAGGATTATAAGAGTGAGCCACCACACACAGCCTGATTCCTCAATAGTTATTATAGTTGCTTTGATGTCTTTGTCTACCAATTTCAACATCAAATTATATCATATGTGCATGTTTAATTAATAATATGTTCTTGTCCTTTTGCAAGTGTAGTAATTTTTTATTGCTTACTGGACATTGTGGATGATACATTAAAATGACTATGTATTCTGTTACCCTCTCAATACTAATTGAAAAAATTTCTAAAACGGCATTATGTTCAAAGAAATAACAAATGCAAAGACCTAGTGCATTCAAGAAAGATAAAGGAGGTTAGGGTATTGTTGATGGAATAATGCCAAACTCTGTACAATATTTAGGGAGATTTATTCTGAGTGACCTTTGCTTGTGGCACCATCTCAACAAGTCCTGAGAACATGAGCATGTAGTTGTTAAATTGAAGCTGTTGATTATACACGTCTTAGTAAAACTGAAGTTGCCAAAAAAAAAAAAACCCATGAATCAGTACGTATGAAATTTACATTGGTTTGGCCTGGGAAGACAGAACTTCTTCATGCAGGGCTTGCAGGTAATAGGCGGATCCAGATCCTTTGCTCTGTCTAAGGAATTTTGAAATTAGTAAAGGAATTGTCATATTGAGATAAGTGGCCATGAGGAAGCTTCTTGATATGTGAATGAAGCCGAATATGTGGTAGCCCTGAGAGAATAAATATGAAACACCTAGCTCCTCTGTGGATTTCCAGAAAGGAGATTCAATGCAGATGAAAATTTCCCCAAGAGGTGGATTTATAGGGTCATAAAATATTGTTGATTCCCTTTTATATCAGTTATGTGATGTTATACCAGAGTCCGGTTGCACAGTAAGCCACATTATAAAGGCTTAATAATAATAATAATAATAAAAACAGTCTGATTAAGCTTCCCTAGGCCCCTTAGTGAAGAAGTTGGCAAAAGGGTTACAGTTTAGATCTTAGTATAAAAGTACATTTTCAAGTTTATATTTTACTCCAACCATAAATAGTAACTGGTGCCATAAATTGATAAGAATTTTTAAAGTTCAGCAAGAAAATTGTTTATATTCTGTTACAAATACTACTTTAATTTTATCTGTGTTTCTAAGTTATTAATTATGTGTATGCCCATATTCTTTCAAAAAATGTCTTATTTCTTATTCTTTTTTACCTCTTTCCTTGTTCTTTTTCAAATTCTAAATGAATACATATTTATGCTTGTCATTTTCTTGGATATTAGACAATTTTTACCTAGCAATTTAGTCCCTGCAGTATTCCACCCTACCAGTGACTGAAATTAACATTACCGTGTGCTAATGACTCATGTATGCCTTTGAGTATAGAGGCTCTAGATTATCACACTTAATCCAAACAATGACTTAGGAGGAGATTTGTTACTCCAGCTCTTTTACTCTAAGGAAGTGTAAAGTTCTTTCTTGTTTTCTATCCCTCTTTTTTTCTACCTCCAAGAAGAAATGTGATAGAAGTCAAGTATTAACCATGGTGCAATGCAGTCAGATGTGGTACTTTATATGAGAGGAGTAAGGAATTTTATCCACAATGGGCAAAACAAAATCTGTTTTATTACAAGACTTGAATACCTTCATTAATATTTTCCATGAGTTTATAGTGAGAGGTCAGGTAGTATTTCCCAAGTGGAAAACAGAGCAAAATCACATATAAAGATATATGAAATAGGGTGCTCTTGTCTGCCTATAATCTAAATCATATAGCAAAAAAGTACAATGAATATTCAATTCTTATGAACAAAAGAAAATTATCCAGTGATCTGTGACTGAATCACAATCATGATTAGAGCCAGAATTAGTCATCTGATGAGATTAGAACAAAAGTTAGTAATTACTTTTCCAAAATATTGCAATACTCTGAAATAAAAGTCACTTTTAATGTGCAAGTGAGAAAAGCAAAATTCTAAAACAAGGAATTGTAAATTCTATTATGGATCAGATAGCAAATATCTAAGAGTTTAAAATAACACAGTCTCTGTTGCAAAATCCAGTTCTGTCATTGTAGCGTGAAAACAGCCACACATGATATATAAATGAATGTGTACAACTGTGTTCCAAAATGTTATTTATGAACATTGAGAATTAAATTTCATAAATTTTTCATGTGTCATAATATTATTATGATTTTTATTTTCAAAAATATTTTTAATTGTAAAATATTATTTAGTTTGTATGCCATTCAAAAATAAGTAGCAAGCTGAATTTGACTCATAAGACACAGTTTGCCAACCTATGGTCTGAAAGAATAAATAATTGTCTAAAAACATATAACTTGTCAGATCCAGCTTGAACATAAATCTTTCACATTACAAAGGTAATTCTCTTTCCATGTAATTTATATGTGATTCCACCAAAGTTAAAATCAAGCATTTCTCATCTCCCTTTGCAAAGCTCTAAGTTAAGTCTATTTTTTTCCAAGAAGCTAGCAATGCCAATGCAGAAGGAGACAGAAAACATCTAAAATGGTTTTTATTCTTCTTTTATTCCTTTTCAAATGTAGTGTCAAGTGGTATCCAGATATTGTTCACATTGTTCCTGCCCTCTAACTGAAGGTGAAATTCTTCAAATACCTAACTGTCTAAAGTCAACAATTGACATAGTTAACTTTTGTGGGGGAATAAGATGACTTTCTAAGGAAAAAAGTGAACTTACCTCTTTTATTACTTAATCCAAAGCAAAAACTTTGAGTCCATGAAAACATCCAAATGTATTTTTCCAATATTTGAGACACTGACGGTAATAATTATTATTTTATAGAAACACATGGATTCCTTTTCTCACTGAAAGTGCTAGTAGCAAAGGACTTATACATACTGTAGCTCACTTTCATTGAAAATATGGGGCCATAAGGGACACAAACACCTTGTCTTATTGTAGAATTAATACTGCTGTTTACTAGATATTTACCTCTTCCTGTCACCTGGCATTTCATCCCGTTTTCCTGTACTTCAGGGGAACCACATGACCATTCTAGTCAATAAGTGATGAGGAGGAAGTGAAGCTGTCACTTCTGGTTTGGAAATTTAACTGGTCCTGTAACATATACTGAAGGTGTTATTTACCATTTATCAGAGCAAATGGAAATGGTCCACATTGTGTGTTCCAACAGCCTGAGTCTCATGGTGAGAAAAATGACAGCACTGAAGTATACTACCAGCCTACTATCAATGAAAGTTTAAGGTGAATAACACAGAGTGAGTATGAAATATATTTTGCATTTAAATGTGACCCAGCAAACTCCCTTCTGGGAATATACAGGGAGGAACTTAAATCATTCTATGCAAAAGATACCCGCACATGAATGTTTATCGCCACATTATTCGCAATAGCAAAAACATAGAACCAACCCTGCTGCCCATTGAAAATGGACTGGATGACGAAAATGTAGTTAGTACGTATACGCAAGGAATATTCCACAGCCATAAAGATGGACAAAATTATGGACTTCACAACAAGCTGGATGAATTTAGAGTCCATTATACTTAGTGATCTATCACAGAAAAAAAGAACTGAATACCACATGTTCTCATTAATAAGCGGGTCCTGAACATTTATCACAATGCTACAAGGGAGAGATCAGCAGTTGCAGGATACAGCCAAGAGAGGGAGGGAGCGGGTAGGACAAAGGGTACCTGATCCTACAGCAAAGGAAGTGAGCACCAGTTAGAGATCCAAACTTCTCCTGCACTACTCACCTACCTAATCCTGACTTGTACCACTCAACTCAATTGAAAAAAAGGAAAAAAAGTGTTTTTGTGTTGGTTTTAGGCAACCAAAATTTGGGGTTTATTCACTACAGCTGCATATTTTGACCTTTTCTGATGGATGTATCTGTCTGATTTAAGAGAAAAATCTGTTAATCCCACCAGCCTTTGGTGGGAAAGACATTTATATGTGCCTCTTAGAACTCACAGAGAAGATTTTGCAAAGGTTGTCTAATTGTATGTGCTACTTCCCAAATAAATGCATACTTTGTCTGCAGATATCCTCTAAATTTGTCTGATCTACTTTACCATGGTTTGCCGAGAGTAGGATTAACCTATTTTCTCTACGCAACCTAGAACAGAGAAGCAGACTTGAGAATACCAGACTTCTCTGACCCTTGATATCAATAATTAAATGTAGGGAAAAATTCTTTGTTGGTCTGTCATACTTATTAATACTTGCCTCTTAGAATGTGCTACCTTTTATTTTTTATAAATTATAGCAAAAATAATTGTAAAGTAAACTTAAGCTGAGATAATCTATCCTTTGAGATTCAAATGAAAATGCCTCCCATCCCATAAATTATTAGGTTGTTCCTCTCAGTATTCCTAGTAATTCTGAGAAAGAGGGAAGATTATTTTAAGAGATATACATTAGAAAATAGTACTTGATGTTACCAAAAAGGAATGCCTATTATGTGTTACTTTGCATTTTCTTTTATTTTAAATGTCTATGCAAAAATCTATGATTGCGCAAATAGAAATGAATCAATAGAGTGTTGGATTTTTCTAATAATATGTTGTTAATAAAAATCATAAGGTAAAAAAAAAGCCTCTTAAGTGAGAAGAATAAATTTAAAGAGAGACGAAATATAAAGATGCCATATTTGCTGTAAAAAGAAAAAGAAGCATGAATTAGACATCCACAGGAGTATTACAAGCAAAAGCGATGGATTTTTAAGTGGTGAACAGTTAGCGTTTTATTTATTTTTGAAGTGTACAATACTTTAGAGACTTTCTTTTTGCTACTGAATATTTTAGAACCTATAAAAGCAGTTAGGTTATTTAAATAAATTAAACAGTTTATAAACATAAGGCATGTTTTCATGCTAGAGTTAAATTCCCATGGCCAGAAAAAGAAACAGGACTCGTGAGAATCCAATGTGAGAAATGAAACATAATTCTTTCAATGCTACAACTTTGAGGTACTACATTACACACAAAAGTACAGTAAACTCAATGTTAAAGTAAAGAAGGTCAGGCATGGTGGCTTATGCTTACAATCCTGGTGCTTTGGGAGGCTAAGTGAAAGGACTGCTTGAGACTAGAAGTTCAAGACCAGCCTAGCTAGCAAGACCTTGTCTCCACACAAACATAAAATTAAAAATTTGCCAGGTGTGGTGGTGCATGCCTGCAATTCCAACTATTCAGAAGACTGAGGCAGAAAAATTACCTGAGAGCAGGATTTTGAGGTTACAGTGAACGATGACTGTGCCACTGCACTCCTGCGTCGGCAACAAAGTGAGACTCTGTCACTAAAACCCACAAACAAACAAACAAATAAATAAATAAAGAAGGTAATAACTAGACTAGCAGACAAATTAAATGAAATACTGGCAATATAAATGTGAAATTATAACACTACACATAATATATTCTTTCTTTAAAGTGTTATTTTTAATGTCACTTCCAAAATATTATTATACTCTTAGGTATAGCCTTCTTATTTCTATTTAATAATATTGCATCCATTAACTGCAATTATGATTTTGTGTATTTGTTCTCTTCTATCTCTGTATTATACTTTATAACATAAAATAAGCAAATGTTCTTGGTTTGCAAACAAATAACTTCAATCATAATATGTACAAACAGCAATATGTCTTTAGAGCTGCAAATTCAATTAATTTTACTCATATCACATATCACACAACAGGAATCTATCTATATGCATGGATACTGAGACAAAAATAGCACGAAAATGTTATGCCATATCAATTCTTAGAAATCACTATTTAAAAGAAAGAAATAATAACTCAGATTTATTCAAATAGAACAAAAACTAGCCATATCATCTCACATAGGTGAGGAAGAAAAAGTACAGCTATCTATTTGAACAATGTGATTAACAAAAATAGTAATAATGAGAATGTCTAAAGAAGTAGTTTTTATTTAATATTAAAAATTATTTGAAATGAATGAAGGAAATTAGAGAGAAAGTATATATAGATATTTGATGTAAGAATAATCATATAGCCGGGCTCGGTGTCTCAGCCTGTAATCCCGCGCCTTGGGAGGCCGAGGTAAATGAATTGCCTGAGCCCGCGGGTTCGAGACCCACTTGGGCAACTTGGCGAGACCTCATCTCTACAATAAAAATCAAAAAAATTAGCCAGGCGTGGTAGCGTGCATATGTAGTTCCAGTTACTTGGAAGGCTGAGAAGGAAGGATCGCCAGAGCCCAGCAGGTCGAGGCTTTGGTGGCCGGGAGTGGTCACTGCACTCCAGTCTGGGTGACTGAGTGAGACTCCAACTCAAAAAAAAAAAAAAAGAAGAATCATTTATTAAACTACACAGAATATTACAAAATTATTTTATTGGCTTTATTTCAAAATAAGATACAGTGGATCCCACTATGCCAATACATCAAAATTTTTTTTAATTTTTCTATTTTTTTTTATTTTAAAGAAGTGAGGGTTAGGTATACAAATTCAAATTTATTTTTTCTGTGCCTTACCTTTGAACAATTTGATTCATAAAAAAATTATTCTTACCCATGAACTGTCTCTACCTTAATCAATAGATTCCATTCTAAAAAAAAAAGCAAAACTCTATTTTCCAGCGGTCAATTAATCTTTATATTGGGAATATTCATAATGCAATGTAAGCAGAAAGAGGGAAATTTTAAGAAAGAATCAAAAAGAAATGCTAGAGATATAAAACACTGTGAGAGAAATAAAGAATGCTGTTGATAGCTTACCAGTAGAATAAACACAGATAATAAAAAAATCTGAGTTTGAAGACATCTCACTAAAAACTTCAAACACTTGAAAAGCAAACAAAAAGACTGAAAACAAAACAAAGCATCTAGTGTATATTGTATATGTGATAATAAGAATACTAGAAAGAGATAAAGAAAAAAAATGAAACAACAATGACTAAAAATTTTCCCAAACTAATTTCAGACACCCAACCGCAGATCGGGAAACTCAGAGTATACCAAACAGGATAAATGCCAAAAACAAAACAAAGCAAAGCAAAACTACACCTAGGCATATCATTCTGAAACTATAAAAAGAATCAAGGCACAAAAAGAAAAAAAAGCATTTTAAATAATCAAGAGGAAAAAATACACATTACCTATTAAGGAGCAAAAACAAGTTTACACCCAACTTCTCAGAATTCATACAAGCAAAAAAGAGAGTGGAGTGAAATATTTAAAGTGTTGAGAGGAAAAACCCATCAGCTTAAAATTTTATACTTTCAAAATTGAAGGAGAAATAAAGACTTTCTCAAACAAAAATTGAAGAAACTTGTTGCCAATAAACCTGCCTTGAAAAAAAGACTAAACAGACTTTTTTTGAGAGAGTGCAGAATGATATATGTCAGAAACTTAGATCTACATGAAAAAAAGTATTCAAGAAGAAATAAGTAAAGGTAAAAATTATTTTCTTTTATTAATTGACCTAACATATAAGAATATGTTCAAAATAATAATGCGACACTTTATTCCATTTTACAGTATATTATGTATATATATACTGGAAGTCCTAACCAATGCAATAAAACACTTAAAAAAATGAAAAGTATACTGATTGAGAACAATAAAACTATGTTTTTTCACAGATAACATGATTGTCTCGGTAAAACATCTAAAAAACTTTTTAAAAACTTCTGGAACTAATAAACAATTATAGCAAAGTTGCGAAATATAAAGTGCAAAATTCATATAAAAAGCTAGTCAATTTCCCATATACCAGCAGTGAACAAGTGGAATTTGAATTTTTTTTTTTTTTTTTTTTTTTTTTGAGTTGGAGTCTCACTCTGTCGCTCAGACTGGAGTGCAGTGTCCACTCCCGGCCACCGCAGCCTCAACCTGCTGGGCTCCGGCGATCCTTCCACCTCAGCCTTCCAAGTAGCCGGAATTACAGGATGCGCTACCACACCCAGCTGATTTTTTTATTTATTGTAGAGATGAGGTCTCCCTGCCCAGGCAGGTCTCGAACCCACGGGCTCAGGCAATCCACTCACCTCAGCCTCCCAAAGGCGCGGGATTACAGGCTGAGCCACCGAGCCCGGCGGAATTTGAATTTTAAAAACACAATGCCATTTACATTGACATCCCCTAAAATGAAATACTTAGGTGCAAATCTAACAAAATATGTAAAATACCTACGTAAACAACTATAAAACTTTCTTGACAAAAATCAAAGAAAAACTAAATAAATGAAGATATATTACATATTAATGAACAGAAAGGCTCAAGTTTGTCAGGATATTAGTTCTTGATTTTATCTATAAATGCAAAGTTACCTCATTCAAAATCCCAGCAAATTATTTTGCGTATATTAAAAAACTGATGCTAAATTTGTATGGAGAGGACAAAAACTCAGAGAGCCAACACAATATTGAAAGAGAAGGAAAAAGTTAGAGAATTGCTACAACTTGATTTCAAGAGTCTACAGTAATCAAGACAGTCTGGTATTGGTTACATAATTGATAGATCAATGGAACAGAAAAACCTGTAAATAGACCTATGTAAGTATTGTCAATTGACAAAGGAGAAAATAGTTTTTTGAACAAATGGTGCTGGAACAACTGGATATCCAAATGCAAAAAGAAAAGGAAAGAAAAATCTAGAAACAAACCTTCCACTCTTCACAAGGATATAACTCTAAATTGAGCACTGACCTAAACATAAAACACAAGATTATAAAAATACTAATAGGCAACAGTAAAAAATTTAGATGACTACAGCTTTGGAAATAACTCTTAAGATTTATTGTAAAGGCACAATAAATAGAAAAATAACTGATAAACTGGACTTGTTAAAATTATGTTCAGTGAAAGACACTGCCAAGCAAATGAGAAGACAAGTCAGGAACTGGGAGAAACTATTTGCAACAGACTAGTCTAATAAAGGATTTTTATTCAAAACATGCAAAGAATTCATAAAACTCAGCAATAAGAAATCAAACAACTATTTAAAAATAAGCCAAAGAGCTTTTCAGATACTTCACCAAAGAAGATATACATATGGCAAATAAGCATATATAAAGGTGTCCCACATCATACATTTGGCCTAAGCCAGAGCACTGGCAATATCAAATGTTGACAAGGATACAGAGCAAAAGAAGCTCTTATTCGTTGCTGGGGGAAATGTAAATAGTTTTTCAGTTTCTTACAAAGCTGAGCATACCCTTAGCATAGGTCAGAAATCACACCCCTTTGTATTTACCTAAAGAAATTGAAAACTGAAGTCCACACAATAACCTGTATGTGGATGTTTATAGCAACTTTAATCATAATTCCCAAAACTTAGAAGCAACCAAGATATCGTTCAGTGGGTGAGTGAATAAATAGTGACATAACTAGACAATGAATATTGTTCATCACTAAACAGAAGTGAACAATCAAGCCATAAAAAGACATGGCGATTTAAATGTATATTAGCAAGTGGAAGAAGTCAGTCTGCAAAGGCTACATATTGTATGATCCCAACTATTTGGCCTTCTGTGTAAGATAAAACTGTGGATACAGTAAACACATCAGTGGTTGCCAGGTGTTAGTGGGGAAGGGAAAGATGAATAAGAACATGGATGATTTTTAGGGCAGCTAAACTATTCTGTATGATACCATAATGGTGGATACATGTCATTACACATTTGTTCAAACCTATTGAATGTATAGTGCCAAAGAGAACCCTAATATAAGAGATCATTGACTCTAAGTGATAATGATTATGTCAATGTAGGTCGATCAACTGTAATAAATGTACTATTCTGTAGGAGATGTTGATAATGGAGAAGGTTATACATGTGTGGGGACGAGGGGCATGTGGAACATTTCTATACCTTCCACTCTCTTTTGCTGTAGATCTAAAACTGCCATAAAAATTAAGCATATTAAAAATAAAAAATGTAAGACCCTTTAAAATAAAAGGAATTCAATTCTACAAGAGGGAAAAAAAGTGATTAAGTTTAACTTAGTGGGCTTGTGGAAGTTTGATGAGTACTAAAATTGCAAGAGCTATACGAGGGTGGCATCAACAACAACTGGCCTTTTGGTTATAAGTTGAGGAATAAAAATATCAATAACTTATGGCTTCAAAATTCTTCATTGTTTGCAACCATATTGAAAATTTATTAGTTTCTTAGTCACAAAGAGATGTAGTGCAAATATTAGTATTCTCTTTATATCATCAGTTGCTGTTGCATCCTACCCAATTCAAATTCAAATAAACACTTGTAAAAATTTGTACTTATTTGTCAATACATATTTTCACAGATTTTGTGCTTTTTTTCATGAGCATCACTAGAAATCTATGATTTAAAAAATTTTTATATTTGGTTTTCTTTCAAAAAGATATATATTATTCCAGGCAGGTATAGAATAAGGCAAACCCAATGTTCGTATCAAGCAAATGAACTTGATAGTCAGGAAAGACTTGAGTAGATAGAGTTGATGAATTCTAATGGATCCTAGAAAGCTATTTTCCTTGAGATAATCATGATTCATGATTTTCAAACCAACACTACAATACGTCAGTTTTAATTAGCACCACACAGGATTGAAGAGCTGCAGATCTTGTCATTTGTAACTATTAGTTGTTCTCTGCAATTCAAAGCAAAGGTAGAAGAATATTTTCTTATTGGAAACAAGAATTTATTATGGTTTATTAAAGATAATATCTTAGGCATATTTTTCTTATATGTGTATGAAATATTTTAGGTTAAAGCAAGCCTTCTTGTTTATTTTTAAAATACAAAATATTTAAGAGGCATTACTTCAATATTTTTATTGAATTTATTAAAATAAACACATGTGATCACCTATAAAAGTATTGCCCATGGGAAAAAACATTGAATTAGCTTTCAAGATTAGAACTATCTAGTTCATAAATTAAAAATTTGGAAACTATACTATGAGAAGAGGATTTACGGTAGTTGGAAACTGCCAAGGGAGTTGGGGTGGGATTGGCAGTTTAGGAAAACTGCCAGGGGAAGGAGGGGAACACCTCATCAACTAGGGTACCTGCATAATTAACATTTGAATACCTAATCCTGAATTGTACCCCAAAATAAAAAAAATAGAAAGTAAATATTCATTAGGTATCACATGTATACAACCAGTAACCTTATATTGCTAATTTATTTTTCATATAAGCTTCTAGTTTCCTGAATAAGTAGTATAGGGCTCAAGGGAAAATTTCTTCTTCCCTCTCTGAAGGTTCACTGAAAATCAACTGACAAAGGCAGATTAATAAGAAAAAGACATCGAAATTTTATTTTTTTATGCATAGTACTTAAGAATCACAGGAGTAGAGTGCTCAATAACCCGATGAAGGTAAAAAAGAATGTATTCCCCTCTTCAGAGTATGGGGCATAAATGGGGACTACAGACAATTCTTTTGAGGGTCAGTAAATTATTTTCAGAGGAAATGAATGAGCCCAAAAAATAATGGTTGGGGACCAAGTTTCTCTGTGCTGTGAATGAAGCGGCCTCAGAGGTTATGGGGAGATTGACAGGAGGAAGGCATGTCAAGCAAAGACTGGGTTGTCATACAAGTGAAAATATATCAGACAACTTAGGAGCTGCCCAGAGAAAGAATTGATGCAAGCTTATGTTTGACTTAAACTTTCCTTGATCCTGACAAGGGGAGCTTCAAAGACAGACAGGTTGTTTATTTCACTAATGTAAATTTTTCTCCCTATAGATGAAAATCTCCTCCACAAAAGGTAGCTTTTCAAGGTCCTCTAAACAACCTTGAAAATATGTGGAAGAAGTGTAGTACTGGTGAAATACACTTGATTTCCTATTTGATGATAGTGAAATGTGTAAGAATAACAAGAAATTAAACAATGTTCATATTTCCTGGCCTTAGGCTAAAAATCTAGTATTTAAAGGCAATTTTGAGTCTTTTATTTTTCTTCTATCGTTAACAGGTTATAGTATGTACAGATAAGAAGAAAAATATCACTGCTTCTAATTGACAAAACTGTAGTATGCATGCTTGATTAATCATAGTTTATTAGTGCAATGCCTTAAAGAATATAGCTGTTGCATATTTTTGCTGATTTAATTTGCATAACTTTTGTTAAAAGTAACTTTTATATAGGTTAGATAAGCAGAGAGATCTGAGAGAGAGAGAGAGAGAGTCAGCGGGGAGAGACAGAGAAAGAGACGGGTACGTAACATTGCTTGGGGTATTATCATTAGCAGACACCATCAGAAGAGCATTTGTGAAAAGACGCAGAAGACAGAGAAAGCATTAGGCATTAAGGGACTTTGAAATGTGTAAAAGTTAAAGTACTGGTCGATCTGGGCATGGAGGAAACAAGGGCTAGTTTAAAAGGTTGTCTCATGAAGAAACTTCTCTCTAACTATATTTAGCCTAGTAAATGATAACGCATGTCGCATTGTATCACAGAGCCTTACTCCCCTTTTCCGGGGGTGCCAGGCCTGAATAGCAGGTAGAATTGTAACTGGGACAAAAATGACTTGTTCTTGGAAGGGGTTCAGATCTTGTTTAGAATGTATAGGAGAGGAACATGAAGCAAATATTCTCTCTTCTCAATCTATAGAATGTGGGCTCCCTGTGAGAAGATAAAATTTAGAACACTTACAGGTCACATTTCATTCTAGTGACAACTAGTCGGGGTTAAGTCCTCCTTGTATTTGTACTAAGATACTCAGTCAAAGTTTGGCTGCCTTTTTATTTTTAACTTCAGAAAGATAGGGAGAATTTTTTTTCCTTTCCCAAAAGGAAAGCATTTTCAATTATTGTACTGAATAACTTGTGACAATTATTTTCATTCTAAATACATTTTTAAAGTAGTACTATTTGGGGCCATTGTCTAGGATTCTAAAATACTTTCAGTGTAGTCTACCACTCATTATAATGATGCCTCTTTTGGAATGGATTTATAATTTGTTTGATCAGAAATAAGATAAGACTGAACTTGATAAACAAAACTCTTTTTGATGTCATAAAAAAAGACTCATTGTCTTAGAGGTTTTCAAAAGACACAAAGTGTACCAAAGTGGCAACATAATAGTTTATACTGTTTATTCTTGAAAACATCTTTACTTTGATAATTCAATTGAAAGAATTTATATCAACATAAAAGTATTATGGATGGAATAGTACACTCAGCAAACATTATTTTTCTGATAATTGTAGAAAAATGGAGATTTCAAGACCAACTCACGGATCAGGGTATATAAATGCAGACAAAGATACTGTAAAATGTTTGAGCTTTACCACACATTATTGATAATTCATTAAAAGGGAAAAATATATGGAACTTTCAGTAAAAAAATTATTTCACCTCTTTTATATTTGTGATTTAACATTTTCAGTCTTACTTGCTTTATGACTTTCTTTTTAGAGCTATCTTCTTTTTAATGTTTGCCTAAAATGATTATTTTGGTAAGAAAATATGTACCACACTATTGTCATTCCATAGAGAGATGATCTCTTGCCATTAACAGTGATGCTGAAAATTGTTGGTGACTGAAGTTATCTTCTTATGTGCAGCCCTTTAAAAAATTGTACTCTATAACTCAAACAGTTTAACTTGCCTCAACTGACTAATTTTTAACTTTAAAGATATTTTTATTATGTCCTGGTCCTTCTAGTCCATGGTATTTCTTTCCATTGTGTGTTTTATGTATGTGTGACTGTTATTTTATTTCAGGATATTCTCTAAGAGATAGTTAGCAATATTATCTTCCTATAAGCGAAAACACCATCTGTTGAATGATCTGTTTTCCTTCCTTTCTTTGAAGGATAAACATTCTTTCTCTTTTTAGAATACAAAATGCTATAAAATACGAATTATATATTATATAAAATACCTCTATATACACATACACCTATATGTTATATAAAATACTTGTTTTATGACTTAAGTGGAATTTGTAATACACTATAGTGCTTTTTTTTCACTAAATACTTTTTAATACACTGGCCCAGGTGTGCTTCTGTTACCAGATAATTTTAAGTAAAGAAATAAAATATTAAGAAATGGTTTTCCTAGTGTCACCATTTACATTTTCCTTATAAGTTGTTTTATTTTAAAAAACATATGCTACCTTATTTTATGCATTCTGTCTTTAGGACTCTGTTATTCAGATTGTTTTTTTAGATTTGCTTCAGATAAAGAAGAGAGTTTTCCAAGAATTAATTAGCTTCATATAAAATACCTTCCTATTTGTTTCCTAAAGTAGGAAACTCCAATTTGCTTACATTTCATCATTTATTTTGAAACAAAAATGAGAGTAACATGCTACTTATTCTGACAAATACAGAATTTCTTCAAAAAATGTCACCATTCATACCTGTCCTATTGATGTTTCAGCCAAAGTATCATAGATTCTGGAACTTAAATTCCTTTTTCTCCACTTCTGTTCTTTTAAAAGGCATAACTCAATTGTCAATATGATTTTGACAGTCATTTTTATTTTTTTCATTGAACTTAGCCTGACTGCTGATTACTGAAGAGTATATATTTTTTTAAGTCAGAAGCAAACACTTCAGCACTTCAAACTCATTAAATAATTAATGTTTTCAACAACAGTAAAATCAGAGATAATTACCCAGTATCTCTGCACAGTGAAACCTGAATACTTATTCTGAGAATCAAGGTCATTTTTTGCATCTGCTTATTCAACAAGCACCAATGGCTATTTTATACAGCATTCAGTTTCTGTCCTCAGACTAGAAACAAGTTACAAGAAAAAAAGCACTGCTAAAAACACTTGTTTTCAAAACATTGAAGTGAAGTTAAAATCATGTTTTTCAAATCACAAGTCTATTTTTATAGTTCAGTAGATACTAGTATTGCAGAGAATCAACTTAATGCACTACAAAGCAATGCTAATGACTAATTTTATACAAAAACAAAAATATTGCTTTTTTCAAAACACAAGCAAACACTAGTGATTGCCTAACAGAATTAATAATATAATTTTTGGTGTATCATTACAAACCCCATGTTTTAATAAACTCAAGTAGTTTTTATTTTTTACTGCAAGCACAGAAAGAATACACTAATATTCAAAATGTGCCATTTTCACAAAAGAAACAGAAGGCAACTGGACTCATATAAAACAAAATTTTGATTTTTGATTTTTATAATAGAAAATTTTACAAGTCCTTAGAAATTTTTTTTAAAGATATTTTCTGATACCATAGTTTTAAATACATCAATTCTACAGAGTACTTTGTTTTTGTCATAAGATATTGTTTTATAACATGTATAACATTTTAATATAAAAATACATTAGGAAATTAGTAAACCATGCATTTGTAAAACAAGTTGACAAAATAATTTGTCACTAATATACCAATAATTAATAATCATGTTCATTATTAATTAATACCTTAATACTTACACTTGACTTAAAGTGGTGTTAGGGCCAATGGAAAGACCAAGAGAAAATAAGGAAATTTAGAAATGGTAAAATGACTTCTCATAGAATATATCGGACAATTAACATACTAGAACTAACTTATTCCACCAGAACTATGAGCTAGTAATTTTCTATTAACTAAATTTATTTTCTTCTCCTTTCAGTTTTCAGAGCCATTGAAGATACTTGACATAAAAGCATATGTTTGTGAAAGAGGAGATAGAAGCTGGTTAGGCAGATGGAGATGGAGGATCTCGATGAGACTTACCTGCAAGAACGCTCCCTGCACTACCTGATTATATAATTGTTGGCTGAAAATGTGGTTAGTGTGATTAAGAGCAGCCTGTCAACCCAGGACGTACTGCTAAAAAGGACTTTTTGCTGCTTAAACGCAGGCGCAGTAGCTTAACTAAATGTCCTAACATGATTTTGGCTTATTATAATATCATTAAATAGCATTAGCATTGAGGTTTTACCCCCCTGAGTGGATTTTTCTGTGGTACTTATGGGTAACATTCACGATGGAGTAACTTTGGTCAAGGACCCGCATGCACAGTAAGAATTGGGTCTCAAGAAGTAAAGGGCGGATGAGACGTAACTGAGAGAAACGCCCCCAGAAAAGATAAGATAAAAACCACAACAAAAACACCTAGCATAGAGTTTACCCATTTCGGGTCCCCCTCTTTTTGCTAGAGAACTTTTTTGCTTAATAAATTCCTCCTTTCACTCATCCTTTTGGTGTCCGTGTTCCTTAATCTTCTTGGTCAGGGGACAAGAACCCGAGGTTGCTGGTTTAAACTGTCAGTGGAGTTAAAAATTCCTGCAATATTTGGATGATTATCATGATGATGCCAACAAATAAAAGAGGTACTCTTTCAAAAGATCAGGTCCTATATAATCTTGTGGTAGTTTTCTCTATTGTGTAAAAGGATCACCACAAACCTAGCCACTTAAGAGAGCCCACATGTGTTATCTCACACTTCCTGAAGGTCAGTAGTCCAAGCACAGATTAACTATTTCTCCCATTTAGTGTCTCACAAAGTTGCAAAGCATCAGCCAGGGCTGGGCTCTCACCTCAAAACTTCACAAAGAAAACATCCACTTCTCTATCCATGCAACTGTTGGCTTCATTCAGGTTTTGTGCCTGAAGGATTCCTGGCAGCTTGCTTCTTAAAAGGCAGAAAGGGAGACAGTTTCCGACCTAAGTCTGCTAGCAAGAGTGGGTAATATATAAGGGACGTATGGACGGTCAGAGGACACTGTCAGGGGAGGAAGAAAGGGGTGGGAGTGAAAGGAAATAACACAAAGGGTACCTGATTCTAAATCAAAGGAAGTGAGGACCAGTTGGAGGCCCAAACTTCACCTGCACACGCATTATGTACCTAATCCTGACTTGTACCCACAGCTTTATAACAAAATTAAGTAAAAAATAAAATAATTAAATAATGGGAGTGAAAAGTCTGCCACCTTTGTAGAATTCTGCAATTTAGAAGCAAGCTGTAGATTCTGCCCACACTCAAGGATATGAGCTTATACGAGTGTGTGGACACAAGCAGGTGGGAAACATGGGAGACATCTTACAGTCTACCTGCTCAAATCTTGTTCCCTAGTCAACTGCTTCCCAGTCAGAGCTTTACTTAAGCAAGCACTGGTGGAAAGAAAAGAAAAGTTTGGAGGGAAGCACTTTCATTGAGATTCCACCTTCTAGAATAACACTTAGAAAGTTTATTTCTTTAAAAGTATGAATTTCGCCAGGCTCCGTGGCTCAGCCTGTAATCCCGCGCTCTGGGAGGCCGAGGTGAGTGGATTGCCTGAGCCCACGGGTTCGAGACCCGTTTGGGCAATTTGGCGAGACCTCATCTCTACAATAAATCAAAAAATTAGCTTAGCGTGGTAGCACGCACCTGTAATTCCGGCTACTTGGAAGGCTGAGGTGGAAGGATCGCTGGAGCCCAGCAGTTTGAGGCTACAGTGGCCGGGAGTGGCCACTGCACTCCAGTCTGGGTGACAGAGTGAGAAAAAAAAAAGTATGAATTTCATTATCCATTGGCATAGAATGGAAGAAAAGTTATACAGTTGAATGAAAGGTTATCTCTTAGCAAGCTATTTGTAAATGAGCAAGTAGACAAATGAAGTACAATTTTATGCAGATAGGCTGAAGTTCACACACAAATCAATCACTCTTGCATGTGTGGAAGGTATCAAAAGGTAAAATAAAATGTTATAAGTGATTCAGGGTTTTCATTCCTAACTAATCTTTTAAACAGTCCCCACCAATTTCGACTTTCTTGATTTACAATTCTACTTCCTTTTATTGTAAAAATATAACATATGAATTAACCATGCAACTACATACAGAGAGTAAATTTTAATAAAGAACATGACAATGCATAAAATATTTCAGGGTAATAAAGTTTAACCAACCTGTATTACAATTCTAAAAATGGACTGAGGTAATACCTTTCTTTAAATTTCAAATAGAACCTCTATTCATATAAAATTAATTATGGTTTTTTATTTTTAATTCAAAGACTTACAACATTCCTGAATGGAAAACCCATTGACTAAAATAATCTGTTTTATCTCCTAATCCTATTATATTAGATTATTTTTTAGATGGTAAAATATAATTCTCCTATTTAAAATGCACACACACAATCTTGATTTATTTCATATGGTCTGTTCTATTACCACTGAATAAAATATTTTTTAAAAAGTAAAATATATCAGCTTGAAAAAGACAATTAGATTAGTCTATTCTTATAAAGTATCAATGGTTAATCCATTATGAGCAATTGTGGATTAAAAATGCATATAATTAATAAAGATAACACACAAGAACTTTTTTTGAGTGACTCAATACTGCCTAAAAAACTGGCCTTGGCTTCTAATATCAGGTTTCCCTAATGTGGCCTATAAGATGTCCCTAATTATCATTTTATTTAATTTTCTCCTTCCTTCCTGTTTTCTCTTATTCAAGAAGTCTTATTACTTGCCAACTCAGACTGTTTAGATTTTCTTGAGTGTTTTTCTTAGATTGTTTATGGCTACAAATATCCCCTCAGTACTTGATGTTGCTCTCTTTCTAACCAATTCCAGGTTCTGTCTAATGCTGATTGGTGCTTTTGAGATGTTTCCAGTCAACCAGTAAGAAAACCATAGTTCTGCATAAAATATTTCCCATATAGAGACAATGATGGGGAATTCATAAGACGGTGGAAGAAAATAATTATTGAAGAAGACTACTACACAAACTGGCAAATAGTTGCTAAATCTATCAGTCTATTTAAAATGTAAAACATTACACACTGCGGTTCTGATTATATGCAGGTATAGCTGCACGGAAAGCAGAGTAGTTGGAACTACTAGTTAAATTACACAAAAATATTAAGTAGAGACAAGATGGCGATGGCACAGATGGGACTGTGAGACCTCCTTGAAAGCGAGTTTCCATAAAAATTCTCGCTTCCCCCCTGCCAGCTGTGCTGGTCCGAGGCCGTCCCATGCACCGCTCAGCTACCATGGCTGCTGCCACCGCTGAGGCTCCGCCCCAGGCTGCCCTAGGCTCCCGGCCCCGTGGAGCTCTGAGCTCCCTCCCCAGCTGCACCACCCTGCCCTGTCCCAAGTCACCACCACCTGGGGAGGCCATTGGTTTCCACTCTGCGGAGCTCTAGGCTCCCTCGCCTGCTACACCACCCCACCCTCAGCCACCCTGTGCTACATTGACCAGCAACACCCAGCCATCTCACACTCTACCTCCCTAGATTTGCCCCTGGCCACAGCAGGACCACAGAACAGCTGGAGTTCTGAGATCAGGCAGAGACCTGCATTGCCCCACCAAGCTCCACCCAACTATGCCCAGTCTACAGTTGGAAACTAAGAACAAAGAAAGGAAAAAAGGCCCACACCGCATTGTGACACACTGACCTGCAGTGCCTGTGTGTCCAGCACTCTGCCTCCTCCAGCTGGACCCAGCTGCAGTAGAACCAGAGATCAGCTGGAGCCCTGAAACCAGGCAGAAACCTGCATTACCCCACCCAGCTCCGCCCAACTCTGCCCAGCCTCTAACTTGGGATCTAAGACCTCATGTTTGTGTAGGAGAATAGTACATCATAAGGAGGTTGGTCAGCTTGTGTGTCTGTAAGATATGTGTTCTAGTTTTGCTGTTGTTTGTTTATTTGTTTTTTTCTCTTACTCTTAAAAGTCTTCATATCTATTTTCATTTGTTAGTTGGTACCTTTGTCACTTTTTCCTCTTATTCTTCTCTCTTCACTTTCTGCTACCCCCCCATTCCATTTGTTTTCTTTTTCTTACCTCATTTTACTTTCAGGGAGCAAATGTATACCCCCACTGCATCGACTGATTGTAAGGCAGTGGAAAGCAGGTTCCAGTGTATCCATACACCTGTCGGTGGATACTTCAATCTGCAGATAGAATTTGAATCACAGCTCCCCCCTCAATTAAATCTCAAAACTGCAAAAAGTATAGCCCTCAGCCCACATTCCAGCCCCAAAAGTGAACAAAGCCAGAGGACCCTCATAGGAAAGAACAGGAGATTGAACAAAAGAAGTAAAAGCAACCCCACCTCCCTGGAAAATAGAATTAAAGAAGGGGAGGGAAAGGGGGAGAGAGAGAGAAATCTACACAAATGAAGAAAAACCAAATGAAGAATATAGTTCACACCAGACCCCCTGAGAGGTCAGACTTTGAAATGCAAACAAATGCTGAAAAAACAGACTTTGAAATGCAAACAATGAAGAGCCCTCAGAATGACTGGTCACATACTGCAAACCCAGACATCAAGACATTAATAGAAAGAATAAAAAGAATTGAGGAGAGACAAGAGGAAAATAGGAAGGAGTTGATAACTGAGACAACAGCTATAAAGAATACAGTGATTGAAATAAATAACAAACTAACAAGCATAGAAAACCGATTTAGCCAAGTAGAAGAAAGAATATTAAAGCTTGAGACCAAAATATAGAACTAAACCAAACTGTCAAAAACATAGAAAATAAGGTTAAAAAGACAGAACAAAACCTTCAAGAGATGAGCGATTACTTAAAGACAATGAACCTAAGAGTAATTGGAATTCCTGAGCAGAAAGAGAGATAGAGAACACCCTGGAACAAACATTCCACAAAATTATTCACGAAAACTTCCCTCACCTCATCAGTGATGTGAGAATTCAAACACAAGAGATTTAGAGAATCCCTACAAGACAGCAAATGAAAACACCAACTCCTAGGCACATAATAATTCACCTGATCAAAGTAGGAATAAAAGAAAAAATCCTAAAAGCAACAAGAGAAAAAGATCAGACTACCTACCAGGGAAGACCATTTAGAAGAGCAGCAGATTTATCTATAGAAACATTTCAGGCTAGGAGAGCTTGGAGCCCAATCTTCAAAGTTCTCAACGATAAATAATTCCAACCAAGAATAACCTACCCAGCAAGCTAAGCATCATCAGTGAGGGAAAATTAAAATCTTTCCCAGACATCCAATCCCTAAGAACTTATGCTACCTCCAAACCACCTCTACAAGAAACACTTAAGAAAGTATTAAACACAGAAGAAAAGGGAAAAAGAATGACAATGTTCTTCACAAAAGTACAGGAAAAAGATTGAAAGCACACATGAATCAACCCCCAAAATAAAAGAAAGACAACAAACAAACAAGTACAACAACAACTGTATAAGAACCTCATGACAGGGATAAACCCTCATATTTCAATAATTAGCCTGAATGTGAATGGACTAAATGCACCACTGAAAAGACATAGAATGGCAAAATGGATAAAATATCTTGAGGCAACAATATATTGTCTCCAAGGGACTCATTTCACCAGAAAGGAAACTCACAGACTCAAAGTAAGAGGATGGGAAGCAAAATTTCAGGCAAAGGGAACACAAAAGAAAGTTGGAGTTGCAATCTTAATCTCAGACAGAATACTCTTTAAGCAATCAAAAATTAAAAGATGAAAAGGTCACCATACAATGATAAAAGGTTCAATCCATCATCAAGAAATATTCATCCTAAATATATATGCACCCAACATAGGAGTACCAATGTTTATAAAGCAGCTTCTAGGCAAACTTAAAAAAGGGATTGACTCTAACACTATCATAACTAGGGACTTTAGTACCCCACTCACAACCTTAGACAGATCATCAAGACAAAAATCAACAAGGAGACCCAGAGCCTCAATGAGACTCTTAAACAAATGGACTTAATTGATACCTACAGAAAACTCTACCCAATGACCACAGAATATATATTCTACTCATTACCATATGGAACATACTTCAAGATCAATCACATCATTGGCCATAAATCAAACATAAACAAATTTCATAAGAGTGAAATTTTGCCATGCACCTTCTCAGACAACATCAACAAAGTTCCCCCAAAACCCACAAAGACATGGACACTAAACAGTATGATGTTAAGCAACTCCTGGGTCAACAATGAAATCAAAACACAGATTAAAAGATACCTGAAAACAAATGAAAATGAAGAAACATCTTACCAAAATCTCTGGGATGCTATGAAAGCAGTAGTAAAAGGGGAATTCATATCTTTACAAACACACATGAAGAAAATGGAAAGATCACAAGTTAACAGTTTAAAAAGTCAGCCAAGGAAGTTGGAAATGCAAGACCACCAAAACCCTAATTTCAGCCAAAGAATCCAGATCACCAAAATAAAAGCCCAAGTCCAGGACATAGAAGACATAAAGATAATACAAAAAAATCAACAAAACAAAAACCTGGTTCTTTGAAAGGATAAACAAGATCAATGGTTCCCTAGCCAGACTGACCAATGAAAAGAGAGAAAAAGTCCAAATAAACTCAGTCAGAAACACAAAAGATGAAGTCACAACTAACCCTGAAGAAATACATAAGATTATCAGAGACTACTATGTACAATTGTATGGAAACAAACTTGAGAATCTAATGAAATGGAGGACTTTCTGATATCACACAACTTCCCTAGGTTGAAACAAGAAGATATTGAGACCCTAAATAGACCAATAACAATCAAGGAAATTGATTATGTCGTAAGAAAACTACCTTACAAAAAAAAGTCCTGGACCAGATGGCTTTCTAGCAGAATTCTACAAAACATACAAGGAGGAACTGATAACAACCTATTGAAAGTATTCCAGTTGATTGAGAAAGATGGAACTCTCCTCAAATCATTTTATGAAGCTAACATCACATTGATACCCAAGCCAGGTAAGGACCCAACAAAGAAAGAGAACTACGGGCCAATATATTTGATGAACATGGATGCTAAAATTCTCAACAAGATCCTAGCAAACAGGGTTCAACAACACATCTCGAAAATTATCCATCACAGCCAAGTAGACTTCATCCCCAGGATGCAAGGCTGATTCAACATTCATAAGACCATAAACATAATTAAATACATCAACAGATGTAAAAACAAAAACCACATGATTATATCATTAGATGCAGAAAAAGCTTTGATAAAATTCAGCACCCCTTCTTGATAAAAACCCTTGAACATCTAGGCATAGGTGAAACATACCTCAAAATAACATAAACCATCTAAGAGAAACCCATAGCCAGCATGCTCCTAAACAGACAAAAATTGGAACTATTTCCCCTGAAAACTGGAGAGAAACAAGGATGTCCACTCTCACCCCTTCTGTTCAGCATAGTTTTGGAAGTCCTGGCTACAGCAATCAGAGAAGAGAAGGCAATTGGGGTATCCAAATAGGAAAAGAGGAAGTGAAGTTATGTCTCTTTGCAGATGATATGATTGTATACCTTGAAAACCCAAGAGAACCTGTCAAAAACCTCCTGGCACTGATAAAGGACTTTGACAAAGTCTCAGGGTATAAAATAAATCTACAAAACACTATAACATTTCTATACACCAATAATAAACAAACAGAAACTAAAATAAAAAGCATAACTCCATTTACAATATCCACCAAAAAAGATGAAATACCTTGGCATCTTCCTAACCAGAGATGTAAAAGACCTTTACAATGAAAACTACAAAACACTGCTCAAAGAAATCAAAGATGACACAAAAAAGTGGAAAAATATTCCATGCTCATGGATTGGAAGAATCAACATTGTGAAGATGTCCATTTTACCTAAGGCAATCTACAGATTTAATACAATACCCATCAAACTACCAGCAACATTCTTCTCAGACCTAGAAAAAACAATACAGGAATATGGCAACATATGAAAACAATATGGAAACATAAACATCCAAGAATAGCCAAAACAATCAGTGGCTCAGCCTGTAATCCCGTGCTTTGGGAGGCCGAGGTGAGTGGATTGCCTGAGCCTGTGGGTTTGAGACCCACCTGGGCAACTTGGTGAGACCTCATCTCTACAATTAATAAAACAAAATTAGACAGGTGTGGTAGTGCGTGCCTGTGGTTCCAGCTACTTGGAAGGCTGAGGTGGAAGGATTACCAGAGCCCAGCAGGTCAAGGCTGCAGTGGCTGGGAGCGGCCACTGCACTCCAGTCTGGGTGACAGAGTGAGACTCCAACTCAAAAAAAAAAAAAAAAAAGCAGGAGGCATCACACTCCCAGACTTCAAACTATATTATAAAACTACAATAATCAAATAACCCTGTTATGGGTACAAAAACAGGCATATATACCAATCAAATAGAATTGAGATTCCAGAAGCAAAACCTCAATTTCTCAACCAACTCATCTTCAACAAAGCCTCCACCACCCACCAACAGGAGAGGAGAACCCGTTCAGTAAATGGTGCTGGGAAAACTGGCTGGCCACATGCAGAAGATTGAAACAGGACCCCAACCTATCCCCATACACAAAAATTAACTCTAAATGGATCACAGACCTAAATGTAAAACCTCTTACTGTAAGAACCTTAGAAAATGCAGGAGACACTCTTATGCAAGTTAGAACTGGCAACCAATTCCCAATCAAAACCTGAAGAGCCCAGGCCATAAGAGATTAAATAGATAAGTGGACCTCATTAAACTGACAAGCTTCTGCAAAGCTAAAGAAACCATCCAGAGAGCAAGGAGACAGCCCACAGACTGGGAAAAAATATTTGTCAACTTCATGTCTGACAAAGGCCTAACCTCAAGGATCTACAAGGAACTCAAATATGCTAAAAAGAAAAAGCCAACAGCCCCATTACAAAGTGGGCTAAAGATATGAATAGATACTTCTCAAAAGAAGACATACGAGCAGCCAATAGTCGCATGAAAAAATGTTCAGCCTCACTAGTCATCAAGGAGATACAAAGTAAAACTACACTGAGATACCACCTAACTCCAGTCAGAATGGCCATCATCAATAACTCAAAAAATAACAGATGCTGGAGATGATGTGGTGAAAAGGGAACACTTCTACCCTGTTGGTGGCAGTGTAAACTAGTACAGCCTCTGTGGAAATCAGTGTGACAATTCCCAAAAGTTCTAAAACTTGACCTTCCATATGACCCTGCAATTTCCCTACTGGGAATTTACCCAGAAGAACTCAGGTCACTCTGTGAAAAAGATACCTGCATACATATGTTTATCGCAGCATTGTTCACAATAGCAAGAACATGGAATGAACCATGCTGCCCATCAAAAGAGGACTGGATTTTTAAAATGTGGTACGTATACTCAATGGAATATTACACAGCTATAAAGAAGAGCAAAATCATGAACTTTGCAGCAACCTGAATGGAATTAGTGTTTATAATACTGAGTGATCTCTCACAGAAAGGAGTTGAGTGTCACATGTTCTCACTCATAAATGGACCTTGAACAACTACCATATTACTATAAGAAAAGAATTGAAAGTGGCGAGAAACTGTAGGGGGAGGTGGGTGGGGAGGTGTGATTAACAGTAGTCAATTTCTGCCCAGGGAAAGGTGGGGCACACCTCATCAATAAGGGTACTGGCATGGTGAATATTTGTATACCTAGCCCTGAATTGTACCCCATAATTTTAAAGTAAAAATTAAAAGAGAAAAAATAATAATAAGTAATCAGTTTTACAAAACTGCTGGTTGTGTGATGCAATCCTCTTCAATCTAGCAATATCCAAGTGAGGAGAAATGATATTTGATGAATAGCAAAAACGATGCATCACATTGCAAGGAGAAGCTTTAATAAAAGGCGAGCTGGTAAATATACCTTACTAAAAGACAATTTGGACTCTGTAATTCTTGGTACTCATGTTTAGGCATGCTAGTGGGGTACCAGAAGAAGAGTCCTCTGCTTTATATAGCAACATAACTGAAGGGACACTACGATCTTAACCCTAGATCTCCTGGGAGCTCCAGGGTTAATATCTTATTAACAATTGTGTTCTTACTAGCTTAACTAAAGAAAAAGGAAGGAACTGCTTATTCCAGAATGCAGAGTATCTTTCAGTGCTTATTAAGGAAAGTTGAATTCTCAGTGTCTGTCCATTAGAATTGCAGTCATCCCTCTGTCCCTGGAAAGGAGATAGTGAGAGAGTGAAAAGATAACAGTTTAAGCAGAAATTTACGTCTCTTTGGCTGAAACATGAGGAAAAGGCAGAGAATATTTCTTTTCCTAAAATAAAAAAAACTAATATTTTCCAAGATTTTGACTCAAGGGAGCAAGAGCAACATCTTTTTGGCAATATCTTTGTAGACACAAGTCATCTAAACCGAAAACAACACAGTCAAAGTAGATGACTCTAAAACAAAACAAATAACAAATCTGCCACTTTAAGCTCTCTTTACTTTTCAATCTTTTTTATTGCACACAGCTCTCATCACACCGGGACAAAATTTATTTACATTATGTCACATTGCAAAAACAAAATTATTTGGATGTTGATGGTGTTCATGATATCTTTGGATGTCCTTAGCTTGTGTCAGAGTATACAACAGGGAACAGAGATAAGTATTTGGAAATCTGTATATTGGTTATTATATATGTTTAAAGTATAGGAAGTTCTATGCTATTTTTGATTAATTGATTGATTTTTGCTTCATGGAGTTGAACATAAGCAATACCTACCTCTATTTTCATGTCTCTCATTTATTAGATAAGATAAATTCTGTCACAGAGTCACAATTTCAATAGTTCCCAACTGTACTAAAATTCAGATTACTCAAATAGGGATTGTTCTATACTACTGTAAATTTTCACTATAAAAATTCTCAATAAAGATTTAGTGATACAATATATTTTATAGTTGCTAGGTCACTTAATTTGATTTAATTTTAGTACATTTTTGCATTTCTGTTGAAAACATTTACAGAGATTTCTATAATATCCAAAAAAGCTTAAATGTATATATTAAGTACCCTTAATAATGTTTTAGAAACTATTATTGAATATTCCTTTAAAGATATATTTTAATTTTTTTAAATTGATGTCAATATTTCTATTCATCTAAGAATTTAAGGAAAAGATTTATTTTATGAGATACATTTCTCTTAAGATTTTGACTAAGAAAGCTATTTAAAAATATTTTTTAAATTTCCCTCCATGGGCAAATAAAAATGTGTTGATTACCTGTCTATATAAATTTTTCATTGAGATTAAAACAATTAACCACTTCAAAACTAAAAAATAACATTTTCCAACAATAGTAAAATTAAAATTAATTATCAATCTTTTGCTCAGTAAACCATGTACCCTTACTTTGAAAAATCAAGGTCATTTTTAACATTTGCATGTTCTATAGGCACTAATGATTATCTTATACCACATTCGGCTTCTGCCCTCATTATAGAAGCTAATTAAAAAGACATGAGATAATTATTCTTATAATATATTTTAATTATATCAACATACACATAAGCCATCTGATAATTTAAAGGAAGCATATTTGTTAATCTAATTGGTTTATATTCTGTAAGCATTCATTTCGTTTTTAAATTCTAAATGCTTCTTTCACTTGCTAAAATGTTGCTTTGGTTCATAGGTAGGATTTCCTAAAAAAGAGTTAGCAGAAGAAAAATTTCTGACTGTATGATATTGCTTTCTCTGGTACAATTTTTATGAGGAAAATGATCCAGAGTACAATTGTTTCTGATTTAAATTGTGTATATATAAATTTATCAAACTTTATTTTTCTATTTATAAAAGATGACCATAAAATAGCTGACTATGTTTTAGTTAGACAAATAAAAAGGATTTTTTGTTGTATAGAGCAACCTGAAAAATTAACAGGAAGATAAAAAGCAACCAGATCATGAACAATTATATGCCCCAAACGACACTATGTCATTAGTCAAGAAATTGATTTAAGATTTGACAAGAGTTCTTAAATTTGGGGCCCAGAGGTTGACTTCCCTTAAGAAGGTCATTAAAATAATCCCTAGAAAAATGAACAAAGAAAATTATGCATAGAACTTCAGAGCATGGTTAAACTTCTTGAAAGCTCACCAACCATCCAGCCACTATTTCACTTTGAGTTGGTGGTGACAACCAAAATAAATGATTGAGATGTATTTTGGTTGTCAGATCATCAAGACTTTTTAAAGCCAGCTTGAAGGTGCACCAGGGAAAAATACAATTATAGAGGTATCAGTAGATGTTTTTTCCAAAAAAGTTCTCAAAATGTTTAGTATTTATGCATTTTCATTAAAAAAAGAATGGGAGGAGTAGCAGTGAGATAAATGGTTATGTACTTATGAGAATTTAGTTAGTGCCCAGTAAATCTGCGTTTTTACATAAGGATCTGGAAAGATAATCTGCTAGTCTTTTGAGTGGGCTTGTATCCGTTTAGACCTTAGGTGAAAAAAAAAGCCGGTAAGCTATATCAGAATCAAAATCTATATTGGAAGCAATTGAGCATTATTTGAAGCTATAAAAAAAAATTGAAGCAGTTATATAGAAGAAAACCCAGAAGTACCACAGAGTAAAGAAGAAAATGAAGCATCCAATCATAAGAGACTCTATATCATAAGATACCATTTACATGGCAGGTCCAGAAAATGTAAATCTATAGAAACAGAAAGTAAACTCCATCTCCTAGGGCCAGGATTGGGAGAGAATAGTTAACTGTATATAGGCATAAAGTATCTTATCAGGGTGATGAAAATGTTCTAAATCTGACCTATAGTAATTATCATACAACATTCTTAAATTTACTAAATATTATTGAATTTTACCCTTGAAATGGGTGAGCTATATGATATGTCTCAACAGAGTTATAAGAAGAAAGGAGAAAAGAAAACTGGTAGACAAATAAAAATAACATAACAAATATAAAGGAAAGAATGTTGATCTTACTTTCAGAAATCTAATATCCCATTAAAAAAAAAAAGAACTCAAATGTCACAAACACCAATGAATAGCATAATAAAATAAGAAAACTGAAGGCAATCTTGTAAATGTAAGGTGGATGGATCACTGAATGCCTGGAAAACAAATTGTGTTTGAGTAAAAGGAAAAGCAAAAAGGCTTATTGATATGCATGTAAAAAACAGAAGTGAAATTTAGGGCAGGGATAACAAGGCTGGAAAACTAAGATGGACACATATTCTTTTCATCTGCTGTTAAGTGTTGGAGGATGATGGATTTGTATTTTTAGAACTTAAAAAGAATAAGAAATTATTTAGAAATGACATATCCATGTGAGAAAGCAGTGTTTCTCTTTAAACACAAAGCTTCAAAGTAATAAATTAGCCATATATTTACCTAAAATTAAAAATTAAAGCAAAATTTATTCTGGCTTACCAGAAATGAAACAAAATTAAAATGTATAAATAAAAAATACTTTGTAAAGGAATTTTCAAGACTTCCTTTAATTAGTTTAGAACCAAAACTCAGGAATTGGATATTGGACGTAATCTGTCACATAAAGATGAAGTATTATTCTGTACTGCTTCCTTTAACTTTTCTTCTTATGTAGTCTTTTTTCCTATATTCTAGAAAATTTATTCTCTGTACCAGATCTCTTATCCTATTGCTTATTTAACTGTGTTTCACAATTACTTAGCAGAAAGTTTACTACCCCTTTCCAATTTATACAAAGTCAAATTATTTTACAGTCACTCATGTTAGAAGAATCACTAAACAAAGTAGCTCTTTATATCCTTTAGTATATTGCATTGAGATGACATTCTTTACTGTGAAAAAACCTTACATCATGACTTCTTGTTCCTTTAAAATACATGAATGTCTCGTGTTTTTTATTAAATTGGAGAGACTAATAAATTTACAAAAACTTAATGTTCCCTGTCTTTAAAAAGATGTAAAGTTTAGTCTGGTAACAACAGTTTTGTATCGTTTTCATTTAAAAATAAAAACTAGGCCAGGCTCGGTGGCTCAGTCTGTAATCCCGTGCTTTGAGAGGCCAAGGTGAGTGAATTCCCTGAGCCCGCGGGTTCGAGACCCGCCTGGGCAATTTGGCGAGACTTCTTCTCTACAATAAATCAAAAATAATTAGCCAGGCATGGTAGCACGCGCCTGTAGTTCCAGCTACTTGGAAAACCGAGGCAGAAGGATCCCTGGAGCCCAGCAGATCGAGGCTGCAGTGACCCAGAGAGGCCACTGCACTCCCGTCTGGGCGACTGAGGAAGACTACAACTCAAATAAATAAATAAATAAATAAAAATAAATAAAAACTAGTACTTGGAGCTAAAATCTGGTCAAATAATTGTGCAAAAATTATATAAGAAAGAACATTGAATATTAGTCATAGTTATTACTATATGGTAGAGCTATAAATGCTTAAGTATAATTTACATAGTTTTCTATAACTCAAATAGTTAATGACCCACAATTAAAGTCATCAGAGTTAGGAAGTAAAAAAGCAAGTATGCCAAGTTAAATTTTTATTTTATTTTAATCAATATTTTTTTTATGATGTTGTGGGCTACACTTAAGGGTTAGGTATACAAATATGCTTCATTCAGGCACCCTTGTTGATAAGAGGTGTCTCCCGTCCCCAGAAAGATATTTACTACTGTTAATCCCATCTCCCTTCCCCTCCCCCCCCATAGTTTCCCACCACTGTCAGTCATTTTCTTATAGTATTAGGTTGGATGTTCAAGGTCCACTATATGAGTGAGAACATGTGATACACAGATCTTTGTTTCTGTGAAAGGTCACTCATTATTATAGACTCTAGTTCCATCCAGGTTACTGCAAAATTCATGATTTTGTTCTTTTTTATGACTGTATAGTATTCCATCATGTATATGTACCACATTTTTTTAATCCAGTCCTCTTTTGATGGACAGCATGGTTGCTTCCAGGTTCTTGCTATTGTGAACAATGTTGCGATGAATATACGTATACAGGTATCTTTTCTATACAGTGCATATTCCCAGTAGGGGGATTGTGGGGTCACATGGGAGGTCAATATTTAGAGCTTTTAGGAATTGCCATATTGTTTTCCACAGAGGTTGCACTAGTTTGCACTCCCACAAACAGTGTAGAAGTGTTCCATTTTCACCACAGCCTCTCCAACAACTGTTATTTTTTGAGTTATTGATAATTGCCATTCTGACTGGAATTAGGTGGTATCTCGGTGTGGTTTTGATTTGCATCTCCCCGATGATTACTGAGGTTGAACATTTCTTCATGTGTCTGTTGGCTGCTCGGATGTCTTCCTTTGAGAAGTGTCTGTTCATATCTTTTGCCCATTTTATAATGGGGTTGTTTGTTTTTTTTCTTTTCAGCACATTTGAGTTCCTTGCAGATCCAAGATGTTAAGCCTTTGTCAGACCTGGAGTTGGCAAATACTTTTTCCCAGTTTGTAGGCTGTCTCTCTGCTCTCCTGATGGTTTCTTTGACTTTGTAGAAGCTTGTCAGTTTAATGAGGTCCCACTTGTCTATCTTATCTCTTATGGCCTGTGGGTTTCAGGTTTTGTTCAGGAATTGGATGCTGGTTCCAATTTTCATGAGGGTATGTCCTTCATTTTCTAAGGTTCTTATGGTTTGAGATTTTTACATTTAGGTCTCTGTTCATTTAGAGTTAATTTTTGTGTATGGGGATAGATAGGTGTCCTGTTTCAATCTTCTGCATGTGGTCAGCCAGTTTTCCCAGCACCATCTATTAAATAGGTTCTCCTTTCCCCAGTGGTTGGTGGTGGAGGCTTTGTTGAAGATAAGTTGGTTGAGAAATTGAGGTTTGGCTTCTGGAATCTCACTTCTATTCCATTGGTCTATATGCCTGTTCCCATAACAATACCAAGCTGTTTTGATTATTGTAGCTTTATAGTAAAGTTTGAAGTCTGGTAATGTGATACCACCTGCTTTGTTTTTTTTGTTTTTGTTTGTTTTTTTTTTTTTTTTTTTGCTGAGGATTGTTCTGGCTATTCTTGGTCATTTGTGTTTCCATATGAATTCCTGTGTTGTTTTTTCTATGTCTGAGAAGAATGTTGCTGGTAATTTGATGGGTATTGCATTGAATCTGTAGATTGCCTTAGGTAAGATGGACATCTTCACAATGTTGATTCTTCCAATCCATGAGCATGGGATATTTTTCCACTTGTTTGTGTCATCTTTGATTTCTTTGAGCAGTGTTTTGTAGTTTTCATTGTAAAGGTCTTTCCTGTTTCTGGTTAGGAAGATGCCAAGGTATTTCATTCTTTTGGTGGCTATTGTGAATGGAATTGTGCTTTTTATTTGAGTTTCTGTTTGTTTATTATTGGTGTAAAGAAATGCGATTGTCTTTTGCACATTTATTTTATATCGTGAGATTTTGCCGAAGTCCTTTATCAGCGTAAGGAGGTTTTTGACAGATTCTCTTGGGTTTTCAAGGTACACGATCATGTCATCTGCAAAGAGAGATAACTTGACTTCCTCTTTTCCTATTTGAATACCCCTGATTGCCTTCTCTTCTCTGATTGCTCTAGCCAGGACTTAAATACTATATTGAACAGGAGGGGTGAAAGTGGACATCCTTGTCTTGTTCCAGTTTTCAGGGGAAATGGTTCCAGTTTTTGTCCATTTAGGAATTTGCTGGCCGTGGGTTTCTCTTAGAAGGCTTTTACTATTTTGAGGTTTGTTCCCCGTATGCCTAGATGTTTAAGGGTTTTTATTAAGAAGGGGTGCTGGATTTTATCAAAAGCTTTTTCTGCATCTAATGATATAATCATTTGGTTTTTGTTTTGACATCTGTTGATGTATTTAATTACATTTATAGTTTTACGAATGTTGAACCAGTCTTACATCCCAGGGATGAAGCGTAGTTGGTCATGATAGATGATTTTTGAGATGTGTTGTTGAATCCGGTTCACTAGATCTTGTTGAGAATTTTAGCATCTATGTTCATCAAAGATATTGGCCTGTGGTTCTCTTTCTTTGTTGGGTCTTTTCCTGGCTTAGGTATCAATGTGATGTTGGCATCGTAAAATGATTTGGGGAGAGTTCCATCTTTATCAATCACCTGGAATACCTTCAGTAGGATTGGTATCAGCTCCTCCTTAAATGTCTTGTAGAATTCTGCTGGAAAGCCATCTGTTCCAGGGCTTTTTTTTTTTGGTAGGTAGTTTTCTTCTTATGTAGTCAATTTCCTTGATTGTTATTGGTCTATTTAGGGTCTCAATTTCTTCTTGTTTCAACCTAGGCAGGTTGTGTGATGACAGAAACTCCTCCAGTTCTGAAAGGTTTTCAAGTTTGTTTCCATACAAGTGTACATAGTAGTCTCTAATGATCTTTTATATTTCTTCAGGATCAGATGTGACATCATCTTTTGTGTTTCTGATGTGTTTATTTGGACCTTTTCTCTCTTTTTCTTGGTAAGTCTAGCTAGGGGACTATTGATCTTGTTTATCCTTTTGAAGAACCAGCTTTTTGTTTCACTGATTTTTTGTATTATCTTTTTGTCTTCTATGTCCTGGATTTGGGCTTTTATTTTGGTGATCTGGATTCTTCTGCTGAAATTAGGGTTTTTGTGGTCTTGCTTTTCCAGCTTTTTAAGGTGACTTCTTAGGCTGTTAATTTGTGATCCTTCCATTTTCTTCATGTGCATTTGTAGGGATATAAATTCTCTTCTTACTACAGCTTTCATTACGTCCCAGAGAATTTGGTAAGATGTTTCTTCATTTCCATTTGTTTCCAGGTATCTTTTAATCTTTGTTTTGATTTCATCATTGACCCAGGAGTTGTTTAGCATCATGCTGTTTAGTGTCCATGTCTTTGTGGGTTTTGGGGGAACCTTGTTGGTGTTAATGTTTATTTTTATTCCACTGTGGTCTGAGAAGATGCATGGCAAAATTTCAGTCCTTTTAAATTTGCTTATGCTTGATTTATGGCCAAGTATGTGGTCAATCTTAGAGTACGTTCCATGAGGTGATGAGTAAAATGTGTATTCTGTGGTTTGGGGATGGAGGGTTCTGTAGGTATCAATTAAGTTCATTTGATCAAGAGTCACATTGAGATTTCAGATCTTGTTGCTGATTTTTTGTCCTGATGATCTGTCTAGGGTTATGAGTGGGGTATTAAAGTCCCCAGCTATGATGGTATTGGAGTCAATGTCTTTTTTTAGTTTACCTAGGAGTTGCTTTATGAAAGTCGGTGCTCCTATGTTTGGTGCATATATGTTTAGGATGGATATTTCTTGTTGATGGATTGAAGCTTTTATCATTATGTAGTGGCCTTCTGTATCTTTTTTAATTTTTGATAGCTTTAAGGGTATTTTGTCTGAGATTAAGATCACAACTCCTCCTTTCTCTTGTGTTCCATTCGCCTACAAATTTGTTTCCCATCCTCTTACTTTGAGTCTGAGTGTCCTTTCTAGTGAGGTGAGTCTCTTGAAGGCAATAGGTTGTTGCCTGGTGATATTTTATCCATTTTGCCATTCTATGTCTTTTCAGTGGTCATTTAGTCCATTCACATTCTAATTAATTATTGAAATGTGAGAGTTGATCCCTATCATAATGTTCTTACAGAGTTGTTGTTCTTCCTGTTTGTGTGTTGTCTCTCTTTTGGTTTTAGAGTTGAATCGTGTGTTTTTAATCTTTTGCCTGTACTCTTCTGAAGAGCACTGTTGTTCTTTTTTCCTTTTCTTCTGTGTGCAATACTTTCTTAAGTGTTTCTTGTAGAGGTGGTCTGGTGGCAGCGTAGGTTCTTAAGGATTGGATATCTGGGGAAAATTTCAATTCTCCCTCACTGATAAAGCTTAACTTGCCTGGGTAGGTTATTCTCAGTTGAAATTGCTTATCTTTTAGAACTTTGAAGGTAGAACTTCAAGCTCTCCTAGCCTGGAGGGTTTCTGTAGATAAATCTTCTGCTATTCTAATTGGTCTTCCCTGGTAGGTAGTCTGATTTTTTTCTCCTGCAGCCTTTAGGATTTTTTCTTTTATACCTACTTTGTTTAGGCAAATTATTATATGTCTGGGAGTTTGTCTTCTAACTTTTTGTCTTGCATGGGTTCTCTGAATCTTTTGTGTTTGAATTTTTTCATCCTTGATGAGATGAGGGAAGTTTTCTTGAATGATTTCATGAAATGTGTGTTCCAGTGTGGCCTCTGCTTCTCTCTCTGACTCGGGAAGGCCAGTTACTCCTAGGTTCGGTCTCTTGAAGTGGTCATTCATCTCTTGAAGGTTTTGTTCCATCTTTTTGAGCTCCTTTTCTATGCTTTTGACAGTTTGGGTTAGTTCTGTATTTCAGTCTTTGAGGTCTGAGATTCTTTCTTCTACTTGGCTAGCTCTTCTTTCCATGTTTATTAGTTTGTTATTTATTTCCATCATAGTATTCTTTACTGCTGTTATTTCTGACATCAGCTCATTCCTATTTTCCTCTTGTCTCTCCTCAATTTTTTAAATTCTCTCTATTAATGTCTTGATGTCTGGGTTTGTTGCAGGTGACCGGTCATTCTGGGGGCTCATCATTGTTTGTGTTCCAGAATCTGTTTTCTCAGTGTCTGATCTCCCAGAGGTCTGCATATTCTTCTTTTGGTTTTTCTTCATTTGTGCAGTTTTCCCCTTCCCTACTTTTTCCTTTCCTCCACATCACCGTCTTCTTTAATTCTGTTATTCAGGTTTGGAGGGGTTGTCTTTACTTCTGTTTGTTTAATCTCCTATTCTTCTTTATGTACGTCCTCTTACTTTGTTCAATTCTGGAGTTGCACTGTAGGTTGTGGGTGGTCCTTCTTGCAGTTTTGAGATTTACTTGAGGGGGGATCTGTGATTCAGAATCTATCTGCAGGTCCTGGTATCCACTGACAGGTGTATGAATAATCTGAAACCCACTTCCCACTGACTTGGAATTTGTCCATGCAGTGAGGCTATAGGTTTACTCCCTGAAATAAAATGCGGTTGACAGAGGGAAGAGAATGTAGCAGGCAGTGGGGGGAAGAGCGGGGTGGAGAGAGAAAGTAGTAAGTGTGAAAACAGATGAGTGTACCAACAAATGGAGAGAGAGACAAAAATTGAAACATACAAAAAAATAGATCACAGCTACAAACTAACCAACTCCCATACAAAAAAAACTAAAACATACAATGTTGCTAACATACAAGCTTACCAACCTCCTTATTGGTGTGCTATTCCTGTATACAAAGATATGGTTTACAGAGAGAAGAAAAGAAAAGAAGGAGAAAAAAGGTGAGGGGAACAAAACAGAAGGAATAGAGTCAAATCAGTAGACTAACAGAACCAATTAAGCAGACTCTGAGACTTTTCGTTTAAGTCGAATGGCCTTTCAGTTCTGATTTCTAGCTGTCTTTTCAAGCTGGTAAGTTTGTTCACAGTTAGGATCAGTTGCCCCTGGCCTGCTGTGAAAGGCAGCTCAGATCACCACTCAGGTCACCACTGCCCTGTTCACTACTCAGATCTGACCTGTGTCTGCCAGGCTTCCATTTTTCCCCTTTTGGTGTTGTTACCTTGAATCGCCAGCAGGTGATGCTATCCCTTGCTGCAGATGGTCTTTATCACAGCTGCTGGCCCGCTCCTAAGGAGAGGGAGATATTGCCTCAAGGCACATGGGAGGATACCCACGGCCTGGCAGGACGTCTGGTGGTAGTAGACCTCAGCAGATCTTGCTCCCAGGGGCTTCGAGGTCTGAAGTCGTGGATCACCTCAGGCATGGGCCCTGCAATGTGTAATGGCTGCCTTGGCGGCGGCGGCTGCAGCTCACCCCAGGCACTGACATCCAATGTGGAATGGCTGTTTCGGCAGTGGCAGCAGCAGCGGCTGCAGCTCACCTCAGGCTCTGGCGGTGCAATATGTAATGGCTGCCAGCCGCAGTGGCAGCAGCAGTGGCAGCAGCCACAGTAGCCGCCCAGACTGCGGTGATGCCTCAGTGAGGTCTACGGCTGAGCTCCAAGTGAAGAGCAGGCTGCTGATGATGGGAACGGCAGCCTCCAGGGAGAGAACCAGAGTCTCTTTGTGATCTCCTCGGTGGAGAGTCTCACAGACTGAGCTGCCCCATTGCCATCTTGCCAGAAGTCCTCCTGCCTCCAAGATGTCACTTATCTCCACCAGGGGAACCAGGCCACCAAGTTCCTCTGGGCCATGGATCCCATTTTGTCCTTCTGCAGCTTCCAAGAAGGGTTTTATCCCAATAAATCCTTCAGGAAGTTCCACTTGGAGCTCCGAGGATGGATGTAACCTCCTTCTCAGCTGATCAGAGTCTTAGAAAGACTCTCTGTGACCACAGGACTTGAAAAGTGTGCATTTTCTTACGAGGGGCAATCTCAGAAAAATTAGAATTTATTTATAAAAAAATGTGTAATTAATGTTGCATGTTTAAACTTCAGTCACCTTAAGAGCAGTCTTTGTTTTATGGAATGCACCTATCAAGATACTTTTTCCACTGTTCAAAACAGTTTTTTAATTCATCAATTCTGACGCTTATTAGTGCTTCTGTCATTTTTTGTTTTTCCTCTTCCACAATAGCAAAACATTTTCCTTTGAGAAATTTTTCATCTGGGGAAACAAAAATAAAGTCACTCTGGACAAGATTAGGTGAATAGGGAGGGTGGGGTATGGGGGTCATGCAATTTTTGTTCAAAAACTGCAATATGAAGCACAGTGTGGCCAGGTGCACTTATAAATCACCCATCATGAAATGAGCAAACATGTTGAAAGAATCTCCAAAAAAATTCACTGAAGCTGAGTGCAAGCTTTCACAGTAATGCTAGCTGGTTCACGGATGCTGATGTGTTCTTAGAACACTTAACCAGTGAGGGTAGCCCATACTACAAGGGTTCTATTCTCCAAAAGATAATTCTGATTTTTCTGTCCCCCCCTTGAATATTTGTATTATTAACTCACACCTTAATACATATATAAATAAAGTATTCCTCAGGCTTTCCTATGAAATATCTGTAAAATGGAGTCTTGTGCATTTACACTTTTGAAAATAAAGATATCTAGGTGGTGATAGAAAACATGTCTTAGGTCTTCTTGTTGATTCAGCTATTTTATCCCTTATTGTCTGACATAACAGCTGGATTAGAGAAGTCTGACTAGCTTCCCAGGGAGCAATGGAATTTTCTGAGTATCACTGGTATATGGGGCCAGATTCCCAGGGGGTAAAAGACTGGCAATCTCAACACAGCTGAAAGCATTCTAATGAGAAAATGTTGTTAAGAAACCATCAGGTGCTGACTGTGTGACTCTGATGCCAACACAATTGAAATTTGTAAGTTCAAAATACTTTCTTCTTAAATAAGCCAGGGGAGTTCTGATTACCTCATTCCAATGACTTGAGGATGCAAAGTCTAATTCTACCAAATCTCAAACAAAGTGAAAGCTATACTGGTTAAAACAATGCTACAGATGCAAAGAGATCTCAAAAACAAAATGAAATAAAAGCCATGCAAAACCTCTGCAGCTATGAAGTAGTCAAACACATACAGAATAACATTTTCAAATAGAAAGGAAAGATATATTTCTAATTAATAAAAACAGCTAAGACCCATTTTGGAAGTTCTCAGCTACTAGAAATGAAAATGACTTTCTATTGATGTTTTAAAAAGTAGATAAGTATCCAAGCTGGCCACTGGGAAATGGCTGACCTGCACCTCTCTTGCAGACCAGAACAGGGAGGACAAACCCAGCCTCTGGTAAACTCAGGAAGCTTAAGCAGATTTAGATGGTGGAAACATCCTGCTTTCTGCAGCAAACACTTGGAATGCAGAGGGAACAGGAAGAGAGTTCGGGAAACTGATGTTGGAGCCAAGAGGCCATATCCACCTCTGGGCACCAGACTCCTATAGAATGTGCAGTTCTGCCTTGTATGCAAGAGGGCATGAGTGCTCCTGACATAGCCTGAGTCAATTCCCCTCCTTCCAGTCATGCATAGATCTTCAGTCCCATATAGGCGGAGACCCACCCACACTTTCCTAATGCCAATCAACCCTTGAAAGCATGTTCTTCTTGGTGGTGCCTGGCAGCCCAGTTTCCAGGCCAGGAAAACTCACCTGCCAATTGAACTCACCCAGTACTCACTTCCAATGTCTGGCAGCTTGTGTCACCCACCCAGACCAGTAAGATTTTCCTGCCTGCCTCATATGCCCAAATAACAGATCCCACCATGAAAGGAAATCTGAGCATGGCCCTTGATAGAAGAGGGGAGTCATAAAAGTTACCTGCAGGCTCTGTTTCCTGGGCTGCAAATGGTGCCAATATTTTGGCAGAGTTGCTGGTTTCCAGGGAGTTCGTCTCTCCCTCTTGATCTCTGCAAAGATCCCTGACCCTCTTGGAATGAGGGTCAAAAAGAAGTCTTGCTGACCTGACCTCAGCAAAACTCTGTAACAGTCTGGAGCAGCAGACCAGCAGACCAGCACCTCCCTTGATTAGCAAGATGGAGAGTGGGGACCCAGTCACCAATTGACAGAGACACTGAAAACTTTAGACCAGCAATATGCTTTGCTCCCAGCAGAGGTCTCCTTGAGAGCACATAGACCAGAAAGCAATGGCAAGCACAGGGTTTTGGACACTCCATTGCCCACTCTGATCCAGACTCAGAAAAAGTCAGAAGCTCTACTTGGTGAAGGAGAGGAGTGGGTGATTCTGTTGTTTCTAGTCAATTCATCCCCTCCCAGTCATGCGTGAGCTGTTGGTCCCACACAGGAGAAGTTTTGGTTGGGACACAGCAGGGGGCAACCATAGTCCAAGTGAAGTGGGGAACAGGACCCAAATACTGTTTGCCACTGTGGTGGCTTGTTTCCAGGCAGGGAAAGGAACATCTGCAGGGTGAATCTGGCTGACATGTCCATCATTGGAAATTACTAGAGAAGTAGACCAGAGTCTCTCTGGCTAAGCAGGGCAGACAGTAGGAAACCAGCAGGGGTATCTTCAAACACACAGATACCAGAAAGCAAAAGCAGGCATGGGATCCCAGGCTCCCTACTCCCCACCCTGTTCCAGGCTCAAAGTTGGAAGCTCTGTTCAGTTAAGGAGAGAGGCTTCAGTTCACTCCTCCCAGTACAGCAGTGTCTAAAAACTGACTCAACTAATTTAACAGAGGAAAAGAGAACTTGCAATTATTGTAATCTGTCACAGGGTGAAGAAAGAAGCAGATGTGAATGCTTTTCCCTCTCCTACTGAGTGACAGAATTATAAAGAAGGGAAAGAGACTGGTCACAGATAAGAAAAATCAGCAAAAAACACAGGCAACATTCAGTCCTAAAGAGATCATGCCCTTAAAAAACCACCATCAAGCACAAACAAAGGAAATATCCCTGCCCTGCCCTAGATGACAGTCAAATAAATCAAGGATTGGGTGGCAAAAATGAACAGGAACCAAGATAAACAAGAAGTGAAATTCAATGAAATTGTTCAGAAAGTAAAAGCAGAGTTAACCAATTTCAAAAAATCCTATTCTGAAAAAAATAGAAATAAAAAGTCCCCTTCTCAAAGTAAATAACAAACAAGCATAGAGAACAGAATTAACAAAGCAAGGAAACTATCTCAGAGATTGAAGATAAAAATATGAAATTAATGAAATCTACTAAAAACAGGGAAAAAAACTCAAATGAAAGGAGTAAAGACTCCAAGAGATGTGGGAGAATGCCAAAAAGCCAAATCTATAACTGACTGGCAACCCTGAAGCAGCAAGGGAAACATAAAGAACACCTTGAAACAAACATTCCATGAGGTCCACCAAGAAAACTTTACTCATTCACCAGAGATGTAATTACACAAGCACAAGAGATTCAGAAAACTCCTAGAAGGCATCACATGAGAAGATCAACTTCTAGACTCCCTGCACCCAGCAGGGGTCTCTTAGACACACAGTAATCCACCTTCACAAAGTAAGCATGAAAGAAAAAAATTCTAAAGGCAGCAAGAGAGAATGGTCACAGAATAAAAACGACAATCAGCCCATTAGAAAAGTACAGGAGGCTGGGCTTGGTGGCTCAGCCTGTAATTCTAGCACTTTGGGAGACTGAGGCAAGTGGATTTCCTGAGCCTGGGGATTCGAGACCCACCTGGGCAACTTGGCAAGACCTTGTCTCTACAATAAATCAAAAATTAGTTTGGCTTGGTAGTGCACACCTGTAGTTCTGGCTACTTTGAAAGCTGAGATGGAAGGATGACCAGAGCCCAGCAGGTTGAGGCTGCGGTGGCCAGGAGCATGCCACTGCACTCTAGTCTGGGCAACAGAGTGAGAATCCAACTCAAAAAAAAAAAAGTACAGGAAAACAGAGTTAACAAAGAATGCAGAGCACCCACGAAAATAAAAACACACACATATATACATATAAAAGTTAGAAGGAAACAAAGTAATTCTCTAAGAGTTCCATGGTGGAGATAAACAGTCACATCTCAGTAATCAACCTGAACATGAATGAATTGTACCACTAAGAAGACATAGAGTGGCAACCTGTATAAAAAACACAATCCAACAAGTTGCTGCCTTGAGGAAACTCATCTTACTGCAAATGACATCCACAGACTCACAGAGGCTATAAAGTGATCTTTCAGGTAAATGGAAGATAGAAGAAGACAGGAGTAGCTATTCTGATATCAGGCAAATCAGCCTTTAAGTCATCAAAAGTTAAAAAGTACACAGAAAGACACTACATAATGATAAAAGACTCAATTTACCAGCAAGAATATCCATCTTAAACTTATATGTACCCAACACAGTAGCACCAAGTTTTATAAAACAGCTACAAGTAAACTAGGAGAAGACATTGACTGTCACACAATTATATCAAGCAACCTAAATACTCCAATAAGAGCTCTAGATAGGTCATCAAGGCAAGACAATAATAAGGAGATCTGGAACTTCAACTCTATTCTTGACCAAATGGGTTTAATAGACATACACAGAACACTTTACCCAAAAACCAGAGTATACATTCTACTTATCAGCACATGGAACATACTCCAGTGTCAATAAAATTCTTGGATATAAATCAAGCATTTAAAAAATGCCAAAAGTTAGAAATAATGCTATGCAACTTCTCAGATCATGGTGGAATAAAAATAGATACTGCCACCAACAAGATCCTTCCAAAACATACAAAGACATGGGCACTAAACAATATGCTACTGAATGATCTGGATCAACATAGAAGTCAAAAAAGAAATGAAAATCTTCCTGGAAACAAATGAAAAAAAACACACATCTTACCATAATCTCTGAAATGCCATGAAATTGGTGATAAGAGGAAAATTAAAACCATTACACAAAAAAAAACAAGAAAACAGAAAGATCACAAGTAAACAGCCTAATGTCACATCTAAAGGAGCTGGAAAGGCAAGATCACTTAATCCTAGCAGAGGAATCAAGATCACCAAGATGAAAATCATAATTCCAGAACATAAAAGACAAAATATCATGGGAAGAATCCACAAGACAAAAACTGGTTCTTTAAAAGGATAAATAAGATTGACAGACCCTGGGTCATGGTGACTAATAATAAGAGAGAGAAAATCCAAATAAACACAACTATAAATGTAAAAGGTGAAGTCATAACTGACTCCAAAGAAATACAAAATATTATAAGACGCTACTGTACACAGCAGTATGAAAATAAACTTGAAAACCTAAAGAAAATGGAGGACTTTCTGACATCACACAAAAATCCCAAGATTGAAGCAAAAAGAAAATAAAACTCTAAATAGAGCAATAATAATCCAGGAAATTGACTCAATCATAAAAAATCTCCCCACAAAAAATAGCTCTGGACCAGATGACTTCCCAGGTGAATTCTACAAATCATACTAGTAGGAGCTGATACCAATCTTACCAAAAGTATTCCAGGCAATCAGGAAAGATAGAATTTTCCCCAAATAATTTTATGAAGCTAATATCACACTGATATCCAAACCTGGCAAAGATTCAGCAAGGAAAGAGAATTATAGGCCAATCTCCTTGATGAACGTAGATAAAAATTTTTCAAGAATATTCTAGCAAATTGGACACAACAACACATCTCAAGGATTATCCATCATAAACAGGTAGGTTTCATTCCTGTAATGCAGGGATGAATATTCACAAGATCATAACTGTAATCAATACATTAACAGATGTAAAAACAAAAACAACACGATATATCATAAATGCAGAAAAAGCATTTGGCAAAATCTAACATCTGTTCCTGATTTAAAAAAAAAAAACGTGAACACCTAGGTATAGAAATAATATTCCTCAAAACAGTAAGAGTCATCTATGATAAACCAACATTCAATGCTTTACTTAATGGGCAGAAGTTGGAAGCATTCCACCTAAGAACAGGGAAAAGACAAGGATGCCCACTCTTAACTCCTCTTGTTCAGCATAATACTGAAAGTTCCAGACAGAGAAGTCAAGCAAGAGAAGAAAATCAGGTATATCCAAACAGAAAAAAAGTAAAGCTATCCCTCTTTGCAGACAATATGATTCTATACCTTGGAAAAGCAATGGGCTCCATCAGAAGCCTCCTTGCACTGAAACAAATTTGGTAAAATTTGGGGATATCAACCCAATGTGCAAGAGATAGTTTGCATTCATATACACCAATAACAAGCAGGCAGAGATCCAAATAAAAAACACAGTCCCATTCACAATAGCCACACACAAAAAAAGAAAGAAATACTTTGGCATTTACCTAACCAGAGAAGTGTAAGACCTTTACAATGAAAACTACAAAACGCTGCTCAGAGAAATCAAAGATGACACAAACAAACAGAAAACCATTTCTTGATCATTAATTGGAACAATCAATATTATTAAGAGGTCCATCCTACCCAAAGCAATCTACAGAGTCCATGAAATATCCATCAAATTACCAACATTATTTTTCTCAAACCTGGAAATGACAAAACAGAAGTTCATATGGAAACAGAAAACAGCACAAATAGCCAAAATATTCCTCAGCAAAAAGAACAAAGTAAAAGGTATTACTCTTCCAGACTTTAAACTTTATTACAAGGATACTGTAGCTAAAACAGTCTGGTATTGGTATAAGAATAACAAATAGATCAGTGGAAAAGTCAGAGATTCCAGAAGCATAAACACAGTCTCTCAGCCAACTCATTTTTGATAAAACCACCAATAACAATCACTGGGAAAAGAAAACCATATTTAGCAAATGACGTTGGCTGACCACATGAAGAAGAATAAAACTGTGCCCCTATCTATCACCATACAGAAAACCTTAAACAACCAGAACCCTAGAAGAAAACATAGGAAACACTTTTATGAGCATCAGAGTAGGCAACTACTTCTTGACAAGTCCCAAAATGTGAATATCACAAAAACTAAGATAGACAAGTACCTCAGCAAACTGATAAGTTTTGCACAGCAAAAGAAGTCATTAGGAAAGTAAAGAGACAGCCTACAGAATGGGAAATAATATTTGCAAATTATGCATACGGCAAAGGTTTAACATCCAGGATCTACAAGAAACTCAAACAAAGTGAAAGGAAAAAAATTAACAGCCCCATTAAAAAGTGAACAAAGGACATGTACAAACACTTCCCAAAAGAAGACATACAAGCAGCCAACAGACACATGAAAAAATGCTCAGCCCCTCTAGCTATCAGAGAAAAGCAATCAAAACTACAATGAAATACTGCCTAACACTGGTAAGGATAGCTATTATTAAGTCAAAAAACAACAGATGCTGACATGGGTGCAGTGAAAAGGGAATGCTTTTCCACTGTTGGTGGGAATGCAAGCTAGTTCTCTGTGGAAAGCAGTACGGTGCGGCAATTCCTAAAAGAACTAAAAATTGACCTTCCATACAACCCAGTGATCCCTCTCTTGGGAATATCCTTGGAGGAATATAAATCATTCTACCAAAAAGACACCTGCAGATGCATATATTTATTGCTGTACTATTTACAATAGCAAAACAAAGGAACCAACCCTACTGCCCATTGAAAGTGAACTGGATAAAGAAAATGTGGTACATATACACAATGAAGTATTATGTAGCCATAAAGAAGAACAAAATCATGGACTTCACAGCAAATTGGATGGAGTTGGAGACCATTATACTAAGTTATCTATCACAGAAATATAGTAATGAAAGTCCTAGACAGAGGAATGAGGCAGGAGAAGAAAATCAGAAGTATCCAAATAGGAAAATAGAAAGTTGTTACCCTTCTTTTTGGACAATATTATTCTATACCTAGAAAAAACCCTAAAGAGTCTATCAAAAGTCTCCTCGAAATGATAAATGACTTTGGTAAAGTCTCAGGATATAAAATCAACACAAAAAAGACAGTTGCATTTCTATACACCAACAGCAAACAGGTTGAGAACCAATAAAAAACACAATTCTTTTCATGATAGCCACAAAAATATATGAAATACCTTAGCATCCACCTAACTAAAGAAGTGAAAGACCTTTACAATGAGAACTACAAAACACTGCTCAAATAAATCAAGGATGATGCAAATGAAAAATTACCCCATGCTCATGGATTGGAAGAAACAATATTGTCAAGATGTCCAATTTACAGATTCAATATAATACTAGCAAATTGTCAGCATCATTTTTCACAGACATAGAAAAGACAGTACAGAAATTGATATGGAGGCAAAAAGAGCATGAATAGCCAAAGCAATCTTTAGCAAAAGGAACAAAACTGTAGGCATCACACTTCCAGACTTTAAACTTTACTATAAGGCTATAGTCATCAAAATGGCATAATATTGGTACAGGAATAGGTGCATAGACCAACGAAATAGGACAGAAAATCTAAAAATAAAAAACATAGTTTCTCAACCAACACATCTTTGACAAAGCTATGAAGAACAAACATTGTAGAAAGGAAATCATTTTTCAGAAAATGGTGCTGAGAAAACTGGCAAGCCACACGTGAAAGAATGAACCGATATGGACCCCTACCTATTACCATATACAACAATTAACAAAATGGATCAAAGACTTAAATGTAAAACGTCAAACTATAAGAATCTTAGAAGAAAATTTGGGGAACACCCTCCTGGACATCAAAGTAGGCTATGAATTCATGGACAAGTCGTCAAAAACAAATGCAACAAAAGCTAAGATACACAGGTGAGACTTTAGTTTGTTGAGGCATTTTGTCCTACAGGGATGTTCAATTTTATCAAATTTTTTTTCTGCATCTACTGAGATAAAATAATATGACTTTTGTTATTAATTCTGCATGTGTAATAAATTATATTTATCAACTGGCATATGTTGAATCATCCTTGCATCCCTGGAATAAAACCCACTTGATCATGATGAATTGTCTTTTTGATGTGCTGTTGGATTTGGTTTGCTAGTATTTTGTTGAGAATTTTTGTGTCTATGTCCATTAGGGTTGTTGTTCTGTGTTCTTTTTTGTTTTGTCCTTGGCAGATTTTGGTATCAGGATGATACTGGTTTTATAAAATCAGTTAGAAAGGGATCCTTGTATTTCTATAGTATCAGTAGTAATGTTATCTTTGTCATTTCTGATTGTGCTTAGTTCAATCTTCTCTCTTGGTTTTCTTAATTAATCTAGCTAGAAGTCTATCAATTTTGTTTATCCTTTCTAAGAAAAAGCTTTCCTTTCTTTGAATCTTTAAATGACTTCTTTTGTCCCAATTTCATTTAGTTGCTGTATGACCTTTGTTATATCTTTTCTTCTGCTAGATTTTTTTCTTTGTTTTTCTAATTGTAGAAAACACCGCATCTAACATTGCTAATTTGAGATCTTTCTATTTTTTAATACAGGCATTTAGTGCTATAAACTTTCCTTTTAACACTGATTATGCTGTACCACAAAAGTCTCAGTTTGCTGAGTCGCTATTTTCATTTGTTTCATTTATTTAATGTTTACTTTAATTGTTTGCCCAAAAGTCATTCAGAAACAAGTTGTTTCGTTACCATGTACTTTTGTGGTTTAGAGTTTCTTTTTGTATTGAGATCTCATTTCATTCTATTGTGGTTCAAGAGGATGCTTGCTATTCTTTTAATTGTTTTAAATTTGTATAATCTCATATTTCTTGAAGGCTCAGTTTATGTTTTTAAACTCCCTACTTTATTATTGTCTGGGTTAATCTGAATGACCAGTCTTCAAGTTCTGAAATTCTATCTTCTGCTTGGTTTAGTCTATTGTTAAAGTTTCTTGCTGTACTTTGAAATTCCTATAATGAGTTTTTCAATTCCATAAGTTCTATTTTATTTTTTTGAATACAACTCATCCTGAATCATATTGATGGTTTCTTTGCATTGGTTTTCAGCTTTCTCTTGAATCTCATTGAGTTTCCTTGCAATCTATATTTTGGATTCTTTATCTGTCATTTCAGACTTTTCATTTTATTTAGGACCCACTGATAGAGAGCTAGCATGGTCCTTTGGAGGTGTGAAGACAGTATGTCTTTTTGTCCTGCCAGAGCTATTGGTGCTGACTCTTTCTCATCTGAAGGAGTTGTCCCTTCCAATTTTTGAATTTGCTATTGTTTGGATGAGACTTTTTCTTTTTCTCCTCCTCCCCTACCCCCACCCTGAGGGCATAACTGTGGTGTACGTTGTATATGATCACTTGACTTTATTTCTGGGTGCCTTCAGGGGACCTAAGCTCTGTCTCTGTTTCTAGGTCGTGGATACCTTCTGTGTTGGATTTCTCAGATGCTACTTATTGTGGCAATGTATTGGACAAATGAGCTGACACACTATCTCCTGCGGGTCTGTGGATGCAGAGGTGTCAGGAAGGTTAACTTGCACACTAGCACTGTGTCCTGGCAGCAAGTTTATTTGGTGGTGCGGTTCAAGATCCAGTCCAGTAGGTGACATTTAAGAGTAAAAGTCTGCTCGACCTCAGGTAGGCCAACGATGAGGGGAAGTCTCCACCATGATGGAATGGTGGGGGGAGATCATGTTAGGTTATACTGAGGTCTCAGGAGAAGGAGCAGAGGGGAAGTTACAGCAGTTCCTCCTCCTAGATAGGCAGGAACGTGATCCACTTTCTTATCATGTCTACATCTCAGGGATCACGATCCTCTTAAACTTTGGCTTTGGCTCCTGGTTGTAGTGCTGCTGTGGACTAGAGATAACACCCTTCTGGATGACTAGTGTCCAGTCCAGAGCAGACAAGTCTGTGGCTTGTTTACCCTCTTTTACCTGGGCACTGCTTCTTTGTGTAAGAAGGAGGAATTGGGCCCACCCTTCATTCAGGACCAAGTGTCATTGGCTCACTTTCAGTGGGGTGGAGCTGCTAAAAAAAGTGTGAAAAGCTCTTTCTCCAAGTTCACAAACACCACCCCTAGTGGTGAGCACCTCTGCTGTATCTGCAACAGTGGACAAAAGGAGCAGGAGATGACCCTACTCTCTATGTCCACTCCTGGATTCTGGTGCCAGCCTCTTTGACAACTGATGTTATGCCTATGTATCCTTTGTTTCAAAGCAGGTGCTGGCAGGCTGTACTCCCCCGTCTCTTAGGGGTGGTTAGATTTCCAGGGATCCCACAGCTCCTTTGGTACCCATTGTCCCCTGTTCTTGCCAAAGTCAGGTCAGGCTGTGGGGCAAGTTTGGGGAAGATCTAGTGCTGTGGTGAGCCAACAGTAGAAATTCTCTGGACAGGGCAGTGGCCCATCATACCTGCACAATCAGTATGGCACCTGCCATCCAGTCCAGGACTGAGGGGAGTGCAGGCCTACCTGCAGGAACTAGTCACGTGGTTCTCTGTCCCTTTGAAGTTCCCAAATTACTACCAACAGCATTGCCCAGGGTCACAAGGGCAGAGTGTTCCCCAATAATTTGATAGACGGTTGTGGCAGAGCAGAAGGTAGCAGAGAAGCGTCCCCACGGGACTGAGTTCCATGGGGGATCATTCTCTGACAGATTTTTGCTGTTTTCTTTTATTACACCTCAGTTTTTTTTCCTGTGGGCTCTCTGACAGATTCTGGCTCTCTTCCTTCAGTTTTCCACTAGAAACGTATTTATTTACCAGTAACTTTGATCGTCATTTTGAGAATTGGCATTCAATGACCCTAATCAGCCATCTTAAAAAAATAAAAATAAAAAAATTCCACTATTATTTGTAAAAAGAAAATATCAGAAATAATTATCTTCTTATAAAATTTAAATTCTGCTGTTCCTTTACCGAGTCATGCATTTAAACGAAAACTAGAGTAACCATAATTATTATCCTGTATTACAAAATACCAGAAAACCACAATTCTAAATGAAGAAGAGTTTATTAAATGTTTATTAGAAAAATTATCCCATAGAAGACTTATATATGAAAACTAAATGTAAAATAGGCTATGTTTACCTCCCAACATACCCACAGGTAATCTTCAATGGTAAAATAAACAAAGAAGGGAAGATGGTTTAATTCGAGAAGGGACCAGTTCAAAAAACAACTTTGCTATGAAACCGGAAGTCATTCCTCATAAGGCAGACCTTATTTTCTCTTTCTTTTTTTTTTTTGAGTTGGAGTCTCACTCTGTCGTCCAGACTGGAGTGCACTGGCCGCTCCCAGCCACCGCAGTCTGGACCTGCTGGGCTCCGGCGATCCTTCTGCCTCAGCCTTCCAAGGAGCCGGAATTACAGGCATGTGCTACCATGCCCGGCTGATTTTTTGATTTATTGTAGAGATGAGGTCTCGCTGCCCAGGCAGGTCTCGAACCCGTGGGGTGAAGCAATCCACTCACCTCAGCCTCCCAAAGGCGCGGGATTACAGGTTGAGCCACCGAGCCTGGCTTATTTTCTTTTTCCAAATCCAGGAACTATATGGTGTACAATTCTTATATAAAAATTACTGCCAAATAGTGTTTTCCTTTTTGTCAAAAATATCCACTGAACACCCCCTATACAAAATCCTCTTGGTTTCAGCTTGGCAGGGACTGAGGGAATCTTTTCAAACGTCTCCTTTATCTGAAGAAGTTGAGGGTCACACAATTAAAATAAAAATGTCTAATTAATTAAAGTATTCCTTTCATTTTTTCTTGCCCCTGAAATCTGTGTAGAGACCAGAGAAAAGTTTATTTTGAATCTTGTCACAATAATGTTTCTGTTTCAAGTGAAAACCTTCTCACATGTTCCGTAATAGAATGGCCTTCATCTGAATATTAAAAAGTTGGCATGTTGCCAGTTTTAAAAAAAGCTCTCTGCAAATTTTACTCCATTATTATGAGACCTTGGGAACAGTGACTGGACACAGCAGAACGAATAGTGTCTTTCCATGGAAAGAATAATCAATAAAGACTACAGAAAAGGAAAAAGGCAAAGCACTGTAGGTTCTTAAATGAAAATTGATTTCCACCATTGACCATGGAACAAGCTCATCAGTAACATCACATTTAGAGGCAATCTAATTGTTTCTTCTAAAGGTAGGGTTTGTACTTGGAAGGGAAGTATAAGAGGGAAATCAATCCTCTGTTATCACAAGTAGCTTAGTCACAGCACACTGATTCAAGAAAATGCAATTATTTAAAAGCCCATTGTAACCACTCAATGGATTGCCTCAGAAAATCAGCTGCATTCCTCAGAAGCATATGGTTTTAATTTTTAATTATTTCTATTCTCATGTAGTTACCTGATTATTGCCGACATCTTTAATCCCTTTCAGTCATACAGTAAGTAAAACACAAAGAAAGTGTGTTAATACAAATGTATAAGTAAAATAGGTTCAACTGTGGACCATATTAATGATTCATCTCTGAACATAAGGGACAATGTGTTATTTTCTTCTTATCACTTAAACATAATAAAGTTACAGAACTGACCATGAAAAATCCCTAGTTTCATGGAGCTTCTATTTTATTTTAAAGTGGAGGAACAGATAAAGAAGCAAAAAATTAATGATGAAAATCATTTCCAGTGAGAGTGGTAAAACCTGACCTCAAAGTAGACCACTGTTACAGGACTGCAAGGTTCACATGCCTGCTGCCCAGCAATAGACCAATACACTGAGACAGTGAGGTTGGCAGCAAAGTAAGGGCTTAATAATCACAAGGCTATTGAGTGAAGAGCTGGGAGAAATTCCCAAGCCTCAAATCCACCTTCCTGAGGAGTTTGGGGCAAGAGTTCTTAAGGGAATTGTGGGGGAGTGAGGGCTAGAAAATTGGGGTCATCAATCCATTGGGATAAGGGTGAAGAAACCATCAGGATATAGAAAGTGCATTCTTATATGCGTCAGCTACTTGCTGAGCCCCGCAGATCAGCTGATGTCAGTAGTTTTATTGATATGCATAACCTAAAGGAAAAACTCAAAGGGAAAGGCTATCATCTCATGATAACTTAGATTTTTATCGATAGGATATAAAGAAACAGAAGTGTCTTTTGATAAGGGCTACGTGTTGTCCTGGGGTAGTAAGTAGTGACTGGTTACAAGGAGATGGCCTAAGGGGCAAGCTGGCTTAGTGGTTGCTGCTGATTGTGCTGCAAAGCTAGCTGAGTTGTATTTTTATGGTTTTCCTGAATTGATTTTATAAAATTTTGTTGGGAATGGTTTCAACCATCCTTTGACAAGGGAATAACAAGTAGAAGAAAAATTTCTGTGGTCAAAAGACAGAAAGAACAAAGTCCGGTGTGGTTAAATCTGAGTAAGTTAGATTGGTATTATAAATTGATGTGGGAGGGCATACAGAAGCCTCATGTGTGGTCTTGGAGGCTATGGTGAGCCACTAGGTCTCACTGAAATTAAGATTCAAAGACTTTACATGGGTTGAGGGGAATTATATTTCATTTATACTGCTTAAAAACTCTTTCTGTCTGATCTATGGGACATAACAGAAGAAGCATGAGGCTTTTACACTAGTCCAGGGGAGAAATGACTATGGTTTTGACTACAGGGATAAACATTTTTGTGACAAGACTACTGTGTTTCCCCTGAAACTTTTTAAATTCAGCAATATCAGACTGGGGCAGCAGCACAAAAATCCACTGAATATGGTTTCATGAGAAGAATAAAAGTATATAGAGAGTATCCTAAATACACCCTCAGAAGGAAGCAAGCCACAGAATACCAAATACCTGAAAGTAAGTCATAAAGTCCTCCAGAAAATCCTGCAATCTCACATGTATTGAAGAATATGTTGTCACAAATTCAAGTTCTTTTAATTGTAATAAGCTGCTATGGCATCTACCTGTTTTCCATGCAATTTCTTTCGCCCTTAACTTTCATCCAGGTGCAGTTCCTTTGTTCAGTCTTACTATTGATTACTTCACAATCTATTTATTAAAATCTTATTTTGGACACAGTGGAAAGAGCAGTGACTTAATAACCAATAGATTCCATTCCTGATCCATTTTATTGACTGCAGTGATCTTAGGAAATCCTTAAATTTACCAGATCGTAGTTTCCAGATCTGTAAAATTTTAAAAAAATAAACCTATCCCTTAAATGCTTATATATTTAAATCTGATACACATGACAATTTTATGAGGTAGTTATTATTATTACTATTACTACTGCCACTTAATAAATAAGAAAACTGAGGTATATATTGTAAATAACTTAGTCAAGGTTACTGGCTAGTAAGTTGAAGAGTCTGGGTTTAAATACCGTCTTCCTGATTACAGAACCCACAGTCTTAAACACTATATTATAATTTCTAGTAGATTAACATATCCCAGATGCTTAATAAAGATTAGTTATCCCTTTCATCTCTCTTCTTACCCCCATTCCCATTTCAAATTGTAGTAATGGCATGTTATGTAATTAGTGTGTCTATCAGAACTATGCAATCTTTCAGTATCTTGGCCAAAATTGATAGCTCTCCTTAGTTTGTCATCTACAGTAGAAGTTCTGAATCAACTGACACTAATTATTAAGAAACCAATTTTTAAATTTTGTTTCTCTCCATACCACTTTTACCACTCCATACCTTTTTTTTTTTTTTTTTTTTTTTTGAGTTGAAGTCTCACTCTGTCGCCCAGACTGGAGTGCAATGGCCGCTCCTGGCCACCGCAGCCTCGACCTGCTGGGCTCCAGCGATCCTTCCGCTCAGACTTCCAAGTAGCTGGAACCATAGGCATGCGCTACCATGCCCGGCTAATTTTTCGATTTATTGTAGAGATGAGGTCTTGCCAAGTTGCCCAGGCGAGTCTCGAACCCGCAGGCTCAGGCAATCCACTCACCTTAGCCTCCCAAAGCACGGGATTACAGGCTGAGCCACCGAGCCCAGCCTCTCCATACCATTTTTAAGTCATATAACCTGAGCTGGAAATACTAACAAAACTTAAAAACACTTAAATGATGTTTCCAATAGAAAATAATATGCATGATATGTTCTTACAGGTTTAAGAGATGATAGAATTTTCTGCATTTGAAGGGCAGCTGATGTCTAGCTGTGGCTTTCCACTCATTTTCAATTTATAGTAATTTTGATGGAAAAAATGAGAAAATATTACAAGTCACAAAATAATATAATTAACCACATACATTAAAAGTTATGGAAAGTCACTTTCTATCCAGTTAATGATGCTTTTCTGTTCACAGACACTAAAGAATAACTAAAATGAATGTCAGAAACAAGTAGAGAACAGCATGTTTTATTGAAAAAATATTGGAGACAGCACTGGGCATTTATATTCAATTTCAGATGTCGTAATGATGAGCTTTACATAGAACTTCACATATATGCAAATATGCAACATGTATATGTATAAACAAATATTTTTGAGTGTCTCCTGGATTAAAGAAAAACACAATTCAGTTAAACTTAATTTTCATATGTATTTTAAATATTATTTTGATTTTAAAGTAGCCTTGAGAAGTAAGTAATAGTAGTGGTGGTGGAAACACTAGCATCATTGGCAATAATAGTAGTAACAACAAAACTATTTTATAGAAGGAGAAATTGAGAAAAAATAAATAAATTACCTCAGTTTATACAGCTAGTAAGAGTTCTAAATTACAAACTGATTTCCTTATACTCTGTATCTCTGGATTTGAACTATAGCATCCAATAAATTCAATTTTCATTAGAGCATGTAATTATTTAGGAGAACATTTATACCTCTGAAAAATGTATTCCTGGTTTAGGTTATAGAGAATATTTATATTTTTTTGATACAGAAACATTCTAAATAGAATGTTGTGCTTTATATACTTAAGTAGAATAAAATATATTAAGAATAATAAATTTACAGAGAAAATATATCTAAATAAAATTTCATATTAATGTTTAACAACCATTTATCTTCAATTAATTTCTAGGTATTAAATGTTGTTTCTATTTTTTAAAATAAGAACACTTTAAATCCATTGAAGAACTATGGGCAAAGTTAAGAAAATTATATCAGTTATAAAAATTATCTCCTTTTATGGATCCGTTGCCAGCATTATGTGCATTCCTATAAAATGCAAACTTCTGTTATTGTCTCCAAATTTAAGTGTATATGTGTGTGTGTACATATATTCCCATCAAATTTAGATTAATCAAAAAATTATCATCAAAATACCAAAAATCAGACCAGTAACTAAGAACATGTATGGAACAAAAGCAATGCCAAATGATGTGCTAGTTGTTTTTACCTGTGTCATCTTATCTATTTCTAATAAATCCTCAATTTATTAGGGAATAAACTGAAAATGAAAAAGGTTAAATAACTTGGCTCAAGGAGGCAACTAATAATTTTCAAAATTCACATTTGGCTACATCTAGTATCTTTTTAAGACCACTTATCCCATAGCAGTAGCTAAAAGGGAAAATATATATATATATATACATATATTCATTAACACCAACAATTGAAGAATTTTTTTTTTTTACAACAAACTGCTACCACAGAGTCATCTTATATTAACTATCAAATACTAACAATGAGATAATGATTTGGGGGCTCAACAAGCCTGCTCTTAATAATATTCTAAAATCTTGAAAAGGCATAAGATCCATATCCCATTACTGTGTCACCTTGATATATTTTGCATTCTTGTGGTACTAACTTGGTACTATTTCTTCTTTCTCTTTTGTGCTGCAGTAGTACATATTACCAGCTGTATCCACATTTTCTTTGCCTCTTAAAATAAATACTTGAGCACCAAAGCAAGACATAAGGTTGATCTGACAGCAAAGGATATTTTTACTACAGATAACCATCACAATCCTGTAAATTAATTAGAATCACATATTCCTTTCAGGTAGCAGAGCAAAGTGGGCAAAACAAGCTTTTGTCACTAAAGTTTTAGAAAGTTAATTACAATTACAGAAATGTTCAGGGGAAGAAAGTCATCTCTATTTTTGTCCAGCTGTTATTTTAACAGTAGGTTACTAAAAGTATACAGTCCAAATGAAAAATAATTAAAAGACAGGTACCATGGAACCTTGAAGCAGAAATAAAGGAAAGAAAATCCTTATATCTATAATTTATCTTTTAGTCTTAAACAACTTCATATAATGTAACAACAACTTTTAGCAATTTAACTTTCATTATAAAGTTAGCCTTTTACTGGACATTAGGATCCACATTGTATTGTCTAAGGTTTTGATAAATTTGACTACAAAGCAAAAAATATTTTTTATTTTAAAATTGTAGGGTACAGTTGTAGAGTTAGGTATATAAATATGCATTGTGTAGGTACCTTTGTTGATGCCCCCCCACATCCCCAGACAGATACTGACTACCGTTAATCCCACCTCCCTTCCCTTCCCTGCCCCCCCCATAGTTTCCTGCCACTGTCAATCCTTTTCTTATAGTATCATGATAGTTGTTCAAGATCCACTTATGAGTGAGAACATGTGATACTCAGATCTACAAAGCAAAATTTCTAAGCGATTTTCCTATTGCTCTTATTTGCAATTGGTTTTGACATCTATATTAAAAATATTTTGGCAGTTAAAAACTTTAGCTAATGTATCGTTATATTATTAATGTGTTACCATCAGGTAACTTAAGTACTATAACAATATAGCCAAGGCCTTGATTTATGTCCCAGTGTTGTCTTATATGACAAATTCTACTCTTGGTCACCATCAGTCATTTTAGGAGCATTTGCTTCTGACCCTAAGGATGCCAACGAGCAGGGAAGAAAGCAGGGATCTATAGGAAGCAAACTTCCATCAAAATGAGGGAAACAATTCCAATCTGTTTGGGGGACTTAGAAGTACAAGTGTATTACCCAAAAATCACACTAATGATGTTCTTGGTTTCTGGAATTCAAAATCTGAATAGAAGATAGCTTGAAAAAGGAAATAGTATAGAAACATGCCATTACAGGGCTAGCAAATCACCAAGAAAAGTCACAACTCTCAAGGATCTGTACTGAATGTGAATCTGGTATGAAATGATAGTAGCTATAATGTCTGCAGTAGGAGATGTGATGTTAAAGTGGATATTTCTAGCCGAGCTCGGTGGCTCAGCCTGTAATCCCGCGCTTTGGAAGGCCGAGGTGAGTGAATTGCTTGAGCCCACGGGTTCAAGACCCGCCTGGGCAACTGGGCGAGACCTCATCTCTACAATAAATCAAAAAATTAGCCTGGCGTGGTAGCGTGCGTGTAGTTCCAGCTACTTGGAAGCCTGAGGCGGAAGGATGACCGGAGCCTAGCAGGTCAGGCTATGGTGGCCGGGAGCGGCCACTGCACTCCAGTCTGGGCGACAGAGTGAGACTCCAACTCAATAAATAAACAAACAAACAAATAAATAAATAAATAAAGTGGATATTTCTGGTTATATGGCTAGTAGGGTATGTAGTATCAACATAATTTGAAATTAATTCATTTGTGATGGAATAAGATGTCAGTCAGAAGCTAGAAATAGGAGATTCTAACCTTGGGAAGAAGTGATTAGATAGGCCTAAAATAGGAGCACCACCTACAGTTAGTCAAAATAAAAGAAAAAAAATGATCAGGGTCATGATCCCTACCTCTGATGTCTGCCAATCTTTCTGCCAGTTTGCCAAGAATTGGTAGTCCAGCACAAATGTGTACTTTGTTTTGGATATTATCCAAATCCCTACTTACTCTTTCTTCACTGATGATGTGAACCAGGAGATGCAAACCACGTGCCCTTGTTAAGCTAAGCCCATTTTATTAAGCTGAGCTGTACGTGTCATGGGGAGATTTTGTCTCCAAGCAGAAGACATCTCTAAGGCCCAAATAAATAAATCAAAGAGTATTCCCCTGTCTACAAAATAAGGCCATTAATAGGGCCCCAACACTATTGAAAAGGTTATTTTGTGTTCTTGTGAATTTTATGCTGCCTTTTACTCGTAGAAAATTATTTCTCTGTCTCTCTCTCTGTGTGTGTTTGTTTGTTTATTTGTTTGTTTTGAGTTGGAGTCTCACTCTGTTGCTCCGGTTGGAGTGTGGTGGCACATTCTCGGCCACCACAGCCTCAGTCCTGCTGGGCTCAGGTGATCCGCCTCAACCTTCCAAGTAGCTGGAACTACAGGCAAGCAGCCATCACATCCGGCAAGTTTTTAAATTTTATTGTAGAGACGAGAGCTCGTCCATTGGCCATCCTGGTCTTGAACCCTCGGCTCAGGCAATTCTCTGCCTCTGCCTCCCAAAGTCCTGGGATTACAGGCATGAGCTACTTATTTCTCCTTAGGAGTGCCTTGAGGTGTACATGTGGAGGAGAGGGGGAAAAAAAAACTTATTAGCTTCCCTCACGGCAAAGTTTTTTTTGTTGTTTTTTTGTTTTTACTTGAAGGTGTAATACAAGCAGGTCAGATCTCACTGAAGTTACATGCAGAATACTGTGGTTTTATAAACACGTGCTTTTATGAAAAAGCTAGAATCAAATTTAAAGTCAGTGAATGAACAGATGAAAAACTTGTGGATTAGAAATTACCTGGTGTATAGGATAAAAAAGAAATTTCTAAATTGTAAATGAACTATATAGAAAAATAGTATTTAAAATATTGATGAGTTTTTTATTTAATTTATTTTAATTAGAGTTTCATATATAATAAAGTACTTTTTTAAAAAGATGTGTACATTGAAAAATTATGTGAATCTTAACTAATAGTTTCTCACTTCTACACACATACAGGTTTTTCCTCTAGTTTTTTTATTGTGTTATCTAATTCTGTTATTGTTCTAAGTTAAATCTTTTGTCAGTTCTTAGTAGCATGGTAATTGAGTGACTCCAAAAGTCATGATGCTATTCAGGTATGGCTAGATTGGGGGAAAGGGCTTAAATAATCCACTGCTCAGTTGCTGAGAATCTTGCCTAATATTTCTAGAGGAAAATGTTGACCAGCACATGCTAAATGACTTGCATTTTGCATCCTTTTATGTGGAAAAATAAAGGTATCTTCTAGTGCTTCTAAAAACTTCATTTCAAGGCTTTTTCTTTTTCAGTTGGAGTCTCACTCTGTGACCCAGACTGGAGTGCAGTGACATGCTCCCGGCCACTGCAGCCTCGACCTGCTGGGCTCCAGTGATCCTTCCACCTCAGCCTTCCAAGTAGCCAGAACTACAGGCGCGTGCTACCATACCCAGCTAATTTTCGATTTATTGTGGAGACAAGGTCTCACCAAGTTGCCTGGGAAGGGCTCGAACCCACAGGCTCAGGCAATCCACTCGCCTCGGCCTCTCAAAGTGCTGGGATTACAGGCTGAACCACCGAGTCTGGCCTTGAACCTGAATTTAAAAAAGAAAAAAGTTTCAGGTGCTGTGCAATGTTAATATAACTCTTTTCCAGGAGAAATAATATGATAAGAATAGTGCTCCAGTGGCCAGTTTGAGAGCCTTTATAAAATACATACATAATGTATATTTAAACCTTTATAAATAATTTTAGTTTAGCTTAATGATGATGACATATAAGCCTGAAGTCTCTTCCAGATGTTTCATAGTCCTATGATAAATCAGTATCATCAAAAGGATTTAAAAGATCACAGAATGTCTTCTATGTTTCAATAGCAGTCATATGGACATGTCAGAAGAGCCTGCATACTGGGGGATAAGGCTTAGACTTTACTAGATGAGGCATCATCTTGGAGACCCCAGAAGTCACTTAATAAAAGTAATTATTGTGAGTCATCACTTGGGAGAAGAACCAGAAATAATGCGTGAGTATTAATGTAAGAATTCTTGGAGATGAGAAAAACACCAAGAAGCAGTACATGTGCTAAATTAACCTGTAGATCTCGGGCAATGAGCTGTAATTGACACCATAATCTCTGACACTTAACCTGTGCTGAGCCCTGAGCAGTATTGGGCTCATAGGAATAAAGGTACTTGGCTGAGCCACGGAGGATCAGTGAGCAATAAATTCAAATGACTATATTGTACATTGTCAGTAGGTACAATATATCATGAATTGGGTCTAGCAGGTTATTAAAAGCACGTTACTTTAAAAAATTCTGTTAGTCCAGAATTCTGCCTATTTATTTTAACATGAAGAATTTCTTTCTACACATTTAGGAAGTTGTATATTCCAGTTGGTCTTACTCTTTTTAATGCAATAATCCACATAAAAGCAAGTGTTCAGGAATAAAGACATATATATTTGATGACTGTTTTCAATATGCAAGATAGTTTTTCCTGCAACACTCAATCTAAATTCACTTATTAGGAAGTTATTTAACAAAAACTTGCCAGACACGAATTAATGTATGCTCCGTTCTTCATCATCCCAAAGTCTAATTCTTGTGCCAACTGTATGCTAAACATTTAAAATAATAATATGATTTCTTAAGCTATTTCAGATTCATGAGAATATAAATACCAAGTACTTGAGAGGTAAACTGTGTTATATATCATATCCTAAATGTGCCAAGCTTGAGTGATTTTAATTTGTTCACTTTGTAAGCTTTTTGGAATTTCAAATGTATTTTAAACAAGCTGGTGATCAAGAATATACATTCTATTAGAGTGATTAAATATGACACTTTCATCTATTGCAATTTAGATCAGTCCTGCCTTCATGACACATATGTAAGAAATAAAATAATTGAATATACAGATCATGCACCCTAAACATATTTTTTTTTTTTGAATTTTTCTTTTTTTTGGAGATTTTTTTGTCCCAAAATTTTTTTTTTTTTTTTTTTTTTTTTTTTTTTTTTTTTTTTATTAAAATTTTTTAAATCCCTCCAATAATTTAGTTAAGGTATAGATTCTTTAAAGTAATTCTAAAATAAGTTTCCACATCATCCATCCTTGAGGAACTCTTACAAATTTTCCCTTAGCAAGAATGCAGCCCATTAATGCATAGTACTCTTTAAAAATATAATTTACATAATTTTTTTTGCATCATATTTTAAAAAGTTTTTTTCAAATTTTTTTTTTTTGGTATGTAAACTCTGTTGTAATAACTGGAGTGCAGGGCGGAATTTAAAAGGCCACCGCAGCCTCGAGTGTCAGACATCCTTCCTCCCTTCAAAAACCCTTAAAGGAAAGCCCACTAATTTTTTAAACTTATTGTAGAGATGGGGTTCGTCCCATCAGTCCTTCGAAACTCGGTTCAAAATTCACTTACATCAGTCCAACTCTATTAAGGGGGCCACCGACTCTTTCATTAAATATATAGACTTTTAAATAGCACAACTGAATTCATCTTTTTTTTTCAGTATTTATCATTTAAATAATGGTTAATATTAGCAAAATATAGTTTATTTCTCAGTGATAGCAAGTAAGATTTTCTTACTTGGGGACTTTCCTAAAACATTTTTAAAATTTCAATTCATATTTTCCTAAGTACAGAAATTATTAAGAAACACAAGTCATCAAAACTTGAAATGCATTACTGATTTCTGATAACATTATCTGTACTCTAGAATGAAAAAGACAATGTACAATAGCTTAATATGAGGGGGAACTCCTGCAAAATAAATCAGAATTATTTTTTGGAGGATAGGCCTCTTGTTATATAGGCTTCCCTCACATAGCCATCTGCATACCAGTGGATCTTATGTATAAGCTATATCTTCCACCTTTTATTTCTTATTCCTCTGAAGTTCACAGTTTTAGCCCATACCACCTTCTTTTGCCTAGATTCTACTAGTAGGCTCTACAATTCTTTTCAATTTTCATTATCTTATACCCCAATCCATTTTCCACCCATCTGCAAAAGCAACCTTAACATATAAATTTAATTATATGAACTGCAGATTAAGACTTTCAAAACTTGCCATTGAAGTTAGAATCAAAACCAAATTACTGACACTAGTCTGAAAATAACTACATAATCTGGGTCCTCCTTATTTTTCCAGTCTCATTTCTGACTCCACTCATCTTTCATTAACTCTCCTTTAGACACTCTGATGGCCTTTGAATTTTTGAAACAAGTCACTTTTTTTTTTTTTTTAACAACTTTAGGACATTTGCACATAGTGTTTACCATGACTGGGATGTTCTTCACTCCATCTTCAAATAGCTAGTATCTTCTCATTTATTTTTTGTTATAGCTTACATTTTAACTCTTTAAATAACTTGTCAATTCCAATCCCTTTAAAAAATTTATCTTTTTTTCAACAGATATTTTCCTAAGTACAGAAATTATTTAGAAATTAAGTCCTTGTTTTGCAGATATATCCAATTATCTTGTATTTGCATCCTGCACTAAACCATAAGCTCCATTTTGCCTGAGATCCAGTCTATCCTATTGGTTATAAAAATACCAGTTCTCAAGACAGAACAAGCATGCAATAGCTATTTGTTAAAGGAACTAATGAATTGTATGTGACATAGGCACTACCAATTAATTGGCAGATGTAATGGCCTTATTATGATTTTTTTAAATATTTAAATAGAATAACTTGGCCACTATGGATTCATTTTGGACACAGGTATATCCTTGGTCATTTGACTAAAATTGAAGAAGGCTGCCTTCCATTCATGATAGCTTCATTTATAAAGTGTCCTAGTATTGACCTAACTCTAGCACATGTACTAAGAACCAATTCAGTATGACAGATGTTCCTATCACATGTTCTTCTCCATGCTGGTCAAGATTAAATTCCACTCCATGTTGACTATTAAGGACATAAGAAGATGAGGACAGTCTCAAAAATGAATTAAACTTTCTCACTCTGTGAAAAAAAATGTTGCTCAGGTAATGTTGCTTGTTCTTCTTGTACAGACAAAAGCAGAGAAGAACAAAGAGGAGTAGGAAAAGGAGGAGAGGAGGAATTGGGTGGGAGAAAAGGACAGCCAATGGGTTCTAACAAAATGTTAGCATGTGGCATATGCTAGAATGGTATCATCATATCAAGTATGTTACCAAGGTTTTAGATCTCCATAACTGAAAAACTAGGTTTGCAATAACTAAGTTGAAATGGAAAAGGATGTAGATGAAGCAGTTTTTGTTTGTTTAGACAATGAGAGTGCGAAACTTGAGATGTCCTATTAAATTTCTAACTTACCCACACCCCTCATGTATAGTTAAAAGATTATAAATAATATATAAATAGTTTAGGTTAATAATAAAAGTTCATAGTTATTTAGCAAATACCATGCCCAGTATTGATTTAAACTCATTATTTAAAAAAAACACACACATCTATACAATCAAAATTTATTTTTATAAGGATATTCAGCCTGACAATTTCTTATATAAACCCACTGATGTCAGAACACTGGATTTCAGAAATTCTCAGAATAATACAGTGTATATGCAATGTATTTTATAATATATTCTGGTAAAGTATTTTAATTGAGCATATTAATATGACTGAAGTGAAACATATAAATATGTATAGTAAGAGAGATAAAGACTACCTCTTATCAGTTTAGTATAGAAGGTGTCTTCCTAATGAGTTCAAGTCAACTCTGATTTTACTGCAAGATGAATCATTTTTAAAAAGTTCAGTAAAGATACTTGCACACATATGTATGTTGCAGATCTATTCACAATAGCAAAAACATGGAACCAATCATGCTGCCCATCAAAGCTGGACTGGATAAAAAAATGTGGTACATATACACAATAGAATATTATGCAGCTATAGAGAAGGACAAATATATGGACTTTGCAGGGGGTTCAAAAAGACATCTACAATGTCAAAAATTAAACTAAGCATAAACTCAGTCTTTGCACAATTAAGCAGTTAAAAAATTCCCTTCCTGGAAACTGGCAACAGCACCTGCTGGCTAGGTTAAACTGTTTAACAGCTTTTTTTTCCACTTCTGTGAACCCCACTACTATTGCTTGAAAAGTACCTAGGCCTCCAGAATGTTGCTGTTCAGCCCATTTGGAAAGTCCCAATGTGGTTTCACCCCATTTAAGCAAGCCCCTACAGAAAATGGGGACCTTTGCTGTGGGACTTGCATGTCAAGCAGGCAAGTGGCCGCCAGTCGGCTCTTGGCTAATAAACTTCTCCTTTTTATAAGTTGTACTTTTGGTGTTGGTGTCTATAAATTAACTGCTCGGTCCCTATTTCATTTGGGGGCTTGCCCAGGAGATCTGAGAGCTTAATCCCCAGCCCCAATCACCAGTTGACCTTGTAGGTCTGCATACCCACGGACCTCAGTGTCCGTCGGGTCTGGTGAGTCTGTGAACTTGCAATGGCTGATTGTTGTCTCTGGCAGACTCACAACATCCCCAGAGCCCTCTGAGTGGTGAGTCAAGTTCCTGTTCTGTTTGTGTGCACTTCTGGTTGGACCTGCAGGAAAGCTGGATGCAGCACTAATTCCTGGGTCTGAGATCCCGGTAAGACATCACTGGGGCCTCTGGTATTGCCCTCAGGCAGTTAGGTCTGTCTGTTCAGTTTGTGTTATTGTCTTTATTTGTTCAGTGTTAGTCACTGTTGTGTCTGTCATTACTATAGATATTATGTGGCAGCAGTGCTCTAAGCCTGACACCCCCTGCAACTGGTTTTATGCCACTTCAAGGATTTCCAAGGAGCGGCACAGCAGTTGGGTTATCAGGTAAACCAAGGAAACCTAACCACCTTTTGTTCCCTCGAATGTCCCACATTTCCTAATTGCAGCTGGCTGCTGGAGGGGACCTTCAACCCTGCCATAGTGGGGAAGGTCCTACAGTTTGTTTATCGACACCACCCGGACCAGATTCCATACATCACTGCCTGGTACCTCCTGTTAATGCAGCAGCCATCATGGAGGAAGAAAGCCAAAAAGAAAGCTAATTCTTCTCGTGTTTTAGCCCTACAGGAAACTCCAAAAGCCAAAACTTCGGTCCTCCAGAACCCACTGGAGGACGATGAAATTCTCCCACCTACTCTACATCTGAGCGGGAGCAGGGGGCCCACAAGGTTCTCAGACTGTCACTCACCAGGAGTGTCCTCGTATCAGTTCCTTTATCCCCCTCTTCCCCATGCATCTCCCGAGGGCCCAACTACCCCTGATAAACCGACTATCCCCGGCTCGTCTTCGGGGAACTCAGGACCACAAACCTCCACAGCCATCCCCCTGAGACAGGCCCCTGACACCTTTTCTCTACTAGTGATCTTTACATTGGAAGCACCAAAATACGGCATTCTCTGAAAAACCTCAGAGCCTCATAGGCCTTTTAGAAACTATTTTCCTCACCTACCAGCCCACTTGGGATGACTACCAACAGCTCCTCCAAGCCCTTTTTACTGCGGAGGAAAGAGAACGAATCCATCAGGAGGCAAAAAAATTGGTCCTGGGACTGAATGGCAGACTGGCAGAGCAGGACCGTGTGCACCGTGTCTTCCCCACTGAGAGGCCTAATTGGAACCCGAACACCAATCAAGGTAGAGAGTGTCTAACCACCTATCGCCAGAATCTAATGGGGGGGGGTCTCCTGGCTACCGCCAGGTGGACCACAAATTTGTCTAAGGTAAGTGAGGTAACTCAGGGCCCACGGGAATCTCCCATGGCTTTTCTGGAATGCCTTGTGGAGGCCTATTGTATGTATACTCGCATAGACCCAGAGGCTCCAGAAAATTGGAGGGCTTTAGTTATAGCCTTTGTCTCCTAGTTGGCCCTTGATATAAGAAAGAAATTGCAGAAAATTGAAGGATTTGAAGGGAAAAGTTTATCAGAATTAACCGAGGTAGCCCAAAAGGTCTATAATAGCAGGGACTCGCTTGAAGACCAACAAACCAAAAAAATGGCCAAAGTAGTAGCAGCAGCTTTACAGGAAGTTAAACACAAGCAGCCAACAGGGAAAAGAGGAAACAGCACTGGGTGAAAAACTCCACTAGCAAAATATCAATGCACCTACTGTAAAAAAATTGGGCACTGAGTAAAAGACTGCCCAGACAGGTCACCCCGGCCACAAGAGTACCCTCTGGGGGGGGGGGTACCCACCAAAATCTACTCCTATGTTTCAATTACAAACTGACTGATGGAGCTGTGGCTCTGTCAATCCCCCCCCCGGAGCCCAGGGTGAAACTTATGGTGGAGGGAAGCCCTTTCCATTTCTTAGTGGACACGAGGGCTGAGCATTCAGTCCTCCAAAAGTACAACGGCCCACTTCAGAATAAGCATTCCTTGGTTCAGGGGACAACCAGGACTCAATTATACCCCTGGACCACTGAAAGAACAATGAATTTGGGAAATGGGAAAGTAACTCATTTGTTCCTAGTAATGCCAGACTGCCAGTACCCACTCCTGGAACATGACCTCTTACACAAGCTTAAGGCCAACATAGGTTTTGAGAAAACCACTGCAGCAGTAAGCCTAAACCCACCAGGGGCATCAAAAATTCTTGTTACTCTCCCCCTAAGTGAGGAATACCTGTTAACAGAAGGTGGGGGCCCTCTTGACACTTCAAATGCCATACTGCTGGCTCAGCTGCAGACTGAGTTTCCCCAAGTCTGGGCTGAATTAAACTCCCCTGGGCTGGCATCCCATCAACTGCCAGTTGTTGTACAGCTCAAAAGTCAGGCAATGCCCATTAGGGTAAAACAGTACCTTATATCCCCAGAGACCTGAAAATGTAGCAATCCACATCCAGCGTCTCCAGGAAGCTGAAATTCTAGTGCTGTGCTACTCATCCTGGAATACCCCGCTTCTTCCTGTCAAAAAGGCGGGCATGAGAGACTACCGCCCTGTCCAGGACCTCAGGGAGGTCAACAGGCGAGTGGAGGATATCCATCCCACAGTCCCCAACCCATACACCCTCCTCAACAGGTTAACTCCAGAGAGGCAGGTATACACTGTCCTGGACCTTAAGGATGTCTTCTTCAGCATACCATTGGCTAAGCAAAGCCAACCCTTGTTTGCCTTTGAATGGACAGATCCTGAAAAAGGGAAAAATGACCAGTTAGCCTTGACACGACTCCCACAAGGATTTAAAAATTCTCCCACACTGTTAGATGAAGCTGTCCGCCAAGACCTCCAAGTTTTCCGGCAACAGCACCCTGAAGTGACTCTGCTACAGTATGTAGATGATCTGTTACCTGCAACTACATCAGAAGGTGAGTGTCTGTGTGCCACCAGGCACTTGCTTAAAGAACTTTAGACTCTGGGGTATCGGATGTCAGCAAAGAAGTCTCAGCTCTGTGTAACTATAGCCACATACCTTGGGTGTAACTTCGAAGGATGTAAAAGATCCCTGCCTGCCTAGCGCATTCAGGCTATAGCAGGCATCCCAGGCCCAGGAAGCAAAAGGTAGGTCTGGGAATTCTTGGGTACTTTAGGATACTGCCGACTATGGATCCCTAAGTTTTCTGAACTCGCAAAACCCCTCTATGAAATAACCAAGGGAGCAGAGGTTAATTTTAAATGACTACCAGAAGGAGACAAAGGTTTCCAAGCCCTTAAAACACCCTGGTCTCAGCTCTGGCCCTGGTCTTGCTGGATATTGAAAAACCTTTCCACCTTTATGTTGATGAAAGACGAAGCGTCACCTGGGGGGTCCTAACCCAAAAGCTCGGCCCATGGAACAGGCCGGTTGCCTACCTGTCAAAAAACTGAACATGGTAGCCTTGGGCTGGCCACCCTGCTTGTGGGTTATAGCAACCATTGTCATGTTAGTAAAGGACTCAGACAAACTAACATTGGGGCAGAATCTGACTGTCATGGCCATGCATGCAGTGGAGTCTTTACTCTGAGGGGCCCCTGATGAATGAATGTTGAGTGCCTGAATAACCCATTATCAAGCTTTGCTTTTAGATCAACCCCACATCAAGTTCCAGCATACCCCTAGCTTAAACCTCACCACTTTACTACCAGAAGAAGCTGCACTGGGACCTAACCGATGTCCTGAGAACAAATCCTGACCTAATGCTTTTCTCAGATGGAAGCAGTTTCATCCAAAATGGGGTAAGGTATGCAGAGGCAGCAGTGGTCACTCTACAGGGAAGTATTTGGGTTGAGCCTCTTCTGCAGGGAACAACTGATTGCCCTAACCAAGGCCCTAAAAGCCGGTGAATAAAAAGTTGTCAACATCTACACTGATAGCAGTTAAGTGTTTGCAACTGCACACATTCATGGGACAATTTACAGGGAGCGGGGATTGCTCACTGCAGAGGGGAAATAAAAATAAAGCTGAGGTCTTAGACCTCCTGGCCACAATATGGGCCCCCAAACAAGTAGCCATCATCCATTGCCCGGGCCACCAAAAAGGAAACTCAAAAGAGGCAATAGGAAATAAAAAAGCAGATCAAGCAGCCAGAGAAGCTGCTTACCGCAGAACCACCTGACTGCTGGCGCTGCCTCCTCCTGTTCTATGTGAGCCACCAAAATATACAGAAGAGGACCTCCTCACTGCACAAAAATTGCAGACAACCTCAAATCCAGATGGATGGCTTCAACTTCAGGATGGCAGAACCTTCCTCTCTCAAGTCCTGGGACAACGAATCCTAAGGCATCTCCACGAAGGTACTCATTTGGGAAGGACAAAACTAACCAAATTTGTGAGGAAAGAATTCTATTTCCCTCATCTGGACCAGCTTGCCCAGGAGCGCATTCAAGGCTGTGTGTCATGCCAGCAGACTAATGATGCTAAGGTCAGTGTATCCATCCAAGGGGTTCGAGATAGGGGACTAACCCCTGGGGGACATTGGGAAATAGACTTTACAGAAGTCAAACCTGAGCAATATGGATATAAATACCTATTGGTCTTGGTAGACACCTCCTCGGGATGGGTCGAGGCATTTCCTACAAAAACTGAAACTGCTTCTGTAACAGTAAACAAACTCTTAAATGACATCATACCAAGATATGGTCTACCCATCTAATAGGCTCAGATAATGGCCCAGCACTTATTTCTAAACTTATTGAAGGTATTGCAAAAGCCTTGAGGATAAATTAGAACTTATATTGTGCTTATCATCCCCAGAGTTCAGGACAGGTAGAAAGAATGAATCAGACGCTTAACAAGACCTTGACCAAATTAACCCTGGAGACCAGCGAAGGTTGGGTAACACTCCTTCCCTATGCCCTCTTAAGGGCCAGCTGTACCCCCTACATCAAGGGTCTAACCCCCTTCGAAATTCTGTTTGGACAGCCCCTGCCATTACTTCCAAAAATTGAATTGGAAAAAGCACTAGAACTGTCTAACCATAATTTGCTTCAGTCACTGCAGGCTTTTCAAAGAGTTCAGCAAGCTGTCACTGAGACCATGCAGGCAGCCTTCTGGAAACCGGTTCTGGAACATCCACACTTGTTCCAGCCTGGTGACCAGGTCTGGATAAAATGGCACAAAGCTGAGGCCCTCACCCCAAGGTAAAGGGCCCCACATAGTAATCCTTACTACTCCTACGGCCTTCAGAGTCAGCGGTGTCCACTCCTGGATTCATCATTCACAAGTAAAGGCAGCCACCACCGTGCCCCCGGGACATGGAAAGTCATCAAACCAGCTATTGGAGAAGATCCTCTAAAGATAAGACTTTTGCGGGCCCCGGTATCTTAATCATATTCCTTGCATACTTTCCCCAGCTTGAGGCCTATTGGCCTAACCCGCGTAATCCCTATACTCCAGGAAACTATTCCTGGAAACTGAGAAATACCATCACTGGGACCATAATTGCCACCTACAGAGGAAGCAGGCAGCCTGTCTTTAATTTTGACCTCTGTAAATTACGGCCAGGTCTAACCCTCAGGGGTACACACACTGATGAATGCGGCACATTCACTTATGAAAAAAGACTCAAATCTGTTGGTTTTTCTGCTTTCCTGGCATCAGGACCAACCCGTTGCCACAAAGTAGGACAACACCACTGTACTGCATTGGGGTGTGAAACTATTGCTCCTTGGAAAAACTGAGACCCATACATAAGCCTACGCAGGAGAAAGCCTGCTTCCTAATGCAGCCAAATACAAACATGCAACCCACTTAGACTCATTATAATACTTTGGGATGCCGTCAGCAGCCGCCAGGTATGGGAAACGGGTAAAACATGGGGGCTTAGAATGTATGCTGAAGGACCTGATCCTGGCATGCTATTTACTATTCAAAGGCAGGCCATTCCTCACACCCTAAATCCTATGGGTCCCAACAGCATCTTGATTCTCCAAAAACCTGAACCTTCTGAACACCCCACATCCCAACCACCCCAGGCGTCTGGTTCTACCTACCCTACAATTTCAGGGGCAGGTCCCACTCCCCTACCTACCGCATTAGCACCCAGAAATGAAAATCATTCCCTCCCTATGCTATCCGCTGTTTACTAGTTTGCAAATGCCACTTGTCCTGCAGTAACAAAAGACTGCTGGCTATGTCTAGACCCTCGACCCCCTTATTACGTAGGAATTGCAATGAACTCCTCAATAGGCAACACCGAAAAGCATTTATGCGTTCTTGACCTCACTACAGCTCAGTCCTTAGGACTATGTCCCTGGGGACAGAACTCGGCACTTATTCTGGGAGATCCTCAAGGATGTGGAACTTGCCTTTATTCTCCCTCTTATAATATAAATAATTCTCCCTACCAAATATCGTGTGATACCGCCTCTAAGTATCCCCAATCCAAAAGCCTCTAAAAATCTCCACATGGCTGTTGCACCCCCTACCACCTGATTTGCTTGTACACAAGGTATAACACCCTGTATTGCTTTAGAATACTTCAGGGACACCACAGAAATCTGTGTCTTAGTGCATATACTACCCCAGGTACATATCTATGAAGAAACAGAGGGATGAGAATACCTTGGACTCTCAGGCCTCAGATGATCCAAACAAGTCCCCATATTAGTGCCCCTCCTCATTAGCCTAGGAATTGCAGGGCCCACAGCAATAAGTACAGCTTCTCTGGTCGTTAGGGACCAAAATCTCGAAGAGTTAAGTAAACATGTTGATAAGGACCTAGGACTCCTGGAGTCGAGCATATCCCGCCTAGAGCAGCAAGTTAATTCCTTAGCCAAGGTCGTGTTCCAAAACAGGAGGGGACTTGATCTCCTCTTCATGAAGCAGGGAGGGCTATGCATGACCCTAGAAGAAATCTGCTGTTTCTGTGCAAACCACTCTGGGATCATCCGAGACAGTCTTGCCCTGGTAAAAGACAATCTTAAAAAAAGAGAGCTGCAAAGACAAGCCTTGGGAAATTGGTTTCAGTCCCTCTTATCTTGGTCTCCCTGTCTCACAACCCTGATCTCAGCAGTGGCGGGGCCTCTCCTCCTGCTCCTAATAGGTATAACAGTAAGGCCTTGCTTAGTTAAAAGCTTCCTTGGTTATATTAAAAAACAGTGTGTCATCAGTAAAATTAATGATCCTCAGAACTCAATGTAATCCCCTGTATGAAGAGTCAGTGATTTGACCCCAGGAACAACTGAAAGAGGGGAATGTGGAAGGGGGCTTAAAAAGACATCTACAATGTCAAAAATTAGGCTAAGCATAAACTCAGCCTTTGCACAGTTAAAAAGTTCCCTTCCTAGAAACTGGCAACAGCACCTGCTGGCTAGATTAAACTGTTTAACAGCTTTTTTTCCCCTGCTTCTGTGAACCCTGCTAGCATTGCTTGAAAAGTACCTAGGCCTCCAGGATGTTGCAGTTTGGCCCACTTGGAAAGTCCCAGTGTGGATTTGCCCCATTTAAGCAAGCACCTACAGCAAATGGGGCCCCTTGCTGTGGGACTTGCATGTCCAGCAGGCAAGTGGAGGCTGGCCGGCTTTGGCTAATAAACCTCTCCTTTTTATAACTTGTACTTTTGGTGTTGGTGTCTGTGAATTAAGCGCTCAGTCCCTATTTTAGCAGCAACTTGGATGGATTTAGGGTCTATCATACTCAGTAATCTATCACAGAAACGAAGAACAGAGTACCATATGTTCTCACTCAGAAGTGGATCTTGAACAATTATAATAATAAAAGAAAGGGACTGGCAGTAGTGAGAAACTGCCAGGAGAGGAGGGGTGGAATTGACAGTTGAAAGAAACTGCTAGGGGAAGGAGGTGCACATCTCATCAACAAGGGTACCTCCATAATCAATGTTTGTACCCCACATCTTTATCATTTAAAATAATAATGATAAACTTCAGATTTTCCAGAATTTCGATTTTCAGAATTTCAAAATGAATCATATAGATCTACATTAACTCTGCAATTTTGGGATTCTAAAAATGAAACACGAAGTTGATTCTGACAAACTATCTTCTCATACGAATGAATTCTTTCCCTGGATTACAGTTCAATAGAGAAAATATCCTTATGCTCCAGATAAATTTTGGATTTTTTTTGTATTTTTGGATCATTTCTAGTTATTTCATGACATATGGGCTTTGAATTGATATTTTAAAATATTGTTTCTAAAGCTTTTGCTTAAAAAATGAAGACATATGTGGCCAAATGGCAGATACTTATATTGCAATACCTGCAGTACACTTAATTATTGGTTAAGAGAATAATGATCTATGATCCTGAAGAATAGATGAATGTGGACTAATACATGTGTATATGCAAGAACTACTCCAAAATTATTTTTCTAATCATTTGTTTATGCCCATAGTATTTAATTTTTTTCAGATAGAACGGTAATTAAATAAACTTGTCTTATCCCAAAATAAACATGTCTTATCCCAAAAAGAACACAAATGATTGACATAAAACATTAAACTCCGCAAAATATGTTTTAAAACTTTAAGCATTATAAATAAATGTCAGGTACATTGAATTATAAGTAAAACGAAGCATGTACTATTTTTTTGTCTAGTATAGAATCACAGTACAGAATTATACAAAATGCTTTAACTGTCCTAACAATCTTCTGTGTCTCTCTCTTTTTTTTTTAACATACTGCTATTGCATTTCAAATGTTGTATGGCATAATTTATTTTCTATTAGGATTCCAAACAAATATTTTATTTTTTATAAGTGACCTCCTTCGGGCATATATTTTTTTTCCCTCTAGATACTAAGGCATTATCCACCTCTATAGCATGAATTAGGAAATGCTAGAAAAGAACAAGTAATGTAAAACAGAAAAATATAGGTAATTATCAGGGGAGAATAATAGCTATTTAATTAATTTATTCATTTTGTCATTCCATAAAAACATATTCATTGTCAGGTTTGCACCACACATGCTTGTGAGTACTGAGAAATATGAATAATACATATGAAATTCTTGTGCTTGGATAAAAAGAAAGTTAATAAAATAATAAACAAATAGCCGGGTTCGGTGACTCAGCCTGTAATCCATGCCTTTGGGAGGCTGAGGTGAGTGGATTGCCTGAGCCCACAGGTTCGAGACCCGCCTGGGCAACTTGGCGAGACCTCATCTCTACAATAAATCAAAAAATTAGCCAGGTATGGTAGCGCACGCCTGTAGCCAGCTACTTGGAAAGCTGAAGCAGAAGGATCGCCGGAGCCCAGCAGGACAAGGTTGCAGGGGCCGGGAGTGGCCACTGCACTCCAGTCTGGGTGACAGAGTGAAACTCCAACTCAAAGAAAAATAATAATAATAATAATAATTAATAATTAAGTAAATATATTGATGTATCATGCCAAAAATAACAACAAAAGCAAAGTAATGTAAGGAGAAAAAAATCAGAGGGAGATTTTATGGACTGAGTGGTTAGGAATGTTCCTGAACTGATGCCATATGAGAACAGATCTTAATCAAGTGAGAGAATGAGTCATGCATTTGTCTCAAGAAAGTGCTTTCCAGAATGGTGGTAGAGGAATCCCCAAGTCTCTGGGGAACTCTGTGCTTGGCATATATTTTAAGAGTAGGAAGAAGATAGTGTTACTTTAGTGGAGTAAGTGGGCAGAGACAGAGTCCAAAGTAAGAAGAGAAGTCAAATAAAGACTTGTTTTCCCCCTGAAGGTAATGGAAATCCATTAAAGGCTTACGTAGGCATATGGTAAGACTTAAGTAACAACTTTGTAAATATCATCAAATTGTGTAGGGAATGGACTGTAGTGAAAGCTGAAAAAAGACTTGGTAAGCTCTTGTAGAGAGTTTTTTAGACTACAAGGTGTTTTGGGGGGTAATAAGAAATGATTTGACTCAAAATATAATTTGAAGATAGAACAAACAGCCCTAGTGGAGAAATTTAGCAGCAGCTATGAAGGAAAGATATAAATTAGATAACTTCCAGTTTATAAGATTCATGGGGTGGCTATTATTGAGATAAAGATATGTAGGGAAGATCACTTTTTCCAGGAAGTTCTGAAGGGAAAATATTGCTTTCATTTTTCTGCCAAGGTTATGGAAGATGAACCAGTGCAATTGACATTATTCTTTATGCAAACTCCATCACAAGCTGATGCAATTTTTTAAAAAAATACCGTCACAGAGAATGTTGTCCTTGAAAATGGTTGAATATGTATGTAAGTGTGTGTGTGTGTGTGTGTGTGTGTGTGTGTGTGTGTTGTGTGTGAGAGAGAGAGAGAGAGAGAGAGAGAGAGAAACAGAGAAAGAGAAAAAAAGAGGATGCTTGCTTACTACTGGACAACTTTTCTCAAGCCTAAAATTTACTCACAAGTAGAAGAGTCAAGGGGATTTGCCATTTCTTGGTGGGAAGATTACTAAAAACAGGTACTCATTTGGGAGACTTTGCGTCTGCCTTGAATTTTATGAGACTTGAGGTGTTAAAAATTTTACGAGACTGTCCAGAGACCTGTGGTATTGTTGTATTAAGTTAAATAACTCAGATTTGAGAAAGTGTACTGCTGGAGGGTGAAGGATGAGATCTTGGGGAGAGATCAATCCTTTTGAGTGCAAATGGAGTTTCCTAATAGGTGAGGGGAAATTTACAAAGGGGAGTTTGAGGAAAATAGATTAAGACAGAAGAGAGGCTGAGAAAAAGAGATTTGGGATAAAAGCTGTGACCCTATTTCATTTTTAGTCTTTTCTTTCAAAACTTAAAAATAAAATGCTTAGTGCACAGTTTAACTGCCCTCTTTTGATTTAATTGGTTTTACATTTATATAGCTCTTCAATAAAGTCTGACACACACATACAACCCTGTGTGATTATGCTGTGTAGTAAGAAAAGAAGGGGGGTGAGATAAGAGGTTGGGGAGAGGAGACCTGCTGGTTCTCTAAGAATATGAAAGCACTGGAATGAGGTTGACTAAGTCTTTGAGATCCACACTGTGACCAGAAGCCTACCAAACAGTGGTCCATGGTAGAGATGGGAACTTAGAAAGCACAGCTGAAAATAACACAAAGCCAATGAATGAGTCATGGCAATTTAATGGGGAGATACTGACATTGTTACTGGAGAGAACCATCTTTGAGGGAAAGTGTGAAAGGTGGACTGTAATTAGTATAATTAAGATGTGATTTGACATAAAAGAAAGTACCTTGACTGAATAAAATTATTCAAGTTATTTATTAATAACTTCATTTCAGTGGGATGTGACAAACTTCTGTATGAACACTTACTTTCTCTTTTTTCCTTTTTTTTTTTTTTTGAGTCAGAGTCACACTTTGTTGCCCAGCTTGAGTGCAGTGGCACACTCACGGCCACCGCAGCCTCCACCTGCCGGGCTTAGGTGATGCTTCTGCCTCAGCCTTCCAAGTAGCTGGAACTAAAGGCATGCACCACCACGGCAGGCTAAATTTTTTATTTATTGTAGAGATGAGATCTCGTCAAATTGCTCAGGTTGGTCTCAAACCCGTGAACTCAGGCAATCCTCTCACCATGGCCTCCCAACGTGCTGGGATTATAGGCGTGAGCCACCGGGACTGGCTAATTTTTCTTCAACTAGTTTTCTACTAAAAACGTAGGTTTTTTCTATTGTAGTTTCTGTGGATCACCTCAGATACAAAGTGGTTGAAAAAGTAGCAGAGAAACTTGAGACCTTAAACTAGAGCAAAAAAAGGAGTTCACTGTACCAGTGAGGCAGGGCATTGAACATACTTTTTCTTTGGGCACCAATTGTGTTTTGTTTGGATAAGGATAGAGCTAAACAAAGATAGATAAAAATTTTGTAATTTTGACTGCCACCAGTAAAATTTTAGGGTTTGTTATAGTATAGTCAGAATAAAGAAAAAAACTAATTCTGTTATTATCATTCTACAGGAACTTGGGTAAGTACTTATACCTATTTTACCATTTTTAAATTTACTTTCTATGATAAAATTTTATGAGACAATGAAACAATTTATGGAGATTCACAATCAATAAGAAATATGTTACATTTTTAGGGCAAAATATTCCCAAATTTTAAATTATAATAATCATATGATCAGTGATATTGAATGATCATTATTCTAAAATACTGTTCTGAAGTGAGATTTACAAAGTACGGATTGACTAGAATTATTAAAAGTGATTTATTATAAAGTCACTTTATTAGGAAAACATTCACACCCAATAAAATGCTTACATTTTAAGGATGCAGTATATACCCTGTGTGACTCTAAGTGACATCAGGTTAGATGATATTTTCATTATTTATTTCCCCTCAATCCCTATCACCACTTTCAGGCAACTACCGATTTACTTTCTATCATCACTAAAGATCAGATTTCACTTCCCTAGGTATTCATAGGTATGTAATAATACAAAATGTACTCTTTGGAGTATAGGTTCTTTTCTTCAGTTTACTGTTTTGAGATTCCTCCATATTTTTGTGTGCATCGATAAGATTACTGATTATTACATAGTTATTGAGATATACCACAATTTGTTTATCCATTTAACTATTTTCCTTCTTTTTTTTTTTTTTTTTTTTGATTTAGGGTCTCACTCTGTCACCTAGGCTGGAGCACAGTGCCATGATCACAGCTTACCTCAGTCTCAACCTACTGGGCTCAGGCAATCCTTCTATTTCAGCCTCCTGAGTAGCTGGGACAACTGGTATGCACCACCACACCTGGATAATTTTTTTTTTTTTTTTTTTTTTGAGTTGGAGTCTCACTCTGTCTCCCAGACTGGAGTGCAGTGGCCACTCCCGGTCACCGCAGCTTCGACCTGCTGGGCTCCAGCGATCCTTCTGCCTCAGCCTTCCAAGCAGCCGAAATTACAGGTGTGCGCTACCACGCTCGGCTGATTTTTTGATTTATTGCAGAGATGAGGTCTCGCTGCCCAGGCGGGTCTCGAACCCGCGGGCTCAGGCAATTCACTCACCTCAGCCTCCCAAAGGCGCAGGATTACAGGCTGAGCCACCAAGCCCAGCTACACCTGGCTAATTTTTAAAATTTTTTGCAGAGATGAGGTCTCCCTATGTTCCCTAGATCTATCTAGAACTCCTGTACTCAAGCAGTTCTCCTGCCTTGACCTCCCAAAGAATTAGGATTACAGGCGTGAACCACCACGCCCAACCTTGAAACATTTTTTAAATAAAAGACTGTCACAAGTAAATAAATAAAGATATTTATGTCTAAATGATGTTTGTGTTCAAAGAGATAAAGACTAAGAAATTTCTTGCATATAGGTCAAAAGGCAAATAGGAAAGTTATGATAAAGTTTTAAATGTGGCATATACATCATGAAGTCTCTCCATGGAAGTTCAACAAAATAAGTAAAAATAAATGTAAATAATCAAATAAATAAGATAATTTCATTTCTGTGTTCCAAATATATTACCTTTTTGTTGTTGTTGTACCGTTGGACTTTTCCTTATTTGTGACTAGAATTTCTCCATGTGATACTAGGATGTTTTCACTTACTTTTGTTTAAAATATATTATCTCAGTCATCAGATTGTACATTTATCTAGTGAAACTTTGTGCTTTATTTGAGTTAACTTGATGAACAGAGTTGTAAACAAATTTTATGTAAAAATATTTTATTAATAAAAGTATAAATGTATTTTATTTGCTGACTATAAAGTCTTTAATATTTTTTGTTTGAAATGTGCTAATTTCACATCTACTTTTAGAGATGTTTTTATTGATACAAAATTCTAGATTGATAGACTCCAAAATTGTCAGTAATTGTTTTCTGGCATTAATTGTTCCTGTTGAAAAGTTGTCTGATGCAAAGCTGTGTTGTCAACATGAAAATTGTATTGTTTCATTCTATGCTATTTTTTCTCTGAACTCTAGCATGCATATTTTAGACAGTATGATATTTTCATACTGACCTTGAATACTCTGTTCTTTCATTATTACTTTAAAAATTTTATATTTTTGCTTGAATAATTTCTATTGATCAATTGTCAAATAAAATGATTGTTTTGTATAATCAGTCCATTAAAAAGCTCACCAAAATATTCCTTAATCTTTGATGTCATTTTTTTATTTCTATGATTTCCATTTGAATTTTTTTGTATAATACTGATCTTTCTGCTGAAATGTTTTATTTAGCCAGGCATATAAGTAACTTTTCCCTTAAGTATTTATTATCACTGGGTTAATGGCCCTGTCTGCTTTTCAGACATTTGGAATACACATCTGGGTTTGGTTCTAGTTTTTGTTTTGTTTCTTGCCAATTTTCATGTGTACTTACTTTTTTTGTGTGTATCACATCATTTTTTTTATTAGCTGTATGATATATGTATAATAACTGCCATGACAAAGATAAATGTATTTTTTGCATTTGGATAAAAGACTTTCCTTCTGTCAGCTTACTCATGTGGAAAGAATTGAATCAACCCAGACTCTAATTGACTGAGTTGAACTTTGATATTAACTTAGTTGCATTCAGTGTTCCTCTTTCAATTCTTCTGACTTGCCTTCAAATTTGGGAAGTATAATAGGGTTCTCTCTTCAGAGATTGATAGAGCCCTTTCCTTAGAGGCAGGCCCTATGCTGCTGACCTAATTTGAAGAGTCTCTCTCAGCTTTCCTATTCTATGAGCAGCAATAGATAGCTTTTGCTTGTACTTAGTCTAAGGCCTGGCATGCTAGAAGGGTTTTTCTCTATTTTCTTGCTTTGCCACCAAACTAAAACCAGTGCTATGCCCCTATGCTTCTTCAGAGGAGTGTTCCTTTGCAGCTCTTTCTCCCTTCTGTTGCGATTTACTGTTTCTGTATGGTGTTCAGTGCAAGGCCTAATGCATGAAAATATTTGTCTGTTTTTCTGTTCCATCTTCAGACTTATGTACGCCCTACTTGCCTGTATAAGGGGATATTTTTTTAAAAAAATCAGCTTTCACACTCTTCCTATGAATACTTCATACTCATTTTCAACGTTCAAGGGAGTTCAGAGTTCATGGGAGGATCGTGTCCTCTAGATTCTCCTGCCCTTCCTTATGCTTTAGGCAGGAATCATGTATTCTGAGAATGTGTTTCCTGTTTCCCTGACCCGCGTACCCCCAAATGCCCCCTGACCATTTAAGACTGTAGAAAATAGTGAGTGGTATATGCAGTCTTCCTTTGTTTCTGAGGTTCAAAGAGATTTGAAACCATCAGTCTAGCTGACACTTAGAGTTTGATAACTAATTAAAATTTCAGTTTTGTATCTGTGGTGGCTTCCTCTTCTTTTCATTGCTTTGGCAAAGTTATCAAAGCATGAGTTCTGCCCTTTCCAAGAAGAGTCTGTCTCTTCTTATAGTTTTGTTATTAGGTTACTTAATGTACCCAGCACTCTGAAAAATTAAAAATAATTATTATTTTTAGTTTTTACAATTTGTTCTTTTTCGGATGGGAGCTATATTTCCATACTGTTTTTTATATCTTCAGCAGAGCACCCTACTTATTATTGAGTAATAGTTATTTTCCTTAATATGTAAAAATAATCTAGCTCTATTTAAAATATTTTTTTTGCCAGGCTCGGTGGCTCAGCCTGTAATCCCACGTCTTTGGGAGGCTGAGGTGAGTGGATTGCCTGAGCCCGCGGGTTCAAGACCCACCTAGGCAACTTGTCAAGACCTCATCTCTACCATAAATCAAAAATTAGCTGGGCGTGGTAGCGCACGCCTGTAGTTCCAGCTATTTGGAAAGCTGAGGCGGAAGGATCGCCGGAGCCCAGCAGGTCGAGGCTGCGGTGGCCGGAAGCGGCCACTGATTCCAGTCTGGGCGACAGAGTGAGACTCCAACTCAAATAAATAAATAAATAAATAAATAAAAATTTTTGTTGTTGTTATCACCCAGATATTCTATATTGCGCTTTCCCCCACTGTCAGGGTGTCTAATATATGGATGGAAAATACAGTCATCTTCGTCTTTCAAAGCAAAGTCCCCAGATATTGAGATATTGTCTAAAATTTATTAAAGTGAAATGAATAATATTATTTGTAATACTAGCTGTAGTTATGGTTTTGACTTTCAGAAGAGTTAAATCCCAAATTAGCGAAAGTGGTCACTTAAAGAGAATTCAGTCATTTTTTTTAGCATTGTTTATATATTACTGTTATTATAAAAATATTTGTTTACAACCCTTACCTTTAAGAACTAATAGCTTTGACTGGGGATTCAAAAAGCTACAAGTGAAACAAAGGTGATCCTAGTTACTTGAGACTGATATTTGCCTGGCATGCAATTGATGCTGGCTTAGGGTCATAATGCATATCAGGTGGACTAGGTAACTAAATTGAATGAAAGAACTTCAGACATCAGAATGGTAAGTTAGCAATCAGGCAAGACAGAGTCTGGGGATTTTCACAAGTAAGAAACCAATCTTGATTGTCTTAGAGTTGAAATTGAATTAGCAGAGGGAACAGGATAAATTGATACCAATAATCATCAAATAGATCTAGACAGTTTATACAATGATCAGTCAGGGGAAACTTCAACTGGAAACAAGGACTTGGGATATACCATTTAATTATATCACTCATCTCTGTCCTCATTGTAAAATATAATGCTGTATAACCTATCTGCATAATACAAGTTTTGGGCCGTGATATTTTTGCATAAACAAGAAAAAAGAAATTTGCTGTCCAGTTGGTATTTCAGCATACTTGTCTAGTCCTAACACACATAAAGTATCATGTTATTTTTCTTTCGAATATATATTAAGATTATTACTAATGAGTATGCTATTGTAGATTTTGTTAGAAAATAAGATATAGTGTGGAATACTTTGAATTTGTAGTTAATTGCTTCAACTGACCTAAAGTAATTGGAGAATAATTGACTTAATATTGTCTTCTGTCATCATCAATTTAAAAAGGTACTATAATGATAAGGGTAATTACAGTTTCAATCTTGAAAATTACTAATAAAAATAAATCCATGACATAGATCCAATATCTAAAAAATGAGAAATTAGTGACACATCTAAGTACTTTTTTATTATAGCTTACACAGCTAAATAAAAAAGAAAGTATCAAATAACAAGCAATACAAGTATTGCATGAAATTGAAATATCTATGTCAAATAATGAATATGTAATTTCCTTTCTTATATTCTAGTATATACTAGAAATATTAGTTTACAAATAATGTATACAACTTTGAGAGCTCTGATAGAACAAATGATAAAAAACCACATGTAGTCTTACTGGATGAGAATTTGACACTGTAATATTTGGGTTCAAAGAAAGGATAAGCAGTATCTAGTTGCATAATGTGTATGTTCATAATTGTAATAAAAGCTATTTGTTTGAAACATTAGACTCCACATAAATTGATTACAACCTGGGGACTAACATTTTATGATTTGCTTGAATTATTATTCTATGGTTAGTACTGATGGTTTAAATGAATCATTGAATCATAAAAATATAGGGCTGGAAGCAATCTCAAAGTCACCTTTTCCAACAGTGCAGCACCGATCGAAACAAATGGAGTCTATCAGATGGCTATCTGTCTTGTCATTAAAAATTTCCCTTAAGAGAAATTTACTCATCTCCCTGGATACATGGCTCTGAGGTTTGATTGGCCTGAATACCTTGAAGCTTAGTCTGCTGATTTACTAAAAACTTAAAAAACATTTTTAAAAGTCTTTTGGAAAGTGTGCTCAGTATAACACTAGAAATAAAAATTAGTGAGATTTTTCTTTCTTTCCTCTTAAGATTATCTCTACTTGCATCCTGTGTCTCTACTGGATTCTCTCCTTTTTTCTCTCACACTCCATCTCTCCCAAATTTCTTTCTTATCGAACTTTGCCCTCTGACTTTCATAGTCACACTTTTCTGGTCCCCAAAACAACCTTTCCTCAACTTGTGATAACCTCTTGAGAGTTATAGACTAATCTATACTTTTGAGTAAATAATATTTGTATTTACTATCTTGTGCGAAAAATTCTAAACTGCTGTACTGCATTCACTTTCCCTACTTTTTTGTATCTAATCTAATTCTTCACCTTTTCCTCCTGGATCATTACTTCCTTCATTAAACAATCGTTCTTGAATTCCTCCCATGTTTCAAAAATCAATGATGGTTAGAAGAGTGATGAAATAGTGATAAGGGTGAGAAGTAGAAAAAAAAACTTTGTTGTGCAGGGCAAATTTCTTTTTTAGAGGGCATTAGTAACAGTGTAACCATTAAGATTAGCAACCTTTACTTAATACATATCCAACTTGTTTTTTCAGGAATATATGACCTAGTTGACTTTCTTGATAATTTTTCTACCTTAATTTTTGTGACTATAGCTCTCTCAAGTAATGCAGGAACAGATCAGCCCAGCAAGGAATTAGTCAAAAATAAAGTAGCTAATAGCAAAGTGTTGGAGTCAATTCCCTTACCCACGCTGCTCTTGAAGTCTAGATTCAGGCAAATGTACCTCTGTCACTTGACACCACTCTGTTTCTTGCTGCAATAAGTTTTCCATTTGAATCTCAAATCTTTTCCTTTATATTCCTTTATGCTTTGTGACATTTCATAATATTTTGACCCAGCTTTAATTTTTATTTTTCATTCTCTCCACTGATGACTACATTCTAGATTGCAGAAGTATCTTGCTAAAATATATCAATAATCATGTCATACACTTGCTCAACTTTTTTTTATTTTCTTAATACAAAGGCCTAGTGACTAAAATTATATAATTTTTCCATTTCTAAGTAAAAATTAAAGATTTTGTATGTTTTCATCTCACCCCCGGTATACAGAGAGCATGATCGTATGCATGTACAAACATATACACATACACACAAGCATTCACATTATCAAAAATTCAAAAACAAGGACTTAGCCTTGTTCACTGCTCTCTCCCCAGGATATGGCACCATGCTTGTCTATCATATATTAAATAATAAACACATATACTTTGGATACATGAATATATAAATGATTGAATGACATTCACGCATATCTACTCTCAACTCTTTGAGTTGATAGTTTAGAATAGGCTGTGATTGAGATAACTTTTAGAATAGCCACTGTGTACTCTTGCCATGAAGTATATGTAGGTCTAAAGAAAAAAAGCTCTATTTTAAATCCTCTTTTTGCCGAAGAGAAAATTTGGTTCATGACCAATTAGACAACATTTTCAATATTTTACTCAACAGCATTAATGTATTTTGCTTTTGCTTGAGACATTCTGCCTCCTTTTTTCTGTTAAATATAGTTGTGATTCTGAGACAGGAGGAGTGCTTGACTACAAGCGTTTGAGATCAGCCTGGGCAGCATTGTGAGACCTTATCTCTACAAATTTTTTTTTTTAATTTGTATTATAAAGATGTGGGGTACAATTCAGGGTTAGTTATGTAAACATTGATCACGCAGGTACCCTTGTTGATGAGGTATGCCCCTCCCTCCTCCCCTAGCAGTGCTGGGATTATAGGCATGAGCCACCACATGCAGCCTCATTTTTATATATATTTAAAAAGACGATAATTTATCCTACAATGTGAAAAAATATTATTTCAAGACAGTAACTTTATTTTTATAGATAGTTATAATTATCGTGTGTTTTTAAAGAACAAAAATGAAGCTATTTTAATTTGCAAATATATGTATATAGTTATGATTCTATTGGTATTTTGAGTTTCAGCTTAACTGCTTCCATTTTTTAATTCTCTTTTATTTATTATTATTATTATTATTATTATTATTGTTATTACTATTTTAGTTGGGGTCTCATTCTGTTGTCAAGGCTGGAGCACAGTGGCACGATCCACAGGTATGGTGGCAACTTACCACAGCCTTGAACACCTGGTCTCAAGCATTCCTCCCACTGCACCTTTCCGAGTAGCTGGGACCACAGGCACATGCCACCATTCCCCAGTAATTTTTTTTTTTTAATTTTTTGTGGAGACAGGGTCTTGTTATATTTCCCAGGTTGGTCTCAAACTCCTGGGCTCAAGCAATCCTCCCACCTCGGCCGCTCAAACTGCTGGGATTACAGGTTTGAGCCACCATGCCTGACAATGTTCATTCTCTTTAGATCATTCCTGTGAAACTTTGTTCTTGATTTTGTTGTAGGAAAATGAGTATTTGGCACGGATTGCAGAAGACACTTTTTCTCTCTAGCATCATTACTCGTTGCATGTGTTCCTATTTTTAAAATAGTATGTTTACTATTATAGTCCTCATCTGCAAAATTAGAATATTTCCTTTTCTATGTAACAGTGAATGCAGATATTCCTGGTTTTTGCGTACATGACAGTAAAGTGTGTCATGTCATTACCAGGTTATTGTCAGAAAATATATCTTCAAAATATCTCCAAAACTATGAGAAATAGTACTGACAATGGCTTGCCCAAAGCATATTCTAGTACTATGGCATTGAGGGCAAAAATTTAAGCAGATGTATTTTGTATACAAAGATTTTGCTTTTGACGTCAGAACTTATTCTTAGGACTTCAGTGTTTTTATTGATAAAGATATATTTGTGGAAAAGTCTGACAGGCAGTGTCTCAACAGTTGAAATTTTATTAAATATGTGTGAATTTAAACTATATATTTTCTTTAACTGAATTGTACCTTGACATCATGTCAAGGGTGACTGTGAGAAAAGATGAATAGACACTTGTATTGTATTTATGCCCCAGAGGCTATGATAGGAGATACCTTTCCATGACTTCATAGAATGTTACACTTATAGATAACAGTTTAATACATTTCTTTCAAATCAACATTTGAAGAACATGCTGTGAATTCTGTGACTTATTTTTTCTTGAGGACTTACGCATATCAAGGATGTGACGGTCATTCTAAAATCAGGAAAACAGCTTTGAGTTTTTACCTGAATATTTAGTATGTCAGCTCTACTGTCTAGTTAGGTTTGTGTGTGTGTGTGTATATGTGTGTGTGTGTGTGTGTGTGTGTGTGTGTGTGTGTGTGTGTGTGTCTGTGTACTACAGTTAAGGATTCCTGATAGATGTTAATTGTTCTATGTCTAAAATTGGACTGAAGAGAGTAAACAGTATGTGAGATATAAATATTAAATGTATATAATATAGTACTACATTGTGCTATAATATAGTAATACACATTATAATGTGATATAATATAAAGATATGAATGATATTAGTGAATATGAAAGTTCACTAATAATGGTGTTTTTTAAAGTTGCATTTGTTATTCAAAAATATTTTAATTAAAATTCATAAATTAATATGAATACCATTAAAAATAAGTGAGATGATTCAAAAATACTCTTTTGCAAAATTGATTTACAAAGAGAAACTGAGCCAGAGTGGTGTCTCAAGCCTGTAATCCCAGCACTTTGAGAAGCCGAGGCCAGAGGATTGCCTGAGCCCACAGGTTCGTGACCAGCCTGGGCAACATGGTGAGACCTCGTCTCTACAATAAATCAAAAAATTAGCCAGGCATCGTAGCACGTGCCTGAGTTCCGGCTACTTGGAAGAACGAGGAGGGAGGATCGCTGAAGCCCAGCAGGTGAACTTTGGATGGCGATGAGCATGCCACTGCACTCCAGCCTGGATGACAGAGTGAGACTCAAATTCAAAAACAAAAACAAAAATAAAACAAAAAACAAAGAGAAAGTGAGAAGCAAGTATGAGAGTATGAATAATGCAAACAGAAAAGGGATGTAAGTGTGAAAACAGAGAATAGTCTCTCAAATCTATTTTTACTGTTAAAGTTTAGGGATTATTTTACTTATTTTGGTAAATTCTCCCTTTGAGTGAAAACACCACAATTTATTTTTTCTAAAAGTTCATGGTATGGTGGTTAACCAAGTTGAGTCATGGGAATTGATGAAGCAATTGGAAGCCTAAGGCTTCAGCACTATAAACACTTAACTGCAATTAAATTTCTACATCAGATTAACATAAATACAATGCCGTTTGCCTATGTCTAACTAATTTCTTGTGCAGCCCTCTGAATGATTATTTGCGATAACTTAATGAAGCCGTGAGGGTGATGGGGGTGCATGTGTGTGATACACAAATATATATGTACATACCCATATGTACTGCTCATATGTATGCTTGTATTGATGTGTGTGTAGATAGGCTACCACATCTATCTATCTAAAGAATCTGATCTTCTCCTTTAAATATTATGACCTATGAAAAGGCTTCTTCTTACCTTATCTATTACAGTATATTACGTACCTTCAGCTCAGTTCACAAGTATCTTTCCCATTATAAATAAATATAAATAAAATCTAAGCCCTCAATAAATAAAAATGTAATGGCTATAGGGTTTTTTGTTAAGTCATTTTAACTCAGATTGGAAAGTTTTTAAGTGGATGATTGCTGTTACAGGAAGAAGGTTGTTTAAAAAAATGTATTATTCTCTTTTAAATGCCCCATATTATCATTTCCAATAATGTTTTAAAGATGATGTGATTTGATAATTATTTTGTGAAAAGATTACATTTCCTGAAATATCATGCAAAGTACAAAATAGAACAAAAAAGAAAGACAGCAAGGAAGAGGAAAGGAAGAAAGCAGGGAAAGATGAAAGAGGATTGACAATTTGAGGACTGGGTATTGAAGAAAAGCAGAAGATGAAGAGGGGAAAAATAGAGAAAAAATGGAAATAAACATTAATCTCTCATCCACAACCAACCACATTTTGTTCTAACTCTTGAAAATATATTTTCATTTTCCATTTAAAATTATATTCTTACTTTTAACCAGTTTTCATTTTTAATCCTTTTTAATGAAGGCAACTTTTCTCAAACACAGGATTATTAATGGCTTCATGGTATTGAACGGCATATATGAGGTTTTACTATAGGTTTATTGGAAGATATGTTGTTTAAATCTCTGTTGAAATCTTTGGTTATGCTTCTCTGAAACAAAAATGTGCATCTTTTAAGCTTGGCATATCCATTTGGAAATCATCCTGTAGAATATTCGCTTCTATTTGTCTTCTCATCAACAGTATAGGAAAGTGACTACTTTCAAAAAATTTATTTAAAAAAATAATTTGACAATAATAATTGATAACAATGATTTTACTATAATGTAAATGTGTAGTAATATCATTATTATGTTAGAGGAAAAGCATATTTAATTTTTATTTTATTATACTCTGTGTTAAACTTAAATATCATTGCTTCTGAAAAGTCTGATCATGCTTTCTTAATTTTTCTATTATCATGTTTGAATTTTTCTATGTGACATATATATAATTTACCTATTATAGACATTTCATATTCTCTTGTCACATATATCACAAATGTTCTTCTCAAATTGTCCTTGGCCTGTACCGATAGTATTCTGGTTGTTTTTTGTTGTTGTTTTATCTTCCATCTCTGATCTTTGATGCCTTATTTGGAAAAGGCTTCTTCAACTCAGTCAAATATCAATTCACAATTTCTCTTGTTTTAAGAATTTAAATTATTTAATAATTATTTAATCTAGCGACAGTTTTGTTACATACGATCTACTACAATACATACGATCTACTACAATACAATACAATACTACAAAATTTTCCTCAGAGGTAATTGTCCTGAACTGTGTATTAAATGATCTATATTTTTCTCATCAAGTAGAAACGAATTGTATATCTATACAAAATGCATACAAACAGAAACACACATACACATATATTTATTTCTGAAGTTTCTAATTGATCTCACAGATCTGCCTTTCTATTTCAGTGCAAATGTCATATTTAGTTTTCCATTACCGAGACTTTATAATTGGTTCATTAAACATAGTGGTAATGGGAGTTCTTTTCAACTCTGAATTATTATTGTGCTTAATTATATAGATTTAATAATTTTGAACTGTCTTTCATTCATTGCGGAATAAAATATTATAAGTAATCATGCATCATACTTTTAGTGTGGCACCATATTTGATTTATTAATGTTTTTATTCAAGATTTTTCAACTGCTGGGAATCATTTTGAAGAGTGTTTGGGGTATAAACTTCATAATATTCTATTAGAATTATTTTCACTTTATTCCAGTCATGTAATTGCTTCTCACTGCTATCGATAATTATTTAAGCTACATTTGTAAAGTTGCAAGAATGTCTCTTACTATGCAGAGATACCTATTTTGGTCCAACTACTCATAGGCCTTAAAGTTTCAGCACTTTGGTTCTTAGTTCACAACCCCACACTCAACTTTGCTTCCTCAAAACACACTTTACTTGGGTGATTGCATCTTGAGAGATGACAGTCACATGGGTCCCTGAACAAAAATCAAGCTTTGAAAGGTTAATATTCACTTGCTTAGATAGTGAAACAACTGCAGAGAGATTTACCTAACTCCAAACACATGTGTTTCTATTTCAAGGGAAAATGATGCCCAAGACCTCAGAGACATCTTTAGGTATTAAAATTCAGACACAGTGGGATCTATCTGGCCCTTACAATAATGTATTCACATTCTAAATGGTTAGAGAATCCAGGATCTTTTTCAACTCATCTTGAAGGGGAAGAGATTTTTGGGAGAGAGAGGGGAGGCAGCTTTCCTTCTTCTTTATTTAAGCAGAGAAATTCCATTTTTCTTCATTCTTTCCCTATGGAGTAGCTCACCACACATGTACTCAAGTTTTTCATCTGGCTTTCCTTGTGTCATTTCAGGGGGGAAAAAACTGGGCAAAAACTGGGCAAAAGAGACCAAAGCAGTTAACATCATTTAAATAACTATAATAAATCTATCTCTGATCCAGAACACCTGCATGTGTATTCTGACTAAAATTCTTTTAAAAATGAATATGAAAAGTGCAATACTAATTCTCTGTGCCTGGGAAAGCATCTGGAACCCAGACCACAAGCACCTTTCCAGTTCCTCTTTTCCTCAAGAGGTCTTGTTCACTTTTACTATAACGGAGCCTTTGTTGAGACAATAAAAATCAGAAACCGTGCTGAGTGACAGGAGAGATTTCAGATGTGGCTTCTATGCATAATTTAGCGTGCACTACTATAAAATAATATTTACAAATAGATTAAACTATGTTATCCATTACCCTTAGGGAGTATTTGGGAGGAAGTGAGAACACAGAGGTGAAAATTAAGTTATACCTAATCTTGGTAGGGATGAGAAGGCCTTTGTGAAAGATACTCATATATTTAACAAGCATTTATTGGTAATTTATTGCTCAGTGTCATACACTATTTTAGCCGCTAGGTGTGTCAAGACTAATTCTGTCCATAAAAGATGTTTGTTTTTAAGAAATTCATGACTGATCTTAAGAAATTAATTGTACGTGATCACTAAGGGTACCTGATCCTAAACCAGGGGCAGTGAGGACCAGTGAGAGGCCCAAACATCACCTGTACATAGACCACTTATGTACCTAAACTTGACTTGTACTCCACATCTTTAAAATAAAATAAAGAGGGATCTTTAAAAAAAGTTGAATTGTTTAGTGGAAGAGTAAAAAAGTACCCTTTCATTAAGTACTTTGACAGCAGTTTATCCAGGGTTGTGTATGTGGAATGGACAGATAAAATAAATGTTTAGATAGCAAAATTGTCAAGCCTCAGGATTAACTAGAATAAAGAGTATAGAGAAAAGATTTTAAGGTGACTATCTTTTCTGGTTTAAGTAATAAGATGAACAGTGGTACAATTTATTTATTTAACTTTTTAAACTTTCATTTTATTCTTACTAGATAACGATTGTATATATTTATGGGGTACAACATGATATTTTGATACAGGTATAACAAATGAATGAATAAAAACTGTAATAAATATACACAATGGAATACTATTAAGCTTTAAATAATTTTTAAAAAACCTAGAAATTCTATCGTTGGTGTTATGGATGAAACTAGAGGACAGTATGTTAAGTGAAGTAAGCTGACACAGAGAGATAAATACCACATGATTACACTTAAATGTGAAATTTTATAAAGTCAAGCTTACAAAAGTAGAGAGTAGAATAGTAGTGGTGCTTCTTACAAAAAAAAAATCTAGAAATACTTGGATCTAGGTTTGGAGCTGATGTATCAGGGCTGGTGATTAACATTTTTCCAGCATCACTGTATAGATCAAGGTTGCCCAAAGGTACCACATTTCCTTCTCTTCCACACCCTTGGCAGATGTTCCCACTGATCAGAAACACAGACTAAGGGTTCTTCTTAACCTGGCCTTCCAGATAACACTATCAAGCTATTACATTTGACAGATGAAATAAAGCTGATTTTTTTTTCTTTTGAAAGTACGGGAATTATTTTAAGAACTGTAGATCAAATATAAACAATGAGAATATCAGAAGGACTAATGCAAAATTCCATGCATACCAAAATTTAAAAGTTGTGGAATAAGTAGAATAGATATAAATAAATAAAAGCAAATTAAAATATCTGATTATCCCAATTATTACCATGTGAATCATTACATACTGTGGTCAAAAGCATATTATGTAGTCCCAGTATTAAGAGGAAAAAGACAAACTTGAAACCAAATGTTAGCCCTATTTTCTTACTGTGGTATTTTAATAAGATTGCATTCTACTTTTAAAATTATCTAGATGATGCCCTGTGTATCAGAAAAGTTATAAAACTAGCTTTGCCAGCAATGGGCAAGTGCTTTCACTGAGTGCTAGGTAAACAATACTGTATTAGGATTCTCCAAAGAAACAGAATCAGTATACCTATTAGGATTCTCCAAAGAAACATCTATACCTATAATATCTTATCTATATCTGTAAAATAAAGAGATTTATTTCAAAGAATTGGCTTGTGCTGGGGGTCTGGCAAGTCCAAAAATTATAGGACAAGTCAGCAAACTAAAAACTTTCAGACAGGAACTGATGCTTCAATCTTGACACAGAATTTTTTGTTCCTCATGGAAATTTTAGTTTGTGCTCTTAAGATCTTCAATTGATTGCATGAGACCCACCCTTATTACTGAGGTGAACTATTTTTACTTAGAGTCAGCTGATTGTAGATATTAACCACATCTACAAAATACTTCAACCACAACTATATTACTTTCTGATGGAATAGCCAAGTGCCATATCATAGCCAAGTTGAACCATAAAACTCACCATAGCAAATACTTTTTGCTCACAATACAAAGGAATTGTCAATTGTTTGAAGGGTCTCAGTATGCCCTATTTTATCTTGTAGATAGGATATCTATTAATACAAGACATTCTAATATCAAGAATGTCTTTTAAAAGTTGCCCACACGTATTCTTTTGCACACTCTGGATTAAAACAGAGGTGTGGAAGCTTTGAATGTATCACCATATCAAGGAAAAATGAATAACCATATCTCCATATTTCATGTGTGTATGTGTGTTTGCGTGTATGTGTGTGTTTGTGTGTTTGAAACACTATTTTAAGGTATAGTAGACATATAAAAACATGTACTTTTTTCTTTTCTTTTTAGTTGGCATATAACAACTGGGTCCTTAGGTTCATTTAAGACCTAGTGGGAACAATCCATATATGGTTCAGAAACATGGCTTAGGGCAGTTCAAAGATAACTTCCATATGAATGGGGATAAATACTCTCCTTCCCAGTTTAACTGTAGCTTCAGGACAATCGGAAACATAAGTCAGAGATAAAAAGTGGTTTACTTTCTCAGAAACCCCTCGAACAATTTTTTGTGGAGCCAAAATGGGAGTGTAGAGACAAAGTCATGGCTGAATTCAGAAGCTCAAATGTCTAAAAACATTTGGGTTTTTTTCTAATGCCTCACCACAGAGTATAGAAGATGCTTTTGTACTCTGATGGTGATTTCATTAAATATAAATGCTGATTTATTCTTCAAGCTGAAAAGGAGTCTGATGAAATTGAGCATAAGTCAGTACAAAGTGTTTCTATAAAGCTATAGCATTTATCTGTGTTAAAGATTATTAAATGTTTAAGCAAAAAGAGAACTATGAAGAAGGAACGTGGGGAAAAGGAAGAAAAATAGAAAGAAATGGAGGAGTTCATGTTGAAGGAAAAGTTATCTATGTCAGGTAATTGATCTTGTTCAATTTTATGCATAACTTTTATAACTATGATCAAGTAGCAAATATGTGCTATAGCACTGTGCTTAAACTATAAAGGACATGGGAAATATTATTTAATCATGTAAGTTGAGAAATTTAGTTTAATAACATAATTTTTTTTTTTTTGAGTTGGAGTCTCACTCTGTCACCCAGACTAGAGTGCAGTGGCTGCTCCCGGCCACCACAGTCTCAACCTGCTGGGCTCCAGCGATCCTTCTGCCTCACCCTTCCCAGTAGCTGGAACTACAGGCGTGCGCTACCACGCCCAGCAAATTTTTTTTATTTTTATTGTAGAGATGAGGTCTCGCCAAGTTGCCCAGGGGGGTCTCGAACCCGCAGGCTCAGGCAATCCATTCACCTCGGCCTCCCAAAGTGCTGGGATTACAGGCTGAGCCACCAAGCCTGGCCTATAATGTAATTTTTTAATCAGAATTTTAAAAAGCCTATAGTTTTATAGTTTACATTGACTAAGTAGTACACATTAAGTATTATAAGATGAATAGAATAAGATAGGTAATAAGAGGGAAAAATTAAAATTTTTAAATGGAGGCAATAATAATAACTTAACTATACTAAAATTTGAAATATACTGAAATAATTCAAATATCTACGTGCATTTGGCATTTTTTTTATATCATGGAAAAATGAATCATCATATGGAGATATTTCCTGTGTCTGTATGTGTGCGTGTGTGTGTGTGTGTGTGTGTGTGTGTGTTTAAAACACTATTTTGAGGTATAGTTGACATACAAAAACATGCATACTTTGTTCTTTTATTTTTAGTTGACACATAATGCTTGTACACAGAATGACATTTCAATACATGTATATAACGTGCAATGATCAAATTAGAGAAATTAGCATATCCATCACCTCAAACATTTATCATTTCTTTGTGTTGGGAGCATTCACAATCCTTTCTTCTAGTTTTTTGAATAATCAAAATAAGTTATCTTTAAATATATTTACCTCACAATGCTATAGAGCACTAGAATTTGTTTATCCTGTCTAGCTGTATTTTCGTATCTGTAACCAACATTTCCATATCCTCCTCTCCTCCTTATCCTTCCCAGCTTCTAATAACCATAATTCTAGTTTCTACTTCTATGCACTCAATTTTTTATAGCTCCCACATATGAATGAGGATGTGTGATATTTGTCTTATTGTACCTGGCTAATTTCACTAAACATAATGTCTTCTAGGTTCATCGATGTTGCCATGAATGACGGATTCCTTTCTTTTCATGGCTGAGTAATATCCCACGAGTATGTATATCACATTTTTCTTTTTATTTTATCTGTTGATGAACATTTAGGTTGATTCCATATTGTGGCTATTGTGAATAGTGCTGCAACACATGGGGAGGAGGGTCCAGATATTTTTTCCATAGACTGATTTTGCTATATTTGGACAAATAATCAGTTCTGGTAGGTCATATGATAGTTCTACTTTTAGGTTTTGAAGAAATTTCCATACTATTTTCCATATGACTGTACTAATTTACATTCTCATCAACAGTGTAAAAGTGTTCCCTTTCTCCTTATCTCCGTCAGGATTTGTTTTATGTTTCTTTTTTATGATAAGCATTCTTACTGGGGTGACATAATATTTTATTATGGTTTTGATTTGTATTTTCATGATTAATAATGTTGAGCATTTTTTTCATTTATCTATTTGCCCTTTGTATATTTTCTTTTGAGAAATGTATATTCAGATTCAGATTTCAGCTACTAGTTTATTAGATTCCTTATGTCTTTTCCCATCTCCTCTACTCTGAAGATCACAGAATGTGATAATTTGTTTTCTTAATGGTGTTCCACATGTCACATCGGTTTTCTTTGTTATTTTTTATTCTTTGTTCTTTTTTTATTTCTTTGGGTTATTATGAAAGATCTGTCTTCAAGTTCAATAATTATTTTTCTTCTTGATCTAGTATATTGTCAAAGTTCTCCTTTATACTTTTATTTTATTTATTGAATACTTTAATTCCAGAATTTGTGTTTACTTTTATTTTTTATCACCTCTATTTCTTTGCTAAATTTCTTATTTATATCACAAATTGTTTTTCTGGGGTTTTTTTGTACTGTTTTTCTGTGTTCTCTGGTATTTCACTGAATTTCCTTAAGATAACGAATATGAATTCCTTTTCAGGAATTTCATATGTTTACTTTTCTTTGGGGTCTGTTTCTACAGAATTGATGTTGTCCTTTGGTTATGTCATATTTACTTTCTTTTTCATGTTTCTTGTGTCTCTATTTTGTTATCTGTGTATCTGGTATAATTGTTACTTTTTTCAGTTTTATGGAGTAAATTTTGCAGGTTAAGACCTATTTCTATAAATGTGTCTATAGTGTCAGTTGGATATAGTGCTTTGGCTTTGGTTCTAGGTGAACACATTATTGTAGTTTCTGTGTGATTCTTGCAACTATAAACAATGTTGGCTATGTCTACTTGTTTTGTCTTAGGTTGCATTTGTCTGTGAAAATCATGGAGTGTCTTTGCTGGAAATGGGGGCACCAGGTGAGCTGATTCTTGTGCCTCTGGCAGTGCGCAAAGGCATGGAGTGGTCCTGCCACTAGTGGGGTCTGTGGCAGCAGCAAGTGCCAACAGTTGTGATGGCAGGTCTTAGGCTGGCCAGTCTTTGGATTCTTGGTCAGCATGTATGAGTGGTGGTGGCAGTGAATCCCAGATGCCAGATGTGTCCCAGACTGTCCCAAGGCAGACCAGTCCTTGTAATCCAAAATGGCATGCTTGTGTCCCAAGAGGGTAATCCTTAGGATGCTGAGTGGCATGTACTGGCACCAATGGTAGTGCTGACAGTCCAGGTGGGCTGGTCCTCTGGTTCCCAGGCAGTGCATGTTGGTTCACAGTGGCCTCATTACCAGAGAGGATAAAGTCTCTGTTGGTGGTAGTGTGCCTCATGAAGGTAGCTTTAGATTCTGGAAAGTTCATGTTTCTACCCTCTAAGGCTTGGGGCAACCTCCCTGATGTGCTGACCACTTGTTTTCTGAGACGTCGTGCATTGTATGAGCCAATATGTGTTAACTCTCTCATTTCTGTCCTGCAGACTTACATACTTCATGCCATGCTTATTTTCTTGTCTTTTGTCTCTGAGGAATAGATTCTATTGACTACTGCATCAGTGTTTATTCTTGATATTATTGCATCATTTCTTTTTTTTAGATTAGAAAATATAGTTTATTTAGAAAATAAATTTGAAAGGGAGAGAGAAAGAGAAGATTCACCTCCCCAAGGTAGGGGAAGGGGCCAAAGCCAGGAAGCATGGCCAGACCATAGCTCAAAGAGCACATGGCCACACCATAGCTTAGCAAGGCAATGGCCATGACTTCATTTCTTGACCTTCAAACATATTTTTCCCCTTCAATTACTCATTCTCTCATCTATAACTTTCTTTTTTGTTTGTTTGTTTGTTTGTTTGTTTTGTTTTGTTTTGTTTGAGTTGGAGTCTCATTCTTTCACCCAGACTGGAGTGCAGTGGCTGCTCCCAGCCACCACAGCCTCGACCTGATGGGCTCCAGCGATCCTTCCGCCTAAGCCTTCCAAGTAGCCGGAATTACAGGCATGCGCTACCATGCCCAGCTGATTTTTTGATTTATTGTAGAGATGAGGTCTCGCTGCCCAGGCGGGTCTCGAACCCGTGGGCTCAGGCAATCCACTCACCTCAGCCTCCCAAAGGCGCAGGATTACAGGCTGAGCCACCAAGTCCGGCTATCTATAACTTTCTAATGGACTCTATGCTCAGCGTTTAACTGGGCACAAGACTGTCCCATTAAAATACAAACAGATTGCAAACAAATAAATAAAAGAAAAATAAACTTCTTGTCTTCTCTTTTCCATTCCATAACTCTGGAATGCCCAGTAACACACACACACACACACACACACACACACACACACACACACACACACACTCTCTCTCTCTCTCTCTCTCTCTCTCTCTCTCTCTCTCTCTCTCTCTCTCTCACACACACACACACACACACACACACACACACACACAATATTTGAAGAATCAATCCAAGGCAACAGTAAAATTTCTTCTCTTTTTATGATCATCCAGCTTTTTGAACCATGTCACTTAGGTACAAATTCTAGCTTTATTATTTATTAGTTGTATAACATTGAAGATAAATCATCTAATCTCTTTATTGAAAACTAAAAATAAAATGGTAGATAATGTAAAATAAGAATTAAATGGTAATGATTGCATTGGTTATTAATTATATCATATTAATGTAATAATAGAATAATATTTGTCACAGCTCAGCAATTATTAAATAAATTTAATTAATAAATGTCATCTATCATCATCATTGCTATTGCTATTCAGATAAAATATAATTGAACCCTGTCATAGCATTCATATTATTTCAGACAAAAATATAAAGGACTCTTTTTTATCTGAATGTTATTATCTAACATTTTACTTTAAATAATTTTTTATCATTCAGTTTATATACTTATTCATTTTGGCAGTACCATTTCAATTCAATTGGAAGATTTTTATTTCAAAAAATTCAGATATATTTTCTAAAATCAGATACCACATATTGTGTTCAAAATAGCCTAATAGCATTCTAGTTATTGGGTGCTTAGATTTGATAATCAGTCATATTCAATCCCTGTGATTGAAGATGACATAAAGACAGCATTGCTGCGACTTGTAAGAATTTATCAGTCTGAGAGAATACTCCAAAGCATCTAGAAGTAACATATTCATTTCCAGTAATTGATGGATGAAATGATGGTGATAGGAATTACCTAGAGGCACTAGTCTATTTAAAATATATAATTGTAGTTGGCATGACCTTGGAACTATATGAATATTGGGTCCTCAGGATGTTTAATCAATGAGGAAATGGAGACTTAAAGTTTTCTCTTGGCAAACATCAATTCTACTATAGCCTCCTGATATGTTTTACATACAGTGTCATAAGGGAAGGTGAAAAGTCTCTGATAATATTTCAGTCATAATCAATTGACCACATCACAATGAATGTATATAATTAAAACTATTTTGAGAATTCATTGGAAATTATGGAGATTTGTGGGTTTTAAAAGCCCTCCACAACAGGGCTTAGGTAAAACAGATCAGAATTAGGAAACATACTAGACAAATAGAAATATGGGAAAAAAATAAAACTATAAAATGGCAAAGTAATGTGAGAAAATAGAAACTGATGTATCAATCCTAAGGAAAAGAACAAGGCATTTCTTTTGGTACAAGAGGCCGTAGTAAAAAGTGGGAACTTTCCAAAGTCGTGAGAATGATAATATAGAGAGTTGAAGGAGAGTTAATTTTGAAGACAAAGCAAAGTATCAGAATCATTCCCAAGAAACTTCAGTATACTGACAAATAACATTAGAAATGTATTAAATATTCTAAATTTATACACACTAGTAAATGATAATATGGAGAGTTAAGATATGTGGTTGTAGTATGACTTTTCATATATCTCACTGCCACAGTGGCTAACAGGTTGGCAGTGTTATTACATCAAGAATTATAGTTTTCTCAGATTCTTCTACTGGTGAACAGTGAAAACAGCCTGGGCCACCAGAGGATGTAGGATTGTTAAAGGACATAACGTCATAACAAACACCAAATAAGAAAACTCATTTTTTTTTAAGTCAAAATGAACATACTAGTACAGGTATCTTTTTTATATATTGATTTAGAGATCATCATCCTAAATGAACTGACTCAGAAACAGAAAACCAAACACCACTTGTGCTCACTCATATGTGGGAGCTAAATGGTCACAAAGGCGGAAATAATACACACCAGGACAACAACAAAGGGGGAAGTGAGAAGGGAGATTAGGGCTCAGAAATTACCTATGGGGTACAATTTTTATTATCTGGGGAATAGACCACATGAGACCCAATTCCTACCACAATACAGTATGCTCATGTAACAGACATAAATGTGTATCTCTTGAAACTTTTTTCTAAGGCTAAAAGTTGGATATCCATAATTAACAAATCTTAGACTAGCTAGACATTATGCTACCATGACCTTAGTACCATGATAGGCAGGGGACACAGAGATAAATAACTTAACCCCTGTATGTGGTAGAATATTGCCTCTCCCAAAGATGTTCATAGGCTAATCCCTAGAATCTATGAATACATTATATATATATATATATATATATATATATATATATATATATATATATATTTTAAGTTGGAGTCTCACTCTTGTCACCCAGGTTGGAGTGCAGTGGCATGCTCACGGCCACCGCAGCCTCGACCTGCTGTGCTCAGGTGATCCTTTCTCCTCAGCCTTCGAAGTAGCTGGAACTACAGACACATGCCATCGCCTGGCTAGTTTCTGTGATTTATTGTAGAGACAAGGTCTCACCAAGTTGTCCAGACTGATCTCAAACCCCCGGGCTCAGGCCGAATAAATTATCTTATGTGGCAGAAGGGATTGTTGCCAATGTGTTTTAAATAAGTAACTTGATTCAGGGAAATTAACCTTGAATTACCCAGGTGAACCCATTGTAATCCCATGAGTCCTTATGAGGGATTGAGGGAGGCAGGAGAGATGAAGTCAGAGAGAAGCAGGAGTTGAAGTGATGCGCTTTCAAAATTAAGGAAGGATCATGAGCCAAAAAGAATGTAGGGGCCCTCTGGAAGGTATAAAAGGTAAGACAACAGATGTCCCCCTGGAACCTCCAAAAAAAACGCAGCCGGGCTGACTAAAACAATGCCCTTATAAAAGAGGCCCCCAGAGAGTGTCTGTGTTTCTTCTACCATGTAAGAATACAGCAAGAAAGCCGGACTCAGTGGCTCAAGCCTGAAATCCCAGCACTTTGGAAGTCTGAGGTGAGGGGACTGCCTGAACCAAAGGGTTCAAGGACAGCTGAGCAACTTGGGGAGACCTCATCTCTACAATAAATCAAAAAATTAGCTGGGCATGGTAGTGTGCTCCTGTAGTTCTGGTTACTTGACTGGCTGAGGCAGGCAGAAGGACCGCCTGAGCCCAGCAGGTCATCGCTGGGGTGGCTGAGAACGTGCCACCACACTTCAGCCTGGGCGACAGAGTGAGACTCCAATTTGGGGGGGAAGGAGAATACAGCAAGAAGATGGATGTCTATGAATCAGGAAGTGAGCCACCAGACATGAAATCTGCCAGTCTTCATCTAGCACATTCCAGCATGCAGCACTGTGAGAAATATATATGTTGATATGGATAATTTTGGCAATCATAGTGCTAATTACAAAGTATAATATAGTGCTAATTATAAAATACACAAAGTATGAATATCCTCTCAATAGCTAAAGTTTCTGGAAATTCTAAAAAGTAAACTGAAGAAGGCTTTTGTTTTTATTATCACTTTAATTATTTGTATTCACTTTTAAATGCACTTTAATTATTTTTCTTTCATTACTTTTTAAAAAATTTCTTGAAGCAATCATCTACTTTACACAAATATATTTTTATTTACGTACAGTGGCAATTTTGAGGCTTTTTTGCCCACTGTTCTTTATTTTCTTCTCTTTTCCTCCTAGACACTCACTAATACTAATGTCCACTATTCTCACTAAATGATAGTTTACTTTTGCAGAAACAGCTGCAAGATATTCAAATAAAAATAATGGTTTCTTTGTTAGTCTTTCACCTCACTCTTATCTTCAGTCTCTATGTATTTTGTTTAATCTTTGAGTATATTCTTTGTCTTGACACAGATTTTTTTGTTTGTTTTTTCAACTTTTTCACATTCTTGGATGTTAAGACCTCTACAATTATTTAGATTCTAATTCTATAGATTTTATCTGTCTTCTTCTTTCCCTTATATGTCTGCACTTTATTTAAAATAATGATAATTATTTTGCATGTATTTTTTAATTTTTATTTTAAGAAATGCTATATTTGAAAGAATAGCCATAGCTAAAATGATTCCAGATAATACTAAATAGGTTTTTATTGTCGAACAGCATAAATCAATTGGTTTATAGTTAATGAAAGTTTAGCCTCCAAGGAAATAAAATGTTTAAGAACAAAAATTTAGTACTGGAGAGGGAAAAGTATTGCCTTTTATCTACATTAATGTGTTTTTCTAAAGCAATATCTAAGTTTTAAAAGGTCACTTATAGTCAAAGTAGTTTATTTTAATAACAAAATAAAAATATAACTGTGGACTTGTATTTGTTTATTTAAAATATATAGTCAATTCTCACTGAAAGTCTGTGTTTTGACCTTTCTAAATACATAATTTCATTCCAGGGATAAGTAGGAATTCTCATCATTTATTTAATATTCTGACTTTGCTATTTCTTCTCATCATTATATTTAGCCCAAAAATCTACGTTTAAACCTGAATTTATATAAATAGAACTAACATAACTTTCTCCCCATATATTCATTTCCAGGTTTAAAACCTATCCAAGAAAAGTGTAAACTTTGAGACTCTTACATATAAGTCAATGACCTTTCTAAAAGCTACTAAGAAGTAATGATGAGATAAAGAACTGGCAAACATTTAGATTCTGAACTCTTTCAACTCTCAAATATTAAGGTAAGTATTTTTTAAAGAGTATTTGACAAATGTTTTTAAATTACACTGCCCTTGTAAGGTACAATAATGATTATTGATGACTTTTGGTCCTCTGCAAAGGGTAAAGAATTCTTCACATCAAAGCTTTAATCTTAATCTTAATGTTTCAAGTACTTTCCCTAAGCTTTGTCTCTTGTTCAACATTTATGGGACACCTGATATCTTGGAGCAGCTAAAAAACCAGTTAACCTACAAGATAAGAAATAAATCAGACAATGGGAAAGCTACAAATAAAATGGTGGGCTTAAAATAGAATAATTAACAATGACTATTTTACTTACAGTTTTCCCCTAATATTTATTACCAGATATTTATTCCATGGTTATCAGCTAATTATTATACTGATAATTATATTTTATCAATAAGACATATTTTGATTAATTGAGCATATTTGATTTTAGACTATATTAAATGATGAATCAGTAAGTATATAAATGTTCAATAAATATTTAAAGATGCACAAGTATGTACAAGCTGCAATATCAAGCAATAAAATGACAGTTATCATAGAAAAATGTGAACGTGAGACTCTTGCATATTGGTCTTTTAAAAGCTAGTGAAAAGTAATAATAAGAAACTGTCAAACATTTAGATTCTGAACTCTTTCAACTCTCAAATATTAAGGTAAGTATTTTTAAAGTGTGTAATGTATAAATTTACTATTTAAAGAAGTAAAGACTAATAGATTCTAGTCCATGCTCTTAAAAAGATTCATAAAAAAGTCTAGTTTTGGAGATAAGATATCCACATTCTATTATAATAAACATAAAAATACAGTTAGTGTGTTAAAATGTATAAACAAAATAGTAATAATAGTTTAAATATATATATACACATAAACACATATTTCTCCCCCCCCACCAAAATGATACAAGAACACTTCTTGAGGAGGGTGACATTCAATTATGTCTTTCATGGTAAGAATTTCAATTTTTTAGACAGTGTTAGTAAGACCAGTTTGTGCTGGAAACAAAAATATTATTGTTTGCATAATGCATGAAAAAGAACTAACATTTATTGAATGCCTTCAATGTGTCAAATGCTGTTCTGGGCTTTGTATTAGTCTATTGCTATATAGCAAACTAACACAAACTTAGTGGTCAAAACACACACACGCACACACACACACAGACACATACACTTATTAACTCACACTTCTTTAGGTGAAAAAAAAAATCCAAAGCATTTACTGGCCTGGGCCCTTATATGTAGGCTCCGAGAAGATTGTGCCTCTAAGCTTATTGAGCTATCAGGAGAGTGGAGTCCCTTGGAGTTGTAGGTCTGGAATTCCATATTCCTTGCTAGCTGTCAGCCAATGACCACTTTCTGCTCCGAGAGACCTTCTGCGTTTTTTTCATGTGGCTTCCTCTAAGTCCAAAGCTGCAATAGAGTGTTGAGCTTTTCTTATGCTTCAAATCTCTGATTTGTCCTTCTGCCATATCTGTCTTTCCTTTCTTTCTTACTGTTCTGTCATCAGTCAGAAAGTGTTCTCTGTTTAAGAATTCGTGTGATTAGATAAGCTCCATTTGAATAATTTTTCCTTCTTTAAAGTCTACTGTGCCATATAACATAACAAATTCATCACTAATCCATCACAAATTCAGGTGCTAGTGATTAGGGCAGGGAATCTTGGGGATTCCCCAAAATTCTAACTACCACAGTCCTGTTATATGAATTATACTATTTAATATATAAAACAATGTGATGAGCTATGTATTATTTCACTAACTTTTTTTAAAGTGAATACATGATCTATGTGAGAGGTAATTGGTGGTTTTGAACCAAGGCTTCTCTGATTCCACCATGTAGGCTTGTAGAAAATTATTTAAATCATATTTATCCAACTCAGAAACATTGAATTTTGTAAATAGACTACTTCTTTAAAAAATGGTGGTTCTTCAATTAAAAGTCCCTGATGATGACCTACTGAAGAAACTGTGTTTCCAGGGAGATACAAATTGAGCAGACTTGGAAATAGGCCTCATAAGGATTCATGATAGACCTATTAATGCAACCTTCTAGTGCACAGATGAACAGAAAGGTGACTGGGAACCACCAGATCTACTTTTTTTAAAAAATCCACATGATTGATTACAACATGAGCATGACACCACAAGACCAAATTATCAGAATTTCAAAGCCTCTGATAAACAGAGTGGACACACAAAAAAATCCCCAACCAGATTGTCTTATCAACAAGGATGATTGCAGTACAAACTTTATTTTACAGGATCTAACTGGTCTCATAGCAAAGTGAATAAAACACTAAGGAATATACTTAACCAAGGAGGTGAAGTGCATACTACAAACTATAAGACGTTGCTGATAGAAATTAAGAAGGACACAAATAAATTAAAAGATATCCCATGTTCATGGAGTGGAAGACTTAATATTGGTAAAAAGACAATACCACCAATGCAATACACAGACATAATGAAATCACTATAAAAATCTCAATTTTTAAAATTCAAGAATAGTAAAATCTATCCTAAAATGTATAGAATTTTAAAGTACATTGAATAGCCAAAACAGTTTTGAAAAAGAAGAAAAAGTAATAAGGTCTTATACTAGCCAATTTCAAAACTGATTACAAAGCTGCTGTAATAAAAACAATGTAGTACAGGCATAAAGACAGATATATAGACCAATAAAAAATATAGATATCCCATTAATGAACCGTCACATATATGGTCAGATGTTTTCAACAGAGGTACCAAGAATATTCAATGAGGAAAGTACAGTCTTTTTAGCAAATGGGTGGGGAAAATTGAATACTCATATGCAAAAGAAGAAGTGTGTAGTAAGCTATATACCATGTATAAAAATCAACTCAAAATGGATCAAAGACTTAAACAAAAGCCCTAACACTACAAAACTATTAGAAAAAACCATGAATAAAAAGCTTCCTGACATTAGATTTGGTAATAATTTCTTACATATGATACCAAAGTTACAAGAAATAAAAGGAAAAATTGATAATTTGAGTTACATTAAAATTAAAAACTTGTATGCATCAAAGGACACAGTAGAAGATTGGAAAGTCAGCTTATAGGATGGAAGAAAATACTTGCAAATCGTAAGTCTGAAAACAGGTTAATATTTAGAATATATAAATAACTCTTTCAAATCAAGTCAATAACAATAACAAAGCAATCCAATTTAAAAAGCAGCAAAGAATTGAATAGATATTTCTTCAAAGAAGATATACAAATGGCCAAACGATTCTCAATATAATTAATCATTAGGGAAATGCAAATCAAAACCATAATAAGATATCACCTTATACCATTAGAATAGCAACAATACAAAAAAGAAAAATAGCAAGGGTTGGTGAGGATGTGGAGAAATTAGAACTCTTATACACTATTATGGGAATATAAAATGGTGCAGTTGCTATGAAAATCAGCATAGCAGTTTCTGAAAGTTAAAAATTGAATTACCATATGACTTAGCTATTCTTCTTCAAAAGAATTAAAAACGGGCTCAAAAGATATTTGTTTATCCACATTCACAATACCATTATTCAAAAGGTCAAAAGAAGGAAGCAACCAGAATTTCATGGAAAGATAAATGGATAAACAAAATGTAGTTTATATACACAACAAAATATTATTTCACATTAAAAAGGAAGAACATTCTGACACATACTACAACATGACTGAACCTTGAGGACATTATGCTATATGAAATAAGCCAGTCTCAAAAAAAATATATTGTGTGGTTCCAGTTTTATGAGAGTAGTCAAGTATGTAGATGGATAGTTGAGTTGTGACTGCTGGGGTTGGGGGAAAAATGAGGGGTCATTGTTTAATGAATACAGAATTTCAGTGTTTCAAAATGAAAAGAATTCTGAAGATTGACTGCATGATGACGTGAATATACTTAACACTACTGAACTGAACACTAAAAGAATAGCTAAGATAGTGAATTTTATGTTACGTATATTTTGCCACAATTATATACAGTCATGTGCTGCATAATGGCATTTCAGTCAATGACAACCCACATATATGATGGTGATCCCGTGCGATTATAATACCATATTTTTACTGCCTTTTCTATGTTTGATACACAAATACTCACCACTGTGTTACAAGTGTCTACATTACTAAGTCAGTAACATGCTGTACAGGTTTTCAGCCTAGGACCAATAGGCTATGTCATATAGCCTAAGTGTGTAGTAAGCTATATCATCTAGGCTTGTCTAAGTACACTCTGATGTTCTGATAAAATCACCAAATGACAAATTTCTCAGAATATATTCCTGTCATCAAATGATACATGAATCTGTGTGTATGTGTATTTAAGATATGTATCTTTAAAAGTCCCCAATAATGTTTAAATAGATTTCATCTACTTTTTTTTAACAGGGGTAACTGTGAACACTTTAATACATTCATGTAATTTATAAAGATGAAATCAGTATAATTGGAGTATCTATCAGCTTAAATATTTACCTTTTCCTTCTGCTATAATATTCAAATATCTCTACATGAAATATTCCAAATATCCCCATCTAACTATTTTGAAATATAAAATACATTATTGTAACTTATAGTCACCCTGCTGACCTATCAAACACTAAGTCTTACTTCTTCAATCAAACTGTATATTTGTGCCATTTAATCAACTACTCTTCACTACCCCTCCACCTCCTCTCCTTACCAACCTCTGGTAACTAACTGTGTAGTCCCCAACTTCATGCAATCCACTTTAGCTCCCACGTATGAGTGAGAGCATGTAATATTCGTCTTTTTATACCTGATTTACTTCCCTTGATGCTATCCAGTTCTATCTATGTTGCTGTAAATGTCATGATTTCATTATTTTTAATAGCTGGAATATAAATCATCATGTGTATATACACACTTTATTTATTCATTCATCCCTTGATAGGCACCTAGATTGAGTTCATGTTTTAGCTATTGTGAGTAGTGCAGGCCAGAAACATGGAAGTACAGGCATTTATTTAAGATTTTATCTACTTTTGTAACAATATATACAAGAAGAAAAATAGGGCAAATCAGGAAGAAATCTATTCTTGGTTTATAAAGGGTCTGGGAAAATTTAAGGGGAAAGGAAAGTTGAATTGATCATTCAATGTTGCTTTCTCATAGGTTTCTTATTGGTTTATACACTGTTTTTTTTTTTTTATTATCCAAATGTTTACCTGGTGCCAAACACATTTACATTTGAGCACATGATCGAGACTTTTTTCCTCACTCTTCCTGGATTGATAGGTGGTCATATAATGCATTTCAATTTTCTCTGCAAGATTTTGCTATACTAGAACCTCCAATTTGAGAGCGTGTTAGATTTAAATGTTATAATCCTATTTTTTTTTCTTTTCTTTTTTTTTTTTTTTTGAGCCCCTGTTCACTTTATTCAAACAATATAGTTTTTTTCTCTGTGAAACTAAGTAAAACTGAGGAGGAATCAAAGAAAGCCTCATATATTAATCTTAAATAGAATCTTTTAATTTAATGGAAGGGTCAATAGGAGAAGCACAGGTTGTGGACCTTGTCCCAGCAAACAAAGCCACCGAGGCAGTCCTGCAAATTAAGGAGGATGACAAGTTCATTTCTTTTTAAAAAAAGTTCTTAGGGGGAAAAATATAAAATATCTAAGTTTCAAAAGCCAGACAACTTTCATACTCTGCTTTCTACATTTGAGTGTCCAAAGATAGAGAGTTTCACATATGTTTTCAATGATTCAGCTTTTGAAAACTTATGCAGATAGATTCCTCATGAGCAGTTCTGGTTTGACGATTAATAGAAAGCAATATTCTTGAATTAGAGGTCCGATTTCCACCTGAATGCAGTTTCTCCTCTTCTTGGCAACATTTGCAAATCACAAATTTCCTAAGTGGGAGGAGGTGCTGTTCTGGTTTACCTGAAAATACCCTTTCAGATTGGCTGGTGTTGTATAGTCCCCTTTCAAGACCCAATGTGTGTTACGGATGACAATGGGGTCAGGGTTCCCATAGTTGGGTGGGTTTGCATCGGGATCATAACTGAGTCGAGCCAGCATGGGGCCGATCTGGGCCATGTCCTGCGCCACATTTATAATACTATTTTCTTAAGCAAAAAAGTTTTGACCTTCCAGAATATATATTTTGAGCCAAATTAATTTTTATTTAATGACAGAATACACGTATATATGTATGTGTGTATATATATGTACATATGTGTGCTTTAAAGCCATTAAAATATTTGATATAATATTATAATTTATCATTATATGACATTGCTTCTCTTAAGAAAAATAAATTGGAAATTTTGTGTTGGGATAAAGAAGGCATGTATTATTCATGATTTCTTGTATACCTCTGTTTCTGTTACAATACATGAGTTTTTAAAAAATCCATTACATTTTTTGAGGAACTTCCATTCTGTTTTTTCATATCTGTAACAATTTATATTAACAACAGTGTACAAGGATTTTCTTTTCTCCATGCCTTCACCCACACTTGTTATCTCTTGTCTTTTTGATAATAGCCTTTCTACCAGGTAAAAGGTGATACTTTATTGTGATTTGATTTACATTTTCCAGACAATTATTGATGTTGCGCACATTTCCATATACTCATTGGTTGTTTTTATGTCTTCTTTAGAAAAATGTTCACTTAGGTCTCTTGCCCATTCAAAAAAAAAAATCAGATTATTTTTATTATTACATTTTTCTGTTGTGTAAATTCCTTATGAATGTTGGATGTTAATCTCTTATCAGCTATATGGTTTGCCAGTATTTTTCTCAATCTGTATACTGCCTTTTCATTTTGTTGATTGTTTCCTTTGCTGTACAGAGGCTTTTTAATTTGATATATTCTCATCTGTTTATTTTCACTTTAATTGCCTGAGTTTTGGTGTGATATAAAAAAAAATTTTTGCGAGGCCAATAATAAGGTTTTTTTTCCTCTGTTTTCTTCCAGATATTTTAGGATTATCAAGTCTTATGTTTTGATTAGGTCTTTAATTTTGAGTTGACTTTTGTGTATGATGTAAGATAAGGGAGCAGTTTTACTCATTTTCATATGAATATCCAGTTGTCAAGTTTTTCCCAACACTACAAATTGGCAAGACTATCATTTTCCCACTGTGTTTTCTTCGTTGCCTTGCTGAAAGTTAGTTGATCGTATGACCTAGCAATCCAACATTATTCACAATAGCTAGAATATGAAAACAACTTAAGTGTCTATGGATGAATGAATGAATAAATGAGTGAGTGAATGAATGAATGAAGCAATTATGATACATATACATGCACACACACACAATTAAATATTATTTAGCCTTACAAAATGTGATAGAGATACTACTGTGGAGGACAACATGAATGAAGTTGGAGGATATTAGACTAAGTGAAATAAGCCAGACAGAAAGAATAATATACTTTTTTCACTTATATGTGGAGTTTTTTAAAAAGTTAAATACATAGGAACAGAGAGTAGACTAGTGGTTAGTAGCAGCAAGGAAGGGGATGAAATAAAGAGAAATAGATCAAAGAGTACACAGAATGAATAAGTATAATGAAACTACAGTTAATAATATTGCATTGCATGCTAAAAATTTGCTAAGCAAGTAGATTCTAGGTGCTCTTAATACACACACACACACACACACACACACAAAGTTAATTATGGAGGATAATGAATATGTTGATTTGCTTAATTGTAGTATCAATTTCACTATGTACATGTATATTGAAACATCATGTATACCTTAAATATAGACAATAGAAATAAATTAATAAAGACACATGTATAAAAATATGCCATTACAATCAATGAAAAAATTGTACTCAAAATATCCTCTCATTAACACTGTACATCTTTTTCATGGCAATGTCTATATTTTCTGGAAGAAAATTTTGTTTTTAAATTCTAATGCAGTGAATTCCTCTATAAGATTTAGAAGTAGAAGCTTTACATAATTTTTAAATTCTGGAGTATTGCCCTACAAATACATTGCATTTGATGCTATGGTAGTGGCCTTCAATAAAGTATTAAATGTGAAACTCTTGAAAGCACAACTGCTCAAATAATGCAGAAGTTTCTAGAATGAAAACAACTCTTCCAGTTTAAATTTTTGCTAGCTTAAGGGCTCTGTAAATCTAGTCACTAATAACAACTTTTATATTTCTGTAACACTTTAACTTTTCAGCAATACATTTATTTTTATTGTATTTTCAAATGATCCTTGAAGTTTCATCATCATCCACATCTCTTTGATGAAATGTCTATGAGTAAGACATTAAGTAACTTGTCAAAAGTCAAAGATCACATGGTAAAGTAGGGAAGAAACTCAAACAGAGACTATTGACTAATTCTAGTTTTGTTTTTGTTTTTGTTTTTTTCCTTTCTTCTGTCCTGTTTTCAAACTACATTGATGCCCATTTGTTGCATTCCTGTAGACAACTCTAATTTTCCAGTCTTTGCTTGATATTCTTTCTGTCCAAGAAAAAGAGAGTTGCTCTTTCTTCTGACAAGGTGGCTTGCTGCCATTACAACATCCTTTAATAAATAAACACATCTATTCAATGTCACAACAAATTAGAAAGTACTTATTTCTGCTCAGTGGGCTGGATGAAATCAATAATCACTGGGGAGTTGTCACTATAATTCATTAGAGTCATTTACTGGGCCTCAGTAATCAGCTCAGAGAATGGAGCCAAAGTCTGGGTTCTCTCGGGAAAGAAGTTAAAGCAAATGTCTCAGCTCAAGTAGAAATAGTATCTAATAAACATTGCATTACACACTTTTAAACTTCAATATATTAACATTCCTTCCAAACAATGAAAGAAATGTTTTCAGAATCACCCACAAATTTTCAAAATGGAACCCATCATTTGTTAAGGAACAAAAACTATAATCTAAAATAAATGGTAGCAGGGGTTTTTTTGTTTGTTTTTGTTTTTTGTATATTCTGTTATTCTAGTCTTCTGAGTGCTCTGGGTCTACTTCATTGATCACAACTCAGTCGCTTCTTACTTGTCTATTTTACTACCTATTACTTTCAATTTATGTTTTGGAATCTTTCCCTCTTAGCCCCACTTCAGTGTGTGAAACTCCAGGGTTTCCTCTTTGGTTATCTTGTCTTCTCTATATCTAAGCCCATTTTCCTGATGATATTATTTCAAGTTTCACAGTTTTAAATACCATTCAAATGTCCAAGAATCTTGAATTCATCAGACTAGATTGTTTGCTGAACTCTCTACTCATACATCCAACTTGACATGATAAACTGGCAATTTTATTTGACTGTCTAAAAGATATTTCAGTCTCAACATGTCCAAACTGAATTTGTCCTTTCCCTTTTAGACTTCCCTGTTCAACTCATCTCTATTATAGCAATTCCATCCTTCACTTGTTCTGCTTTCAAATTCTGAAATCATATTGTATTTTTCCCTTTCTCTTACACACAACCTCTCCTAATAAAGTTTAATCTTCAATGTATCCAGAATCTACATACTTTCAATTCTCCTGTAATCAGAGTTAACATTACTTTAGTCAATTTATTGCAAGGGATAATAATTTTGGGAAGTCTCTTCGCTTCTAGTTTACTGCTCCCTCTCAGTTTATTCTCAAAGCCACAAAAGGTTTAATCCTTTGAAAATATGAATCAGACAAGGTAACTGCTGTGTATGAAGTCTTGTAATTGAATAAAAGTGTGAAAGAAGACGTTCTCAAGGACTTCCTGCAAGGCCTGCAGGATTTGGTTCACATTTACCAGGTTTCCTGCCTTCTGTAGTACAAACTTGTACAGACTTGCCATGAACTTCCTAAGACTGCCAGTTTTAGAACATTTGTACCAGCCACTTTTGCCCACAGTATTCTTTCTCCTGATATGTAAATATCTCTCTTCTTCAAACTCATTCTGTCTTCATTCAATTTCTACTTTCCCAATGACCTTTTAAAAAAAATTACAGCTTGTCACTCCATCCAAACCCACTTCTCTGGTTCAATTTTCCCCATAGCTTATACTGTCTTCTAAGTTACTATAAAAATTTACTTTATTGCTCTGATTATCATTTACTCTTTTCTTTTTCTGCAAGAATGTAAGCTCCTCTAGGGACTGGATCACTCTTTGTTCACTGTTATTGTATAGCAACCACTTGAAGTGTCTGGCATATAACAGACACTCAGCAATGTGTTAAACATATTTTTTTCTAAAGAAATTTATCTTTCTGCACTGGCAATTTATCTCTTTAGACTGACACTATAATTGTTTTCTGTAGATTTCCATATATTTTATATAATGCAATACATATATGTTGTGTTCTTTTGTTCTGTATTTTAAAATACAATTATTTGACCAGGCTCAGTGGTTCAGCTTGTAATCCCAGCACTTTGGGAGGCCAAGGTGAGTGGATTGCCTGAGCCAGTGGGTTCGAGACCCACCTGGGCAACTTGGCGAGACCTTGTCTCTACAATAAATCAAAAATTAGCTGGGCGTGATAGCACACGCCTACTTGGACGTGGCAGCACACGCCTACACACGGTTACTTGGGCATGGTAGCACACACCTACACACGGCTACTTGGAAGGCTGAGGCGGAAGGATCACTGGAGCCCAGCAGGTCGAGGCCACGGTGGCCAGGAGTGTGCCACTGCACTGCAGTCTGGGCAACAGAGTGAGAATCCAACTCAATAAATAAATAGATAAATAAAATTATTTGTAGTGTCACTAACTTGAGTAAATTAAAATTACTGTATGATCAGTGCATACAGTTATTTACAGAACGAAATCCCAATGTGTGCAAAATCCATCTTTCATTATTTCATTAGGAAAAATATTTTAAGGAATAATAAATGAGAACAAATAAGTTTATATGTATAAAAGAATTAAATACTTGTAAAAGAGAAAGTGGAGTCATCTAGGATTGAAAGTAAAGATATAAAAATAAAAACAATATTATTAAAATAAAACTAAGTTTTTAAAATTACATGGGGGAAATAATGCAAAATTGTCATATTTTGTCATTTTTGTCAATACATTTTTAACACAATTATTTATTCATCTCATAATAAATTTGAACAGAGAAGATATTGCAATTATATCAGTATAGCAGATTAATTTAGAGAAAAATAAGTTTGACCTAATGTGGCCACACACAAAAAAAACCTGATTGACTGAGTTTCTAACTTTTGAACATAATTTAGGGTGTTATATCTACTTTTATATCCCTTTTACTGCTTTTTTTGTTTGCCACATTTGATTTTGGTTATGCTCCATTGCTATTCCATGGTATCTGTATAGATTCAATGAAAAAGTTATCGATTTGTCAGATAAACTTTATTAGTTATCTATTACTGCATAATAAATTAACCACAAATATAGCAGTTTATAACAGCAAACATTATAGTCACATGGGTTCTCTGGACCAAGAAGCTGGGAGTAGTTTAACAGAGTGGTTCTGACTCAAAATCTCATATTGAATTAAGTTGTAGATCAAGATTACAATCTCATCTCAATGCTTAATTGGGGAGGATATGCTTTCATGCTCGTCAACATTGTTGTGGACAGATCTCAGTTCTTCAAGTCAGTTAAACTAAGACTTTTTTTTTTTTGAGTTGTAGTTTCACTCTGTCACCCACTCACGGCCACTGCAGCCTCAATCTGCTGGGCTCAGGCGATCCTTCCACCTCAGTCTTCCAAGAAGCTGGAACTACAGGCATGTGCCAACACACTCAGCTAATTTTTTGATTTATTGTAGAGTTGAGGTCTTGCAGTTCTCGAACCCATTGACTCAGACAATTCTCTCACCTTAGCTTCCCAAAGTGCTGGGATTATAGGCATGAGCCACCACACCCGGCCTAAATTAAGACTTTAATCTTTTGCCACAGAAGCTTCTCCATGGGCTACCAGAGGTTAAGGGTGGGGCTGAAAGTCCCACCCCTCTAATCTTGCCTTGGTCTTTCCAGTGATCAGCCTCCATTCTAAAGCTAACTAGGGGCTGCCAGCTGTCAACTCATTAGTATACAAAAAGACATTTACCGTTCTGAAGATACCAAGGATTTTAGAAGTTGTATGCCAAGAAACTACGACAAAAATCATATATAGATATAGATATATTTCACAATATCACAAGACACATTCCTTCAAAGGGTGTCCCAAAAGTCTTATCACAGAATCTACCTAAAATCTTTAAAATTTTTGACTTTCAGGACCATGGGACAATAAATTTGTGTTGCTTTAAGCCACTAAATTCATGGTAATTTGTTACAGCAGCAATAGAAAATTAATACAATATCTAGAGAAAAAGCATTTGCCAAATCAATAACTACACATGAAGTGCCAGGGAATGTATTTATTTGCTATTGCACCAAAATCTCATTTGGTATAGCAACTGTAATAGAAGTCAGCACCTGATTAAGTTTATAATACTCTATTGTTATTCTGTAAGATCCATTTATCTTCTACATAGGTCAAATCTGTGAGTTAAAGGGGGATGTGGTTGTGAGAACTGTGAAAAGTCTCAGCATACAACAACTGAGTTAAACCCCTGCCCTAAGAGACTTGACCAAATTCTAGCAGGGCTCCCTGCAGCTTAAGGCTATGCCCTTAGATTGACCCCAGTCCTCCCTAAAATACCTGCCTGAGAAAGTTCAATGCTGAGGGGAGAATTTATTATTTATCACAATCAAACCTGATAATAGGTCGATGGGTCCATGAATTCCCTTTTAATTCAGTTACTTTAGAAACCTCACGTTTATAAACGCTTTCTCTGACTTTTTGAAATGATAATTTCCTAGACTCAGAACTCTCCTCTAGGACCTGGGAGCTGTCTCTTTGAAATGCAGATATTCAGAGAAATAGCTCTCACCTCCAGCCCTTGTGGGAGGGTAAGGAAGGGCCTAATTTGGAGGTGGCCTTGCTCTAATTTATACAACTGTCTGTTGTTATAAGGATAAGAAGTTTGTTTCACCTCTGGATAAAAACCAGTTATCAAATCTAGATGACCTATTCACATGAACCAACCCTTCCTTTTGTGACCATTGTTACTCTCCCTTAACACACCTCAGCATCTAAAAAGTAATCTGTATTTTGTTTTGGCAAAGTTGAGCTCAGTTTACACTAGATTCACTTCCCTACTATAGCAGTAATTACTAAATAAAATCTGTCTTTATAACTTTTAACTAGCCACTTTGTTCTCGTTGCCAGTAGGAATCACCATCTTTGCATTTCCCAAGGTTTGGATGGTCATCAGTCTTTGCAAACTGTCCAGAAATAAGGTGTTGCTTTTATTTTGGTTTATGTACTCATATGTAGAGGAAATTCTAGTAGTTTCTTCATGGCCTTCCCTGACATAACAGTTACAAATATAGACATAGGAAACCAGTATAGAGATTTTGCCACCTACAAACTATGTCTGATTTCAATTACATATTCTGAAACTGGAGAAATGACCACAAAGTGGACTCAAGGACCTACTGAGTATACTATAGAATTAATTTTGGCTACAACTTCCTCAGTCACCTACTTTTAGTCAAAAACAATGGTGTTTTGAGTCTATAAACTGACTTAGTTTCAGTTCACATCCAATGTCTGGCTAAAATATCTTGTTATTCCTTCTTTCTTAATTCAGTCATTCTGAAAAATGGCTACAGTTTCCTTTAGGAAAGGCAAGGAAGAAGATTAATGGTATGCATATTTCGGCAGTATATGAAGGTCCTTCCTTAAGAGGACCCCCCAACTACTCATTCAACTTCACTCAAGAGGTCCATGAATAGATTCAGATACAGAAGTTAAATGAATGAGAAGGCTCTTTGTTTGGGTTAATCAAGTAAAAATTCTGTTCACTAGACCTAGAAGTTTTTCATTTACACAAATCAAAGCAACACTTTAATTTTCTGCCATTTATTTCACTCTAGCACCATCAGGACCCCCATTAGCCAATATCAAACATCTCCATAGGTCAACCTAGTCTGATTACTGCTTTTGTTCACTGTCCATTACAATAACAATGGCCATCTTGTCTTTGGTGATCAAGTGCTGTCATTTGGTATCCTGGAATTCTATGATCCTCAATGCATTTAAGGTATTCCAGGTCAATGGTAGCAATTCTAATTGTAATTCCTGAGCTAAAGAGAAGAGTGATCACAGAGCTCTTGAAAGATGATAAGACTTTCTTCACAAATTTATTTATTCCAACTGTGGTGAAGGACATGTCATTTAGACTATTACAGGGTAGATTATGTCAAAATAGATGCAAAAGACCAGACTGCAAAGTAGTTAGGGCATTTATTGGAGTCTTAGACATTGCAGTTTGGGAGATACTGATTTGGCTAAAAGCCATACTATGATGCACAGAGAGGAATTTTTCAAAGGATGCTGGGGGTAATTACACAAGTAGTTTTGAAACATTTAACACAAGTGGAGGTAGCTGGCTTGGTACGTGAGTCCCTAGTTGATTGGTGGTTATTTAGAAGTTGTAGCACTGGTGAAATTCAGCTATTTTCCAGGATGTTGCGGTAATGGCAGTTTGACCCAGTTCATAAATTCCAGGCAAGTTTCCGTTTTGCAAGGTTGCAGGTCTTGCAGGTAGTCCTCCTTAGAATGGCTTCCAGACTCCATTTTAGAGCTCTGAACCAGAGTGATGACATTTTGTATATCACATTTCACAATTAGCAAGCTCTGTGTGATAAATTCTCTCTATAATAATATTCTCCATAAGCCTATGGATACCTTAATCTATAGTATAACAAAGATGTTTTAGAAGTTTAATTGAATTTGATGTAAGTCATCTTTGGATACCTATTTCAATCAACCATCCATGCAATGTATTAGTGCCATTATTAGCTTCTCAAGCTGAAAGACTGACTCAGGAATCTAACTTTATTGTCTTTCCATTTTAATCTTCCTCTCTTAAGATTTATTTCTACACACATTCCTCAGACTCCAGTTGAAATATATTTACAAAATTATGCAATTATTTTAGTGTGCTTCATATTTCCTTATGGATCATACTTTTACCTCAAATCTTTTAGGGCCTGATGGGGATTTGAATCTGGTTATAGATCTAGATACAAAGAGGGTGATAGTAAAAGACCCTGATTGCCAAGGCAACTGCCTCACAGGAATAAATTACAGTTTGTTCAGAAAGGGCAGACTGGTAACGTGGAAGGGCTGATTATACAAGAAAAGAAGACAGCAGAAATTTGGGTTCAAGGTCTTAAGCTTCATTGGCATCCATTCATATGTCCCTCCATCCCAAGTTTTCCTGCTACATTTCTTCCCAATAATTGCTCTAATTTTATTAAAAGTTGAGAATTTAATTTGAATTATTATGCTAACCTGTAGGATTAGACATTGAGTTTGCTTTTTAGAAATCTCACCTCTGCCGACATAGGAAATAAGAGTTATTTTCAGGGTACTCATAGACACTTTCAGGTTCCTTGAGTTGGAAGTTGAAAATTGAAAATCCTGATCTTGTTATTTTATTTCCCTAAGTCCTCTAGCACAGTAAGAAACAACTAACTAGTCCCATAACACTTCTTTTCTTTTCACTTAAGTGTTCTATGGCAGTGAATACATCACTCATTGCTTTATTATAGACAGTTGGTTACAGGTATTTACAAGTGATAATTTGAGCAATGACTTGTCATGTGTACCATGAATTACCCTGCCCTCTTCACCATTAAAACAGGGACATTAATGCCTTCAAATCTGAGCAGATCTAAGTACCTATGCACATAGTAAGGGGCCTGTTATTGAATTTTATGCAGTAAAATACATATGACTCTGAGTATGATGCTGAAAGTTGACATCCATGGTCAGGCAGTTAAGAAAGGAAGATGGTTTAAAGTGGGGAAGAGAAAGATCACTCTGGAGCCCACAAACATGTGCTAGAATCCTCTAGGACCAACTGAAATTTTGTGCTTCTGACCTTGGTAATATGAGTATCTTGCAGAAGTTGAGGTCATTCATCATTGAGAACACACACACACACACACACCCCTAACTCATTAGTCATAAAAAGTAAAGGATTATTTAGGAAATGGTAGAGCAATTGCAGACCTGGCCATTGCCTCCAGTCAAGGAAATGAGCCACCCTATAGCAGCAAGATGTTTGAGCTACAATATGGCTAGAGCTTCAGTCTGCCCTCTAAAACTCACACAAAGTCTCCATTATGTCCCACCATAACCTGAAAGAAAATTCTGGACAATGAGCTCAGACTAATAACCAAGTTGACAGATTTCAAAACAAATCTACCATAAGGTCATAAAAACTATATTCTCTTCACTTCTAGAGAAAGCTGTTTGCAATTTCTATCTTTTTAGGAGTTTCTACCTAAGAATACATGAAAATATCTGTTTGTCCCATGTATATAGGACCTAACATATGTAAAAGGTTTTTTAAACATTTATCTATCTATCTATGTATATATACAAAACAAATATATATATATTGTCTTAGACATACATGAACTTGGAATTGGTTCTAGTAGCTTTACAAAATTATGGTTATTTTGGTTACACATAGAAAACTTATTTTGCCTGACATTTTTTGGAAAAAAATCTCACTATGTTCCCCAGGCTGGTCTTGAACTTTTAGGCTATAGCAATCCTCTTGCCTCAGCTTCCCAAAGCACTGGTTCACTTATGAGCCACCTTACCTGGTCACTGCCTGACTTCTTATATCGCATGATAATATGACTTCTTGTAAACCCCTAATTTTTAATGAATTCCACAAGCCTAACAAATACTTTGTTTAGTTAAAATATGTTTGGTAGTATGCCATAGGAGTGGAGTAAATTTAATATCAAAGAGGTCATAATGCAAAAAGAGCCAGTTACATAACCAAAGAGTTCCAGAAAGCAACAGAAGCTGTGCAGACATTAGCAAACTGACAATGAATTAAAAAAAAAAAAAAGCAAGAAAAAAAACTCCTTCCATTTACCAAGCTCTGGAATTAGAATTTTACAATAGTGCTATCTAGATCTCCCGAGTCCAAAAAGACTGGATAATATCTGGGTTAAATATCAAGTGAATGAGGTTTGTTCCTACTTTTGTTGTTTATATTTCATTTGTCAATCACAACAATCAGTCTCCTAGTGATAATATGCCTTTAGTTTAAGTGATTTCAGAGAATTTCTAGACACTGTTTTAATTTCAATAAGAGATATTTAATGGAGAAGTTTGAATACGATTCTGCGAATTTCACTTTGTTCCAGTGCCATTAAGAAATTTTCACACTCTTAAATTGAGACCATCCAGTACCCAGCCATCTTGGACAGGAGCATAGCAATAAGTTATTTCTTATTCTTAAAAAACTGTGCTTTGCTAAATGGAACTATATAAGGATAAATTTGAAGGACCTTCCTGAGGGCAAGTCTAGGAAGTTAAAACACAGGGTAGTTAGTTCCAGCATCATTCAGGCCAAATATAAGGCACTCATAACAATAGGAAATATAATTAATTATGAATTGTAAGTTAAAGACTGGATAAACCACCTTAAAGAAGAACAAATTCATGGCCTTCACATCAACTTGGATGCAGATGGAGCCCATCATACTAAGTGAACTATTTCAGAAACAGAGAACTGAATACCACATGTTCTCATAAGCAAGCCCTCAGCAATAGTCACATTAGCACAAGGGTGGGCTCTTCAGTCTCTGGGCACTGCTAGGGGAGGAAGAGAGGGAAAAGGAGGGCAAGCACAAGACAACACCATGGGTATCTGGCCCGTTATCAGGAAGAGTGAGGGCCAGCTAGAAGCCCTAGACTTCACCTGCATGCCACTTACTTATATTGCCAATCCTCACTTGTGAATCCCCACAACTCTAAATTAAACAAAACAAAACAAAACAAAACAAAAGACTGAATAAACCAAGTTCCCAACCTATGATAAACTCAAATCAGAAAGAGGAGGGTTAATCCAACTATGTTCTCCTTCAGCTTTGAAAAAGCTATCCAAACATTTTCTACATTCTGATACCCTAATACATTTATTAACAGAGATCACTAAAGCTTCACTAAAATGCATCCCATATTAAATAATAGTTAAAGGGATATATTTATATGTTCTATGTGTGGAAAATGTTGAAAATTATTATTTCAATGTTTAAATCATGTAGAATCCAAAATGTCTTCATTGTACTATCCTTTTTCTTTTGTTTTAAAATGAAAGATATAGTAATTGTCATTTAAAGAGTACTATTTGAAATAATACTTTCTGCTTTTCTTGAATTATAAGAACTAATGTCAACTTCACTTTTTGAAGACAAAATTAATAGGCATTAATTTGTACATATGGGTTCTCCATTGCCATGTATTTATTTTTTAGACATCTCAATAAAATTGATTTAAAATATATTGTAACACCAGGTGCGGTGGTTCATTCCTGTACTCCCAGCACTTTGGATGACTGAGGCAGAAGTATTGCTTGAGCCCAGGAGTTTGAGACCAGTCTAGGCAACATATAACAAGACCTCCTCTTTCAATAATAATAATAATAATAATTAACCATACATGGTAGTGTGCACCTGTAGTCCCAGCTTCTAAGGAGGCTGAGGCAGGAGGATCACTTGAGCCCAGGGGTTGGAGGCTGCAGTGAGCTGTGATCCTACCACTGCACTCTAGCAGGAGACAGAGTAAGACCTTGACTCAAAAAAATTTAAATAGTGTTTGTAATAACAAAATTTAAAATGCTATGTTTAAAAAACAATAATTTAAAATGCTATATGAAAGTATTTTTATCACTTTTAAAATTGAATAGATAGAAATGTATCTTATTAAAGTCTTATTTAGTGATTATTTAAAAATCTAAACTCATTGCTAACAATACAACAAACCAACATAAAACTTGTTGACTTCAAATAACTTTGTCTAAAACTACTTTGGGTTTGTTCACTCTCAATAAAATTAAATAAATGTCTTAAAATTATTTTATATGCACATATCAATAGATTCACAAAAAGAAATTTGTTTCCACAGATTGTGAAAAGCTCAACTTCAGCCTTGACTTTTCAAATTCTCACATTCAATTTTTCAGAGTGGTCTGAATTAATGAGTCATTTTTGTGATATAACTGCAAAACACGTTAAAATGATTAATGTATCACAAACTTAGGAGGGAGCTGGTGTCATAAAAAGAACTTAATACTTCTAATAATAAATAATTCTCTCAACTGCTGAATTTTCAGTTCAATACCTTCTCAGGAAGATGTCAGAATGAAGCATTAAAGGTTGCTCAATTTCATCAGAATGGGAATAGAGGGGCAATGTTGAGGAAAAAAGAACTAGAGGAATCAATAAAACTCCACAGGATGGCTCCACAGAGAGCAGAATGGAGTTGGTATTATGAGCATTCATGACAGACGAGACATTTTAAACATATTTTTTGATTTAGTTCTCACAACAAAAGTAGGGATGATTCTCCTTAATATAAAAGTGAAAAGAATGTGGCTTAAGCATCATAAATAACTAGAATTAAGGCAATTAAAATCTGTTTCATCAAGACTTAAATCCCAGTTCAGTCTGAACCAGCTGCTCAAAGAGTAGTTCATGGAGGTACAGCGTTAGTATCACCTGGAAGCTTTGGGAATGTCCATCTTGGTTCTGTCTCAGATCTCCTGAATCACAGTCTATAGGGGAGAATCTCTTTTAGCAAGCTTTCCAGATGATTCTTATACACACTACAGATTTTAAAAGTACTGCCCTATACCACACAAGCGACTTCAAATTGAGCTTCACTTATTATATTTATAATTACACGTCCTTGTACAACTGACTGAATTCTATGTATCATTCCATTGTATTTTTAAAAAGTGATTTAAAAAATCCTCCATTCCTGTCTTATAGGGCCATTAAAAAGAATGTTGTATTCTACAAAGCACTATAAAATATTAAATATTGAAATATATAAAAATCAGTGCAAATTAGTATAATTATTTTGTATCTCCATGTATGAAATATTTGTTAGTTAAAATTCTTTAAGGGAAAAGCCTGACATTATCTTTCCCCATCTTATTATTTCATTTCATTGTCTCTCTTAATTGACTATGGGTATGAAAATGAGTTCTCAGCAGTCGCCCTTGACTGGTGCCATTGTAAACACAGTTAAACCATTGGAGGGACTGCTTTGTCATCTTCAGAACCAGAAACAACTTGAGGTCATTAAAATCAAAACTGGAATCAAAACTGTTCTTTTAAAAAAAAATTTTTTTAGGGGAACAAGATTTTTGGATCTTAAGAAACTCTGCAGCACTGGGTTACAATAGGAATTATATCTTAATTTAACAGCAGGCTTGAGTCAGCTTTAAAAACTCAGAATGGCAATTATCAACAACTCAAAAAATAACAGCTGCTGGAGAGGCTGTGGTGAAAAGGGAACACTTCTACACTGTTGGTGGGAGTGTAAGCTAGTGCAACCTCTGTGGAAAGCAGTGTGGCGATTCCTGAAAGCTCTAAATATTGACCTTCCTTATGACTCTGCAATCCCCCTACTGGGAATATACCCTGAAGAACACAAATCACTCTATAAAAAAGATACCTGTACACGTATGTTTATCGCAGCGTTATTCACAATAGCAAGAACCTGGAAACAACCATGCTGCCCGTCAAAAGAGGACTGGATTAAAAAATGTGGTACATATACACGATGGAATACTACGCAGCCATGAAAAAGAACAAAATCATGGATTTCGCAGCTACCTGGATGGAACTAGAGTCTATAATACTGAGTGACCTCTCACAGAAACAAAGATCAGAATATCACATGTTTTCACTCATATAATGGACCTTGAACATCCAATGTAATACTATAAGAAAATGACTGATGGTACTGGGAAATTATGGGGGGGGATGGGATTAACAGTAGCTAATATCTATCTGGGACTGGGAAAACACCTCTTATCAATAGGGTGCCTGAATGAAACGTAATTGTACACCTAACCCTTAACTGTACCCTACAAAACGATAATAAAAAATACTGATTATAAAAAAATAAAAAATAAAAAATAAAAACTCAGCATCGAGTATTCAGAAACGTATTCTGTCAGAAGTGGAATAACACCATAGAAATGTTTGCACTTTATTTCACAAGCTGGTGTCCCTCCCTATACTTTTTCAATATAATGTGAGCTGGTGGGCATGTATGTATGCATACAAGTGTGTGAATAATGCATAAATAATCACTGCTAAATAAGGATACTTCTGAAATAGGGCCAGTCTCATTTTCTGAAGATTGACTTCCTGCTTTTTTCAAACCAGAATTTTGTATTAATCCCCTCTCTGCATCAAAATTTCTCAAATTAGCAATTTTATTTTCTTACCCCATTTTTTAAAAATAGACAAACAAAGCACACAGGTGCAGGTACACACATTACATGCCCACCCCAAAATAACCTAGAATCAAACTTTTTAAATATTTATGATATCATATTATATGTTCTCTCTCTCTCTCTCTCTCTCTCTCTCTCTCTCTCTCTCTCTCTCACACACACACACACACACACACACACACACACACACACACACACACACACATAGAATTTACATACAGCTTAAGGGCTACTTGCAAACTTGTTATTGAAGTCTAGATTTCTATGTTCAGATTTGGAGAATCTCCATTCGTATTGTGAAGGAGCACTGCAGTTAAGATCAGACCCTGGAACCAAATCTTTGTTTTGTAATCCTGTTACATTATTTACCAACTATATATATATATATATATATTGTATATCAATATTTTTTATTTTGATATTGTGGGGTACAGTTAAGGGTTAGGTATACAAATATGCTTCATTCACCCCTTGTTGATAAGGGGTGTTTCCCCGTCCCCAGACAGATATTACTACCGTTAATCCCACCTCCCTTCCTCTCCCCCCCATAGTTTCCCACCACTGTCCATCCTTTTCTTATAGTATTACGATGAATGTTCAAGGTCCACTATATGAGTGAGAACATGTGATACTCAGATCTTTGTTTCTGTGAGAGGTCACTCAGTATTATAGACTCTAGTTCCATCCAGGTTGCGGCGAAATTCATGATTTTGTTCTTTTTTATGGCTGCGTAGTATTCCATCATGTATATGGACCACATTTTAATCTAGTCCTCTTTTGATGGGCAGCATGGTTGCTTCCAGGTTCTTGCTATTGTGAACAATGCTGCGATAAACATATGCGTGCAGGTATCTTTTTCACAGAGTGATTTGAGTTCTTCAGGATATATTCCCAGTAGGGGGATTGCAGAGTCATATGGGAGGTCGATATTTAGAGCTATAATAACGTGGGCACGTTACTTAATCTCTCTGCACCTTAGATTCATGATCTATAAAATGTACTTTAATTCTAAGGAAAAAGTTAAACGAATCAATATTTGTAAAACTTCTCTTAGAAGAATTCCCAGATTAGAATCAGTACCAAATGTGTTTGTCGCTTAAAAATAAATTAAACATAATTGTTTTAGATGTTAACAAAAAGCAACTGAGGCAGGTCTCCATTGATTAGAGGCTTATTTAGCCAAGGTTAAGGATGCATCTGGGAAAAAAACACAACTCCCAGGAGCATATGCGGCCTGTGCTTTTTTTCAAAGAGGGTTTTAGGAACTTCAGCACATAAAGGGGAATAGCAAGTGGGATGGTGGGGAGGGAAGATGAAGGGTGGGCAACAAGGCAGATGGTTACAATCTCACTCGGCTCCGATCAGTCCCAATAAATCTACGTTAGCCAGGCGCGGTGGCTCATGCCTATAATCCCAGGACTTTGGAAGGCTGAGGTGAGAGGATTGTCTGAGCCCACGGGTTCGAAACCAGCCTGGGCAACTTGGCGAGCCCTCATCTCTACAATAAATCAAAAAATTAACCAGGCGTGGTGGCACATGCCTGTGGTTCCAGCTACTTGGAAGGCGGAGGCGGAGGGGTTGCCTTAGCCCCAGTAGGTGGAGGTTGTGGTGGCCATGAGCATGCTACTGCACTCCAACCTGAGTGACAGAGTGAGACTCCAACCCCTCCATCCAAAAAAAAAAAAATCTATGTTTTACAAGTGAAAAGAGGGAGTAGAGGAAAAAAGTCGATTATGCATTGCCTCACAGTTACTAAATCTACATTTTACAGGAGAGAAAACAAATATGAAAAGAGGGAGTAGAGGAAATTAGGCTATAATGTAAGTTTGTGAAATTACAGCTGTTTGCAAACAAAAAAGAAGACAGTATTGGTTACTCCTTTTCCAAGCTTAACTTACCCTTTGGTAGGGTGAGTTTGAGGTTTGAATTCTATTTCTTTATTCACATTGGAATATATAGAAATTCCATATATGTATAAACACATATACTATATGCTATTCTTAGATTTATAACAATAGATTTATATGTAGTAAGGACATTAACAAATCTAAAGTAACATTTTGCCTACAGAGTCTCATCTTTTCTGAGTTCATCAGATAAATTTTTGTAATAATTTTTACTTAGCAATTCCATTACAAAGGATATATTTTACAAATGTGAGAAGAAACAAATGAGCCTAGCAGTACCAACTCAGTTTCTATGCCCTCTAAGAACATCTAAGTTTTTTAAAATTTCCTTTAAAGGGTGCATTGCATTATAAAAAGAAGACTTGCATGAGATAACATCACTGTTTTTGTGATGGTATGCTCATAAGACAGAACATAAATGAGTTAAAACCAAGAACTGCTGTTAGGCAAACAGCTGATAGATGGCAGGTCCTTGTAAAGAAACAATTGCAGCCTAAAGCAACAGAAACACAAACTGTTAATAAGTCAAAGGCACATAGTCTGAGTTTGTGTGTATGTGTATGAATGGGTGTGTGCATGTATATGTATGTGGGTGTGTTTTGTGTGTGAGCATTGGGAGAATCGTGTAAAAGCTTATAATGGATAGTATTCAACAACTTGAGTGTGATTATAAAACTGTTAATATTGGAGAAAAGAATGATCAAAAACATGAAACGTTGGAAAATGTCAAGGAACACAGAAAACAGGCTAAATTAAAGTTGTTTATTTCTAATATAATTATACCATGTTTGAATTCACAAAAAAATGCTTGAACTTTAAAAAATTGTAAGCATAATATGATATTATTCTCATGAGGAATTTAACATTTGGTGATTTTTTAAAAATATTGAAAATTAAGATATACTTTTGATTTGGGATTCAGTTTTACAAATTTTCTGAAAAATATTTAAATATGTAAAAAGTCTTAAAAATGAATACAACTTGTCTTCCCAATTACATAAAGAAAGCTGCCTTTTTTTTGTTTTTTTGAATTGGAGTCTCACTCTGTCGCCAAGACTGGAGTGCAGTGGCATTCTCCCGGCCACCGCAGCCTCGCCCTGCTGGGCTCAGGCGATCCTTCCGCCTCATCCTTCCAAGTTGCTGGAACAACAGTCGTGTGCTACCGTGCCCAGCTAATTTTTTATTTATTGTAGAGAAGCGGTCTCGCCAAGTTGCCTGGGTGGGTCTCAAACTCGCGGGCTCAGGCAATCCACTCGCCTTGGCCTCCCAAAGTGCTGGGATTACAGTCTGAGTCACCGAGCCCGACTAAGAAAGCTGCTTTAAAGAACCAATTGCCAATACAATGTATATGTATGACAAAGTTCATTGCAAGTATTTTTACAAATGTAAGTAATAAAACAATCCACATAGGTAATGCTACAGCAAGTATTAAATTAAATCTGCTGTATCTATTAAATAAAATCAATTCCACATTATGCTTTCACATGCTTTTTAAAAGTATTTTATTCCATTAAGGACTTGAAAAACAGCATATAAATGTAAAGTAAAATAATATGCATAAAAATGTTAGAATACAAAACTATAGCAATACTTTTTATTACATAGTATTATATGTGTTTGTATTCAGATGTACAGACATGACTGAAAGTAAGTAAAGCAAAATTTCTAAGCGGTGTTAACAGATAATTTTTATTTTTTCTATAGTTATCAATTTTCTGACAAGTAATATTCTGGAACCAAAGTTGTATATTCTCCAAAGAATGTTCGCACTGGCTTTTATTAAGAAGAAACATCAACACTTTCACTGATTTGTCTAACCACAAAGTTCACCATAATGTTAAACTGATTGTCAAATAGATTTTAAACCTGTTTAAGTATGATTTTGTTTGGAAAATATTTAAAGACAAATGTGCTTAGCTCAAAAAATATGTTAAATTAGTTTTCTTAAAATATGAACAAAGAATATAAAGCATGTTTCTGTTAAGAAATTTAGTTATATGACGATGAAATTTTGCTATATAACAAAAAATTTTCAAAATAATGAATTAATTTGCTACAATTATATTTCTCTCTTTCTGTCTTTCACGGGTATGAGTTCATACTTTTTTGCTATTACTATATATCATTACTTCCCCCTCTTCACTTCAGAAGAACCTGTAAAATTTTATATTTATTTAAGCAAATAATAGCACATACAACATTTTCCAACAATTGAAAAACTATTCTCATGAAATGTGTTCCCTTCTTGGTTTCTGTGTCCTTGCAGTCTGTGATACTTGGCTCCCTATTTCGGAGAATTTAATTTAATTGAGTAAGTCTTCTGCATGCAGTAACACCATTAGATAGATTGTGAATGTCCTAAGCTAAAATGTGGTTGTGGGATGCTCTATTTGAACAGCACTCTCAGATGTCTGTGAAACAGACCACGGAGTCCCTGCCAGTTACATGCAAGATCTGGCATCATTGTCAAGTTTCTATACACCATGGGCAATCCTCTTAGATCAGAGAAGGGGTTACATATACTGGATTTTCAAAATATTTTTCTAGAAGTTTTAGTTAGTTTCTAAAAGAGAAGAAGGAACAAAATGTGCTTTTAGACTTCTTCCCGAGGATAAAAATTTCCACAGCAGAGGTGCTTCCTCTGGTGAAGGTGAAGCTTTTCTTGAAGAGTAAAGGGGCGGCCCTATCTTTGATTAAGATGCTTTCAAATTCACAGCTTTTTGTTCCATTTATTCTCCAGGATTTTACAAGGTGAAGATAAGTGAGGTAAAATGTTTTTATTGAAGTTCTCTCCTTGAAATCTTTGACATAAGATAGGCTGACATAAAAATAGGGATGAAAACACATTGAGAATGCATACACAAAATCTTGGTGATGTACTAAAAATAAGTGATCTGGCTGATAAAGTGGAATATAGGATAAAAAGATGAAAAATTGCTCAATAGATAACTTGGGGTCTCAGGCTTTAAAAATCGAATGTGATAAAGTCTGTCGAATATTGCATTTGGGTTTCTCCTCCTCCTCTCCATTGCTATTGAAGGAGAGATTAATCCCTCAAAGAGAACATTGCTAACACTTCAAAAATCCAATTTGTGAACAATGTTCAAGTGTCTGAGGATACACATTTATAATCTTAACAACCAAGTCACACTAAACTTGGAGGAAACTGTCATTCATTTTCGAATATCAGAATGTCACACTCTGAAAAGAAAATTAACATCAGAAAAAAGTATGAAAAACTGAAGAAAGGACAGCAAAAGGTATAGGTACTTCTGATCCTCCAGACAATGCTATTTAGCTGGCTGACAATAGGACAAAATATTTTTGGTTTAAACTTTTGGTTAGAAGATGTAATAATGACTTTTTATGTTTTTTGTTGAGTACTTAAGAAGACCTACTTTCTTGAGGATGAAAATGGCAAGCGGGAAAATCTCAGAAATATTATGAGTAGGTTTCAAATTGTATGAGTCTCACATATTAAAATTTTATTTTCTCAAAATAGAAAGCTAAAGTACTTAATTGAATCTCAGATGTCATTAAAAATTATTACTGTCACTAAGTTTTTGTTTCCTCATCTGTAAAATTATAATAATAGTTATCATAGCTGCATAAAAATTAATGAAAAAGATCATAAAGGTTGTAGCAGAGCTTATGGCCCAGAATAAGTATTTGTTGAATATCAGCTATACTATGACTAACATGTCAATTACTGCTGCAATTATTTCACTTTTACCAATATAATGTTAATAATAATAATTTTTGTTTGATTCTTATTTTTTATCAGTTTTTCTATATTCCATTAATTCAACTTTTTGTTTACTTAATAACTTGCTCATCTAAACCAAAATTACAATTCTAACATCTTCCAGTCAACTGAATGGACTCCTTCTGGGGCCAAGAAAAACCTGAAAAACTAAATTCCAAGCTTGGACACACCTTGTTACACCCCTTCCCTTTTGGAGTCGAGGCATAACTGACTAATATTGATATTAAAATAGATGTCATAAGACTGACAAAACAGACTCTGGTATCTGTGGTAGTAAGATACAAAATTCCAACCTGATTCCTGTATAGCATTGCTACTGACCTGGGAATTCAACAGCACATCCTAGGTCCTTGTCTTCTTGGAGGAAAGAATTCAAACAAGAGACAAAAGCAGCAGAGCAAGAAGGAGCTTTATTTATTTAGGCAAGAGAAAGTATACTCCAAAAGAGGACAGGATGGACTGACCTGGCTGGGAACAGCACCAAGAGCATTTGTGCTGTGTTTTTTATTTTTTTTATTTTTTGAGTTGGAGTCTCATTCTGTCAGCCAGGCTGGAGGGTGATGGCACACTCCTAGTCACTGCAGCCTCTACCTGCTGGGCTCAGCTGATCCTTCTGCCTCAGCCTTCCAAGTAGCTGGAACTATAGGAACGCACTACAATGCCCGGCTGGTTTTTGTTTTTTTTTTAATTGTAGAGATGAGGTCTTGCCAAGTTGCCCAGGCTGGTCTTGAACCCGAGAACTCAGGCAATCCTCTCACCTCAGCCTCCCAAAGTGCTGGGATTATAGGCGTGAGCCACCACGCCCGGCCATTTGCTGTGATTTTTATATTCCCTAACTTCTTTCTTTTTGGTCTTTTCCCTGATTTTGCATTGTCTCTGCCCAGGATTGGGAAAGTTATACAAATGAAGGCTTCTGCGCATGTGTGAGGCCCAGTGATCACTACACATTCTACCTAAGGACAGTATTGCTCATGCCTACCATCCCTGGTAGGTTACATAACAGACAAATTGCACTGGCCCATTTTTTGTTTTTTGGTTTTGTTTTCCCCTTCCCAGGAAGTTATTTGCCACATGTTGACAGTTGTGGCCCTGAAGTGAATAATTGTTGGATGTTCCTGGAGCATTCTTTTCTCCATGGGTACCATCCTCCAGAGCCTTCTCTTTTACCCACTCATGCCTGCCTAACTGACTGTCTAGCCTAACAGCATCACACAAGGTACTGAAGGAAATAAAAATACTTTGTGCCAAAATATATATGTATTTTTGGTATATTTTGAAATGGCCCTGCAAAATTGTCTCGACATGTGTACAGAATCTTCTCCCTAGGTCTTCCAAGGTGCAGGAGAAATTGAACTAATAGTTTCACATGTTTTAAGTTCCCCAAAGAGACATTTACCACCTCTCTTTTCTGAAGTCTGCTATTTAGAGGCTTCATCTACTGACAAGGATCTTGGTGTCCACAATCCCCATTATCTTAACTCAAGCATTTGTTTCTACTGACTTCAAAATTGTTCAGGCAAACTTTACCCTTTTCAACCAATTTTCAGGCAGAAAATCTTTGAAACCATCTATTATCTGCAAGGCACCCACCACCACCTCACTTTGAGTTGTCTTGCTTTCCCAACGGAGCCAACAAACACTTTATATGCATTGACTAATATTTTTGTCTGTAACTTCTATCTCCCTAAAAGTATAAAAACAAGCTGTAACCCAACCACCTTGGGCACATGTTCTCTGGATCTCTTGGAACTGTACCCCAGGTCATGGTCACTCACATTTGACTCTGAATAAACGCCTTTAAATATTTTATTCAGTATGGTATTTTGTCAACATTCATAAGAACCTAAATAGAATACAGATATTTTAAGCTATTTATTCATTCTTTCCTCTAAATTTTATGAAATAGCTTATATCTCAAAATCTCCAAAGAAATGGTATCAAAGAGTTAAAAGTTAGAGAAGATATGTAAATCATATTCTTTGATTTTTAAAAATAATACATAGCTAGAAATCTTCTGGCAAAGAAACCTGTATTGATATATATAAAAACGGTAATACTAAAGGAAAAAATTTTAAATGTGTGTGAATGATTGATTTGGGTAGAAAGAAAAAGTTTCAAAAAGCTGGACACAATGTCTATTGTTAATATTTTCATCATAGACCAAAGAGACATTAATTCCATTGACCTTTTTGTATGGTTTAATTTGAGCACTCATTCTTTGTAAAGCACTTGGACACATGTGCTAAATAAATTTTGATAGTCTGATGAAAGGAATAATGGCATACATTAAAAGAAAAAAGAACTCAGTGTGAAATTTTAAATTGTCTTAGAGCTAGCTTAAGCAAAAAATGGATAAATTAATAAGAGGATGGAAAAGAAAAGCAGTTGTTACTTCCAAGGTTTTGGAACCAAGGACTAAAAAGAAAAAATAAATATTTTACCTCTTATAATTTTCTTTGCGTTTCTCAAATATCTGCTTCAGTTTTCGGATGCCATCATCCACATCTCTCCGGACTCTTATGGTTGAGGAAGGGCACCCCACAGTTCCTGAGTATACAATTTATAATTCTAGCTATACACAGAGAGACTCACACAGTGTCCATGAGTTTCAATCCAGAATTCTTAGAAAATACAGTATGATTGACTCAGCATGAGGTAACAGCCTATCTCTTGTCTGATTAATTGTGACTAAAATGACAGTGTCACATAACACAACAATAGCACTCAATCTCTGGAGGTTAAAAAGACAACTCTTAGGAGTAAGAGGTCATTGTGAAATGGAAAAATACCCTAAGATATATGACTATCCTCTTGTATTATTCTTGAGGCAAAATAGCCAAAGTTGGCCTGCTCTTTCCAGAAATCCATGCCCATGTCAAATTATTTCTAATGTAAGAGTCTCTTCTATATGTGTCCTATGACCTCGATATACATAGTGACTTCACTTCTTTCTACTGTCTAATAGCTGCTTGAAAATCTTTTGCGATTCTATGAGTTATACTAAGTAAAAACAGATTGAAAAAGGAAACTAAATTTTCTTGTTGGGCATTCTGTATTGCAATTTGTTAAGTATGGTTTATAGATGCTGATTAACAAAGCTATTTATCTTTTACCGACAGGATTACAGTTATGCTTGAAGTATAGCAAAAAGACTAAAATATTTAGTTAGCTTGAGTGAATTAAATGAGAAATACAAAAGCAGTCAGGCCAATTGTAGGCTGTGTTTTAGAGAAACCAGTAAAAGCAACAATAGCAACAAAATCAGCTAATAAGCTGGCAATATATATATATATATATATATATATATATATATATATATATTTTTTTTTTTTAAACAATGAGTTGGCTTGATGCAAAGGCAATTACAGAGCTAGAAAGGCCATGCCCCAGTGAAAATGTTTATGTATTCATCACAATTATTCCACTTTAACTTTTATGAATCTCTGTACATGTTTTTAAGTCATTCTCCTTCTTTTGCCCATAACCTTAACTTATAACTGATTTTACCTCACCAGTTATAAGAGGAAGCCTGGGTTTAAAAGTATCCTCAGTAAGTAAGCTAGACCATGATTTACACACCCTTGCCCTCTCTCTCATATGCAAAATATGGGCAATTGAGAAAGATAACTTTCAAATCCACTGAAGGAGGTAAAAATATTTTTACCACAAAGTGTATTTCTTAGACATATTTTGAGATGGCTTACACAGAGCCAGCTGACTCAATTGACCTTGCAAAGCTGTTTTTTGTGGGGGAAATTTGCATCTGCATAGAATTTCCATGAATGCAGTCAGCCCTTCCCCTGTCTGGACCTAGGAAAGATCAACTGGGCCTGATACCTTTCAAGATCGGAAAAAAAACTACTTAACATCTATTCTCTAGAGGGTTACCGCCTGTGAGGGCTCATCTATATAACAAGACCACCTTTTCTAGTCAAGCCTCTTTCTTTCTCCCTCCATTAACCTGCTTTACCACTATAACCTGTTTTTCAGCTGTGTTCTGAGCCTGTATTCTTTCTGTGACCTCAAGATGGTATATTAGCTTCTGTGCCTCTCAGGGGGTTGAGTTTTCCTTCTTAAGGCTCTTCTGTATACACATTAACTTAAATGCCTTCTTTTTAAATTAATAAATCTGCCTCACGTCTGATTTTTCAGGGAAACTTAAGGGGTCCAAGGGCCTTGGTCCTCATACCATGTCAAGATATAAAAATCTGAGAGCATTTATAATCATTAATACATGTGGTTTTGTTTGTTTTGTTTTGTTTTGTTTGAGTTGGAGTCTCACTCTGTCACCCAGACTGGAGTGCAGTGGCTGCTGCCGGCCACTGCAGCCTCGACCTGCTGGGCTCCAGCGATCCTTCCACCTCAGCCTTCCAAGTAGCTGGAACTACAGGCACGCGCTACCATGCCCGGCTAATGTTTTTTTTTTTTTTTGATTTATTGTAGAGATGAGGTCTTGCCAAGTTGCCCAGGCAGGTCTCAAACCCGCGAGCTCAGGCAATCCACTCACCTCAGTCTCCCAAAGCATGGGATTACAGGCTGAGTCACAGAGTACGGCTAATACATGTGGTTTTGAGACCAAGATTCAAGTGTAACATTTGGCTTTTGATAAAACTGATGTTTGAGAACCAAGGTTAATGCTTTTTACTTCTATGCAGATTAATGTTTTTTAATAAAATTGCATATGTATTTGACTTTAGAGGGAGCTGACAATAGTTAAAACAGGATAATCCTCTTGAGAAAATTTTCATTTCCAAAAAAAGATGACAGAGAATATGACAACTAACCACATCCACTATTTAAGTGGATGATGTGTGATAATGACCCAGAGATAGAATGTTTGGAAACAGAAATTCCTTCAGCCCCTGCCTATATTCTTATCCGCATGCAAAAGTGGCATATTACGTTTCAAATGTCTTACAAAATAAAATCCGTCACTTATAAAACCTCCCTTTATGTCCTGTATACAAACAGTCTTTATGTCTTGTTAGATCTCTGTGGGACCTCCAAAAATGTTAGGCCATACTCCCAATGGGGGGCTCCAGAATGTTAGGTCAGATTCACTGGGTGTGTGGGTGTCTGGTGTGCCATCCAATGCCATGAAAAATAAGCAAAGACTTGCACAGAAGTTAGATTAGAAAATACAGTTTATTTGGAAAATAAATTAGGAGTGGGTAGGGAAGGGGGCCAAAGCTTAAGAAAACATGGCCTGAGATAGCTCAAAGAGCATGTGGCCACACCATCCCTTAGCAAGGCAGTAGTACTGATTGCTCATGGTTGAGTCATTTTAATCCTACCCTTTGATGGGGGGGCAGTCATTAAGGTGATTGGGTGGGGGTCTGCTCCACATCACATTAAGGAGCAGGTAAGTGCAGGTACTGATGTCAGGTGATGGACAACAGGCAGATGGGTGGGTTACTCACATGATTGCTGCCATAGTGGTGGTCTTGATGGGAGGAGACAAGGGGAAGGATTTTTCCTGCAAGATACCTGTCAGACGTTTCCAATCCACAGGCTTCTTAGCAAGAAGGTGGTCTTGTTACTATTTCTATGGCTTCGGCTAGCTAAGTGGTGATCTTTCACCTTCAACAAGGAACTTGAAAATTTCTTAGAAATTATTATGCTAAACCATGAATTGAAAGGTTGAGCTGTCCTTGTCTTGCATCTGATGGAGATTTGCCAAGCGGGTGGGGTAGGCTGCCAGCTAGGCCTGCAGTAAAGTATCTGAACACTTCCTAAAACCTGCCTATTGAAAATGCACCTATCTATGTCTAACCGGTGCTAGAGTCAAAGCATGTCAGTCTAAGCAAAAATGGTTATACTGAGGTAAAATATGAACTAAGTTTACTCTAATTTTCTCAGGGTCCCTTCTTTCACACAACAAGGTTTTGCAGTGGTAGAGAGGAAGAAGCTTATCTGTACGGTACTAAGCAAAAAGGACCTAAAGGAGAGCTAAAGACTAAATCTTGAGCTCCCTTGGTAATTTGTAGCTACGGGTTTTAAAGGTGGGGTAAATTTCAGAAAATCAGAATTTATAGGCAAAATTGTAAATCAATACATGTAGGTTACACATTGATTTTGGCCCCAAAAGGTAGCATATCTTGAAATGAGAGCTTACAAGTCATCGGTAGAATGAAAGATTTTCTGATTTGCACTTGGTTAAGGAAGAGAAACTTTGTTTAAAAATTTGTGGTGAGCAGGAAACATTGTTAGCTCTGACCCATGAGTGTGACTTCCTCCAGGTACCTCAAGAAGAAATTTAGAACAAAGGATGGTAGTCAGAATTTAGTCTTCAGTTATTTCCCCTTTATCTGAGGCTTATGTACCAGCAAATCCATTCAGTTAGGGTTCAGAAAAACAACTCAGCTACATAAGTTAAGACGTTATCCTTAGTTTCCGTAGGGAACCAAACATCTCCTCACTCTAGCTTCTATGGCTATTGTTTTCGGCTACTATTATCCTTCTTGCTTTTCATGTTGTTTTACTTTTTAGGGTTCACTAAATGCCTGAAATTTCCCTTAAAGGAACTCAAGAGATTCTATTCTTTGTCTCAGAAGCTATGACAGTTATCAGTGTATCGCCTCTCAGTTCTAACCCACAATTTTGGGGGATGCATCATGACCATTTCTTGGTCAGCCAGTAGACCGGCATGGCTGCTAGCAGGTAGACTTGTGGGAAGCCTAAGATCATTATTGTGCCAGGCACCAGCTCCTCCAGCAAATTTCTTGGTCATCCAGTAGGCCATTATTCCAAGACCATTTGGTCTGTTCACACCCTCTTGTGAAATCTCTTGATGATTCACCCCTACAGTCCTCACCTATTCCTTCTGGCACCATTTTTTTTTCCTCTGGTAGGTTGTGTGTTCCCATGGAAGTCACACACTACTCCAAATTCAGAATCTCAGCCTTAGATAGATGGAGATAGCATAAGTTCTTATCCCTTTATCAGCCCTAGAGGTGGAAGGATCTTCCTGAATGTGCTATTTCTGTATACTAGAGTCCCATTTTACTCCATTTAGTAGTTATCTTTTTTATTTGCTAATCATGATTTACATTAACTCATTCCGATCACATTACTGGTGTGCTTTTTACTTTGTGACTGATGAAAATACATATTGATATTAAAGAAGTCACACCTGCCGGGCTCACTGGCTCAACCTGTAATCCCGCGCCTTTGGGAGGCTGAGGTGAGTGGATTGCCTGAGCCCGCGGGTTCGACACATGCCTGGGCAGGCGAGACCTCATCTCTACAATAAATCAAAAAATTAGCCGGGCGTGGTAGCGCGCCCCTGTAGTTCCAGCTACTTGGAAGGCTGAGGTGGAAGGATCGCTGGAGCCCAGCAGGTGGAGGCTGCAGTGGCCGGGAGCAGCCACTGCACTCCAGTCTGGGTGACAGAGTGAGACTCCAACTCAAAAAAAAATAAAATAAAATAAAAGAAGTCACACCTAAGAGTTTAAATTACATCAGTGGTAAATCAACTGTAAGAAAATATCACTAGGTCTCAAAGAAACAATGTTCAAAATACCAATTTAACTAATTGAGTTTCACTTGCTTTAATACATGCCTATGCTTTAGGTCAAAGAACATCATGGAAAGAAAAAAGGCAACAATTGGTCATAAAAGGCTTGTGTACTCACTAAACAATTGTACTACTTGTTGAATCAATACAGAGACATTCTGTTAATATGTTGAGTGTTTCATAAGTGTTGGAGAGTTTTGAGATTTATGTGACTCTAGAAAGAAGTTTATCTCCCAGTGAAATTCATTTTCATTATTTCTTTATTCGGCTCTGATACATACGATAATAGAGCTGAACTTAAAACAGTTAATGGGACAGCGTTACCATGTAGACAAAGCTTTATCTCTCAGGAAGGTAGCCTATATCCTATTAAGCACTCCTAAGTCTTTTCTATTTTGGGTTTGAGTTATATTACTTCCATATCATTGCTGTATTTTACAATTACCTTAGGCAACTTTAAAACACTGATAGTTTCATGTGAAGTGTAGAGCACTTCAAGCCTCAGCGCACTGGAAAAGAGTCTTAGAGGTTATCTGATAAAACTCATCTTCCTTTCCAAAAGCAGAATACACTCAAATCACCTCTAACAAATCAATAGAAATCCTACTGTTAAAAAACTTAAGACAGGAGATTTCTTGGGATTTGCCTCCTCACAATATCATCTCAGCTCCTCTTAGCTCTTTGAAGTGTTCACTACTATTATATCACAATATTTCTACCACCCATATTGTAACTGAAACTGGATAATCTGTGATGGTCCACCACATCTACCTCTACTATTTCCTATGTACTTCAAGGTCAGATGACGGAGATGCTGTCCTTACAACTTTCCAATGCTTTTTCTAGGTAGTTGCTCTTCCAGCTTTATAGATCCTACCCCTGTGTGTTAATTATATCTACTGTCTTACTCTTTTTTCTTATTGTAGTAGTCTCCAAATTTCTAAATCATGTTATTCATCAATGAAGCCTTCTAAATCTACACTTTTCAACCGAATCCATGTCATCATTCTAGCTTATGAATAGCTACGGAGACAATTGTTTCATAAAATACCATCAAATTAGTCTGTTTATCTTTCTATCATCAATAACTGTATACTCCAATATTTCTCTGCCACCTGGTCTTATGTTCTCTCCATGACCCAAAACTACTTAATCTCCAAAACTGTTAACTTAAACTTGCTATTTTCTGGCCATAATCTCTGCTCTCTCCATTTTCCTGTTTTTGTTGTTGTTGTTGTTTGTTTTTTTGTTTTTTCAGTTGGTGTCTCACTCTGTCCCCCAGGCTGGAGTGCAGTGGCACACGCATGGCCACCCCAGCATTCACCTGCTGGGATCTGGCGATCCTTCTGCCTCAGCCTTCCAAGTAGCCAGAACTACAGGTGCATGCTACCACACCTGGCTAATTTTTTGATTTATGATTTATTGTAGAGATGAGGTCTCGCCACATTTCCTAGGCTGTTCTCAAACCTGTAGGCTCAGGCAATCCCCTCACCTCAGCCTCCCAAAGTGCTAGGATTACTGGCTTGAGCCACCGTGCCCGGCCATTTTCCTGTTCTTAAGCATCATCAGACCACTAGTATACAAGTACGATGTAAAGTCAGTGCCATCTTCTCTTTATTATCTTTATATCCCTCATTAATTCCAAGCAATAAGACCCTCATTTTAACCACTATATTAAAAATACTCATGTCAGTCTACACTACTGCCTTTCCATTACTACTTTATGGCAAATCTGTATCCACAGAGAGCCCAATCAGAAGCTTTGTTCATGACTACAATCAGGTAGATGGACATTTCTAGAGAAAAATATGTATATATTTCAGATGTTTTTAATAATTTGTGGTTTTTCAACCTCATAAGAAACCTCAGTATTTCCCAGAGAGATGTTTCTCCAGTAAGTTAGCTCTTTGTAAAACTTTGACCTCCTTGTATCTCTTCATACTCAGAATATTGCTTTTCCTCTACTTCACTGATAAAAATAGAAGTTTCTATCAGATGCAAACTCTATCACCTTTCTCTCTAGTAAACAAAAATATATGCAGTATAAGCATTCTCCTCTTTCCTTGGTGTTATAATATGGAAGAAAAAAACTGCCTTCTTTTACTAAAAGGTAATGTCTCAACCTTAATTTTGATCCCATATTTTTTGGAATTCTTAGGATTCATTTGCTGTTGATTATCTTTTCTGTCAGTCAGAGCTCTCTGCATTCTACCAGGTTCTTCCATGTAAAATATAAATATATTTTGGCAGTATTTCTTGTAACATGACTCTAAGTGGTATATTATTTATTTATTTATCTATTATAGTGACAGAGTCTCACTCTGTCTTCCAGGCTGGAGTGCCATGAGGTAATCACTGCTCACTGCAGCCTCAAACTCCTGGGCTCAAGGAATCCTATCTCTTCAGCCTCCTGAGCAGTTGGATTACAAATGCAAACCACTGTGCCCACTCAACTCTACATTATAATCATGTGTAATACTTTGAAAAATGTCAATGCTACAGCTCTATATCAAGAGATTTGGGTTTAACTGGCAAGCAGTAACTCCTGACGATTTTTTTAAAAAAATATGCTCCTGGTGATTCTAATGTAGGGTTAGAAAACATTAATCTCTCACATAATTAAAACTATCCTTCTCAGAGCAACTCATCTCCTCCACATACCATCATATCACTTTTCTTCTCTTCACAGCAAAATATCTCAAAGAGTAATTTACACCAGTTGTCTAAATTGTCCTTTTTCTTATTCTTTTTTTTTGAGTCAGAATCTTACTCTTTCACCCAGGCTGGACTGCTTTGTCACGCCCACGACCACTGCAGCCTTGACCTGATGGGTTCAGGTAATCCTTCCACCTCAGCCTTCCAAGTAGCTGTAACCACAGGTGCACACCACCACACCCGGCTAATTTTTTTATTTATTGTAGAGACAAGGTCTCCTGAAGTTGCTGGTCTCTAATCCCTAGCCTCAGGCAAACCCCTCACCTCTGCCTCCCAAAGTGCTAGGATTACAGGTATAGAGCCACTGCTCCTGGCTTAAATTGTCCTTCTTAATCATTGACTCAGCCATACTCTTTACAGAATCTGTCCTTGCCTACCACAAAATGACTGCCATGTAACTAAATTCAATACATACCTTCAGTCCTTATGATACGTATCATTTGTCACATGTGGCTATCGTGTATGTTTGAAATTTTTTTTTTTTTTTTTTTTGCTCTTAATTTCTCTCTCCTTTGCTTCCACTTTCCATTCTGGGAATAGCTTTTGAAACTTTAATTTGTGTTTCTTTTATATGTAATGTTTACCTACTGGAATTCATATTTTTAAAATAAAATGTTTCCTGTATAGAAAGTGTTAACCTTGATTTGATAAACTTTATATCTAATGTTCTCAAATGTGAACTAAAGCACAAACAAAACAGGAAAGATTTGGCTAAAGATTTTTTTTAAACAATTGTTTTATTTTTAAAATGTGGTACAAATGAGGGTTAGGTACATACGTGATCATCATACATGTAAAGTATGGGTACCCTTAAGAATATTTTTTAATCCGTGATTTAAAATACTAAGTTTTGCCAGGCTCGGTGGCTCAGCCTGTAATCCCGTGCCTTTGGGAGGCTGAGGTGAGTGAATTGCCTGAGCCCACGGGTTGGAGGGTTGGAGACCCGCCTGGGCAACTTGGCGAGACCTCATCTCTACAATAAATCAAAAAATCAGCCGGGCGTGGTAGCACGCGCCTGTAGTTCCAGCTACTTGGAAGGCTGAGGTGGAAGGATCACGGAAGCCCAGCAGATCGCCCTCCAGCCTGGGTGACAGAGTGAGACTCCAACTAAAAATAAATAAATAAATAAAATAAAATGAAATAGTAAGTTTCTTTTTCATACTTCAAGATTATTACAGGAGGTAGCAGGGAGGGAAGAAAACTTTACTTGTAGAAGTCTCTTAGAAAATCAGGTTTGCAGAGTAGCTACCATCTCAGATGTTGTCTGCCACTGTGACACACACACACACACACACACACACACACACACACACACACACACACACACAGTCTCAGCCCAGAAGTGATCATTATAATTTCTGCTTCAACTCAATGACCAAAACTAGTCATATGCCCTTCCCAATTACAGTGTGTCTACAAAAATCAGTTCACCCAAGTTCCTGAAATCAGAGAACAGCATAGCGGTCAAAAGCATGAATGACTGTCACCTGAGTAAAAAGTTTTTGTCATTCGTAACAGAGTTACTGAACATGAAACTTGGAGAGAACTTCAGTAATTCATATGTGGTGCGTTAACAAACTAAGGAGACTGGTATGCACGCTAGCATTTAAGAACAACTTCCCTATGATTCTATGGCTAAACTTAGGCTAATGTGCATCAACAAGTTAACAATATAATATATTACTCAAGCAAGACACTCTTAAGAGTGAAACGGATATGATTAGTACTTTGCCAGGACACTGGCACAAACTAGGAATATGTAAAGCAAACTGGGTTGATGGTTATAGGGCACAGAAGGCAGATGATAAGAGATATTGAGTAATTTTCCCCTAGCCACAATCGTCATTTGGATCAAAAACAAAACAAAACAAGCTTCCTTATTCTTGTGATTTTGTACTACTTCATAATCTACATAAAATTCCAATGTGTCTTTAATGTAAATGTATAATTTTTCATAGCATTATATAAACGGAATGAGTAATGACCATTTCCAAAAATAATAAAGCCAGGTATGGTGGCTCATGCTTATAATACCAGCACTTGGAGAGGCTGAGGCAGAAGGATTGTTGGAGCCCAGGAGTTTGACACTAGCCTGGGCAACATAGTGAAATCTCGTCTCTGAAAAAAATAAAAAAATAAAAAAATTAAACAAGAGTGATGTTGATGACACACCCTTAGTCCCAGCTATTCAGGACACTGAGGTAGAAGGAATGCTTGAGCCCAGGAGGTTGAGGCTGCAATGAGCCATGGTGATGCTACTGCATTCCAGTCTGGGCAACAGAGTGAAGCCCCAACACAAAAATATTATTATTAATAATAATAAAATATTTTTCTTACAAATTTTACACTGTAAACTCCAATTTGAGATTATCTTATGCTATTTATATTTTAATAGCCATGTATTTCTCAATTAAACTTAGAAAATGAAAATTTCGAAGAGTTTGAAAACACGCTTTTCAGAATTCTCCCAGCAAGTACAACTATCTTAATAATACAAAGGGTATAGTAAAGATTCAATATAATCCCAATTTTGCTTCTCATGTGGCATATTTCTCCTTCACATTAACATAGTTAGCATTTTTTTCTGCTGGATCTAAATTACAAAAGAATGAAAGCTGACAATTTCACAAGATCTTTTTGGTTTATGTAATCTTGATCATTCCTATAGTCAGTCTATAAGCTAGTAGTATTTGGTCTGTCAGGTGGATGTCTTTTTCTGAGTCATAATGATTCTTACTGTCTCTCTGTGTCAATTAAGTTTCTGATGAGAGAGTAAGTTTAAGGACGAGAAGAACATAAAATGCATTCCCTTTAGCTTCATTCGAAGATTAAATGTTTATTATCACATTTATACCCATAATTATATTATATAATCTTCTTTTAAGTTTTCTGACAATAATACATTAATATTTATTTTTAATTCACAAAAAAGAAGTGAAAAGTCATAAAGAAAATAAAAATACACCTTCAACTTGTCAGTCTGTCACAGATAAAGCTTCTGAAGTAGACAGGAAGATAACAGCTATTGAAGCAAAAATGAATGTAACAGCATCTATCTAAACTACAAAAGGCAGCCACTTAGCCATTTCAGTATTTATTTTTCTTACTGATTATGATTCAATAAATTCACATGCCATATGCATTATATGTGAAGTTAAGCGATACAGTGATCTTATTAACACTATGAATTGAAACTTCCTACTGTATTTAAATAAGCTTCCTTAGTATGTTAAAGTTAAAAGCAAAAAAATACAAATTTTATTTCTTAACTGCTCATTACCTAATCTAGGGTATCTTCTTTAAACTTCTTCCTTATATTTTAAAATTATTATTACTATTATTATTATTTTTTGAGTTGGAGTCTCACTCTGTCGCCCAGACTGGAGTGCAGTGGCCCCTCCCGGCCACCACAGCCTCGACCTGCTGGGCTCCGGCGATCCTTCCACCTCAGCCTTCCGAGTAGCCGGAATTACAGGCGCAAGCTACCACGCCCAGCTGATTTTTTTATTTATTGTAGAGACGAGGTCTCGCTGCCCAGGCGGGTCTCGAACCCGCGGGCTCAGGCAATCCACTCACCTCAGCCTCCCAAAGGCACAGGATTACAGGCTGAGCCACCGAACCCAGCAAAATTATTTCTTATTATTTGTAAATTTAATTAAAGTCTCTCATACACACATACTAAATCTTATACAAGTCTAGGCTGACCTAGTAAAGTCATTTTTAAAATGCCTGCCTTATGCTTCTCATGTCTCTCACCTCCTTCTTTCCCTCTGTATAAGTCAAATTAATACTGTAATATGCATATTTCCATGTTTTTCTATGTTGCTATCTAAATCTATAAATGTACAAGAGAATGTTTGTCATCATTTTGCCAAAAAATGCAAGTTTGACGCATTCTTTTGCATATTACATTTCTCTTTCTACAACACTTTTTGCAGTACCCTGAAAATCAATGGCTAGAGCTTTAAAAAGTTTTCTTAATGGCTGCATATTGCCTGATGGTGTGAATGTAGCATAATTTGATAAGCTACCACAAAGAATGCTAAGTTAGTATATTGCTGCAACAAAAATATTGCCGTATACTTTTTATATATTTGTCTTTATGTTCTAGTGCTTGAAGGGATAGATTTCTTGAGTTGAGTTTGCCAGGATGATAGGTAAAATAATTTGAAACTTTAATATATTTCTTTCCAGTTTTGATTTTCAAAGTATTTGTAATTTCACACTCTGCAGCACTCTATGTATGAGAATACCATTTTCCTACTCTGCCAGTTGGCAAACGTTGTTTACCTCTTTCTAATATTTTCCAGTCCGATGGATCTAAAACTGTTTTATGTTACCTGAATTGGCACTGATCTTACTACTAGTGAATTAAAGTATTTTTCACATGTTAACTAACCATTTGAGTATGCACTTTTCACAATTTCTTCTTCAAAATCTTGGTGTATTTGGGTACTAATTGTTTGTCTTCTCTTCCATTTTTATGAGCCAAGAGCTCACATGTTGTATGTTCTATAATTTAGACTCTTACCATTTGAATAGATCCTACATTGAAACATACACTCACACATATACACATTTCCCACTATTTATGGTTATAGTGTTTTTATGGTTTCTAGGATTCTAGTATTGGTTAGTAATGTTTTCCATGTCCCTAGACTGTAGACTGTTTGGGTATTGATTTAGTTTTTCAGCAATATACTTCTTTTATTTCTTTGAGTTGGAGTCTCACTCTGTCACCTAGACTGGAGTGCAGTGACATGCTCATGGTCACTGTAGCATTGACTTGCTGGATTCTTGCAATCCTTCTACCTCAGCCTTCCAAGTAACTGGAACTACAGGTGCATGCTACCCTGTCCAGGTAATTTTTTTTTTAATTTATTGTACAGATGAATTCTCACTAAGGTGCCCAGGCTGGTCTTGAACACTTGAGTTCAGTCAATTCTCTTGCCTCCACATCCAAAAGTATTGGGATGATAGGTGTGAGCCATCACACCTGGCTAGATGTGTGTTTTTAACATTTGAAAATCTTTTAGTCTATATTGTAAGGTAGGGACAAGAGTTCATTTTCTTCCTGATGTATAGTCATTTGGGGTTCAACTGTTTAACAAATAATGTATCTATTTTCCACTGTTTTCACTTTTTTCCTTTGGGATGCTGAGGTGAGTGGATTGCCTGAGCCCGCGGGTTCGAGATCCGCCCGGGCAACTTGGCGAGACCTCATCTCTACAATAAATCAAAAATTAGCCAGGTGTGGTGGCATGCGCCTGTAGTTCCAGCTACTTGGAAGGCTGAGGCAGAAGGATCACCGGAGCCCAGCACGTTGAGGCTGCGGTGGCCAGGAGAGGCCACTGCACCCAGTCTTGGTGACAGAGTGAGACTCCAACTCAAAAAAATAAAATAAAATAAAATAAAATATCACTTTTTGTAGAATACATTTTATTTATTTATTTATTTATCTATTTATTTATTTATTTATTACAGACTGAGCCACCAAGCCCGGCGTAGAATACATTTTAGTTCTGTCTCTGTACATTGTATTGTGTGGCTATACTCTATTCACCTAATTCAAGGTCAGTGCCACATGGATGTTATTATGGTTGTATTAATAAAATAATATAATACTGACAATTTAGTGTTCTTCCTCTTTTTTTTTTTGAGTTGGAGTCTCACTCTGTCGCCCAGACTGGAGTGCAGTGGCCGCTCTCGGCCACCGCAGCCTCCATCTGCTGGGCTCCAGCGATCCTTCCACCTCATCCTTCCAAGTAGCCGGAATTACAGGCATGCGCTACTATGCCTGGCTGATTTTTTTGATTTATTGTAGAGATGAGTTCTCGCTGCCCAGGGGAGTCTCGAGCCCATGGGCTCGGGCAATCCACTCACCTCAGCCTCCTAAAGGCATGGGATTACAGGCTGAGCCACCGAGCCCGGCAGCATTCTTCCTTTTGAAATGTCTTCATAGATATTATTAGGCATTACTTTTCCATATGAGATTTTGTTTGTTTGCTTGTTTGACTCAGGAACTCACTCTGTCATCTAGGCTGGAGTGCTATGGCACAATCACAGCTCACTGCACCCTCCAACTCCTGGGCGCAAGTGATCTTCCTGCCTCAGCCTCCCCAGGAGCGGGGATAACAGGTATGCGCCACCACACTCAGTTAATTTTTAAATTTTTTAGTAGAGATGAGGTCTTTCTATGTTCCGTAGGCTGCTCTCTAACTCCTTGGCTCAAGCAGTCCTGCTTTGGCCTCCAAAACTGTTGGAATTATATGTGTGAGCCACCAAGCCTGGCTTGCCACATAAGTATTGAAGTTAGTTTATACGAGTGAGGGAGTGGAGAAATTATTTTAAATAACTAAATGTAATCGGGTAATTCATATCTGTAAGACATTAACTTCATATACAAGGATATATGTCTTGTCATTTGTTTAGATCACTTTCATATACTTCCCTAAGATTTCTAATATGATTGCCATATCTTGCATCTTCCAATTTATTTTTAAGTTATTAGAGTTTATGTGATATTGTGAATGGTATCTTTTCCAACTTTTATTACTGAGAGTATAATTATGGTATAAAAATTGTTGACTTTGTTAATATTATATAAAACCAAACTACCAACTTATTTTTTAAAAAATTATTCTGAAAGCTTTTTACTCAGGTTTTGTAGAAATTCAAACATAAAGGAACTCAATTTCAGTAAAGCAGTGAGACTTCTCTTTTCTTTCTCTATTTTTATGCTACTTTTTGTAGTTTTCTTTTTCAATACACCTGTTAGAACTTCCAAGACACGATTAAACAAATACAGGTGATAGGTGTCATTCCTGGCAAGTTCATAAATTTAAGTAAAATGTTTAAAATATTTCTACATTGGTATAATTTTTTATCAAATGGTTTCAGGTAACTTACAGTACTTCTATAGTTTTCTTCTATTATTATGTTTAGTGTTTTTTATGATAGTGGCCGAACATTATCAAACGTCTGTTTTACATAGTTGTATGCTTATGGTAATGCCTTGTTTTCACCTCTTTGTGTTGAGGTAATTAATTATATAGACAAATATACTTGTATTAAAACTATCTTTCTACTTCTGAAATTAAACCTATTTAACCATAGTGTATTATTCTTGATATATGTCTTAGCTGTATTGCTAATCTCTTATTCTAGGTTTCTCATCTATTTTCAGAAGTGATTAATAAACATGTTTGTAAGGTTTAAAAATATCTAAACAATGTCTTATTATATTTCAATATATCTTGAATTAATTTGCCAGTAATAAACGATTTTTACACTCAGTTTTACTGAGACTGTGTTAACCAATAGCATTTCAGCAGTCACTGAGACAAAGAAATTTGAAATTCATTGATTTTGTGCTTAATGGTTCCTTAGCACATAATCCAAGACTAGTGTACTTCTAGCCACAGAAATGTAGCTTCTTTAAACTCCAGGAATAAAACATCCCCAAACCACTCAGAGACAAATCAGCTAATGAATGCATGAAATATAAATTATTTTATTGCTGACCTCAGGAAAAAACTTCCCTTATCCCTCTCCCACTATCATAGCTATCATTTGTTCTGATATTTTGAAGATATTTCCTGATTATAACCAGATATTTTCTGAAAATAAGTTTTAATAAAGAACAAAAATAAGAGGGCAGAAAGACACTAAATATTTTTTTAATATAAAAGATTAAAGATTATATGAACAGGAGGTAGATTAGGAAGTATGGGAAGTAAGAGACTGAGTTAATAGAGACTAATAGTAGAATTTGCTTTTGTTCATATCTGCATATTCTAGCATGCCCTTCCTCTGTTGACTCTAGAAAAGCATATGAGAGGGTCTAGATATCTTAATACATAAACAAATAGAGCTACTTCATGTGCTCTACAAAGGAAAAAATACCAAGGTAAGGAAGGTCCTGACCTGTGGCCATATGAAGGCTGTTAAAATTCATCTCACAACACAAAAATATGTATTCTCCCTTACTCATGAGAAAGACTGCTCAGAACTACCATTTTCAAATCATCTGTACCTATCTACCTATAAATCTTTCTAAAATACTGTTTTAATCTAATTCCAAAATTATCATAGACACCATACTCTGTACTTTCAAACATATATGAAAACTTATTAACTCAAAAAGGACTTTAGCTGTTTTATTATTTGATGGTGTCATAAGAATTTTAAAAGATAGCTTTCATTAAAAGTTGTCAATGATATCAAGTTTATTTAATAATGAATCATTCTAGGGAGAACCCAGAGTCTATACTACTATGAATCTTGATTTAAACATTGATTTTTTCCCCCCCTTTGGAAAAGTAAGGTTGGTTGACTCAAGGATTGATACCATCGAGGAGTCTGGTAGAAATCTTATACCTTCTTTCCTCAGATAAATATTTGAGATACTGCCAAGGAGCAGTGCTGCACTGAGCGTAAAATTCTAAAAGTATCTCAAATATAGGAATGTTTCAGACAGAGTACTTTGAGCTATCTAAAAACCCTTTCACCTCAGGATGAGTAATCAGACAGAGTGGAAATAAAAACATGTTATTTGTAAAATGGGGGAAAAATATGGCCGTTTTTCTCATTCCTTTAATTTGGGCAAAACTGCCAAACAAAAAATATGGATCTTCCTCAATCAGCAATGCTGACTCTTTGGCCTTTAAGGCCACCGTTCCTTACAAGTTAATAGATTTTTTGACAACAAAAGAGAGGCTGAAATCGATTAGAGCACTTCATCATGTCAGGGCAGTTTTTTTTTTTTTTTTTGCAAAGAGGAAAGCATAATGCTCATTTGTCACTAGCCCAGCTATTCCTCATTAAAAGTGGTTTCTATGAACAGCTGAGTTCTATCCTTAAAGATGAAGGCTAGCCACTAACAACTTTGATAGCAGAGAGTACTGGGAGGCAATCATTTCAGTTATCAAAATGTCTGGTTTATCACTTTGTAAAGTGAATCGCATGACTTGTCAGATATTCCACATAGTTTGCAGACAAATGTCAGTATTGATTTTATTCCTAGTAAGTTCTATGTATGGAATTATAGCAGAATTCACATAGTTACAAGAAACGATATAAGACTGTCGGTGAGTAGGGTTTCAGACTTTGTTTCTCACTAGGGTCTTAGTTTAAAAAATAGCCAAAAGACATTTTGAAAAGTTCTAGTGAGATCTGAGACCAGAAACTTGAAGTACTAAGCAATGTGTCATGGATGGTGAAAGCAGCACAGAGCTGTTGAATACACTGCTCCACTGTCTGACAATTTATTGTTTGTCTCTGTCATCATCTTTACTTATTGGTGAAGCTAAAGTTACTTTAGAGTGGTTTTGTGTCAGTGTATATTGGAGAAAAGACATAGGGTAACGTGAAAGTGAGAATTTAGAGAATTTTCATTGGGCTTTGTAAGATACGGAAGTTTACTATTCAAAACAGAGATCAACTTTTAGTTTCAGATAACTTAATTTGGAAATCCTCCCCTGAAAAAGATAACAATATGGAAGAAACGCACTAAAAAAGAAAAATATAGATATGTATAATCCTTACTTTTCAAATTTCTCTGGTTTGCAAACTCCCCAGGTTTTTAAACCTGTAGGAATGCTTACAAACAAACTATGGCAATGACCTCCTGACCACACTTGTCTCTTCATTTGAATTGAACAAAAACATCTCTTTTACAAGTAAAGCAGGCACCTGGCAACAAAATAGATGAACTCCAAAATGGGAATTATAAGACTATAGATTATTTCTATTGCTTTTTTTCAATTAGGAGACTATCAGAAATAACTTTAAAATATTTGTGTGAGGCTACAGACAAGATACTGGATATAGTGGGTAGGAGGAATTTGGGATATTTCTGGAGTCAATATGTATAACTCCCTGAAAAATGCATGAAATAATTGGTTAGACTAAAATAAAGAGAAAGAGGAAAGAAAAACATTACTAGGGAAGAGTGATCTATAAAATGAAAAGAGGTGAGAGAAGATTGGTGAAGTTAGAAGAAATCAAAAGAGTAAAGAGGAACGTATAGTGAAGAAGTAAATAAGAGAATTAAACCATTGATTTGAAGTTCAGACCGAATTTGTTTGATAGTCATGCTTGTAACTGAGAATTTATGACTTAGAGGTTAATATATTGTGGAAACCTAATCTTTCAGCTTAAACCAGTGAGGGCCTTTATCTACCTACTAAAAGTTGAAACATAAATCCGTTTTCTTTTTTTAAAAAAATTTAATTTAATTTTAAAGTTGTAGAGTAAGTCAGGATTGCAAACGTAAGTGGTTTAGGAATAGGTGACGTTTTGGTCCTAACAGCGCACCTCACTTTGCCTGGATTAGGACCAGGCAACCTTACTGATGTTATGTAGCCCTCTCATCCCCTGGCAGTGTCCCACTACTGTCAATTCCTTTTTTGTAGTATGATGATAGGTGTTCAGGGTTCACTTATGAGTGAGAACATGTGGTACTCAGTTCTTTGTTTTTGTGATAGATCACTGAATATGATAGACTCCAAATCCATCCAAGTTGCTGTGAAGTTCGTAATTTTGTTCTTCTTTATGGCTATGTAATACTCCATTGTGTATATGTACCACATTTTTTTTTGTCCAGTCCAGTTTTGATGGGCAGTGTGATTGGTTCCATATTTTTGCTGTTGTGAATAGTGCTGCAATAAACATGCATGCACAGGTATTTTTTTTTTTTTTGAGTTGGAGTCTCACTGTCACCCAGACTGGAGACACTGTCACCTTGCAGCCTTGACCTGCTAGGCTCTGGCGATTCTTCCGCCTCAGCCTTCCAAGTAGCTGGAACTACAGGTGCACGCTACCACGCCCGGCTAATTTTCTGATCTATTGTAGAGATGAGGTCTCTTCAAGTTGCCCAGGTGGGTCTCCAACCCACGGACTCAGGCAAATTCATTCACCGCAGCCTCCCAAAGCGCGGGATTACAGGCTGAGCACCGAGCCCGGTTTAGGTATCTTTTTTGTAGAATGATTTGAATTCCTCCAGGTTTATTCCCAGAAGGGGGATTACTGGGTCATACGGAAGGTCAATTTCTAGTTCTTTTGGAAATCACCATACTCTTTTTCATAGAGATTGAATTCGTTTGCACTACCACCAACAGTGTAGAAGCTTTCCCTTTCTTCGCATCCTCTCCAACATCTATTGTTTTTTGTTTTATTAACAATGGTCATTCTTACTGGAGTTAGATGGTATCTCAGTGTGGTTTTAATTTGCATTTCTCTGATGATTAGGGAGGCAGAGCATTTTTTCGTGTGTCTGTTGTCTGCTCATATATCTTCTTTGAGAGTGTCTATTCATGTCTTTTGCTCGTTTTTTAATGGGGCTGTTTGTTTGGTTTTTTTCCTTTCAGCAGATTTGAGTTCCTTGTAGATTCTGAGTGTTAGGCATTTGTCAGATATAGAGTTAGGCAATTTTTTTTTCCATTCTGTGAGCTGTCTCCCCACTCTCTTGATGGTTTCTTTTGCTTTGCAGAAACTTTTCAGTTCGATGAGGTCCTACTTGTCTGTGTTATCTCTTATGGCATGGGCATTTGGGGTTTTGGTCAGGAATTTGTTGCCTATTCCAATTTCTGTAAGGGTATCACTTGCATTTGCTAAGATTCTTATAGTTTGAGGTTTTACGTCTAGGTGTTTGATTCATTTAGAGTGGATTTTTGTGTATGGTGATAGGTAGGAGTCCTGTTTTATTGTTCTGCGTGTGGTCAGTCAGTTTTCCCAGCACCATTTGCTGAATAGGTTCTCCTTTCTCCAGTGGTTGTTGGTGGACACTTGGTCAAAGATACGTTAGTTGAGAAATTGAGGTTTTGCTTCCAGAATCTCTATCCTGTTCCATTGGTCTATATGCCTATTTTTGTACGAATACTAGACTGTTCCGATTATTATAGGCTTATAATAAAGTTTAAAGTCTGGGAGTGTGATACCTCCCACTTTCTTTTATTGAGAATTATTTAGATAAAATATGTTTTTGTTTAACTTTTAGCTTATCACCATACACCATCAAATTGTCCCAATGGAAGTGATATCTTGGCAGATTTAGTAAAAGAAAGCGTGTAACCTCTTTAAGGCCATACAGGACTCTTTCAACAAAGATTTATGGAACATAAACCTTCAATTCAAAATATAAAAACTCAAAAAGACGAATCAAAAGAGCTTACAGGGACCATTTATAAACATGCTTGAAGGAAATAAAGATGTAAAAGTCTTGAATGAACACATTATTTAAAAAGGTGTCCAGATGGCTAATCACGATAAGAAAATGTGCTCAACTTCATTAGTTATCAAAGAAATAGAAACCAAACACATACACAAGATGATACCACTTCTCACCCAAAAGAATGCTTAATATATTAGTTAACTATGACTAGAATAATGTCATGTAAGAAATAACCATATAATGTCAGCCTCATACAGCAACAAGCATTTATTTAGCACACCAGATTTCAGGTCAGCTAGACCAAGATAGGCTTCATTAGCTAACTCTCCTCTGGGTCACATATTCTTCATCCTTGTCCTGAGATCATGAGGCTAACCTGACCATTTTCTTGTCATGGAAATTACTGAAGGGCAAGAGAAAACACAACCAGGGAAGTGTTTCTCATTTCTCTACTTATAAGGTGAAGCAAACATTTCACTGACTAAAGCAATTCACATGACCAAGCCTAGAATGTACTTATGGTGAATTATATTCCTTGAATTAAAGCAAAGTAAATAGAGTAAATTTTTTTATTAATAATCTGACCTATAGCAGTGATGACAATATCAAGTACTAGTGACTGTGTGAATTACCCAAAACTTTCACAATGATGGTAGAAGTGAAAATTGTTGTAGCCACTTTGGATAACTATTTGGCATTGTCTAAAAAAGCTATACAAAGTTATATTCTTCACTCAATAATTCTACCCTAGTTATATATGAAATAAAAATGCATGCATGCATTCACCAAAAGATGCATGTATAATAATGTAAGTAATAAGTATATGTAGTAGCTACTATGTAACAAGTAAATAAATTGATAAATATACATATCATAAAATACTGTCAAACAATTATAAAAATGAATTATTGCCTCATGAGCAACATAGATGAATCTTTATCATTTTCTGTGTGGATGTTATGCTTCAGTAAAATATTAAATTGAAAATCCAGAGAATGATAGCAGAAACTTGTGGATAACAATTTAAAAGAAGGCTTTGGATGGCAAGCTTGAAAGGCACAGAAGATGATGCAACACTGTTGACAAAGTTCCAGTTAAGTTGGGTTGTAGATTTATGAGTGTTTATTTTATTGTTTTCTTCACTATGTAGGTATATGCGTATCAACTACTGGCATACCAATTATTACACAATAATTAATCATTAACGATTAGAAAGTAATGTCAAAATTAAGAAAATAAAGTATCTCATAATTATAATAGAGTAGGTTCTACAAAATATTTGTATAATGAGTGACTAAACATAGTTAATTTATTTCAATATGTTTTATAATAATAAACCATAGACTATAATTGTATTTTTTTAGTAAACATGGAATCATATTATGTTGACTATTATATAACTGGTGTTTGGTTGTTGTTTCACAGTAAGCTATAATTATTCATTGTAAAATTTTTGTTGTTGCCACAAACAGATACAGTCATATGGATAGGTCATATTTTATTTACCAGTCTACTAAAGAGGAAGGGCACGAATAATGATGCAATAAACTGAAAGGCTTCTATACAGATGCTTTTATTGTTCTATTCATTAACTTGTTTGTCACATTACTTCTTAAGGATTACAATGTAGCAAAGAATACTGAATAATGTTTTGCTATTAATAAATGGCCTTCCAAAATAATACCGCAATTCAGTTAATTTTCCAGCAATAGCACATGAAAGAATATTTTTTCTCCATGTCAACAAAAATTTTAATTATTTTTACTGAGCTAATATTAATATATCTATCTATTGTTATATATAAATTAGATAAATAAGCATCTGGTTAGCTAGACAGATAGACTTTTATTTACATTTTTAACCTCCTTATTAGTGAGGTTAAATATTTGTTTTAAAATTTGTTTTATTTACTTTTTGCCCTCAATTTATATGGGATTTCCTTTTTTTTTTTTTTACTGATTGATTTACTGATGTTTCTATTATAATAAAAATAATTTGAATTTTATGTCCTTTATTTATAGCTTTTTAATTTATCTTTCTGAATTGATTTATGATGATTTTTATTTTAATATGAGGCTCTATAACTTTTGAATTTTTTGTTATTCTTCCATATTCAAAATATTCAGTCATGATTTCTAGTTGTCTTTTTTTGCTTAAATTGTTGATTCCAACTGGAATTATTTTTGGTGTAAGAAGTGAGAAATCCAGCTTCATTTTACTTTCCAAATGACTAGTCAATTATTCTAACAACAGATATTGACTAAAACATCTTTTGTTTCTATTAATTTGAGAGTTTTTATCATATAGTACATATAAATCTTTTATACTCAAATCTTCCTTTATAACAGTTTTAAATATACCATGATTACACAATTTTAGAAAAAATTCTTACTAAATTTTAAACCATTTCAGGCAAAAAAAATTGAGCCTATTTTGAAAAAAAATAGCTGTACATCATTAAATTCAATGCATCCTTTCCCTTCGCCACCTCTCCTATCTTCCTGCACTTAGAAATTCTTTACTTGCATATAAACAGTTTTAGTGACAATACTCAAATATCTAATGCTGGAAAGAAAAATAACAGACTCATAATGTATTTTGTAGGAGCTCAGAAAATACGATTTTCTTTCAACTTCATTTGAGGTTTACTTTTAAATGTGCAATATATCTGTATACATGTTTATTTCATCTGATACCTGAAAATAGTCGTGAGCTCATTTCAGAGAAGGCTTACAACAAATGTAACCAACAATACATATTCATCAATGTAAAAATCACCTTGAAATCTTGTGTTCTTGCTGTATAAAAATTATTGTTTTCCTTCCCTTTTACCACAGTTTGGAAAAAACTCATATATTGGGAAATAGGAAAAGAAACGAAGATTATATAATATGTCTCGGTAAATAGGTTGATTGTGTTTTTTGATTGAAACTTTCTTTATAAATATTATTTGGAATTTCAATAAGAGCATATTGCAAACACCACCCAGTACATTCAGCAAATGTTATCTTCTATCACAGAACACAACTCAAGCTCCAAATGTGATTTGAGTCAAAAGGAACCATGAGGGACTATCTTATAAATAACACTTTAGCTTTTCAGTCTTGATTGACTTTGATACTGAATTTGAGAACAATATTGCTACATTTGTAAACAAAGTTTACTTCTAGCTTTATTTAACCATTAAATGTTTTCTTTTAACATTCAGGAAATTATTGTTTCCTCTACTAAAGTCTATATTTCATTTTTGCACCATATTAGTTTTTAAAACTTTTGGATAAACAGTCTTGAAATTCTCACTATTCTTGTGGGAATTCCTTGCATGTCCACTAACCCAACGTTGCAATGAAACTTCCTCAAGAATCCTTTAGCAAGAGTTTCTTTTTCTTTTCCCTTCACTTATGTTAATACTGTTGCTCATTACCGTCATCATAAAAAAATATGGAAGCAAGAAAATCCATTAGAGTTTTATTTTATATTTGCTCCTCAGTTTTATTATTGAGTCTTTATCACAAGAAAAAATCATATCTCCAAAATCCACACAATAGCAAAGCTTTCACATGGAAATTTATATTTAAAAAAGGTACAGGGATTCATTGAATAAAAAAATGATTTAAAACCATGTTCTTTATATCTAGCATAAAACCAGATCTATTCCCACAAATCATCCTCATTTATGATTTTGTTCATTTATATTCTGCAATCATAGCACTTAATTAGACCAAACAGCTTCTGATATTATTTTTTAAAGACCACTAAAAATGAAAACAGAAACTTTGGATTGCCCTAGTCTAACTTCTAGTAACGATTTTATGACTTGGTTCATCCTTAGTTTATTAAATTAAAGCCACTGTCTGAGGTTCACATATTGCAAGCTGTTGTACTATGAATAACTTTGGTAGTGACCCAGGGATGCTACTCAAAGGGCATAATCTGGTTGTTTAATAAACCTGTTACCAAAAAAACAAACAAACAAACAAACAAACCTCTATCCTCTTATTTATGCAGTCAACTTCCCTCAATTTACTTTTAATTGTTGCCAGTCATTCATTTCCATTCCTTTTTTCATCTCGCAGGAATTATTTTCTCATTTAAATCTCCTTTGTTATCTATGTTAGCTTTATTTTTCTTTAAAAAGAATTATGACTGATTGTGTGGTGAAAAATGTTATGTGATTTGATTCACTATCACTATAGTCCCATGTCTGAATAGGACTTGCTAATCATTAGGAAGAATAAAGCACAACATGTCCCATATTGGGAAGAGCAATCCGCTTTACTCAGTCTACTGATTCAAATATTAATCTCATCTAGAAACATCCCAAAGATACACACAAAAAAATGTTTAGCCAGTTATCTGGGCATCCCTGGCCCAGTCAGGCTGACACATAAAATTAACCATTACAGTGTGAAAGGGAGAAGACGAACTCAAAACTTAAAGAACAACATGAGGGTGAGTTCCCTCGTGTTCCTTTATGCCTTCTCTACATCCCAGAAGGGTGCTGGAGTAACCTGTAAACTGGAACCAACAAAAAGTGAGTGCATGCATGCGCAAGTGTACGTGCACATGTGCGCACACACACACACACACACACACACACACACACACACACACACACCCCCCCGACGATACCAATATATGCCTGTTTCCTCTAGTCAAAGAACCAGGAAAAGGGTGGCCTATCACAACAGAAAATTTGCCTTCTCATTCGTTTCAAAGGAATTGAACAGGAAAATAATTGTTCATCTTGCTTCCACCCCTCAGAATCAGGGATAACATTTAGATTTCCCTACTTGCTAATATTGGGGGAACCTTGACGGGAGCTGATCTTCCACTTCTCACTCACTGAAAGAAGCACTCAGATTCCTCTTAGGGATGTTGTCAGTGGTAGTTAAGTGTAGAAATATACTGGTTTTTTTTTTAAATTGCTAATCATACATATTTATATATTTGATACATCAACATCCTCTTATAGAGATCACACTTGTATTTATTATTTCTGATTAGCAAATTACCCAATATTTAGTAAATAAAACAAAATCTATTTATTAACTTGGTTCAAGAAGACTGGAGTCTGGGTTACTGAACTGAGTTCTAGTCTGAGGAGCACTCAAGACTGAAATCAAGATGTTGGTTGCAACAGGTTTTTATTTGGATGCTGGATACAATCCACTTTCTGTTGGCAGAATTCATTTCTGTGTGTTTGTAGAAAAGACGTCCCCATTTTCTTGCTAGCTACTGGTTAGGGGTTGCATTATCTCCTGGAAGCTACTCTATAATCCTTGAACATTGCTATTGCATTTTTAAGCTGGTGCAGATGTGTGCAGTGCTTTTGTTTTAAATCTTTTTGACTTCCAATTCTGCTACCACATAGAAGAAATTTGTCTCTTTTAAAAGGCTCATGTAATTAGATTAGGTTCACCAAGATAAACTCCCTTTTGATTAACCCAATATCAACTGATTGGCAACCTTAATTATATCTTCAAAATCCATTTTGCCATGTAACATAACATAAGTATGGGCAAGATGTCTCATTATATCATGGCCATGGGTATTAAGAATAACCTAAGTAGCAGTTTTAAAATTTGCTTGCCATGAGAGTTATTCTTTCACCCCCCACTTGACATAAATAGACAGTTCTCTAGTTCTACTGCCAAGGTAGTGTCCGTGTGCCCAAACTAATGTCCAATCCTTTGACAGCAGAAGCAGAACGTGCTCTAATTTACCTGCAAGGATAGTGTCATGGAAAGTCCAGTAGGGAGCTGAGTTTCCAACTCTACTCAGCAGCAGTGAAACTTGACAAGGTGGCTAGTCAATATTCCACTTGTTTTATCCTAGTACAACTGGGGCCTGGTGGCAAGCTGAGCTCTACTCGCACCCAGAAGCCACAAGACTAAGGCAGGGTGAGGTGGAGCTCATCACAACTCTGCTTTCCTACCTAGCTGGTGTCAGTAGGACCCAGCAGGGAGCTGACCCTCTATTCCCACCCAGCATCAATGAGGAGAATGAGATTTGTGAGTTGTGAGGTTAGTCTATTCTAACCTCACAATTCTCACACCTCGATATGAGTGGGCCCCAATGTAAAGTTGAGCTTCCACCTTCACTATCAGCAATGAGGCAGTACAAGTTGGCCCATTACTTCCAACTTCATTGATGTCAGGATCTCAGGGGTGAGCTGAGATCACACCCCCATTTGGAGGAACAACATAATACAGGTTCATGTTCACCATTCACCAGGAATGAGTCAATAGGGTGCAGGGGAAATTCAACTTTTACCCCACCTGTCTGAGCAAAGCAGTATGAGTAACCATTCCAATTTTGCTGAAGTGATGTTAGTGGGGCCCAGCAGGGAGCTGAACGTATACCCACACAGGGACCTGCACACTACTTAATTAGGGTAACTACCTGCTAAAAAAGATGGGTGTATACCCAAAATGTCTGTAATACAATAACAAAATCACTCATCCTATCAAGAGCTAGTATGATCACAAATGGTGTAAGAAAATCCAGTCAAGACACACTAACTGAGATGACCGAGAGGTTACAATAAATTGGCAAAAGTTTTAAAGCAGCTTCACAAAAATGTTTCAGTGAACAATTATGAGCACAGTTGAAATGAATTAAAAATATAGGTTCTTAGCAAAGAAATAAAAGATATGTTAAGAAGAAAGAAATTATAGATCTAAAAAAATCCCATAACTGAAGAAAATGAAAATCACCTCAATAGATGGGCTTAACAGCAGAATGGAGATGACAAAGAAAAGATCAATGAACTCAGAGACAAATCAATAGATACTACTCAATCTGAATATCAGAGATAATATAGACTTAAAACAAACAAAAAGAATAAGGTTTCAAGGACCTGTAAACCAACACAAGACTTTCTAGCATTCATATAATTGGAGCTACAGAAGGGGGGAAAAAAGAATGGAAAAAATAATTTTTTAAAAAAAGCCAATTTCAAAAAGTTAGATACTGTATTTTTTCATCATTTACATAACATTACTAAAATAGCAAAATTATAGAAATAAACAACAGATTAATGGTTTCCAGGAGTTTGGGTGGGGATGGGGTTATGAGAGAGTTGGGTATGACTCTAAGGCTTAGCATGATGGAGGCTGTGGTGGTAGAACAGTTCTTGTATCTTGATTGTGGTGATAATTACATGAGTCTATACACATCACAAGCATTTATAGCCTTGTGTACCACTCCTCCCACACACACACACATATATACAAATGAGTTTATGCAGTAAGCTCAGTAGAATGTACCAATGTCAATTTCCTGGTTTCAATGTTTTACTATTGTTATTCAAGATGTTGACATTGGGGGAGCTAGGCATACACAGAATCTCTCAGCACTTTTTTTTTTCTTTTCAATTTACTGTGAATCTATACTAATTTCAAAATAAGAAATTTAAGCAAAGTTAAGTAAAAACGCTTTCATATAATTTGGCTCACTCTCTATACCTTACTTTGCCTTTCTTTCAAATGTTGCTTATTTGGTCAAAATTATTTATTGTGTTTCTTCATCCTAATAAACATCCTGGAAACCTATGTCTACTCTATTACTTAGTTTGCTGACAGAAAGATATCTTACTTTTGTTTTCGCTCCATGACTAAATTTTTGTTTTCTCTTCTAGCTACCTCATTGATAAGTTTACAATAACTAGATTTAAAATGATGCCCCAAAATCCAAATTAAATGCATGAATCCATCTGTCTATCAAGATGAGTGGGACATGGAGTCTCCAGGGAGGCAACATGGCCCACTACAAAAACTCCTTAGAACATTTCAAATAGGTCATTTGAGATTTCTTTGGCTCTTTATTATGTCTTTTTTTAAAGCTATAAAATAGTGAGGCTGTCTTTAACTTATAAAAATAGTGTAGGAAGTAACTAATAAACCATCTCATGAAATTTTAAAGTCTGCACAAACTTTTTATAGCATGCTATAACAAATCAAATATAGGAAAACAAATACTAACATAGTAAAAAAAAAAAAAAAAAGCAAGCAAACAAAAAAATCCCTATGGATTCTAATGCCAAAGGAAACTGAAGGGATATATACATTAAAAGAAAATTAATTATGATAATTTAATAGAGACATATTACTCAGTAGTATAGAATAAATATTTAAGTATTATCCAGAAGAAAAATAAAATGGCATTCACAAACATGTTTAAGCAACTTTACAATCTAATCATAAAAAATCCAGTTTTAATAAACTTAGTCCTTTAATCCCTAAATTTCAAATGACCTAAAAGTAAAAAGCCAAATAAAATTGTACTTGAATGAAAATCTTTAAAATTGTGTATTGTATACCAAGAAATGAAGAAATTTAGAGCAATTTGGCAGAACTTTTTTCCTCAAGTTAAGATCTAGAATAAAGTGTACCAACACAATGTAAATCGAAGTGAATATATCCAGGAACTGTTAAAAGCCTTTGAGAGGTTTAAATATTCCACCAGTAAATCACCAAAAGGAAACATTAAAGAGTTTTTTTGTTCACTCTGTTGAGTGTATTTAATGACTGTATTTTTAATTTGTTCATTGGGTGAACATGGCAGTGTCCTCAAGTTGTATTAATGAGGAGAAAGTTGCAACCTAGATAAGATCAATGCTTCAATATTGATTGACCTGAAGCAAAGGCAGGGGTATAATATAGTAGTATGAACATTTCTTTATATTTCTATCAACTAAATATTCAGTTAGAAAGAATTAAAAATAAAAGTTAGTCATACATTACGCTGTGAATAATAATGTAATTGTTTTCATTTAACTGATCAAACTATGTACATAGAGAAATAACTTTTAAATTTGAATCCTATAAGAATATCACTGCATTAGATTTGGAAAGCATTTATTCTTAGTACTTTTTATATAAAATAAGGGTCATAATTATCAATAATCTTAGTAAAATAAAATAAGGTATTTTTAAAATATTGCATTCTGTTTATATAGTACTGTGACACTTTTAGTCTAACTTTTCAGATTACAGGCTCTTTGTTCTGGAATGACTATATTAAATTTACCATATTTTAATAACTTTTTAAAAATCAGGCACCACTTGAACAAATGCTCTGGAAAGACACAGATAGAAAACGCCTGAGAAAGAAGACTGTAAGGACAAAACAGGAAGAAAAAAATTATATAAACTGTCAACCTCTAGAAAAATTGTTCAATGTTTTTGACAAGCAGGTCAATAGTGAATACTCACCTTTTGCCTTTTGGACTTAAAAATATATATAGTCAGTAAGCTGGCAGCTCTTAGTGGCTATGTAATTCAATGAGGAACCAGGAGAAATGTAGTTTCTAGTTAGTTACATTGTACTTTACAACTTCAGAAAATCTTGGAACACTTGAGTCTGACCTTCATATTCTCATTGTTACAGGAACAAAAAAGAAAGAATTTTTTTTTTATTTTTGGTGTGGATTCTTAAAATAACTGATAATTTCACAGTAATTTACAGGGATAAGAAACACTCAGAAGTTTGAAAATTCATCTTGATTTAATTTGGATATGGCTCCATTATTTTCCTGCATAAAAATGTCTACTACTTTATAACTTGTTAAAGATATTGACCGAATATTTAGCATAACAAGCAGAAAAGACTCAAAGTTGCCAGCTGCAGTATTAAAAATAAGTTGGAAAATCTGTACTCTAATTACATTGAAATTTCTATATGTCTTTATTTTCTAAAATAGAAACCTCGGAGTATGAGGAAACTGATAGGAAAAGATCTATAGATGTTCTGTGTACTATGGTAACCATGAGCTGTAGAGTAATTGAAATGTCACTAGTCTAAATTGAGTTGAAGACCTAGTGTGAAAAAAAGGTATAAATATTACTAATAATTTTTACAGTACTTAAATGTTAAAATGATCATATTTTGGACATATTGAGTTAAATAAAATGTATTGTCAACATTCATTTCACTTTTTATCAGGTGACTGGAAAGTTTTAAATTATGTATGTGACTTTTATTTGTGACTTATATTGTATTTCATTGGACAGTGCTACTCGCTAAAATACCCATAGCTCTTTCATTTACTAGTTCAACATTATTAAAAAAAAATCTAAATTTAACAATGAAAAGTCACATCACCAAGCAAGGGACTACCAATTGATCAGGTACAGAATTTACTAGGCTATAGTTTAGCCCCAAGTTCTGAGTATGCATAATAGCAAGCTTAACTCTAATTGTTTCCTTCCAATTACTATTCTACCTGAGCAGGTAGAATATCATAAATTCCTACATTTCACTCCTGCTTTTTGGGAACGCCTTTGTTTTTAACCTTCCCTGTTTGTTTCCCACTGTAACTTTCCAAAGATGAAATACTTTTTTTATTCTTTGTATTTCCAAGAACTGAGATAACACTTGGCACATAATAAATATGAAATGGAGTTGGAATGCTCACAATTCCCATTCCTGACTTTACTTGGAATGTTATATATTTCTTTTCTTATTTGTTTATTTCCATATCCCCTCACTAGAAAGTAAGTTCCCTAAACGTAAGGAATTAGTTTACTCTCCTAATTGTTATTATGAATTTCTAACATCTAGAATAATGCTTGACATTAACTGATGCTCAAAATTGTCTGTTGAATGAATAAAACTGTATTCTTTGAGAAGGATTAGAGTGTGAAGATTTAATTCCAACTGGATAGGCAAATAGCCCTCTTTTCCTTTTTTTACATACGAGATTTTATTTCCCAAACAATCTTTTTCAAGAAGATAGCCCTCCAATGGTTTCTTTTTGATAGCAGAGACTTTTTTTTTTTGCCTTTCTGAACTCTATTTGAACATTCTACCTAAAGTTGTCTGTTTTAAGAGTCGGAATATCAATGTCAGTAAGGTAGAGCACTTCTACAGGAAATTACCGAATTATTTTTTAAATATGAATGAAGTTGTCTTGACTTTGTTCAACCTTTGCTTCATTTCAGGCCAGCCTTCAGTTCCTTGAACAAAGAAAACTTCTTTTAAGAGAACATTCATCATTATCAAAGAAGATATTCTTGGAAGGATTCTTCAAAAAAAAAATGGTTGATTTGTGATGGTTGGAAGAAAGTACAAGGGCCCAAGCACCATACTTTTTATCAATAAGTGCAACTGAGAGAAGAGATAGTCAGAAAATGGTTAGGCAGACAGAGAGGAAGGGTCTCGAGGAGACTTAACAACTTTTTGCTGCTTAAAGGCAGGAGCCTTAATAATATAATTAACATAGTATTTGCATTATGATTTAACCTCCCCCTCCCCAGTGGGCTTTTCTGTGGTACTTATGGGTAATATTCAAGATGGAGTTACTTTAGTCAAGGTCCTTGCATGCGCAATTAAAATTGGGTCTCGGGAAGTAAAGGGCAAATGAGATGTAAGTGGGAGAAACACCCCCAGAAGAGATAAGATACAACCACAAACAAACTCCTAGCACCAGTATACTATTTTGGGCCCCCTCTCTTTTCTGGAGAGCCTTGTTGCTTAATAAACTCCCTCTTTCATTCATTCTTTTGGTGTGCACACTCCTTAATTGTCTTGGTCAAGGGACAAGAACCCGAGGTTGCTGGTCTAAGCTGACAGTCGAGTTATAAACTCCTGCAACATGACTAGACCAAAATAAATAATATGTATAATTTTCTGATGTAAGTTCATATATTTTATTATGTAATTCTTCTAATAGAAGCCAGCCTCACATCTATGAGAAGAAAATGCTTTATTTATTTTCAACATATCATAGTCTATAAATGAAAGATTGGAAAAACTTTAAAAGGCAAAGTCAATTCTATGGAATAAAGACAATTTTTTTTTTTTTTTGGAAAACAAAACTTCTTTCAAGTCCTAAAAACTTTGTTACCTAGCAAAGAAAGACAGAAATGCCCACCAATAACTTTTTTTTAAATGACAACTTTTAATGAGGTAATATTATCATTATTCCTTTTTGTTAATGTGTGTTTTTTTAACATTTTATTTTATTTTTAAAATTTTATTTCAACTGGTTGCGATGGCTCACACCTGTAATCCCAGCAATTTGGGAGGTAGAGGCAAGAAGATTGCCTGAGCTCAGGGGTTTGAGACCAGCCTGGGCAACTTGGCAAGACCTCATCTCTAAAATAAATTAAAAAATTAGCTGGGCATGGTGACACACGACTGTAGTTCCAGGTCCTTAGAAGGCTGAGGTAAAAAGATCGCCTCAGCACGAGGTAGAAAGATCGCCTCAGCACAGCAGGTCAAGGCTGCAGTGGCCATGAGGTGAGTGTGCCACTGTACTCCAGCCTGGGCAACAGAGTGAGACTCTAAATCCAAAAAAAGAATTATTTTAACATCTTTAGAGAGTACATGGTTTTTGGTTACATGGATGCACTGATAGTGGCCTTAGGTGTACCCACCACTCCTACCTTGTGCACATTGTAGCCAACAGTGATTTTTCATTCTCCCCCATTTCTCTCCTTCACTCTTCTGAGTCTTCAATATCTACTATGTCATTCTCTATGCCTTTGCAGATCCTAAGCTTAGCTCCCACTTATAAGTGAGAACATGCAGTGTTTAGTTTTCTGTTCCTGCATTACTTCACTTAGGATGATGGTCTGCAGTTTCATCTACTTTGCTGCAAAATATATTATTTCATTTTTTTGTGGCTAAGTAGTATGCCATCGTGTGTGTGTATGTTTGTATATACACACACATATATATTATGTTTTTATTATCCACTGATCAGTTGATGGCCATTTACATTGTTTCCACATCTTTACAATGTCAATTTTGCTGTGATAAACATAGGAGTTTAGATGTAGGTGTCTTGTTTGTATAACAACCTCCGTTCTTTTGGGCAGATAGCAAGTAGTGAGATTGCTATATTGAATGGTAGATCTATTTCTAGTTCTTTGAGAAAACTCCATACCAATTTCCATAGAGGATGTACTAATTTACACTCTCACCAACAGTGTGTAAGCGTTCTCTTTTCACCACATCTGCACCACCATCCATTTTTTTCTTCATTTTTTTAACAATGACCATTCTAACTAGTGTGAGGTGGTATCTTATTATAGTTCTAATTTGCATTCACCTGATGATCAGTGATGTTGAGCATCGTTGTATATATTTCTTGGCCATTTGTAAATCTTCTTTTGAGAGACATCGGTTTATGAAGAATAAGCCACTTTTTTCACCACAGATGTTTAAGAAGTTATTTAAGGGCTTTAATGGATATTTTAATAAGTAAATACTCATCAATACAAGCAAGTATCATTTTTTTCTTAGTTTACTTTTGACATGATTCTTATTTACCTCGCTTATTATGGAAATAATTAAACTCATATTTTATAATAAATTTTGGTAGTCATTTTTTTCTAAAAATTAAAATAAAACCTAAAAAAAGTGTAGTTGCTATATATTTTCAATATATAAAGACGTTTAAAATTAATCAGCATCAGCCGGGCTCGGTGGCTCAGCCTGTAATCCCGTGCCTTTGGGATGCTGAGGTGAGTGGATTGCCTGAGCTCACGGGTTCAAGACCCGCCTGGGCAGCGAGACCTCATCTCTACAATAAATAAAAAATTAGCTGGGTGTGGTTGCGCGCGCCTGTAATTCTGGCTGAGGCGGAAGGATCGCCGGAGCCCAGCAGGTCGAGGCAGCGGTGGCCGGGAGCGGCCACTGCACTCCAGTCTGGGCGACAGAGTGAGACTCCAACTCAAAAAATAAATTAAATTAAATTAAATTAAATTAATCAGCATCAAAAATATAGTGCTGAGAAATCTTATTGGTTAAAACCCTAGGATACAAGAAATTTCATTGTCTGAAAGATTCTTAGTAAGTATGGACATCCTGCACTTGCTTAAAGGATCTGAATTATTTGTGTCACTTTGGCATACTAAGTAGCCTCAATTTTCAGCCTAGGTTCTTCTGATAAAAGTTGTTTATTTTCCTTCAGTATTTTTTGTTTATTTTTAACTTTGTAATTGCTAAAGAGACAGAACTTCAGTTATGCTTCTCAGTGCTATTAGTAATCAGCTTATGGAATTTCTAACAGAAACCAAAAGAATCTTTCCAACTAGACATAGTCAAGGCCATATGATTTGAGCAATCATTGCTTCCTTACCAATGACTTCTTTAGCCCTGTTTTGTCTCTCCTGCCTCCTAAGATTACTCCAGTAAACAATTCAGAACTGTTTCTTGCTTCTCCAAGTTCCTCCTTAGAAACAGTAATTAGACACAGACACTGGTTCTATTAAAAATTCTTTTTCAGTCCCTTTTAGTTATCTACCCCCATTTTTTTTCTCAGGGAGTGTTTTCCCTTGCTGCAAAAAGTAAATAAACCTAGCTTTGTTTTACTACAAATGTATTCCTGTTGATATTTATCAAATAGGTTTTCTCAGTATGAAAATATGTATTGTAACTTTAAAAAAGGTGGTAGACAGTTGTTGATTGCCTCTTTAGTTGCAGTTTCTCTTGCTTATATCAATATTTTTTTGATCTTGTGATGATGTGTACACTCCATACCCATTTTTGACTTCATGGATTGAGTAAGATTGACCACATGACTCAAACCGCCCTGGCCATTGAAAATTGATATACACACACAAAAATAAACCCACAAATTTGAAGAGGTAGCAGAAATACCCGTCATTTTTCTTGGATCATAAAGTGTTAAAATATGTGGTCTGATTCTGCTCTAATGTTTTTGCTATCTAAAGGAGAACTTCAAACTCTGCTGTAGAAATGTAGACCATTAAGAGCAGAGAAGAGAGACAGAGACACAAAGTGCTAGGTCAGAGTGTGTGCATTGCTAGATCCAATATTGCCTGCCTCAGAACTTGTCAGATAAGTAAACCAATAAAGTCTCTTATTTATTAAAGCTAGTTTAAGCTGCTTTTCCTTGTCTTTTTACTAATATGAAAAGCCCCAACTATTATAATTATAAACATAGTCTGACCTAAGAACATGAATAATATAATGAAAATTCAGAGATAACAACTTTGCTGACTTCATATGCACCATGGCAGAATAAGACTAATTTAGAAGTAACCTGTTCCCACTAACCTTGGTCCATGTATATGATAAGAAAAAGATGTAGTAATCTTAGAGTTGTATGTTTAACAGTGTTCATTAATAACAGAGTCAGAGGTCTTATGCTGTTCTGGGGGCTTGTCTCTAATTTAGAATAAAATGAAACTGTTAACCTTGAAGGTACTAAATGTCTTGAGATTGCTTAATTACTTTAGAAACAGGAGATGAAATAGAGTCTCAATAATTGTTTTTAAATGTTGAGAGACTCTGTGTAGTGAGGACAACCACTAGCTATTCTCTACCACCAAAGAGAAAAACGTTTGAAAATTTTGTAAATGCTATTATTTTGAGGAAGAAGAAAGTAAGCCATAAAGACTTAAGTGGTCATTCACAGACTGTATCTCATGAATGAAAAACTGATAGTAGAAATAAGACCTAAATTTTATTGTTTAGATATGCTGTTTCTGGCCACATATATAGTTTATCACACTCCATGAAGTATGTATAATTATCATTATTTCACTTGCGCAGATGAGAAACTGAGGTGTAAAGAATAACTAGTTCAATAAAACAGAAGTTATAAAAGGTAGACCCAGAAGTTGAACCTATGGATCTCACCCTTCAGGAAACATATCTGACTACTAGTATGTTGCATCGCTAGACCCCACATACTTTGAGTCTGAGGCCAGGGTTCTTTTTTTTTAAGTTGGAATCTCACTCTGTCGCCCAGACTGGAGTGCAGTGGCACGCTCCTGGCCACGACAGTCTCGACCTGCTGGGCTCCCACGATCCTTCTGCCTTAGACTTCAAAGTAGCTGGAACTGCAGGTGCGCGCCTCCACACCCGGCTAATTTTTGATTTATTGTAGAGATGAGGTCTCGTCAAGTTGCCCGAGTGGGTCTCGAACCCACAGGCTCAGGCAATCCACTCACCTCGGCCTCCCAAAGTGCTAGGATTGATTACAATCTGAGCCACCAAGCCCGGCTGAGGCCAGAGTTGTTAAACATCTCTAAATATCACTTTGCATCTCAAGAAAGCTATGAGCAAAATATGAACAAAAACATGAAATATTTTTCAGATGATTAATTCCAAAATAATATTATTTCTAATTACAAATAGATATGCTTGTTATTTGCTCAGTATATATTCGTTATGCATGTGTCTTTCTCTACTTGTATGTGTGGAAGGTGGTTTGGATTCCTTCATTCAATAATAAATATCAACTACTTAATATGTTTTAGGCACTAATATTTGCGCTAATAATACAGCTCCTCATAAAACTTACATTGTAGTGGGTGAAGCAGATATTATGAAAATAAAATAAGAAATATATAGCATTAGGGGCTATTACAAAATAGTGAGCTGGAAGAGAGGATAAAAAATGATAGGGCCAGAGATGGTAATGTTATTTTGGTAGGATGGTGAAAAAAATGCAACCCTGAATATAAAAGTTGAGGAGAGAGTTGAGTGAAATGAGAGAGAAGAATTCCAAAATCTGGGAGGAGAATATTTCAACTAAAAAGGACATGGACAAAAGCCATTAGGTGGAAACAAATTGGCAATTTGAAAAGGCAGCATAATTTCAGTGACTGAAAGGAAGTGAGCAAAAGTAGAGGTAGAAAATTAATTTAGAAAGTAGGTGATTTTATCTGTGTTGGGACTTAGCTTATGTATGGCTTTGTAGTGCATGGTAATATATTTAGATTTTCTTTTAAGTTTGATGGAAGCCGGGCTCGGTGGCTCAGCCTGTAATCCCACGCCTTTGGGAGGCTGAGGTGAGTGGATTGCCTGAGCCCGCGGGTTTGAGACCCGCCTGGGCAGCAAGACCTCATCTCTACGATAAATCAAAAAATCAGCCGGGCGTGGTAGCGCATGCCTGTAATTCTGGCTACTCGGAAGGCTGAGGCGGAAGGATCGCGGAACCCAGCAGGTCGAGGCTGCGGTGGCCGGAAGCGGCCACTGCACTCCAGTCTGGGTGACAGAGTGAGACTCCAACTCAAAAAAAAAAAAAAAGTTTGATGGAAAAGGACTAGAGCTTCAGTTAGTTGTGCCAACAAATTCCAAGTTTAATAGCTAAAAATTAGTTGGTAGTATAATTATTTCAATAGTTATTTTGAGTGCAAAAATTTAAATATGCTTTCTTAAAGTACATTTTTCATGTTCTAAAATATTCTAGCTTTACTTCTTTAAGTCCTATTATATCATTACATTCGTTATATAAAGAATGTAAAAAATAAAATTTTTTTCACTATTATTCTTCTACTTTAAAAAGTTGGACCCCAAAAATAAAATTATTTTCAGGCTATTATAGAAAGTTGTATAGACTAAAGAGATGTTTGAGAATGTTAAAGCAGTTTAAAGTAAGAATTTATAAATAAAATAACATCCTCTATTGACTACTGTGTTCCCAGCTGTAGACATAATATAGGTTTTAACTCTTTGCACTCAGTAGACATTATCCATTAATCTCAATGAAATATATTTTTCTTCTGGGTTTTGGAAGTAAAATAATCTTTTACAAAGAAAACGAAATTTAATACTGCTTCATCAGAGTTTGACTTGAGGTCAGCTAGTTGGCCAGGGCCAGAGAAACTAATTTTCTACTATCAGAAAAACTTTCTTCTGTCTTTACCAAGATAGTATCACAATGTTCTTTCCAACATGTATATCTGTCCTCTAGTCCCCAGTATTCTACAGAGCCCTGACCTTATGTGATCTTCTATACTCTGAACATTTCTAGGAAATGACTATGCATTTGGGGAAAAAGAATGAAAAACTTTTTTTGTATTAAGTATGCATATGTGTTGCAATAAACTGAACTATGTGAATTCTACTTCTAGCAAAGATAAAATAACTAATATCAGATAAAAATCCCAAAAATAACAACTGTAAAATCTTGTTAAAAGAAAAAAAAATCAGTATTTTGAAGGCATCAGAAATTAAACACAGTTACCAATGTTGGAGAAGGAAAGATTTTTGAAGGAAGGAAAAACACTGAATGTGACTGTTAAATTTCTGCTTATTTCCTTACTGGCATTTAATATTTTTAAATATTGTTTTTATTTTATAATTTACTGTGCAGGGTCCAAGAAGAGAGGCATTCAGCAGTGATCTAGAGCTTGTGTCAATCATACTGTGTTAGATAGGAGAAAATTGGAATTGAGGGCTATTAAGCAGGTTATGTATGAGTTTAAAGAGCAAGATACAGATGAAAGGAGATCAGAGAGAAGAAAGTCCAATATTTTAAATGTAGTATGTTTCTATTTGTTGACTCCAAAGATTGTTCATACTTACGGCAGTATTTATAGAAATCGAAGCTGCAGGAGCTTCTAAAAGCTAAGGAAAAGTTTTACAGCTACATCATGCTAGGGAGATGAAAGTTGGAGTTTAGGACCTTCTGAATGTGAAGAAGACATGCAATAGTCCAACATTTCAGTGAAATCTTAGAAGTGCTATGCCCTGGGAAAAAGGCATACAGAAAATTGACCAGCATTGCTTGGATCAAGGAGATAGGCCCATATTCTATTGACTTGAAGGAAATTAAATCCTTTTGGAAGGAAAATCTGATCATTCAGAGTCTATATTATTATTCTTTTGATAGAGTACAATGTTCAGCATGTATACAAAATAAGACTTGCCTGCCATGCAATGAAACGGAAAAAAAATAGCAAAAATCAAGAGAAAAAGGACATAGTAAAAATTATATATATTGAATGTTTAAAAGCCAAAGAATAGCATGTTATTAAAATACATAAAAAGATAAAGAGTTTCATAAAGAATAAAAATAAGTAAAAAGCATAAAAGGTAAATTATAAAACTAAATGCAAAAACTGAGACTACAATTCAGTAGGTAGGTTTAGTATATGATTAGACATAGCAGAAAAGAGAACTTATTATTTTTTTTTTTGAGTTTGAGTCTCATTCTGTCGCCCAGGCTGGAGTGCAATGGCATTCTCATGGCCACTGCAGCCTCGACCCGTTGGGCTCAGGTGATTCTTCTGCTTCAGCCCTCCAAGTAGCTGGAACTACAGGCACATGCCACCACACTCGGCTAATTTTTTGATTTATTGTAGAGATGAAGTCCCACCAAGTTGCCTAGGCTGGTCTCAAACCCATGGGCTCAGGCAATCCTCTGACCTCAGCCTCCCAATGTGTTGGGATTATAGACAAGAAACACTGTGCCTGGCCAAGAGCTTTAAAAATAAAATATAGATTAATTATATTGATCTATAGATTGAAGCACAAAGCTCAAAAGAGGATGAATATAGAGAAACATCAGGAAGAGGTGAATGGAACGTGATGAAAAAATATAAAATATTTGTAATTGAAGTTACAGAAAAAGAAAAGGGAAATAATGAAGTAAAACTAATACTGGAGGTGATATTTCTCAAGAATTATCTAAAATTAATGAAATTCATTGTGGTAGCCTGTCTCAAAAACGACTTCCAGTGTTTTGTAACTTCTAGTATTCACTCAGAGATTTGCTTCTAACTAATAGAGTGATGCAGAAGTGAGAATTTCTGACTCTAAGACTCGGCCATAAAAGGCGGTATGGCATTTTGTTCTCTCTTCCTTTCTCAGTCAATCATTTTGGGGGAAGCCAGATGCATGGAGAACAGGACAAGAACCAAGGCCCTTGCCAACTTGCAAGGCTGTGAGCTTGAATGTAGATCCTTTTTCATATAACTGCCACTCTATCAACAGCTTAAAAGTAACCACATGAAAGACCCTGAGGAAGAGCAGCTTAGTTAAATCACTTCTGGATTTCCGACCCTCAGAAACTATGTGAGCTAACAAGTGATTGTTTTAAGTGATTCCATTTTTGGAATGTTATGAAACAATGGATAACTAATAGTATTGTATGGTCTAAAAATGAATCTAATGCTATGACTACAGAATCCTATGTCGAGACCTTAGCAAGCTCAAAAGTGATTCCTGAAAGTAATCCTTAGTCAGACAAAGCATCTTTTAAACATGTTAAAGAAGGGAGGCCCAAACTTTACCTGTACGATGACCACTTGTACACTCGTATATCTAATCCTGAATTGTACCCCACATCTTTAAATAAAATAAATAAATAAAATAACTTCAAACACTTAAAAAAATAAAGATGTTAAAGAACGTGGCTAGGTTAAGGCAGAAGGATCACCGGAGCACAGCAGGCTGATGCTGGGGTGGCCGTGGGTGTGCCACTGCACTCCAGCCTGGGCAACAGAAAAGACTCCAACTCAAAAAAAAAAAAAAGAGAGAGAGAGAATGTGCTCACAGGTACTCTCAATAAAAAAAAAGCAGCATTTCTAAAAAGTGTAAGGGTTTTGTTCCTCAGGAGTCACACAGGTTAGAAAAGAGTTTATTTTAAAAAGTATTTTGGTATATTGGTATATTTTTGTCTAATGGGATGAACACAAAGAAGATTTATAAAAGATCTACAAAGTTTTAAAATATTTCCATATCCAGTAACATGTCAGCATAAACTGAAAGCAGCAAAGAGTAAAAAATGAGGAGGCTTTTAGACACCCAAAATGCAACTGTAAGGAAGTAGGATGAGAAAAATATTCAGCTAGTAAATATGTGCTAAATTTCATGAATTCATGAAAAAGGAAGTGTGGCACAGAAGGTGGATCAAGAGTTAGAGAGTTGATTCAACACTCATGAATAGTCTAGACATTAAATAAGAGTAATTACAACCAAAAAACATCCACTGTAAGTTCTGTTTTCCAGTCTGCCATCTATTTAGCTATTTATTTATTTTTTTGAGTTGGGAATATCACTTTTGTCACCCAGGCTGGAGTGCAGTGGCACGCTCACGGCCCCTGCAGCCTCTACCTGCTGGGCTTAGGTGATCCTTCTGTCTCAGCCTTCCAAGTAGCTGGAACTACAGACACATGCCCCCTCGCCTGGCTAGTTTTTGTGATTTATTAGAGAGATGAGGTCTCGCCAAGTTGCCCAGGCTGGTCCCAAACTCTCGGGCTTAGGCAATCCTCTCGCCTCGTCCCCCCATGTGCTGGGATTACAGACTGAGCCACCGCGCCCGGACATGTCATCTATTTAAAACTTTCACTTAACTAACAACAACAACAACAAAGAATTTTCTCCTGATCTTCAAAAGTCATCTCTTTCAGAAATAAAAACCCTAGTAGTGTTTTGTAACCAACAAGAAATTTTCAGATCAGCTGATCTAACATTTGCCAGAATTCAACAGCTTGTTTATTCACAGAGTCAATATTAGGATGCCAGTTTAAATGTCAACATAAATGTGAGGGATGACTTTTTGACTTCATTATGGGAAAACTTCTTAGCCTAATGTGTAATTATATTAGCCCCTATTCATCATTTTTCTTAATTATATAAAGATGAAAGGGACACCTATTTTTTTTTGTTTATTTGTGTTTTGTTTGTTTGTTTGTTTTGTTTTTGTTTTTTTGAGTTGGAGTCTCACTCTGTTGCCCAGACTGGAGTGCAGTGGCCACTCCTGGCCACCGCAGCCCCGACCTGCTGGGCTCTGGCAATCCTTCCGCCTCAGCCTTCCAAGTAACTGGAACTACAGGCGCACACTACCACGCCTGGCTAATTTTTATTTATTGTACAGATGATGCCTCGCCAAGTTGCCCAGGTGGGTCTCGAACCCGTGGGTTTAGGCAATCCACTCACCTCAGCCTCCCAAAGGCACGGGATTACAGGCTGAGCCACCGAACCCGGCTGGGACACCTATTTAAGGTGTTCTCTTAATACCACCCCTCACCCAAGTAGAACAGAGTGTACTTAAATTGTAAACTATCAGATACAAATTATATCTTACAATTTGTGATCAGGCCACAATTTCAGTGGGATTATTTGAAAAACATTAGTAAATTGGCAATACTTACTACAAACATGAAGACTAGAAGAACCTAGCCATTCTCCCACCTGTGTGAGATGGTTATTAGAGGAAATAGCCTAAACACTTTAAAATGTCCCTCTAGGCTCTATTTACCTAAGATCAAAACATTTCTATTTATTTAAAATACCTTAGATAAGAAGTCATTCAACCACAAATATATATGAGCATCTACAGTATGCCAGACACTATTAATAATGCTGGAGAAAAAAAAAAAAATGACAAACCAGGAGAAAGAGACCCTTGCCTCATGGAATGCACACTCTAATCAAGGAGACAGACAAAAGAACAAATAGAAAGAAAAATAAAATATCTTAGGATGAATAAGTACTAAGAAATAAACAAGGAAGATTAGAAAATCACTGGGAGAAAGGTTACTTATTCAGTCAGGAAGCGTCCCTTTGAGCAAATGCCATGTTAAAAGAGATAAAAATAAGGAGATAATCAGGTGAGAGGGAGTCAGGAGTATATCTGGTGAGGATGGGGATTCCACTGAAATAAAATATTTTTACTAACTCTAGTAACTGAGAAAAGACCAATGTGATTGGAGAAGGAAGAAGGGGACGTAATTGTGAAGTGAGTTTAGTGGACAAAGATTTTACAATCCAATCCAATAAATTGGCTGCTATCCCGTATGGCCAATCAAGACAAGAGGCAGAAACCGGCAGAAATGGGTGTTTAATCTGATAACATGGAAGCATGGAGTCAGTCAATGCATTCACCCCCAAAATAACCTCACTTCCTGACAGTACAACTTATTCAGAATTTATATTCCATAGCCTCTCATCCACCCCCAAGGCTAAATTCACAAAGACATGACTCAAGATTTCCTAATCCCTTCATCAACCCCCAAGATTGAATTTACCAGGTCTGTGGACAGTTTCAACATGACTCAAGATCTAATCATGCTGATATTTCCTTAATGTAGAAGAGAAGTTACAGCAATCAAAGAAGCTGCCTTGGTACATTTAGATAAACAACTTCAAATCTAATATGGAAGATATAAGAACCCCTCATTAACAGAGCCTTGGCCTATTAAAAAAAGTAGATTATTCTCTAACTCTACAGACCATAGCAGTAATGTTAAGTTTTATTCTAATAGCTTTGGGAACCCACTTAAACTTCGTGTTAGGTTCATGGGTCAGTGCCACAAATATGGCAAAGAATTGCACAGAAATTAGATTACAAAAAATAGTTTATTTAGGAAATAGCTTAGAGAGCGAGAGAGGTGGAGCCACCTTTCCAAGATGAAGAGAAGGCCAGAGCTTAAAGAAAGCACGGCAGCCACAGTTTGAGGCTAGAAGCTTTTTAAAACTTATTTTGGGGAAGAGCAGGAAAGGCAAGCATTCACTGGAGTTGAGTCATGGTGATGGGATCTGTTTCCAGTTTCTCTCTGACGACTGTTGGATGGGCAGGACAAGGTGGGTAACTAAAAGACAAGTTCTTAGGAGATGTTGTTATTCGCGAATTGCTAGAAATCAGATAACCACCCCAATTAAAGTCAAATTAATAAGTAAGCTTTTTATTAAAGTCGGTGAATGAGAGAGAGATCATGCCTCCCAGACTCTCGATGGCAAATGAAATTTGTAGGGAGTCTTTATAGGTAAAAGCAGATGGGACACTGAGTCATTACAGAGATAAACACATGAAACTCTTGTTCTGGGGTTTGACACATAGTAAACTTAGATAAAGGGGCACACAGTATACTCAGATAAGGGGGAAACTGTTAGAGTATTTGGTGGGGTTCAGGGCTGTGAGGGTTATTTATGAGCAAAATTTTAAAATTTTTGCACCGGCCACACAGAAGTCTAATAACAAGTTAACAACATGGAGACAAGCCACAAAATGGAGTTTTGCATTTTAAATACAAATTTAGATTTTATCCAATACGCTGCAAATACTTTAAATATTTTATAAAATACAGCAAAAACACTTTAAATACTTCAATGTTAATCTGAATGTCATGTGACTTTCCCAGGGTTCTGGGAAAGGATTATTGCTATGTATGAGCTCAAGAAAACCAGAGAAACTTCATTTCAGATTTTGTCCTTTCACTTTTCTTTTTAAAATTTTTCTTTTTGTGTTGGGGTGTCACTCTGATCACTGCAGACTTCCAACTCCTGGGCTCAGGTGATCCTTTAATATCAGCTTCCTGAATAGCTGGGACTGTAGACATGTGCCACCATGTGACTTTCTAAATTGTAACAGGAAGAACAAGAAAGTAGAAATGGGAAGGAAAAGTGTGGAGATTTGGTGATGAGATGCAAAAAAAAAAAAAAAAATGCTTCTTATAGTGTCTACTTTCTCAGTGGAAGTTAAAAGGTGAATATTCAGTTCAGATTAAGGATGGGAAAGATTCGGATTTGGAAGAGAGAAAAACATATAGTTTGCAGTATGAGAAAATGAGCCCGAAAAGAAAGTTCTATTAGTTCCTTGTAGATCCTGGACATCAGGCCTTTGTCAGAGTCCAACCTCTGTGGAAAAGAGTGTGGCAATTCCTAAAGGAATTGGAAAATTGATCTTCCATATGATCTAGCAATCCCCCTTCTGGGAATATACCATAAAAACATAAATTGTTCTACAGAAATGACACCTGCACATGCATGTTTATTGCAGCACTCTTCACAATAGCAAAAACATGGAACCAATCCTACGCCCTCGTGAAAGTGAACTGGATAAAGAGAATGTAGTCTACATACATGATGGAATATTATACAGTCATCAAGAAGAACAAATCATGGACTTCACAACAAACTGGATGGAGTTGGAGACAATCATGCTTAGTGATCTATCACAGAAACCAAGAACCAGATGCAGCATGTTCTCATTCAAAAGTGGGACCAGCAGTAGTAGGACACTGTCAGGGAAGGGGGGCTGGGCCATGTGACAACATAAAGGGTACATGGTCCTAAACCAGGGGAAATGAGGACCAGTTGGAGACCCAAAGTTCACCTGCACGTAGATTACTTATGTACCTAATCCTGACTTGCACCCCACATCTCCAAGATAAAATAAAATTAAAAAGAAAAACAAGAAAGAATTATAAGAGGGCCAGGTAGTCTTAAAGCTTTGTTCAAATGTGTGACATAAAATGATGCAGACTAATTGAGCAGTTACTTTGTTTTCTTTTCTTTTTTTGAGTTGGAGTCTCTCTCTGTTGCTCAGACTGGAGTGCAATGGCACACTCCCGGCCACCACAGCTCAACCTGATGGGCCCCGCGATCCTTCCACCTCAGCCTTCCAAGTGGCCAGAATTACAGGCGCACGCTACCACACCCGGTTAATTTTTTATTTACTGTAGAGATGAAGTCTCCCCAAGTTGCCCGGGCTGATCTTGAACCTGTGGGCTCAGGCAATCCACCCGCTTCGGCCTCCCAAAGTGCTGGGATTATAGACTGAGCCACCGAGCCCGGCCAAGCAGTTACTATCTATATTACAAACCCTAAGAAGGTATTGGAGTTTAAATCATTGTAATATTTTGGGGTGCATGCTATCAACGTAAAATAAAAGTTAGAGGCTTGATAGCTTTATAAAGAAATATTGATGATGATGGAGCATAGATTATAGGCTTGACAAAAGAAGTCTGAATGATAATGATATGAGAGAGTAGTATAATAAATGAATTAAAGATATTGATAAAACCGGGCTCGGTGGCTCAGCCTGTAATCCATCCCGTGCCTTTGGGAGGCTGAGGTGAGTGGATTTCCTGAGCTCACGGGTTTGAGACCCGCCTGGGCAGCAAGACCTCATCTCTACAATAAATCAAAAATTCAGCCGGGCGTGGTAGCGCATGCCTGTAGTTCCAGCTACTCTGAAGGCTGAGGCCGAAGGATCGCCGGAGCCCAGCAGGTCGAGGCTGCGGTGGCCGGGAGCAGCCACTGCACTCCAGTCTGGGCAACAGAGTGAGACTCCAAGTCAAAAAAAAGATATTGATAAAATCAAAGAGTCTGTAATGAATAGGAAATAGTCAGAAATAGACATTTTTGATACTGAGATATCAAAGATAGATCAGAATCACCTATGCAAATTTGTATAACTTGCTATAAAGTGATATAAATCTAAAAAAGAATGAGAAGTATATTACCACCTAGAATCTAGTCTTATTAAGTTTCTGATTAAGTACTATTTTCATTAATATTTTATAATTTCTACAAAATGTTTGGTTAGAATAGCTAATTTAAGTAGAAAGCAAGATAGTAGACTCATTTAAATAAATTTTAGCATATATGCTGATAGCATGAAGCCCTAAGTTAGAATCCCTTAATATGTTTCATGAGATGAACATAAAAGGTGGAGAATCTCTCAATTATAATTACAACTTTAGAAGAGTTTATCTTTTTCCAGAATGAAGGTAAAGGTTTTGTGTTTCACAGTTAAGTAATGTCTGATAACTGAAATGTATCATCAAGAAGACAAATAGCTAAATTCTCAGTCTACTAATGTGCATGATAATCAATAGGAAAACAAGACCATGTGCTTTTTTAGATGTCCTAATGTATAGGCTTAGATTTAGACCATGTTATTATGACACCTTTGAGTACGTCATACTCAATCATGAGATATGTCAAAATAATATTCCCTTAAGGTCTAATTTTTACCTATCACTTTTTAATTTTGCTTTTTTTCTTTCGCTTTATGACAAGATCTTTTTGATGTCTATGAAGTATTGTGTAGTGTTCCTCCTTCTTTGAATACTCTTTTCAATCTGCATTCTTTCTCTGTAGTTGATGCCCAATTATCATTCTAATTTTAGTTCAATTACTATTACTTCTTTTGAAAAATCTTTCTGGTCACCAAGGAAATACTTCAGTTCATGTTAACACCTTTCTCATCTTAATGTCTTAAGATGCTACATCATGTAGCATTTAATTTGGTTTTTCTCTCATTCTAGACTAGAGGCCTTAAGAGCAATATGCAGGAGAAACCTCGAGACATATCCATGCTTTCAAATCTAATGCACTGAAGCTTTAGTTAATTTAAGTCATGTAAATCAGACCATATTTATTCTATTCTAATGTAAAATAGAATTCTGCTCTGGCTAGAATTCTGTATTGGCTGACTACTACAGTTAGAATAAAGCCTAAGCTCCTTCTTCTGGGCTTCAAGGAATTAAAGACCAAGGTTTAAAATTTTAACCCAATTTTTTAATCACTCTAACCACAACTTACTACACTATGTTCTGAATCTCTTTGTCGGCTTTTTTTTTTTTCTTAAAGCAGGATTTATTGAGAGGACAGGAGAGCTCCCACAGTGGGAAGGGACCCAAAGGGGTTATCACTGTAGGCTTTTTAAAAGCACCTTTTCACTAGCTAGGTTTTCTACTTTGACCCTCTTATCTTAGAATGTTCCTATGTTCTACTCCTTTAGCTCCTCAAAGAGAACTTTTTCTTTCCAACACACATACCTACCTTCACCCATTGTGGTCAATTAGTAAACAATCACATCATCGGATTTACTTCATATCAAGTGTTAATGACCATTAGCTTGTACATCATTAATGTTTATTTTCTATACCTTTCTACTGGGGCAAGCTGCAAGCCTCAAAAAATGTGGATATTAGTTTCTTTAAATAGTCAATTATCTTTCAGAGAGATGTACATTAATAAAAGGAAAAAGTCTTTATATTTTCAAATGCAGTTACCATTTTTTCTGTGCTTCAATTTCTCATATAGATCCAGATTTTTGACCGGTGTTATCTTCCTCCTGCCCTTTCTTTTAATATTTCTTGTAGTATTGGCGATGAGATATTTTGGCACTTCTTAGATGTCTGAAATATGACTTATTATGCCTTTGTTTTTGAAAGATACATTTGCTGGGTGTAGAATTCCAAGTTGATAGGCTCCTCCATTAAAATGTTGATTACTGCATACATCCTCACCAAGGGCTACATCACTTTCAAAACTGATTTTTGGAAAGGAGGTAAAAAATCATATTACAATAATTTGTGGCCCTCAAAAGAGCCCTGTACATACACAGATATATAGTGATTAGAAATAAAAATATTAAAAATGTCTGGATAAGAATGATAATAAAAAAAGTTGAGAAACATTTCTCTATTGTCTTCTCACTTGCTTTGTTTCTGACAAGAAATGTACGATTGTTCTCTTTGGTCTTCTTAACCAAATGAGTAAGAACAATATGATTATAATATAACTCAAGATTTTTTTCATGTTTGCTTGGGGTTTGTTGAAATTCTTAAATCTGTGAATTTTTACATTTGTATATGGGAAAAATACTAGCCATTATTATTTAAAATATTTGTATTCCTCTTGCTCCAAGCCTTTTTCAAGAGCCCCTGTTACATATACATTAGACAACCTGAAATTTTTCACCGGTTTTCTTTCTATGTTTCACTTCTATATCTATCTTTTTTTCTACTTTATGTTCTATTTTAAAGTGGGTTTTAAATACTATGAGAAAAGTAAAGCCATCTTATTGTAAACAATAAATTCATTTTTACTTAAAACCACAAATCTTTATAAACAAATGATTAAAAGGTGATTTGATTTGAAATTTAAAAAACATATTAGATGCAATGTAATCAAGGTATATTAGAATAGAATAAATAAAACTAAAGTCAATTTATAAAAGATATGTGAAGATAGGAAAATTAGATAAAATATTCTTGGCTTAGAAATGCAATCCCAGATGAGAAATTTCTGGCATCTATAGCAAAAAGGGAACTATATGAGGTGCATGTAACTTTTCTTATTTAGGGAATTATATTAAACATATGAATTTGTACATAAGGTCATTGAGAAGAAAACGGATAGGCTTCGAGTAGTTTAGTTTTTTTTTGTGTTTTTTTTTTTTTTTGAGTTGGAATCTCACTCTGTCGCCCAGACTGGAGTGCAGTGGCCGCTCCCAGCCACCGCAGCCTCGACCTGCTGGGCTCCAGCGATCCTTCCAACTCAGCCTTCCAAGAGTAGCTGGAATGACAGGCACGCGCTACCACGCCCAGCTGATTTTTTGATTTATTGTAGAGATGAGGTCTCACTGCCCAGGCGGGTCTCAAACCCGCGGGCTCAGGCAATCCACTCACCTCAGCTTCCCAAAGGCGCGGGATTACAGGCTGAGCCACCGAACCCAGCTAGTTTAATTTTTAAATGTAGTGAGTCTTTCATGCACACTACTATTGCCACATAGTTACAATGCTATTATACTGCAATGCCGCTCTGGAAACACCACTGGTAGTTTGTCTCCGTGGTGAAATAAAATGTACACAATTTTCATGCAAACTATCCCTTAGATCCACAGAGTCTAAACGCTTTTTCTGCATTGTCACCTTAGTTAAACGATATCTATTATTGTGATTAATTTTGGTTTTGATGTAATTACATTTAGCCAATGATCACGACACTAAAAGGTGTCTATAGTGTAAGCATTTTGGGTGATGGTTAGCCACTTATTTTCTATGATAAGAGGAAAAAGCTTGTTCAAAATGCATATTGAATTCACATATTTAAGTAGGAAAGAAATGGAGCCATGCAGCCATTCTAAAATTAATAGAACTTTCTTTGCTAGGAAGTAATTGCTAACTTCATATTTTTCCTAACTTACATATAAATAATTCCAGTTGGTGGAGCCCTAAATGAACAAACACATGCTAGATCTATCATTGCACAGATGGTATTGCATTTATTTTTGACCAAAGTTTTATTAGGTAAAATAGATGGTAACAATGGCCTAAAATAAATGAATTAAACCAGAAGTGTGCTTGTTTCTTGAACAGAATATTGGACTAAGAGCATTGTAAAAGAAGAAACTGGTATGAGTTTTTAGGAGAGATTTAAAAGACTAATGGCTTTGCATTTTGGAAAATTAGTAAATATCTTTTGAACATGAGATGGACTATGTTTTGGGAACAGCCTCTGTTATAATCATTCTTTTGATGTGCTTTTCTTTGAGAAGATACATTTAGTTGGGATGCAAATTGAAAACAAAAGACATACTCCTTTTTTCTTTAAGAAAGGGATCATCACCAAAGCACAAGCATGTATTTATCTTTTCAGTTAAATTTCTTTATCTACTTCTTTGGGGAAATTATTTTTGTAGTAGTTTATGTTGTTCTAATAAAATGACCTGGATTGGCATTACTGTTTTCAGGTGAGAATCTTGAGATTAGATTTCCAGGCTATTTAGCACTGAATAACTTCCAACTAGTTTTAATCTGTTTAGACTCGTGAAGTCTTAAATTACCATCTAGATATAAATGAGCAAACATTTCATTAAAAAATGAAGAGTTTTATGACAATACCTTTCCTTGGAAAATGGAGCCACCTGAGCTTTTCTAATAGCTGGTGACATCCATTAGTGGTTTTCTCTGAAATTGAAAACATTTTCCATCTGTTCATACACACTCATTACAAAGTAGTTAAGAGCCTGTGGGATCACAAAGGCACATTTTGGCAAATTACAAAATATCAAAATGAGTTATTGAAGAGGCAGCAATGACTATATAATAAGCTGCTCAAACCTACAATTGTCTGGTTTTGTGTAAGAAAAGACATCTGTGTGCTAAAATCTAGTTTACCTTTTGATACTTGGGACTTTTCTATTTGGTGATATTCATTCCCGTGCTTAGGATCCAAATTTTTCCTTCTAAGAGAATTTGTGTAATTTTGTCAATTTTCACAGATAATGACTATCTTTTCCAGTTTCCAGTAAACTGCTATTCAATGGAGTCTTTTCAGAGGAGCGAATTGAGGAAATTGATTTAAATAAAGCAGTGGAGGATTCAGATGAATATAAGGAAGGAGATCTTGATGGTCAGCCTATGATGTACTGGGAAAGGAGGGGTGAGGTGACAGAGACTGTTCTTCTGGAGACCTTAGAAGAGAATACATGGATCCTATGGTTATTCTCTTGCCAAAGGAAGGGAAGAAGTTCCTTTAACAGGTGGTTTTTGTTTTTTTGGGTTTTTTTGAGTTGAAGTCTCACTCTGTCGCCCAGACTGGAGTGCAGTGGCACACTCCCAGCCACCGCAGCCTCGATCTACTGGGCTCTGGCGATCCTTCTGCCTTAGCCTTCCAAGTAGCTGGAACTACAGGTGTGCACTACCACACCTGGCTAATTTTTTGATTTATTGTAGAGATGAGGTCTCGCCAAGTCGCCCAGGCAGGTCTCGAACCCGCAGGCTCAGGCATCCACTTGCCTCGGCCTCCCAAAGCGCGGGATTACAGGCTGAGCCTCCGAGCCCAGCAACAGATGATCTTTAACAAACATGTCAGTGATTATTTTTTCTGCTTTTATTCCAGTAAGACATTAGCTATGAACATGCTGATATGTATCACCAAGAAGTTATGATTTGACCGAATGTGATACAAAACAACTGAAACTCAATCTGAGGTGCAGAACAGAGGGTAGCAATAGCAATCTCTGCAAGACAAAAGAAGTTAGACCTGGGATGGTGGTAACATGAGAACCGAACATGAAGCAGAGAAAATAAAAACAACACAGCTTTAAAAAGAAAACTAGTTGCAGGTTTTTTTCCAACACTTATTTGAAAATATCTATAGTGATACAAAACTATAGCTATTTCCTCTTTTAAAAAGAGCATTTTTTCCTGACAGTATATATTTTTTAAAACTATATTATCTATACATCAATAATATTTATATTATTGTAGAAATGAAAATGAAAACTTGATAGAGGAAAGAAATGTTATTTCAGATTCTATTCTCCCTTAAGCAATTTTTTACCACTGAAACTTATATTGCATAAAATAATTTTATATTAAATGCATTGATTTTCTTCTTATGTTTTCAGAATTAAAAAGAAAGATGAAAGGAAGAAAGAAGAGAGAATTCTTTGATCAGTATTGAAGTTTTTTGTTGTAAAGGTATTTCACTTCTATAGTTAGGATTTATTTGTGGCAACTGTGAATTGGATTGTGTCTTTTATTTGGTTCTCTGCCTGTTTTTTTGCTGGTGTATAAAAATATGACTGTCTTTTGCAGGTTGATTTTGTACCCTGAGACATTGCCAAACTCCTTTATCAGTGCAAGGAAGTTTTTCACAGATTCCCTTGGGGTTTCAAGGTATAAAATGATATAAGAAACTACAAAACACTGCTCAAAAAAATCGAAGGAGGCACAAACAAATGGAAAAATATTCCATGCTCATGGATTGGAAGAATCAACATGGTTAAGATGTCCATCCTATCAAAGGTAATCTACAGATTAAATGCAATACCCATTAAACTACCAATATCATTCTTCTCAAACTTGGAAATGACAATACAGAAACTCATATGGAAACATGAACGACCACAAATAGCCAAAACAATACTTAGCAAAAGAAATAAAGCAGGAAGTATCACACTTCCAGACTTTAAATTTTTAAGTTTAAAGGCTACAATAATCAACACAGCCTTGTATTGGTACAAGAACAGGCATATGGACCAATGGAACAGGATAGAGATTCCAGCCTGGGCAACTTAGCAAGACCTTGACTCTACAATAAATCAAAAAATTAGCTGGGCGTGGTAGTGCACACCTGTAGTTCCAGTGACTTGGAAGGCTGAGGTGGAAGGATTGCCTGAGCCCAGTTGGTTGAGGTTGTGGTGGCAATGAGTGTGCCACTGCACTCCAGCCTGGGTGACAGAGACAGACTCCAACTCAAAGTAAAATAAATGAGGACAGCATCGTCCTCATTTGCTTGCAAAGTACAGTGTGGTTTATTTGCTTTTCTTACAACTGTGAATACAAAGAAGTATTTCCTGATAACATCTGCTTTGAGCATTTTTAGGAAAATTAATTTTTGAAACTTGAGGATGTTTTTAGTGAGACTTACAAACAATCAGTAAACATAAGTAAGACTGCCTCCAAGCTGAAATAGAGATTTCAGCCCCAAATGCAATGCTGAAAACAACATGGACCCAGTTTCTGGCAAATGTGTTGAGAATTTCTGAAATGTTCATGTCAACTCTTACCCAGTGAGATATGGTTCATCCTCATTCAAGATACATATTACTGAACGCTATACATTTCCATTTTTAGGTCATACTTCTTTGCATATTGTATATGATATAAAAGATTTGACTTCAAATTGAATTCAGTAGTAAGGTTACAGAAAAACAGTATAATCATATAAACTCTGCTTTTATCAGCTGTGATGATAAATGCAGTCTCTATGCCAAAGGCTTAAATGAAATTGAGCTGAGTTTGATGGGAGTCAGTCAGGGGCCTAATAAGAATGAGGTAGCAAGCCAAAAAAGAAACTCAAACCATTTCTATCTTCACATTGTACTCTCTATTCTCTATTTGGTTTTCATCAAAATCTGTTAGTGAATTCTGAGCATATTTGTTGCAGACAGATGCTAGTGCTGCCTTAGCTTACTGGAACAAGGAACAGTAGGAGGTACAGATTAAGAGGAGCTATTGATAAACAGGGGTGGGCTGAGTGAATTTTTAGCAAGCCACATATACATATTATAGATCTAGTGTTTTTAAGAATCATTTTAAAGCTACAGTATATATCTGATAATGTTAATAACCAAAAGAGAATCAACACTCAAGGTAATTAAAGTGAATGGCAACATTTAATAGAATACAGGCAAGCCAATGATTGCTGATATTGGATAAATTCTTGTTGATGCTGCATAAGTATACATTAAAAGTATGTTAATTTTCTATGATAAATAAGTGTCCTTAAATAAAATCTAGATGGTTTTGGATTTTCTATTGAAAAGCTCAAGTTTCACTTTTTTTTTCTTTTTTTTTTTTTTGAGTTGGAGTCTCACTCTGTTGCCCAGACTGGAGTGCAGTGGCCGCTCCCGGCCACCACAGCCTCGACCTGCTGGGTTCCAGCAATCCTTCCGCCTCAGCCTACCAAGTAGCCGGAATTACAGGCATGTGCTACCACGCTCGGCTGATTTTTTTTTATTTATTGTAGAGATGAGGTCTCGCTGCCCAGGCGGGTCTCAAACCCACGGTCTCAGGCAATCCACTCACCTCAGCCTCCCAAAGGCGCGGGATTACAGGCTGAGCCACCGAGCCCGGCCCTCAAGTTTCACTTTTAATATTCACATATGTGAAGTATAGAGAAATAGATTCATAGATACAAACAACCCTAATAAAGCATTGACACTAAATATCTACTACTTACAGGGTACAGGAAAAGCAGAAAATTCTTTGAGTTTGGAGTTTAAAATCAGTTTCAATATGTTGTCTGATTGCTCGAGCTAGGACTTCAAACACTATGTTGAACAAGAGGGGTGAAAGTAGGCAGCCTTGTCTTATTTTGATTTTCAGGGGAAAATGCTTTCATTTTTGTCCATTTTTAGCAATATGTTGGCTGTGAGTTTATCCTAGATGGCTTCTATTATTTTGAGGTAAGTTCCCTATATGCCTAGGCGTTCAGGGGTTTTTAATCCAGAAGTGATGCTGCGTTTTATCAACAGCTTTTTCTGCATGTAATTATATCATCATGATTCCTGCATACATGACTCCTATATATTCCTGTCCGTTGATGTATTTAATTATATTTATGGTCTTGCAGATGTTGATCCAGCCCTGCATCCCAGGGAAGAAGCCTACTTAGTCATGATGGATGATTTTTGAGATGTGTTATTGGAATTCAGGGGTATCCAATTAGGGAAGGAGGAAGTCAAGCTATCCCTCTTTGCTGATGATATGATTCTATACCTTGAAAATCCAAGAGAATCTGTGAAAAATCCTCTTGCACTGATAAAGGACTTTGGCAAATAGAGAACCCAATAAAAAGCCCAATCCCATTCAAAATAGCCACACAAAAAAAGAATGAAATACCTCAGAATCTTCCTAATCAGAACCATGAAAGACCTTTACAATGAAAACTACAAAACATTGCTCAAAGAAATCAAAGATGACACAAACAAATGGAAAAATATTCCATGCTCATGGATTGGAAGAATCAACATTGTTAAGATGTCCATCCTACCCAAGGCAATCTACAGATTTAATGCAATACCCATTAAATTACCAGCAGCATTCTTCTCAGACCTGGAAACAACAATACAAAAATTTATATGGAATCGTAAATGACAATGAATACCAAAAATAATTCTCAGCATAAGAAACAAAGCAGGAGTATCACACTTCCAGGCTTTAAAATTTACTATAAGGCTATAATAATCAAACAGCCTGGTATTGGTACAAGAACAGGAATATAGAACAACGGAACAGGACAGAGATTCTGGAAGCAAACCTCAATTTTTTATCCAACTCATCTTTAACAAAGTCTCGACTAACAGCCACAGGGGAGAGGAGAACCTATTCAGTAAATGGTGCTGGGAAAACTGGCTGACTACATGTAGAAGATTAAAACAAGATCCCTACCTATCACCACACACAAAAATCAACTCTAAATGGATCAAAGACCTAAATGTAAAACCTCAAACTATAAGAACCTTAGAAAATGCAGGAGACACCTTTATGGAAATTGGAACTCGCACCCAATTCCTGATCAAAACCCCAAGTGTCCATGCCATAAGAGATAAAATAGACAAGTAGAACTTCATCAAACTGAAAACTTCTGCAAAGCCAAAGAAACCATAAAGAGAACAGGAAGACTGGGAAAAAAATATTTGTCAGCTGTATATCTTACAAAGGCCTAACATTTAGGATCTACAATGAACTCAAAGATGCTGAAAAGAAAAACACAAGCAGCCCTATTAAAAAGTGGGCAAAAGATATGAACAGACCCTTCTCAAAATAAGATATACAAGCAGCCAACAGATACATGAAAAAATGTTCAGCCTCTCTGATCATCAAATAATTGCAAGTTGAAACTATACTGGGATACCACCTAACTTCAGTAAGGATGGCCATCATCAATAATTCAAAAATCAACAGATGCTGGAGAGGACACAGGGAAAAGGGAATACTTCTACACTGTTGGTGGGGTTGTAAACTAGAACAAGCTCTGTGGAAAACAGTGTGGCAATTCCTAAAATATCTAAAACTCGACCTCCCATACAACCCAGCAATCCCCTTTCTGGGAATATACCCAGAAGAACTCAAACCATTCTATAAAAAAGATACCTGTGCACCCTTGTTTATTGCAACACTAGTCACAATAGCAAAAACATGGAACTAATCATGCTGCCCATGGATACAAGACCGGATTTAAAAAGTGGTACATGTACACAAAGACATATTATGCAACTATAAAAAGGACAAAATTATGAACTTTGCAGTAACTTGGATGGATTTAGAGTCTGTAATACTCAGTGATCTAACACAGAAACAAATTACTGAGTACCACGTTCTCACTCATAAGCAGACCCTGAGCAATTATCATAATACTATAAGAAAGGGATTGGCACTGCTGGTAAACTACCAGGGGAGGGAGCGGAGAAGGGAGTTAGGAGACACACTTCATCAATAAGGGTACCTGATCTCAAATCAGGTGATATGGGGACCAAAGTGAGGGCCAAACTGTACCTGTACAATGACCATTTGTATACTTAACCCTGAATTGTACCACATAACTTTAAAATAAAAATAAATAAGTAAATAAATAAATAGCAGGCTTTTTGAAGGTAGAGAATACTGGAAAAACAAATTCACTAGTAATTATTTTATTCAAGCGTCCATAAATTTTATCTTTACAATTAATATAAATAAAACACTTTGTGTTTGAAGATGTCTATGCTTGTTTATCTAATTTTTTTCTTAAGTTGGGCAAAATAACAAAGTACAGTTAATAATAAAACTTTTTTTTTTCTTTTTGTGTTGAAGTCTCACTCTGTCGCCCAAGCTAGAGTGCAGTAGCACACTCACGACCACCCCAGCGTCGACCTGCTGGGCTTCGGCAATCCTTCTGCCTCAGCCTTTCAAGTAGCCAGAAGTACAGGCATGTGCTACTACGTCCAGTAATTTTTTATTTTCCTGTAGAGGCGAGTTGTCGCCAAGTTTCCTGGGCTGATCTTGAACCCGTGGGTTCAGACAATCCACTCACTTCGGTCTCCCAAAGTTCTGGGATTACAGGCTAAGTCATCAAACCCGGCCAAAAAAACTTTTAAAAAGCTATTGTTTGGGTGACATGGCAATAGCATTCTGGCACGGGCCTTTACAGGCAACAGAAGGCATTTGAGCACTTATGGTCAGAAGATAGCATAGCAACTATAATGCAGCAATAATGTCAGGAAAAATAAAACTTTTGATGAGGTAGAAAGAAAGCATCAACTATGAAAGAAAAGAACTATATTCTTGCCTAATTAAGAGAAAAGTAATTATTAGCACCACTCTTTTTTTTGGCAACATATGAAATTTTAGATTTAAAAATCACTTCTAATTGTTTATATTTACTTTACAGAGCTATGTAAAAAAATAATTTTCATAGCTATGTAAAAAAATAATTTTCTAATAAGGATTTTTGTTACATTTTCTCTTAGTCAATAGTAATAATAATATCAGATATTACCATTTAATGAATTAATGAAGATATTAATATAAATCTCTAATCTTTGGAAGCATATTTTCATATACCTTCATATTTAATCAACAAATATATTGTGCAGTAACACAATAATAAGCAATAACAGTAGCTAATATAATTATAGTGACTTAACCCAAAAAAGTTATGAAAGCTAGGTCAATTATGAAATAATCTGCTAAAACTTTTCTTGTTAATATTCAGTATGTTTGTAATAAGGTAAGTTCATTAACTGATTTAGAGAAGGTGCTGGGCCCACAGACTATCTGAGATATTTCAAGACTGCAGAAATTATTATAAAAGGAAAAAGATTGGATTCTAAATACTTTTGTTACCTCAAATGTGATTTTGAAGTTCTGTTTTACTTGGTCATTGCTAACCAAATGCTGAACTGTCAGCCTGCTGCTTTTTAAAAAGATATTTTAATATGTCTAGTTAACAAAATAGAAATGTAATATTAAAAATCAAAAGTATCAAATGGTGAGCTATAGTACTTTAAGGCAAAGAACAAGGATTTTGAGATCAGCAGAACTGGTTCTTCTCTTGGCTTTATCACTTTTATAGAAAAAAATATTTTGGCACATTAAAATGGTAAGAAAGACTGTATTGAGAGCTATCATAATAAATGTCAAGACTCTAACAATAGGTGAGAGAGATTATGTTCAACTTGTTAAAGTATGCCCCGGCTGGCAGACAAAATGGACTCCCGTGACTAACTTATGATACTCAAAGTTAAAACAGAACCAGGAGGCCATGGCTGGGTGGGGTGGGGAAGCAGTCATTCACTCTGTGTCCTTGGAAAGATGTTAAAGTGTTATGAGACCTTCCTTTCTACATTAAAGCCAAACCATTGTTTTTTGTTGTTATTAGTGCCAAAGTAAATTGCAGCTGGATAAACTTGTCATACACACACACACACACACACACACACACACACACACACACACACACACACACACAATTTGAAAGAAACATCTGACAGACTTCTAATTTTAGACCTGAAATCTACCTGATCAGAACAGAACAAGTCTGAAGTCCTCATTTGCATAAATGGACCTGTTTGAGAACAGGGGCGAGAAGTTCCTTATTGAAGCCAGACCCTCTCTTTGTTCTGTGGAGACCACTTTCACTTGTATTTGGAGGCTGTGCCTTCTTGATCTGTGGATTTTTTAAAAAATAGAAAACAAAGCTGTCCTTTTTCCCCTCTATGATTTTGTTTTTGTTTTTGTCAACAAACTCCAAATACAAGAAAAAGTGGGGATTTATAGCATAGGAGCAGGTTCAAGGGACAGTAGATGAAAAACTAAGAAAAGACATCAAGGGTAGGGGCAGTTTTTACCAAACTGACTGAACAGAATTCTTGCTGAAGGCAGGACTAAGACTTATGCATCAAAGATGAGGAATAGCCGGGTTCGGTGGCTCAGCCTGTAATCCCGCGCCTTTGGGAGGCTGAAGTGAGTGGATTGCCTGAGCCTGCGGGTTCGAGACCCACCTGGGCAGCAAGACCTCATCTCTACAATAAATCAAAAAAAGCAGCGGGCGTGGTAATGCATGCCTATAATTCTGGCTACTTGGAAGGCTGAGGTGGAAGGATCGCCGGAGCCCAGCAGGTCGAGGCTGCGGTGGCCGGGAGCGGCCACTGCACTCCAGTCTGGGCGACAGAGTGAGACTCCAACTCAAAAAAAAAAAAGATGAGGAATGAGGAATTTAATCAGTTATTGAGAATGGGAAATTCTCTCTAAACTGGCTAAGCAAGATTCTTGCTAAATCTAAACTATGCAGGGACAGCAAGGTCAAGGCCAAGTCAAGAAGAGGCCTCCGAAAGAATTCTGACTAAAATTTTGGCCAAAAGGAGAGCCATTGAAAAATGAGATTCTTTTGACCACAGACCCTTCTTCAGTAAGAATGTAAATAAAACATGTTTTACCCTCTGGCTTTAGCATTTACAGTTGTTAATATTTTCACAGATAGAAAACCAACAAAATATTTTGAACTCCAGAGGCTTAAGCATAGCTCCCAGTTGCCCAAAGGTAAAGGCAATACTTTGTTTCCTGCTGAATGAGAAAAGAAAACAAGATTATATTAGCACACAAAAAAAGTCTTCTCTATCCCCTTCAGGCATTGTATTTCATCTTATCTTTATGAGCCTATAAATGATTCTAAAACCTCAATGATAATGAAAGAAGTACAATGCTAGGTTACAAAGCAAAGGTTGTCTTACATGACCAATGTCAACATGAAGCAGAGTTAAGGGAGAAATGTGGTAAGTACAATTCCTTGTTCCACCTCCTGGTTGTTGTTAATAGGAACTTTCTCTTTTCACCAAAGGAAAATTAATGTTAAAGAATACTAAATGTAGGTTTTGTTTTGTTTTGGTTTCATTCAGCCACCGTATACTATATTTTGAAATGTCAATTATTCTCAAATATGAAGACTGGACTGGATGTTTTGAAGCTGACTTTGCAAAACACCAAATTGAGGCCAGTATAGTTAACATCGTTTAGAAGTAGTTAGGCAGGTTTCTTAGACTGGTCTAAATTAAAATAGGGTAAGTTTTCAGATATCTTTCTTATCTATACATGGCCTTCACCTGACTGACCAGGCATATCAGACCTGACCACCTTGCGGGTGGAATGTGGAAATTCCAGGTGCAGTAAATCACAGAAATAATAGGAAATTACCCAAAACACAGACGTGATATACTAAGAAAATCCCAAATCTAGTTAGACGTAACTTTCATTATTTAGAAGATCCTTGTGACCTTAAAGGTTGAGAGTTGGTAATCAAGAGTCATGACCAAACACTCTTAGCTCACAGTTTGCTTAATCATTGTTGTAAAAGTATATGAAGCTTCTTGTCAAAGGCAGGCATGCTAATTTTTTAGGGAAAAGCTTTATATTATTTTTTCTTTAGAAGAAGATTTTAATTATATTATCTATTCTTATCTAGAATAGCTAAAATTACATTTAACTATAAATGTGCATATTTAGCATTTTGCAAAATTTGTGACATTTTGCAAGTGAGTAATGGAATTTATCTGTAAAAGGCAATGTTTAGAGAATATTGTTTTTCTTAACTTTATATAACTTTCTCATCTACATCAATTTTTGCATATAAAAATAGTAATGATGGTTTTGTGAGTTTGAATGTTATTTTACTTATAAATACTAGAAGTAGAGAATACTATATTTCAATTTTTCAGCAAAGAGGTTCTCAACATTCTCTGTCTGGTTGAGAGAGAAGAAATTCTAAAGGTAGATATATCTTGAAGGTCCTTTCAGATCCAATTTTTCAGGTTCACACACAAAAAATTACTCCTTTCTAAATTTCCACAACATTGATCACACTTAACTTTTTTTTCAAATGTTGATTCTTTTATGCCTAAAATATTTATGAGAAAGAACAATAATGAGAACAATTACTATTTATTGATTATCTGTCACGTTCTAAACACAGTATTAGCTGTTTTGCATATGGAATTCATTTGCCCACAATCTATATGATAGCTAATATTTTTATCTTACAGATGTTAAAATTATAGCTTATTGCAGATGAGAAACTTATCCAAGGCTCTACAGCAGCCAACTGGCAAAGCCAAGTTGTAACTCATGTCTGGGGCACTGCTGATCTCTCTCTTTGTATTATGTAAAACAGCCTTCACAGCTATAATGGATCTGTCTTCCACTGACCAGATTGTTGATTATCCGATAAAACAGCTAATAACTTTACCCTTGAAATGTTTTTGTTTTTGTTTTGGGGTTCTTTTGGAGGAGTTAGTTACTAAGTGTATCAAGTAAATGGCTTTAGGCAGAAAAGAAAAAGCTGACATCTTGTTGCTAGTTTGCAAATGAAAGCCTATTCTTTCTCTTTGTAAAAATATGCTTGTACCCTTTATAGTTCATTAATAAAAGAATAATATATGTTGTGGATGAAATTTTAATCTGGGGTGCTCATTCTTGCCTAAAATAGGGCTTTGGATCTCACCTGTTCCTTGGGAAAAATATTTGCAAATTTCTGATGAATTGTTACACTGCCTGTGATGATGCCCAGTTTGCAGATTCTTGATGGTTTTCAAGGAAAATACCTGCAGAATATAGAAAGAAATGCCTCCAAAAATTTATTCATACCACTCAAATCTGCTATATCACACATTCCACAAGAGACCAAGACTCACATGTATGCTCCATGAGGGAGTGTTGTTTTAGTTACTGCAGTGTCTCTAACATTCCAGTAGCATTCTAGTAAACATTTGTATACTATATTGTCTATGTCATTTGCAACAGGGGTTTAGGGGGTGGGAAATGTTAGAAGATGAAAGGAGGACTGTATTTGGGTTTAAAAATTTAAAGTCTTCAACAGTCAGTTGTATAGTAGCAGGATTTTATTCCAAAAATTTGTTTTATAGTCTGAGAGGCAATGAAATTAAAATAATCTTAATTTGTGCAAATTGGTCCACTAGAGATACGATTAGCATTTAGGGTTCTCAAGCTCTCTGCTCTAGAGATTTTAAAGAAGGTTTGAAAATTAGTAACTTGGAGATTATAAGGTCTCAAATGCAGTGATCATATGTTATTCAACATAGTACTTCCAGTCCCTTGCACCGTGTTGGGCACAGATTTGAAGTACAAAATTCGATTTAAGAAAAATGGGGGAGATCAGTGAAGAAAGGTCTGAGCTTAGCATCAAGTCTTGACACAACAGCTTCTGTCAATATCATGGCAGAACATGATGCAAACTCTTCACTGAAAAGAATCAAACTATACCTCGTGAGACCAAAAGAATGTGAATCAGGCTAGCCAACCTAGACTAAAACTAGAGAGTTCTTTTAACAAGGGGTGGAATAATTTTTTCTAGTAGCTATTATAGAATGACTATTATGTTCCACATGCTGTAAATCCATTATTTATTTTTTCTTTCTTTTTTTTTGAGTTGGAGTCTCACTCTGTCGCCCAGACTGGAGTGCAGTGGCCACTCCCGGCCACCGCAGCCTCGACCTACTGGGCTCCAGTAATCCTTCTGCTCAGCCTTCCAAGTAGCTGGAAGTACAGGCATGCACTACCACGCCTGGCTAATTTTTTGATTTATTGTAGAGATGAGGTCTCGCCAAGTTGCCCAGGCAGGTCTCAAACCCCAGGGCTCAGGCAATCCACTCACCTCAGCCTCCCAAAGCACAGGATTACAGGGTGAGCCACTGAGGCCGGCCTCTTTCTTTCTTCTGAATCAGGTCTTTCTCTGTCTCCAGGCTGGAGTGCAGTGTCATGATCAAGCTCACTGCAGCCTTGCACTCCTGGGTTTAGACGATCCTTCTGTCTTAGCCTCTGAAGTAGCTGGAAATACAGGTGCATGCTACTACACCTGGCTAATTTAAACATTTTTGTTAAGAGGAGGTCTCGCTATATTGCCCAGACTGGCCTCAAACTCCTGAGCTCAAGTGATCCTTTATACCTCAGCCTCCCAAAGGGCTGAGATTACAGACAGGAGCCACTGTGCTCTGCTTAAATATGCGATATCTAATCCTCTGTCAGAATACCAAGGTTAAGCCTCTTTTATTCATAAGAGGAAACTAAACCCAGTAGGCCAAGTAACTTGCCCAGAGCCACACAGAGATGGGATTGATATATATGCCAGTTTAGTGTTGAAATTTTTGTGCTTTATATTACAGTGCCTTGATGCCTGTGAAATACATAACTCTTAGTGGTAACAATCCTACTTTAATGATTACCTCAAATAAGGGAGAGTATCTTTCCATTACTGAAAGGAATCCCACAGCCTGAGGGTTACTTAGGTTTTGTGACATTTTCCTGAATTTGCTAAATACTTTTTTGGGCATTTTCTAACTGTGATGGACATATTTCCTTTAAAATGTTGTCCTTGCTACTGAGAGAGGAAAAGTGAGTAGGAGGCATTCTGGCAACATAAGCAGCCACTTGTGAAGACAGTGAAATTGAAACTTCAATGGAGAATTAGAAAAAAAATGAAAAGCTTCATTAGTTTAAATTGGATACTTGATTTTTTCCTCAGGTCTGAGTTAGCCTGTGGCAATCAAAGTTTGCATTAAATAGAGTCATCAACTCTCTTTTCTTGGTTCCCTTTTTTTGGCTCTACAATTTCTATTGCATAAATCTCACTAAAGGAAATATGAAAAATCTCCAGGCTTTAAAAAATGTTATTCAAATATGCAATAAAGCATGCAATAAAGACCAGTTGTAGATGCTATGGTTTTAAAATACTAGCAATGATCCATAACTCAAACATGGGGAATTATATAAGAGGAAAAACAAAGACATTGTGTTTTAAAAACTATTTTTAAAAAGTACTGGAATCTAGTTGATTAATCCCTGCAAAATAACTCAAAATTTTATTCTACTTTTTTTCTGTATGCCTGAAAATTTATCTTAGTATTTTACTTCTTAAATTATTTGTCTTTCTTCCAAAGAAATCTAAGTAATTTTTAGGCACTCAAGAAAATAGTCATATGCCTGTATACATATACAGCAATGTGACTTAAGAAAACCAATGGTTTAATTCAAATATTAGATGTTTCTTCATTTATCTTCCAAAAAATAGCTTATAGATTTTTAATAATAATATAGGGAAATAGCAATTAATTCTTTATTGCTGTTTGACTTTTTAACACTAGCAAATTCAAATATAAACTATCTTAACATACTGAAACAATTGCATAGTAACCTTGTAAAACTGAATGAGACTCATGTTTTAAGTTTATGTATGAGATAGTATAATGTAGTTCATGATATTCAATATCACTCAAGATGCCAATCTTAACCATTGGAAAGAAAATTAAAGGAACCCAATGCTCATAACTGACTTGGAATTTCCGGAGTACATTAGAAATAGCACTGGCATGTTAAGCACATTCTTGTACTTTCCAGCTAGACATGATACTCAATGGAGAATTTCACTAAGAAAATGTCACCATAAAGTCTAGTCTTGGGAATGAACAGACCATATTTTAGTTATTTCATTGGCTTTAAGATAATCCATAGAAACTTTCTGTTCCCCACATATCACAATGATGTCAAATTTTTCTGTGCAGTGAACAAAGTGCAGTCTTACCCATATAAGATGTATACAGATTAGTAATACACTCATCATATTTTTGTTCTCAAACACAGAATGATATATGTTAAAAACATATTTAATGTATTAAATGAGAGACCTATAAATGAAAAAACTGGTACAAACAGCACTTTGAGAAACTAGGTATTTAGGGAACTAGTAAACTAGGTAAGATACAAAACTGATTAATGCCTACACAGTTAAAAAATATAAATTTGAGATCATTTTTCTTTGGTCAGAACTTTTTTGAAATGCTATTGGACAAAATCTAGATGTTTAATAGTAAACAGCAAGACAAACAAAGATACACTCCTGGCTCAGAGAAAGGGTTGTGAACTCATAACCTTCAATTACTTAGAACTTTCCTTTTAAATCAAGACTTAAAGAATCCTCCTTGGGAGCATAATAGAAGATGAAACTCCCAAGTGAATCTACAGATCCAGGAAACTTGCTTCCAGTCTTGTTTTTTTGTAAAAAAGGGGTCGGGGGATTAAAAAGTCATTGCTGTGGAAAATTTGAATAAAACTCAATAATAGCTATTATTGTGCCCCTCAAGACTCAGTAGCTTTTTCTTCTTTACTACAGTTCTAAAAGTCTAAAAACCAAACAAATTAGTATTTATCAGTTACCTGTCACAAAAGAGTCTTTAAACTTTTTAATAATAATATCTGAGAAACACCAAAGGATCAACCTGAATGACCTAAGAGAGTCTTGTAGAAAAATGCTATGTATCCATAAACCTGTTTTTTTGGGGAAAATATGATATTTAAATATGATAAGTGATTTTCAAATAAAGAAATATATTATTTGATATATTTATTTAAATAACTTATTTATAGTTAATGCATTTAAAAGATCTGCTATTGAAAATATCAGATACTTGAATACATTACAGGAAACAATACATATTTTAAAGAAAAGTAGAAATTTCAGTTAAAGAAAAAATAATGAGAAATAATAAATGCCTGGGGTATTAGTTACAAATCAGAGAGAAGCTATCACTCATGTTCTTTATTCAGGTGACGATGCATTGTTAAATAGCTATGTGAGCTTTGATACAGTATATTTGTTCTAAGACTACAGGAAGACACATCATTTTCCTTTTATTTTTTAGTTCCAAGGCCACTACACAGGTGAAGACCCATTTATTTTATTCTGATCATCAAATGACATTTTGGTAATTATTTCTTCGTATATCGTTTATAAATTTACAAACAAACAAATGAATATGTGTGCTTGTGTATGCATAGATTTCCATTTCAAATTTTTTGAAAAACTGTAATGGAAAATTTTAAATTCTACCACCAATGAAAAATATTGCATAAATCTAGATGTAATAAGAAAACTATGAATAAATAACTTAATGATGTTAAATATTTCTATCAAAGTGTATTCTTATTTTCAATAATAAGTTGAGTTCATGGTTATGAGTGCTTTACTTTATGACTCATAACTTGAACAGCAGGTTCTTTTTTGTTGTTTTTTTTGGTCAGGATCTCACTCTATTGCCCAGGCTCAAGAACAGTGGCATGATCATGACTATCACAGCTCAGACATGCCTGTGCTCGTGATTCTTCCACCTCAGCCTCCTGAGTAGCTAAGACTACAGGCATGCCACCATGCCAATTAATTTTTTTGTTTTTGTTTTTTTAGAGATAAGATTTTGTTATGCTGCCCAGGCTGGTTTCCAGCTCCTGGATTCAAGCAATCCACTCATCTCTGCCTCTCAAAGTGCTGGGATTACAAGCATGATCCACTGTGCCTGACCTGGATAGTCAGTTTCAATGAGAGATTTGGTTTTATTTTCATCTACTATTTAATTTCTAATGTTTTTCACCAAAAAAATTTTTTGTCATGTCATTGACATATGCTTTTTGGAAATTTGGAGATAATAAAGAACATATATGTTTTAACTAATTTGGCCAAAGGATATATTAGGCAAACGCAAATAGCCACATTAAAATGGTGAACTCCCTGAAAATAGAACCATTTTCAGTGTTTGGATTTTATTGGGTACATTTGAAGTTTTTCTCTACAAAATTGAACTCCTCTGTGGGGTAAGTTGGAAAGTTCCAGAGATCCTCATAAATAAATCCAAATACATCTGATGTGATTATTTAGGCTTTATCAGAGAAAGTTCAAAAGTGATGCATAATAGTATTCAGATATAGAAATGTTATCACATAAAACATATCATGTATAGCTGTAATTTTCCATTAACAGACACACAAAAAAGATGAAATGAGTTAAAATTTGTTTTACATGGCATGCAGAATGAATGAAAAATGAGAATATTTTTTCTTGTAAAATAAAAGCAAAGATAAGTAGGTATCGTTCCTTTATTAACCTCTTTATTGTGTGCTTACCAGAGAGAATCTCAGCTTTCCAGAATACAAAAATCTATGAACCTTCTAAAAAAAAAAAAATCCAGATTTCTTAGTATCTTAATCTCAGGACTGCATATTTTGAACATCCCTTCCCTAGCAGTAATTCTGCTAGGCAGCCAGGGATGATAATAATTGGTACAGTATGTGCCAGGCACATCACTTTGTTGCAGGAATAAAAAATATATAAAATATAACATTGCCTTCAGAAAGTTCGTTGTGTAGTAGGAGAGATAACAATGTAAGAACTACGATAGGAAAAGAGGCAAGTATACGTGAAAATACAGTGGTCGCACAGAGGTGAAAATGACTAATTCTTTTTAAATCTGTCAGAAAAGGGTTCATAAGGGGAATCAGGGAGGAAATGAGGTGGAAATTTTCTAGATAATAATAAATGGTAGCAAATACCATATGTCAGATAATAATCCTAAAGCCTTTTCGCATGTTAATACAACTGCTTCTCACAATAACCCAGGAAGTAGTCATTATTATTTTTTCTTATTTTGCAGTTAAGAAACTGAGTCACGGGTCATACAACTTGAAAGCAGCAGTGAAGATTTGGAATTCTGGTTGTCTAGCTGAAGTGTTATACTATATGGAAAATGCACATATGAAGATAACAAAATGTACAAAAAAAGTTAGGATACTGGATGTCTAGAGATATTCTCTTGAAAAATTCTTTATCTTAGGGTCACAGTGCAAATTCATTAGTTGCAATGACTCACGACCACTAGAATTTACTATCTAATTAAAGATTGGAGGAAGTGCAGCAAATAATTTATTATTAGACTTCTTGCTGTAGTTAATTAGAATAATGGTAATCATGGAGACTAACTCCACAAACAAAAGCTTGTTAGTTGTATGGACCCCAGGATTTAATAGGTCTGTTCCCTGATACTCAGCATCTTGCTTCGAAGCTTAAAAATGTGTGTTCAAATATTCATCTTTCTTGTACACTCAATAGCATTCACCATTGTTGACTTTCTCCTTTTCAAAGATTTCTTTACACATCTTACTATTTCTTTTCACCTCACCAGTGACTTTCCTCTGCCAGACTTCTGAATGTTGAAGTGTTCCATTGGTTTCAGTCTTTCTCTCTATGTAATCTCATTCAGTATAATGACTATAAATACTTTCCATTTATGCCTGGCTCTAAAATACATATGTATCAGCCTTTCTCGGAGATCCAAACTTCTAGATCTATTTGACTGCTTTATACGTACACTTGTCCAAATTGAATTATTAGTTTTCTCCTATTTACTCTATTTATTTGTAAGGATTACCTATGTATCTTAGTAAATACCACAACCCACTTGTTCAGGCCCAAATCCATATTAATCCATTTTTTTTCTCCTCCTAGCAAACTGAATGAAATCATCTTGTGAAATATGTTTGGAATCTGGCTACCTCTCTTTATCTATACATTGATTTAGACACGATCATTGCTTTCATGGGCCACTTCAATTCCCTAACAACCAACTTCTATCCTGTGAGAGTTGCTCTTCTATAATCCTTTTGGTGTTTTTGTTTTTTTGCACATAAGTCTCCAGAGTGATATATATATATATAATATATATATATATATTATTTATATATTTTTTAAGTGGGTGTCTCACTCTGTCACCTAGGCTGGAGTGCAGTGATATGCTCATGGCCACCACAGCCTCGACCTACTGACTCAAGCGATCCTTCCACCTCAGCCTTCCAAGTCACTGGAACTATTGGCAAGCACACACCCGGCTAATTTTTCTTTTTAAAATTTGGTTATAGAAACGAAGTCTTGCCAAGTTGTCCAGGAGGTCTCAAATCCCTGGGCTCAGGCAATCCTCTTAATCCTTTCACTTCTGCCTGCCAAAGTGCTGGGAGTACAGGAGTGAGCCACTGTGCCCAGCTAGAGAGAATTTTAAAGTACAATTCTAATTATGTGACTTCTCTCATTAAAGTTTTCAAAAGTATCTCAATATACAAAATATCATCTATTCTTTATTACCTTCCTACACTCCGTCTTTTACTCATATCCTACATTCCCTCTGTAGAGGACAATATTAGTACTTTACTCAATCCTCTGATATTCCTTTGACTATTTCTTTGCTCTGGGGTAGCTTTTAAATAAATTGTTTGCACATAAATTTTTTCTCGAGGTCTGCTTTTGGGGTACGAGACCTAAAGGTACCATTCTCATGATTCAGCCATGCTGGCTTTCTTCTTATTCTTCAAATGAACAAGGTCAATTACACATCTGGAGATGTTACATACATTCTTTCTTCTTCCTGGATCCTTGCATGGCTGGTTCCTTATGATTCAATCTTAGTTTGATGGCATTTTTCTCATTGACACCTTCTTGAGTCTGCTTTGGGTATATTTTTATTATTTACCAATATTATTATCTTACTGCCATTAATAAGGCACAGTTCATATCCTTTGTAGCCACTTTTTACTTACCAAAACATCACAAGTATTTGGATTGAATAATTATTCAATATAGTTGAATAGTTATTGAACATGGGATTTCAATGGAAGACAGTTTCTCTCTGACAAGACTGTTATTATGTGACTTGGCAAAACTCATCTTGACATGCAAGTTCATGCTTGGCATGTGAACCAAAAACACATCTACAATTACATAATCCCTTGAAATATACTTCCTGTTGGCTATTCTCCAACCAATAAGGAGTAATGTCAGATAATTGACCATTAAGCCACTTTATGCCCAGTTTCACATGAGCAATATTTTCAGTTGGTTCATTCAGTTAGGAGTATATTATTTACATGGAAGTTTAGGAAAATAGATTGTCATGTCTATTTGTGATTTCATAACAAAATGCCACAGAATGGGTAATTTATCAAACTATAAATTTATTTTCTCATAATTTTGAAGACTGGGAAGTTCAAGACCATGATGTTGGGAAGTTTCAGTTGTCTGATGAGGGATGCTCTGTGCTTTCAAGACAGTGTCTTATTGATGTGTTACTCTGTAGGGGAGAAATGCTGTGTTCTCACATGAAGGAAGACAGAAGAGCAAGCTAGCTGAAAAGTCTAAGTGAAACTCTCTTTTTAGACAGTCCTTATTCTCATTCATGAGGAAGGCTTTAATCATCTTGTAAAGGCCCCACCTCTTAATACTATCACATTGGTAACCTGAATTTTGAAGGGGAAACATTCAAATCATAGCAGAGATTAACTTCAAAAATAAAATAGAAGAAACAATGCTGAATAGTATCTATCTCACAAAGAGATGAGCACGTTTTGATTATGAAGAAGAATTTAAAGCAAATTTAGGACTTCCAAGTAAGAACTCTATGAAAAGCTGGGAATATGGGTTTGATATTTGCTTAACAAATGCTGGGTACATAAGAACATATTTTAAAATACTTGAAATATGGTATGTGCAAAGCTCACTCAGAGTTAATTCTTTTAGGGAATATACTTAGCGTAGGCACCCTTCTACCTCCATAATGCGGCAAAATTAGAGAAGAGATTGAGCTGTAATCCAATCCCAGTGAGGTCCCTGTTGACTCCTGTGGGGAGGTCTAGAGCTGGGATGGTCCTTTAGAATTACAAAAAAATGGAGCAAGAGCAGCTTTTCTTTACCACTACATTGATCAGGCATTGAATCCTGGCTAAACTGGGAGGAGATATGGCCTTGGTTCATGTAGCTCTTCAGATGATGCAATCTTCAAAGAGGAAAGACAACTGAGAAGCGTTTCCTAGTAGCTTATGTGATAAACTCTTCTTTCCTGAAAGATCTGGGTATTATATCACAGCACCAAGACTTTTAAATAACAGAAATAGTGTATAATTTTCTTAAGTAAATTATAGAGTTGGAGTTGAGTTGATGCTATTACAATATACTCAGATAGAGGAAGTTTCTGCTTTCTGTTTCATCAGAGGATTATTTTAAGCAGGATGAAAATAGCCTAATTGTGAAATGTTCTAACAACTTTTCGCTAGCTTGCCAACTTATACAACAAAATACCAATTACCATGTATAACTTAACTTTAGAAATCTATTCTCAACAAGTTTGACCCTGTTACCCTCTTGGAAGTTACTTTATTATTCTCTGGCTGTTAACTACAGTATTGGAGTATGAGAGATTTTGCTTCTCAGAAAAGGTGCCAAACATGTTTCAAGAGAAGTCCATGCTTAAATAAAATGACTGACATTTATTGTGCTCAGGAAAGAGCTACACAGTAACCCTGACAATTAATTATGAAGTTAAAGGAAGTAGACACTTTTAAAGAGAGAATAGGAAGGAATATGTGAAATAAATCAAAGAAGATTGATATTCCTTTATTTATTAGATGATTTATTTCCCACTTTAGATAAAGTTTAAACGTTTTACTAGGTATAAATGTGGCTTTTAGATGTTTATTTTTGTCATAATTATACATACCTAGAATTATGCCTAATTATTATACCTCATAATGTAGTCTCCTCATACATATACATGAAAGGTTTTAAAGTCACTGTCAGCATTACTGATTTGGGATTTAAAATTAAATTATAAGTTGAGTCCAGCTTCTTAGTCATATAGGGCCATGCTCATTTTGTCTTCTATTTCTTTTTATTTATATTTTTTTGTTGTGTTTTTTGAGGCAGGATTTCCTTCCATCACCCAGGCTGGAGTGCAGTGGCAGAGTCATGGCTCACCAAAACTTCAACCTCCTGGGCTGAGGCCATCCTTCTGCCTCAGCTTCCTGAGTAGCTGGGACTACAGGCATATGCCACCACGTCTGACTAATTTTTTTTTTTTTTTTTGTAGAGACAAAGTCTTTCTATGCTGCTCAGGTTAGTCTACAACTCTTGGGATCAAGCAATCCTCCCACCTTGGCCTCCTAAAGTGCTGGAATTACAGGCATGAGCTACCACGCGAAGGCTATTTCTTTTTGTTTTTTGAAATATTGTTTTAACTCCTCAGGAACCAGTCTCAACATTATGCGTTTATTTTGTAAAAGACACATATAATTTTACCCCTTTCTTAAAGTTTCACATCACAATTCTAATCTTTAACCCTCTCTTGAAAAAATAGTAATATGTAGATAATGTGATATAATTTATTATTATTAATACTAACAGTAACTGTCTTATATGTTTAATTGTGTATTAGGACATGTCTCCTCAGCCAGACTATATATTCAACAATAGCAAAATTCATGTATATTACTTAGAATGACAAAGAGCGTAGTAAGCTCTGTAACTTGTTGATTGATACGATGAGTGATAAAAGCATTGAAGCAAGCTGTTTAAATGAAAATAATGAAACAACTAATAGGAAAAACTAGTTTGTTGGAAATAGCCTGCTTTTTCAGCTTCAGTTAAAAAAAAAGTTTAAAAATTTTACTAGGTAAAATGTGTCTTTTTGTGTTTATTTCTGTCATAATTATATCTACCTAGAATTACACCTAATTATTATACCTAATAAATGTAGTTTCCTCATGCATATACATGAAAGGTTGTAAAGTCCTTTTTACTTATTATAAAATATAGCCAAAGTTATTTTCTGGATAAGTCTTTGAAGATGTAGTTCTTTATTTTTTTCTTTCAATAGCATCTAGCTGAAGAGAATAAAATAGTTTGACTCCAGAGAATGTAAAGAAAATTTGAACTTCATGTAAATAATAACAAAAAAAATGAAAACACTAAGATTTAGTTGTTAGCTTTATCTTTGAATCCTCTCATTATATTTCTTCCTATAGGCAGAAATCCCCAGGTGTCTGCTTAAACAAATATGAAATGAAAGGAAAGGCAAATTCAATTATTTTCACTCAGCAACTTAAATTAGCATGATGGAAATGTTCAGGAGCAGGTATAATTAGAAACAACAGATGTGTTTTTATATATTGAGTTTGCATGTTGTAATCACAAAAATAATCACAATGTCTTGAGAAGTCATATCATTTTTAGATCATTAAAATTATACACACACACACACACATTGATGTACTGATGCAATAAAATATAGGTGTTTTTATAACTTGGACATTTTCCCCCAAGAAATGCTACTTTTTAAATGTAGATCTTTTTCTGGTCTGTTGTGGTGGCTCATGCCTGTAAACCCAGCACATTGGGAGGCCAAGGTGGGAGATTTGCTTGAGCCCAGGAGTTTGAGACCAGCCCTGGGCAACATAGCAAAACCTCATCTCTACAAAATATCAAATAATTAGCTGGGCATAGTGGTACATGCCTATAGTCCCAGGTACTCAGGAGGTTGAGGCAGGAAGATCACCTGAGCCCAAAAGATCAAGGCTGCAGTGAGCTGTGATCATGCTACTGCACTCCAGCCTGCATGACAGAGTAAGAATCTGCCTCAACAAATTTTAAAAAAATTAAAATTAAATGTAGATCTTTTTTACAAAGTTGCTTACCTCTCTCCAGACTGTATACTTCTATGAACATTCCTCTCACCATGTTATGTAGCAAGAAGTCTCAAAAATGCTACCTATTACAAAATAATGGTGTCTTTGATAGGGTTTGGGACACACTGTCCTGAAATATGTAGGAGGTCAGAATATGCCACCCCAAAATATGTCACTTTAGCATACTGATTACTTTGAGCTAAAAGAAATGGAGAAACAGATAATGAAGGAAAACTTATTTTCCTTCCCTTCAACTGCCTAAAATAAAGTGTAAAACTCCCCTTTTGTAAAGTAAATTTGCATCTGTAAAGAACTATTTTTTTTTTAAATAGTAGTCTCACTCAGTCGCCCAGGCTGGAGTGCAATGGCACTCTCAGGCCACTGCAGCATCAACCAGCTTGTTTCAGGCGATCCTTCTGCCTCAGCCTTCCAAGAAGCTGGAACTACAGGCATGCGCCACCATGCCTGGCTAATTTTTTGATGTATTTTAGAGATGAGGTCTCATCAAGTTGTGCAGGCTGGTCTCGAACACCTGGGGTCAGACAGTCCTCTTGCCTCTGCCTCCCAAAGTGCTGGGATTATGGGCATGAGCCACAGTGTCCGGCCAAGAACATTATTATTAGAAAAGACTTCTATACCGGGAAGAGAGATATTCTGAGACAACTTTTTTCACCTGAAAGACTTATCCGAATAACATGGCAACCTTTATACCCACACATTCTCTCCCTTTGCCCTCCCAGTTTACCTCCATCACCTCCCAGAACCCCCAATCTTTTCTCCGTTTTTGTCGTAAAATATGATATATAAGCTTCAATTATCTGACCACTTCTTTGGCCCTCATATATTTATGAGTCTCCTGTGCATACATATGTAATTAAAACGATTTTTCTCTTGTTAATCTGTTTTATGTCAATTTAGTTCACCAATCAACTGAAAAACCTAAAACAGTACAAGGAAATAATCTTTGTTCTCACCATGATATGTAGGAATAAGACATATGTAGGCTCTTTATTACAAATTAGGTTGCCTTCTAATCTGTTGCGTATGCATGGGTGTGGTAGGTATTTGGTAGGGTAACACTACCGCTTCATTTTGCTAAACTAAATAATAAAATATTTTAAGCATTTTTATAAAAATAACTGATCAAAAACACAGTTCTAGCCCAAAATACTCATGTTGCTAACAATTACACAAATATCATATATATTTAAATTAGGTGTGTATTTCACAGTGAATAATCCAACTAAATTTTGAGATAGAAAGCAAAAAAATAGACTTCATAAGAATTAATGGTGGTATTTTAACTGTTTGAAGTTTATGGCATAGTTTCTGTACAAATTTTTGCACCAATGTTTTTCACCTGAGATTCTACATCTCTGTTGTCACATATATTTATATTTCAAATGGAGTCTCTCTAAAGATAGAACTTACTTCAATTTTAGGACACTAATAGCAACTAATATTCTAGTAAAATAAATTGTCAACAAAATCAAACAAGACTGCCATTGATGATAATGGCAGCAAAAACTAAATGTTATCTCCTACAAGCATTGCAACAAAATACTCATTTTATGAAGATGACTTCTAAAATACTTAAGAAAACCCTCATTACTCTAATGTTTTGTGGTGTATATTTCCTACCAAGTTGATTAATAAGTGCTAGATAATAAGATTTCTTTTTCAAGGCAGCTAGGATATGGGACTGAATAGAATATATTGTCAACAAGATTGCTTTATCCTGTCCTTTTGAACTATAAATTTATACCTTGCTCACATTCTTCTTTAAATTAAGTAATAGGGTCTGTTATATTCAACTCTTCTGTTAATAAAAATATTGTTTCTACTGTAAGTCCATATATTTACTCACAAGTTCATAGATCTAGAAGTTTACCACACAAAAAATGTAATGTCTAAGTTTTAGGACTAAATGTTCAATATTCTTATAAACTTTTTATTTTAAAATAGTTTCAGTTTTGTAAAAAAGTTATTTAGATAATACGGAAAGTTTTAATATTTCCTCCAATTTCCCCTCTTGCCAATATCTTACATTACTTTGTTCATTAGTAATAAGTGATGAACTAAAATTGATATATTATTATTAACTGATATCTGTTCAGATTTATCTAGTTTGTACCTGCTCTTCTTCCTCTGCTCCAGGATTCCATGTGGGACACCACATTACATTTAGTCATCATGTTCCTTAGGCTTCTTTCGACTGTGACAGTTTCTCAGTTTCTCAGTCTTGTCTTGTATTTGATGACATTACCAGTTTTAAGGAGTATCACTCAGATATTTTGCAAAATACCCCTTAAGTAAGATATGTCTGATGTTTTCTCCTGGCTAGACCTAGTGTAATGGGTTTTGGGGAGGAAGACAGAGATAAAATGTCCCTCTCCTTACATCATTCAGAGATTCTTGCTGTCAATATGACTTAGCGCTGTTCATGTTAAACTTGATCATCTGATCTGAGATGGAATGTGTCAGATTTATCCACTTTCTCTTTTTTCTCTTTTCCATGCTGCAATTTTAGAAGACAGTAATTTTGCGCAGCCCACTCTAAGGAGTAGGCAGTTATCTTCCATCTCCTTGAGGGTGAAGTATTTTCATAAACTACTTGCGATTCTGCTGCCTGGGAGATTTGTTTATTCCTCACCACTGATTTGTTTATTCAATCATTTATTTATATGTATATGAACTCATGGATATTTATTTTATAATTAAAATAACATTTTTTTGCTCAAAATTTGGGTTACAGCCCAACACTTTTTTTTTTGTTCAAAATGTTCCATATTTAGCAATTGAAAGTTCCTTCATTTGATTCCTGTGTCTCTTGAACATATCTCTCCATCATTGTTTGTTGTTTTATGTTCACAGTAATACTGAGAGGAAGATACAAAGATACAAATACCCTATGTTCCTTCACATGGATAGCCTTCCTGATGATCCCCTTCCCCCCAGCAGACTGGTATCTTACTTATAATTGATTAACTTGCAGTTTCACATTATCATCACACTCCATAGATTGCATTAGGGTTGTTCACTCTTAATTTATGTCTTACGTCTTTTGCTTTTGTTCTTGTTTTTTTTTTTTAAAGATAGGATCTCTCTCACCCAGGCTGGAGGACAGCCGTGTGATCATAGCTTACTCCAACCTGGAACTCCTGAGTTTAAGCAATACTCTGGATTCAGTTACCAGAATAGCTAGGATTATACTGCAACCGCAGGCATGCTGCCTCTATGTCCACTTTTTTTTATTTTTATTTTTAAAGAGACGGCATTTGAATATGTTGCTCCAGCTGGTATCAAACTCCTGGCCTCAAGCTATCTTGCCTCAGTCTCCCAAAACTCTGGGATTACAGGAGTGAGTCACCACACTTGACCTAGTGTTTTACATTCTATGGACTTGGATAAATGTATCATGAGGTGTACACACCAGCCTAGTATTATACAGAGTAGTTTCACTATCTTAAAAATGCTCTGTGATTCAACTATGCATCTCTTCCTTTCATCTAACCTCTAACAACCATTAACCTTTTTCCTGACTTCATAGCTTTGCCTTTCTCGGAATGTCATATAGTTGGAATTATGTATTATGCAGCCTTTTTAGATTGGCTTATTTCACTTGAAAAGATGCATTTAAGTTGTTTCCACGTCTTTTTATGGCTTGATAGCTCATTTCTTTTTAGCACTAAAATATATTCCATTATTTTAATGTATCACCGTTTATTTATTAGTTCAGCTACTGAAGTACATTTTCAGTAGCAATTCCAAGGTTTGACAATCAGAGATAAAGCTACTATAAACATCTGTGCAGGTTTTGGTGTAGACATAGATTTTCAGCTTATTTGAATAAACACCAAGAAGTATGATTACTGGATTCTGTGGTAACACTATGTTTTGTTTTGTAAGACAGTCTCAAACTGTCTTCCAAAGTGGCTGCACCATTTTGCATTTCCCCTGGTCATCAATGAGAGTTTCTCTTCCAGGTCTTCACCAGCTTTTGGTGCTGAAAGTGCTCTGGATTTTGGTCATTTTAATAGATGTGTAAAAGCATCTTATTGTTTTTTAATTTGCATTTTCTTAATGACTTATGAGGTGGATTTCCTTTTCATATGTTAATTTTCTACCTGTATATCTTCTTAAGTGAGGTATTTATTATTAAAGTCTTTGGTCCAAAGTTTATTGATTATTAAAAATTGTTGAGTTTTATGTGTTCTTTGTATATTTTTGAAAATAGTTCTTTATCAGATGTATCTTTTGCAAATAGTCTCACCCAGTCTATGTCTTGTCCTTTTATTTGCTGACAGCGTCTTTCACAGAGAAGATATTTTAACTTTAAGGATGTCTTGATCATCAACTTTAAAAATGAATCATGCCTTTGGTGTTGTGTTTAAGAAGACATCACCAAATCTGAGGTTATCTAGATTTTCTCCTAGGTTATCTTCTAGGTGTTTTATAGTTTTGTATTTGATAGTTAGGTCTATAATCTATTTTGAGTTTTTTTGTGTTAATTCTTATGAAGGGTATAAAGTCTGTATCTGATTTTTTTTTTTTTAATTTGGATGTCCAGTTTCTCTGGCACAATTTGTTGAAAAAAAATAACTGTCTTTGCCTCATTGTATTGCCTTTGCTCCTATATTAAATATTAGCTAACTGTATTTAAGTGAATTTATTTCTGAGCTTTTAACCTGTTATAATAATTTATTTGTTCATTCTTTCACAAGTATCACACATTCTTTCACAAGTATCTTTATTACTACAGCTTTAAATTAAGTCTTGAAATTAGACAGTATTATCAGTCCTCCAACTTTGTTCTTCTCTTTTAGTATTATGTGGCTATTCTGATTTTTTTTTTCTCCAAATAAAGCTCAGAATTAATTTGTTGATATCTAAGAAACAACTTGCTGAAATTTGGAGGTGAATTTCATTGAATTTATAGATCAAGTAGGCAAAAAACATTTTGACTTTACTGAGTTTTTCTATTCATGAATATGAAGACTTTCTCCATCTATTTAGTTTACTTTCTTTCAACAAAGTTTTCTAGTTTTTGTCATATAGATTGGGGGTTCCCAACTCCTGGGCCAACCTGGGTCACACAGCAGGAGGTGAGCGTGAGTGGTCAGTGAGCCAGTGAGGCTTCATCTGTTTACAGCCACCTCCCATTGCTCACATTACTACCTGAGCTCTGCCTCCTATCAGATAGCAGTGGCATTAGATTCTCATAAGAGCACAGATGTTATTGTGAACTGTAAATGAGAGGAATCTAAGTAATGGGTTCCTTATGAGAATCTAATGCCTGATAACCTGAGGTGGAGCTGAGGTGGTGATGCTAGTGCTGGAGAGTGGAAGCAAATACAGATTAACATTCGCAGTGAGGTTTGACTGCACAGAGACCTTAATAAATCTATTGCTTGGAGACTCATATCAAAACCCTATCAGTGAGTGGCAAGTGAATGGATGTACTTCAATTGTACAGCTGCATCTGGAGGCAGGCTTTAAGTCAGAATCTGACACTTATTTTAGCCAAACATAGACTGCCCACTATTTTGTTTACCACTTCTGTTCACTCCTCTTTTTTATGGTGCATTGTATAATTATTTCATTATATGTTGCAATGTAATAATAATAGAAATAAAGTGCACAGTCAATATTTTGTGCTTGGATCATCCAGAAACCATCCCCACATCCCTGGTCCATGGAAAAATTGTCTTCTACAAAACCGGTCCCTGACGATAAAAATATTGGAACCTGTGATATAGATCATTTTTACAGTTTGTGCGATTTTTAGCAAGTATTTCATTTTGGGGGGTGCTAATGTAAATTTGTTTTTAATCTCAAGTTCTACTTGTTAATTGTTGGTATATAGGAAAGTGATTGACTTTTTACACATTAACCTTATATCCTGCATGCCTGCTGTGATTGTTTATATTTCCAGGAGTGGTTTTGATCACTTTTGTTAGGTTTGCAACACAAACAATTGTGTCATCTGCAAACAAAGACAGTTTGATTTCTTCCTTACAAATCAGTGTACCTTTTATTTCTTTTTCTTGTCTCAGTGCTTTAGTTAGGACTATCGATACAATATTGAAATGCAGTGAAAGGAGGGGACACCATTGCCTCGTTCTTGATCATAGTGGAAAAATTTCTAGTTTCTTAATATTATGTATTTTTAAAATAAAAAAATTATCACTCCCTGTTTCTGGCACTATAAGGTGCTCCAGACTCATGTTGTATATTTACTGCCCCAGCCTTTAAGAATTAAATCATTTCCCCAAGGAGTCCTAGTTTCTTTTATTAATACTAGAAATCAAGATATGGGCTCTTTGTACATAGATATTATTTGTTGTTATGCTGTTGCTGCTTCAAGGTTCCCTCAGCTAACTAAGCAAGAAAATATATGTATATTTGTGTGTATATGAACACATATTCATATGAAAATATATGTGTGTATTTATGAACATAGGTTTATATACCCAGAAATCATATACACATATCTGATTATACACACGTATCTGATTTCTCTATGTAACCATCTGTATTTATATAAGGGTAAACATTAGATCAAATTTTGTCTTTAGCTGAATCTTTTATGGCATTGGTCATTCCAGGCTGCTCTCTCCTTAATGGTCTGTAACCTTCAACTTCAACAAGTGAGAAGAAAACTGACTCCCCACCGTCTGCCATTCATTTAGTAGTTCACTTGTGGAAACATGCATGTCAGTTTCAGAATTGTCCATCTGAACCCCAAGTAAAGCAGCATTATCAATTACAGCACAGTGTTATGTACATTTTCCTTATTTTAGTCATATAATTTTATTAATGTCCAATGTTATTTAGGGCAACATCTCCCCACAACCACCCCAAGTTTCCACAGTCACAAAGGTGGAGTGAGTTTGTTTCATACATTTGTAATACAGTTATATATATATTTCATAGTCAGTCCTATATTCTAGGCTCCTATGACCTCCTAAATTATTTTTAATTTGCATACAATAGAATTCACTCTGAGCTCCCATGCCTATCATGCAAAGTAGTTTCACTGTCCTGAAATTCCATTTCACCTGTTTAAGCTTTTCCTACTCTAAATCCTTAACCATTGATCTATTCCCTTTTTCTATAGCTTTGCCTTTCCAAAATTTCATTGAAATGGAAACATACTCTGTAGCATTTTCATACTGGTTTCTTTCTCTTAACAATATGTGTTTAAAATTTATCTATGTCTTTGCATGGCTTGTTAGCCCATTTTTAAAAACATTGCATAGTATTCTATTTCTATGGTGGACCACAGTTTGTTTATACATCACTCATTGAATGACATCTTGATTGCTTCTGGTTTGGGGCAATTATGAATGAAGATATTATAATAATGAGTATACCAGTTTATGTGTGTACATAAGTTTTTAATAAGTTGGGCAAATATCCAAAGTGCAATTGTTAGATTATATGGTAGAGTTCTGATTAGCTTGTTATAAAACTTTCAAACTGGCTTTCAAAGTGGCAGTACCATCGTGCATTCTCATTAGCAGTGAGAGTTTCCGTTGCTTCTTCTAGTCACTAGTAACTGATATTGTCATTTTATTGGATTTTAGCCATCCTACTGAAAGATGAAGCATGAACAGAAGCTAATAATTGAGAAGGATGGAAAAAGTTGCATTGAATTTCCATACACTACTCGATCTCATTATTTCTCCACCTTTATCATATATGTCAGGAACTTGGATCGGAAAATAGGGTTTGTGTGTTAGTGGTATAAACCCTGTTATTAAAAGTGTCTCAGGTATTCTTGCCATAGGGGAATTGTCATTGAACTGTCTTCTGTGTATGCTTCAGTCCTTTGTTGTGTTGTTATAGTCCCTTTGACTCTACAGACCTCATTCATTTACTTTCCTGATATTCTTGATCACAGTCCCCCAAATCTCTTTTTATTTTATTTTATTTTTTTCAGAGAAATTTGGTCTTTGACTTGCCCCTGAACTTCTAAATCAGACTCAGAGGGCTCATTTCCACCAAACAAGCCTATTGAGGAAGATTCTTACCCAGAGAGAGAGAAAGAGAAAGAGCATTCTCTTCTAATCAACCTTTAATTTAATAATTTTGTTTTTTCCTCCTACATGCAGAATCACACAGATTGTACAAAGAAGCACTGATTCACCCACATCTACATGACAGGCCTGGCCCATCCTGGAACTTCTCTGTCTGGAGTAAAAGAAATTTAATCTTGAGTGAGAGTAGGAAGTGCTGAGACTGAAATGGCTCCTTTGGGAAAGCAAAGAGAACTGGCTGATTTCAGGAAAAGTTAAAGTTCAAATTGGTCAGGTTTGCAAATAATAGCTGCTAAGATCATTAGCTAAAGATTAGAGCTTCTCTAGAGAGTGTCTATGCAGCTTGAAACTTTTAGGAGAGGAAGGTGCTTTGAGAGGCAGCTGGAATAAAAACAGACACAAAGTCCTCTATGATAGGCCCCATTGATTTTGAAAATTGTTTGTCACAGTTCTGCACTCTGTTATTCTCCTAGAGAGAGGAGATTTCAGACCCTCCTTGCAGAAAATTCCTATAATACCATAGTTGGTTAAAGTGTCAGTGAAGTAACTTAAGATGACTTTTCCTCAAGACCAGCATGGGGTTTTTGCCATACATATTTTGAGTAATTAACAGATTGTACAATTTGTACCTAATTTTCTATTTTTTTAAAAAAACCTTTACAAATTCCAGATATTTGCTAAATGTATTCAGTTCAATTAATATGCAACTGTGATTCTTTCCCATTTTTATTTGCATTTTGGTAATACTTCCCTTGTATCTTTCCCCTTCTGGTGAGCACCCCCATCTTTTTCTCCTTGATCCAGTTTTGAGTGCATAAATATTACTTACTTGCAATATACACAGTCATCTATGCCCATATTAACAGGAAGAAAAATTATGAAGCATTCTATTTTCCTCAGCAATAACTCTCATATAGTTGTAAACTGACAAGCTTACAAATGAGGAAATTTCAAGTATAGTAAGTTCATGGAAACTTTACTTTTCCTTTGTTAATCATTCAATTCTGTCATTAAAATTTTTCATCTTTAGAACTTAGTTGCCAAGGTCAATTTTCTAATAATTTCTTCATCTTGTATCCATGAAAAAAGATGTATTTGAGTAGAAATTCTGACTGAAAATGAATGGTCATATCAGTTGAACAGGTGACTTTCTTTCCAAGACTTAAAATTTATTTTTAATACTAGAAATTGTGTTTTATATTATTAAATCACAATATGATTACAACAACATATTGAAATCAACAGTTGCTAGAGCATCAAAAACATATTTGTATTTGGCTAAGATTAATAACTTCACTCCAATAAAAAAAAAAATAACTTCTAAATTTGTTTAAATGACAGTATGTAGTCAAAACTCTAGAGGACTTGAGATGACAACGTTCACATTTTGTTTTCAATTTTAATTCTGTTATAATTTTGAAATATAATACACAAAACTCACTAAATAGCAATATTTCTGAAAGAATCATTACCTAAATAGAATTACATACCCAAAAATAAATACAGTTGTAAAAACCATTTTAATTAATTAAATCTTACTTCAAAACTTACTCAAAACTCTAGACTAAAAGCTATTGTAAGATTTTCCAGAAATTCCGACTTTCAGGGCTACTTGTTATTTTCCATCTCTCAATTATTTACCTTTTATGTTCAACTAAAAACATATTTTCTATGCACTCATAGTTTGCTTAGTTTTAATCAAAGGTTCTCACTTTTCTTTGACTGCTTGACAGACATAGTGAAAATTTTATGCTAGTTTAATGTTATGCAATCGTGTTATATACGAAAACTTTCTTGTAAGAAAGTTTTACTTCAAGTTCTTTGACTAAAATGTGCCTCATAATTTTATAGGTATACATTGGAGACAAGATAATGCATAGGGGTTTTATTTGTATTGTATTTGAAAATATAATATTTCTGTATGTATTTATTTATGTATATTATGCATGAATGTTTTATAAACTTACCCTCTTTTATTTTTTAACATAGTTTTATTTAAGCATAATATACATACAACAAAATTTGCCAGTTGTAAGTGTAGGAGTCAATGAGTTTGATAAAATCGCCAACAAGATCAAGTTACAAAACTTGATATTACCTGTCTTTGAAACTGAGGTTTTGGGATCCTCCTTAAATGTTGTACCAGTGGTGAGTGATTCATTCTCCTTGCCTTTGTCCTGGACTCCTTAGAGGCTGGAAGTAGTCAAGACTCATCAAAACTACTAAAATATAGCAGTACTCTAAAAGACAGGGTTAACCCTCTTTTATACATTACTTTATCTCCAGTGCCAACAGCAGTATTCCATGTATTCATGGAAGAGATTCAGTGAATTTCATTAAGTAACTTTTAAGAAGTTTAGCTATTTTTCTCACTAGAATGAACAATTGCTAATATTTTTAAGCAATGAACTAATATGATCTATTGGCAATATTTTTCTATAAATGAGAACATTGAAGAAATACAGCTATTCTCTAATTTGGAATTTGGTATCTCATAGGTTCCTATGACATCGAATCAGCTCAACAAAATCCACAACAAACAAAGCATACTATTCAGATATTTTTAGACAGTTCCATGTGTCTTTCAAATATAGGTAAGCATTAGAGCAGTGACTTGGAATTTTTAAAATTCTGTATTTGATGTGAAATATATGAAATATTTTTAGTCAGTTATTATTGATAATATACTTAATACTGCAAGATTAAATAATTTATAGTTTTAAAATAGCTAAATAGGGAAGAAGACTGGAATTAAAGAGCCTATGAGGCAGTAAGTGTATTAACCACACTTTTATACCTTATAAAAACACTATTTTTTGAGCCAACAGATATTTTTGTATTTAAACAATAATAGAGATCAGAATAATAAAGAACAGAATATATCAAAATATATATAATTGTGACCTGTAAAGTTTTTTTACTATGCTAGCATTGTCACATTAATTAAAATAGTTTTTAGCACTACATTTAATTTTTTGGTAATAATTCTTTTAGGAATATCGTTATTTGTTGATTGTTTATTGTATCTAAAATTTAAAACAGAATTAATATTGAAAATAGAATATAAACTTTGTCCTCTCAAAATATTCTGAGAATAAAATCTTCAAAGCAAAAACATCTATGAAGATAGTGTCCATTTAGGCATAACAAAAGTTAAGATAAATATTTAATTTTACAGAAAAGTTAGAAACAACAAAAAAGTCTCTTTTCTTCATCAAGGTAAGTTATAAAAAGCTGAAATAATCAGTCCTGTACAACAATGTCAAACATTTAAAACTTTACTAGTAAACATTAAATAATATAATTTCAGTAATAATTTATTATAACTAAACTTTTTATTTTTAGATTTGAGGGGCACAGGTCCAGGTTTGTTACATGGGTATATTGCATGATGATGAGGTTTAGTACCTGGTGGGTAGGTTTTGTCCTTACCCTTCTCTCTCTCTCCCCACTTTAGGAGTCCACAGTGTCTGCTGTTTTCATTCTTATGCCCTTGTGCATTCATTGTTTAGCTCTCACTTATAAGGGAAATTATGTGATATCCAGTTTTCTATTTCTGAGATAATTCACTTAGAATGATTATCTCCAGATGCATCCATGTTGCAGCAAAGGACATAGTTGTGTTCTTCGTTATATGAATATATATATAATATTCATATAAAATATTCATAAAAATATTTGTATAAATATACATGTTATATGAATATATTATACACACAATATATTTATATCATGTGTGTATTATATATTCATATAACATGTATATTTAATATTCAATGTATATCATAAGTATATATACAATTTATGTTCCTTTGGGTAGATATCTTCTAGTGGGATTACTGGATCAAATGGTAGATCTACATTTAGTTCTCTGAGAAATCTCTGTAATGATTTCCATAGAGGTTGTACTAATTTACACTCCCACCAACAGTGCATATGTGTTCCCTTTTCTCCATAGCCTCACCAGCATCTATGGTTCTTTGACTTTCTAATAACAGCCATTCTGACTGCTGTGAGGTGATATTTCATTGTGGTTTTAATTTGCATTTCTGTGATGACCAGCATGTTGAATATTTCTTTCATATGTTTGCTGACTGTGTGTGTGTCTTCTCTTGAGAAGTGTTTATTCATGTCCTTTGCCCACTTTTTGATGAGGTTATTTGTTTTTTTCATGTTGAGTTGTTTGAGTTTGTTGTAGATTCTGGACATAAGCCCTTTATGTTGTAGATTCTGGACATAAGCCCTTTATCTGAGGTATAATTTGCAAATATTTTCTTTCATTCATGCTATTTAGTTACTATAGCCTTATAGTATAATTTTAAGTCAGATAGGGTGATAATTCTACATTTGTTCTTTTTGCTTAAAATTGCTTTGGCTGTTTGCTTCCCTGAAGTTTATCTTAAGAGATCCTGATTTCTGCCATCATGCAAATCCCTGGACAGTGTTCATTGCTAAAAGTTGAAAAATAAACACCCTACTAGGCTATTAACACACTTTTTTCTGTATCACCATTTTTACAAGACTGCATTTTAAAAGAGCTTTTGTAAAAAGCAATGCATGTGCCTAATTACTATTAACAAATGAGTGTATTCAGCACATTGAATATGCAATAATATCTTAGACTTCTAAGTGCTAATGAATTAGCAGAAAAATTCAAAGCTAAATTTCATGTTGCTCTTTCTATACATTCTATGAAATCCTATTATAGAGTACCAATCAACTCAGAAAGTAATAAAAGTCATAAATGCTAGCTTATTCTTAGGAACATTATTGAATCAATTAACCTACTAATGGCATCTGCCAGTTAATTTTTAGGAAAGACTCAGTGGCAATAAAATTAAAACACAGTCACAAATTTTTCTTTGTTCTAGATATTGAAGGAAGAAAAATAATAAAAGTGTTTTCAACTTTGTCTTTAACAATAATTTATCAGATTGTGATAAGAAGCTCAGAAACACATTATACTATCAAATGGGAAATCTATTCTGAAGCATTTCCCATTAAGTGAAAATTATTTTTATGTAATCTTTTTTAATTGCTAAAAGTGTAATTATCTTCACATGTTTTTCTCTGTTTAGGGACCAAATGAAATAAATCTACACAGCTACATTTTTATACCAGGCTTCTTCTAACTGATTTCTTTGCTCTCATCAGTTCCAGTTTATCTACAGTAGTATAAACAGTCCCAGTTAATGTCTCTGAGGAAGATGCAGCATAGTAGGAAATGTTTGAGAGCAGTGCAATAGGAATGAAAAACCAAATGTTAAGACATATTTTCTTAAGAAATAACTAATACAAAGTCTTGACTTACAAGCTACTGGTATTCTTTCTCAGGAGTCAGGGTGTATGTAAAAATCATTAAAAATATAGTGCAATTTGTTATAGTTGTATAGATGTATGTGGTTGCATAGTATATATCACTTACCTATGTACTAAGAAACCAAAAGTATAGTCCATAGAGTATCATTAAAGATATGGTAATTTTAATTTGTTTACTTTTTGTTCACAAAACAATGAGAGAATAGTAAAAGGAATTGGTTAATAGTTAGAAAAATCAAGATTACATGAAAGAATCCATAGCTTATGACATAAGAATTTTATTCAGATAGCTGCTACTTGAGTCTGTTAAACCAAATACCACAAATTGAGTGTCTTATAAATAACAGAAATTTATTTTCACCTAGTTTCAGAGGTGGAGACATCCAAAAGCACGGTACTGGCAAACATAATGTCTGGTGAAGGCCCATTCACTGGTTCATAAACAGCTATCTTTTTGGTATGCTCTCATATCGCAGAAGAGGCAAAGAAACTTGAGACCTCTTTTACAGGGACACTAATTCAAGAGGGTGCCACCTTCATGACCCCATCTATTCCTAATTGCCTCTCAAAAACTCCACCTTGTGACACCAGTACATAAGAGGTTTGGTTTCAACATATAAATTTGGGGGAAACACAAACCTTCAGTCTATAGCAGCTATGTTGTCCAAATAAAAGAAGAAAAAAAAGAACAGCTATTGTTGATTGGAAAGAAAAGCTGTCTTTCTAGTCATCTTAAATAAAATTGCTTTTGGCAGAGCTGAAGTAAAATTAAGAATAAACATGAACATATCTCAGTTTAAAAAATAACTTCCATACAGAACTTTTTATCATGCTGGAAATAGCAATAAGCCTGGTTGCAACTGCAAAATTTGTGCTCCACACTAAAAAAAGAAAAAAGCAACCTTCTTTTCGTCCTCCCATTGATTAATTAGATGAACCCACAAGTTAGCAATATGTCAAAGATTAAACTTTCACATTTAAAATTGCCATAAAATCTAATTTTCAATGGGCTTCTCTTCTAAAAACAAGTTTGTGTGACTATAGGAAAAACTACTGAACCAATTTCATCTGTTATATTGTTAGTATTTTTCCCTCATATTGTTTTGTTGCCTTGTACTTGGGCTTGCTACTTTTTAACCATACATATTCTATGCTAATTAGGCTTTTAGAAAATACCATTGATTTAATGCTATCTTAAATGAAGTCATGATTTATTAAATTGGCACCATTGGAATATTTGGAAAGGTGCTAAATTATAAAATAGTTGGGTCTTCTAACCTTAATATTACGGATGATTATGCTTGGGAGGTTTTCAATGTCATTGTTTGAGATATTCCAAATTTTTTGAAACCCTTCACATGAGAGTTATAATAGTTTTGCAGCACTCACGTTCCCATGGCAATTTGTGAAAGAGAACCAAGCCCTACTTTTTCTGTTAAAGGTAATTTAATCCTTTGAATTAAAGAGCTATGTTCAACCGTATAACAGCTGAGATGTCTGAAAACGTGAACTTTTGGAGCTCTATCTCAAGATAAGATTTTAAGAGGAAAAACTTGTTAAAGCACCATTTATATAATTTGTTAAATCTCCCATAGTCATTCTGCAACAAGGGCATGCAAAAATGTCAAGAATAAGAACTTTGATGTTTATGATTTGCCACAAACCTAACAAAAATTATAAACCAAAATGATGAAATATCTTCTCTAAATAATCTAACATTTTTTTCTCTTGTCCAAGATAACTGAATTGAAATATAATGCAATAGCAACAAAGGCACAGCTGACCCAACATAGCATTCTGAACATCAGATGCACTCCATGTTTTACCAAATTGAAGCAAGGGGCTAGGTCTTTGTACTCCTGTAGCCTTTGGGTATTAACTACCCAAAGACAGGGCAAAGTAGTTTATTTTGCCTAAAAATAATTCTTAAAGAGGAGTTAGCTTAGAATTTTAAGAATAGAGTGCTTCAACCATTAAGATTATCTAAGATGAAAACCACATAGAAAGCTAGGTAGGAGACAGTAATAAAATTTCATTCCAGATCAAATTTTTCACAATAATTTGTTTGTAATAAAATTTCATTCCAGATCAAATTTTTCACAATAATTAGCTTCCAAAAATAGCAGTGACTATATGTCTTAAGAGTTTACCATTTCACAAAACATTTCTAAAAATTTCCATTGATTATTATATCAACCAAATTGACTTACATTGCTAGAAAAAAATAGATGGGAAATGAATAAATTAAACAATTCCTATACATTTTGTTATCAGCAATAACAAAGAAATTTAAAATCATGATCATCAAAGCATTCATCTAGTGCTTCATTCAGTATATTTCTTCTCATTAACAATCAACCTTAATCATGACTAAGAGGCATGAGCACTGGAGATAGGCAAACTCTCTTTTAAATATAATTCTCCAACTTATTTTACAACTTTGATGAAATATCTTAACCTCCCTGAAACTCATTTTCCAAATATATACACTGAGAATAACAACACCAATTTTGTTAGTGTTTGAACTGATATCATATGTAAACCATATGTTTTAATCTTTATCCATCTTCATTTTCCATGTGCTCAGTCTATTTCATAGTAATAATGCAATTCATGAATTATATATTTTCCTCTACCACCTGCATAATTTTTGTCTCTTCTTTCATAAGTCAACCTTCTTGAAACTGGTGTCTATACCAATACTTCTCAAACTTTAATGTTCTCAGCAATCACAGGGCTATCTTGCTAAAACGCAGATTTTGATGCAGTCAGTGTGAAAAGATGCCTGAGATCCTACATTTCCAACCACTTCCTAGTCAAGGTTGATGCTATAAGTGGTAGACCACTGTTTGAATAGCAAGAATCTATAAGTACTGTCACCGGGGGGGCTTGGTTGCCCATTGAACCTTACTTCTCCACCATGATGTTCAAATGATAGCACACCAGTCACACCACACCATTGTGAGAGCTCTTGTGATCTTTATATAGTTAAATTTAATGGATACTTTTGAGTTCTTAACTTCAGTGAACTATTCAGCCTTTTTTTCTCCCTTCATTGTAAAGATGTGGGGATTAGGTACGTAAGTAATACATGTGCAGGTGTAGTTTGGGGCCTCCAACTGGTCATTATTTTCCTTAGTTTAGGATCAGATTCACTTTGTGTTGTTACATTACCCCCTTTCTCCCTCCCCTGGCAGTGTCCCGCTACTGCTCACCCCTCTCTTGTGCTTTTGTGATTAATGTTCATGTCCCACTTATGAGTGAAAATATGTGGTATTCAGTTATTTGTTTCCGTGATAGATCGCTAAGAATTATTATCTCCAACTCCTTCCAATTTGCTGGAAAGTACATGATTTTGTCCTTCTTTATGGCTGCATAGTAGTCCATCATGTATATGTACCACATTTTCTTTATCCAGTCTACTTTTGATGGGTATAAGGGTTGGTTCTATGTTTTTGCTATGGTGAATAGTATGGCAATAAACATATGTGTGCAGGTGTCTTTTTTATAGAATGATTTATGTTGCTCCTGAGATTTATATTCTGAAGAGGGGAATTGCTAGATGAAATGCAAGGTCATTTTCTAGTTTCCTTAGATATCTCCATACTATTTTCCATAGAGGTTGGACTAGTTTGCACTCCGACCAACAATGTAGAAGGGTCCCCCTTTCTCTGCACCAATGCAGTTACCTTTTGTTTTTTTGATTTATTCATGATGACCATCCTTTTTGGGGTAAGGTGGAATCTCGGTGTGATTTTGATTTGCAATTCTCTGATGATAAGTGAGGTTGAGCATTTTTTCATGTATCTGTTGTCTGCTTCTATGTCTTCTTTTCAGAAGTGTCTATTCATATCTTCTGCCCATTTTTTAATAGGGCTGTTTGTTTTTTTTCCTTTTGACTCATCTGAGTTCCTCATAGACTCTGGATGTTAGGTCTTTGTCAGATACACAATTAAGAAATATTTTTTCTCATTCTGTGTGTTGTTTCCCTGCTTTCATGATGGTTTCTATTGCTGTGCAAAAGCTTTTCCATCTCATGAAGTCCCACTTTTCTATTTTAACTTTTATGGCATATGCCTTTTTTTTTTTGAAAGCAGGATTTATTGAAAGGACAGAAAAGCTCCCACAACAGGAGACAACCCAAGGGGGTTGGCCTATGGCATATGTTTTTGGGGATTCCATCCTACCCAAGGCAATCTACAGATTCAACTCAATACCCATCAAATTGCCAACATCATTCTTCTCAGACCTAGAAACAAGAATGCAGAAACTCATATGGAAACAAAAAAGAGCACAAATAGCCAAACAACCCTCAGGAAAAGGATCAAAGTAGGCGGTATCACACTTCTAGACTTTAAACTTTGCTATCAGGCCACAATAGTTAAAACAACCTGGTACTGGTATAAGAACAGGCAAATAAACCAATGGAACAGGACAGAGACTCCAGAAGCAAAAACTTGATATCTCAACCAACTTATCTTTGGCAAAGCCATCAATAGCAACCACCGAAAGGAGGAAAACCTTGTGTAGTAAATGATGCTGGAAAAACTAGCTGATGACATGCAGAAGAATGAAACTGGACCCCTACCTCTCACCACACATAGTAATTAACTCTAAATGGATCAAAAACTTAAATGTAAAACCTCAAACTACAAGAAATTTAGAAGAAAATTCAGGAGACACCCTTATGCACATTGGAGTAGGCAACAATTCTTGATCAAATCCCCTTTTGCCTTTGATATTGCCAACAGACTCTACAACAGTTAGTGAAACCATGGCCAATTTATCTCACTGCTATTTAGTAGATTTTATCTTATCCATATAATCAGGAATTTCCTTCTTTCTTCCCTTTTATCACTTTACATGGTTAATCACTTTTCATCCTTTAAAACTAAATTTAGACTCAGTCCCTTTTGAGAAATATTTCAGTTATGGGAAAAAGGAGAATGTGGTAAAATTTTTTAAAAAACAAAACAGGGTTATATTTTAATCTAGAAAATAATATATAATGTTTTTTCTATTTAGGTTTAATGAAAAAATTTTTTCAGGGAGTGATGTGAATCATATGAGTTGACCAGGGTAAAGTCAAACAAATTCAAGACATTGAAATATTCTATTATCTGGGTGGATAAGCACCTACACTGATCTTAGGAAAAGGAAAAAGATATTGTTATAGTACAGTCACTCTCTGTCTCTGCATATATACCACACACACAAAAGTACACATGTACAGACACACATATATATATATGCTGTGTGACTCAAAAGGTCCAATTATTTTTATATTATTAGGAGGACATTAAAAATGCAAAAATAAGGGTGACACAAAACTCATACTCAATAAGATCATTTAGTTAAGTATTCAAGAAAATTATTTGAGGCAGATTTCAAAGTGAAAATTTTCAAGTGGGCTACAGATTGGTAGGAGGAAACTAAATGTAAGTTTGAGTTTCTGATCTAATTAGTCAAGCATGCAGAATCTTTCTGGAACTGAATCAACTTAACACAACATGAATAGATATAGCCTAAACACAGGTACAGCAGTAGATATGAGATTCATTCTTTATTTTGAGAAACTAAAGCTTGAACCAGTTAAATAACCTACCCAACACAGCATTCCACTGCAAGCAAGTGGCGCTACTAGATTCCCACTCAGACAATCCCACTCTGGGCTTGCACCCTGACACTCTAAATTATATTCCAGACCCCTTCCTTGAAAATGAAGATGGACATATAAACCCTGGCTAAGTATTTATGGATCCCAGTCCTCATGAAGTTTACACTTACATTTGGATGTAATCTTTTTGCTGAGACCTGGAGAGAAATAAATATTGCTTTGGGATTAAATAATTGCTTTGGGGAAAAAAAAATCTTTCAAATCGTGTTTTTCCTCTCACACTATAACAATCATCAACAGAGAAGAAGACTTCTGTAACCAAATGTGAGGTTTCTCCTCCTCATTAAGCAGCGGACACCAGCTGGGTGCCGCCAATTCAACTCTGACATTACATATCTGGAGATAGTGCCAGAATGCGCAGGTTGAGGGCTCAGTCTCCAAAACATTTCCCTTCTCCCCCAATCCCTAGTCACAAGTTCAGGCTTCCAGAACTTCTGACAACTAGCTTCAAGTGGGGGTTCCCATGATCCCCTCTTTGGGTTCAATTAATCTGCTAGAGTGGTTCACAGAACTCAGGAAAATGCTTGTGTTTACTGGTTTATGATAAAGAGTATTACAAAGGATACAGATGAAGAGATGTGTAGGGTGAGATATGTTGGGGATGGGGTGTGGAGCTTTCATGCCCTCCCTGGGCACACCATCCCTCAGGAACTTTCAAGTGTTAGCTACCCAGAAGCAGAAGCTCTCCAAACCTAGTCATCCTGGGGTTTCATAAAAGCTTCACGACATCAGCATTTCTTCTCCCAGTATACATGGTGGAAACTTCTCTGGGGAGGGACTTAAGATTCATAATCACAAGACAGGGAAAGATAGAGTCCTGCCTTGGGGCAGGTGAAAGGAAGGCAGGAAAAGTTCATAGAGATTCTGTTTCTGGGACTAACACACTTGCTATTGTAACAAAAGACTATCACAAGGGCTATGAGAGTCAAGAACCAGGAACTGTGAATGAAAACCAATATATTATAATACCACAAATATATAAAAGGAGGCCTCCAGAAATATGAAGTTGGATGCATTTTAGTGATATCTATTCATCCCAAATTTGAATGCACATTGACAGAATTAGGATCAACTTGAATCATTGGATTACAGTCTACAGGTACTGTACACATAACCACACATGCAAATATGCACTCATACAAATATACAAGGGGACCTACCCTTAATAAGCAGGAATTCCCTATCTGAAAATTATAAGTATGCAAAACACATAAGTTTAAAAATTTCAATATTTAAAATGGCTACTCAGAAGCCATTATTTGTAAGAATGACATTTATTACTCTGAGCACTTCATTACTTTGGCCACATCCTGAAGCAATTCTTAATAATTTCTTTAATGGAATGAGCAGATCCGAACTGTAATGAAGCCATTCAACTTTTTTAAAATAGTATTTTTTTGGGTAAAATATATATGTGCTACTCTGTTTTTGAATCTTTTGAAAAAAATATCTCACATCAATGATATTGGTTATATTTTTAAAAGCTTTCTTTATTTTGATCAATCAGATCCAAGTGTTGTATATTTTTTAGGACACAACAGGCATAGAATGGAGGACTGAAATAAATGTAAAATTCCTGTGCTTTTCTATTTTGCAGCAGGCCCCAGACACTTGTTATAACTATAGATATAACATCAAATCGATATCCTTTGGTTCTACTGGATACCAAGTGGCAGAATGAGATGACCACTATTGGGTCTCAGGCTGAAGTCTGTGTAGGGGGTTTTCGTAGTGACCTCATCCAAGAATAGGAGTCTTGAGCCTACCCTTTTATCTAAAATCTCTGCCAGAAATTAGTGAACTCGCTGTTGTCAATCAAGCAATTGAGCAGATTTATAGAGTCAGTAAATTAGACCCATAAGCAATGTGGTAGAATTTTTATAGTCTCGAAACTATTGCACAAAATGAAATGAAAAGATTTATAGCTGTTAAACTGGCATAGTCTTTGGTGTAAGGTGGCAAAAAAAAATAGTGATGAAGTTTTCAGATTGAAATTATAAAATCGATAAGTAGGCAAGCCCTGAATTTTATTTTTATAGATCTTCTAGCCACACATAAAAAACAAAATCTCTATTACAGAGTCATCTTCAAAAGCAATCACCTTCCCTTCCATAACAATTTATATGTGCACACATATAAACAAAATATAATCTGACCGTATGTAAAAATTATTATAGGTAAATTCTTTATGGCTTTAAGTAGGTTCATAGCATAGATCCTACAGTTGGTTTTTGTTCTTTCTGATTACTGAAACATGAGGAAGGTAGGCAGAGAAGAAAAAAGGAAATACATATGTAGTTTTACAGAGCTGACTTTTTTACAAGCTGTTTATAATCTTCAATTTTTAAAATTCAGGATATTTTCAAATACAACCTAGAATTAAAGGGCAATAAATGCTACATAAGAGCAATTCTCTGTTAATGGTTCAGGCTTAGTGAATTGTTTTAATATAAACCACTTCAAATCCTTTTAGCAAAAGGTAAAATATAAAAGCAGAAGTAAGTAAAATAAACAGAAACACCAATAACATTGGTTTATAGTCCTTACTTAAAGTAATAGTAAATTCACTTCTTATGAGAAAGCAAACAAATCTCACCTAGCAAACTTGAACATCTTACTGTTGAGTCTCAACTGCCCTCCTCTGATCACCCTTCTCCCAGTATAATGTTTTCTGCTTCACCTTGACCTTTCTATGCAAAAATACCAAACAATCCACGAGAAGTTGTTAAATTAACTGTTTCTCTTTTTTCTGGTGGGGAAAGGGAGACTAATAATAAACACTACTAGTTCAACTTTACGGAATAAGAAGTCAGTAAAAGTGCTATTATCTGATGCAAGAGGACTTGGGAATTAGTAGATTAATTAAACTTCATTTTAAGCTGTAGACCAAGAAATAAAACACATTTCTAACTTAAATGAAAAAATGAAAGTTTATCATTGTTTGCCAAATTTTGATGCAGGGCCAAATGTGAGTAGAATTTAAAAATATAAAAATTGTTTTTCTTTCTTTCTTGAATCTTTTTATTCAATGTAGTCTTCATGGCAACAGCAACTATTTATAGTTATGTACTCTTGTTCCATTGGTTTATGTGATAGGTAAATTGAATTTAGTAATTCAACTTAGTAACACTCAACTGGCATAGAGGTGAACAAACAAGGCTGACTCTAGCTGATTGCTAACATGCAGGATCAGGAGTGAGTTGGGGGTATTAGACAGGAACCTACGAGCGATGAGTGCCTAATCCTGACAGCAATGAGAAGTCAGTACGATATTTTTTTCCCAGAGGTGATGGAGAACATTGGTTAATCCCAAGAATCAGTAGAGCCTGGGAGGATTACTAGGGCATTCAATATATTTATAATTAGGATACCATGGATTCCTGCGAAGCATAAAGTCAGGGATGCCACTGGTACTCAGACAGAGGTCAGAAACGTTGACTGCAAGAAGCACTGGAAAAAACCTAGAAAGTTTCTGGTGGAGAGGAGTGGGATAGCCACCGACAGCTCCTCTTTGTGTATCTTACCACAGATAAAATTTCTGTACTGTGTAGTTCACGTAAGAGAAAATACTGCCGGACTCGGTGACTCAGCCTGTAATCCCGCGCCTTTGGGAGGCTAAGGTGAGTGGATTGCCTGAGCCCGTGGGTTCGAGACCCGCCTGGGCAGCGAGACCTCATCTCTACAATAAATCAAAAAATCAGCCAGGCGTGGTAGCGCATGCCTGTAGTTCCGACTACTCGGAAGGCTGAGGCAGAAGGATCGCCAGAGCTCAGCAGGTCGAGGCTGCGGTGCCCGGGAGCGGCCACTGCACTCCAGTCTGGGCAACAGAGTGAGACTCCAACTCAAAAAAAAAAAAAAAGAAAGAAAAGAAAAAGAGAGAGAAAATGTATACCACTTGAAGTTTTGGGGTTTAATTCTTTGATTTTTAATTTGGAAAATTATGTCTAAGACTTAATATTTTTCACTCCACTTCCAAAGTCTCAGGAAAGAACTTTTATTCATTAGGAGACCATCTTAGTTCAAAACTATTTGTATTGGGAATGTTGCATTGTTTGGTATGAACACAACTGCTCTTTGAAAATATGCAGAAGTTAGAGAATGAACATGACTTGGGCCACTAGTGTCCATTTCAGGTACGTTTTCTCTAACGATGGGAAAAATCATAGGGAAGATTGAGTTTAAATAAAGATAATTCAAACTAGTGTTCCAGAAAGAGGTAAAGCCTGAAACCCAGAGACTTAAAAACAAGCAGACAGAAAGAAAATCAAGATGAGATCATTGAAATCTTCAGGACATGCTAGGAATTTTGCAGATTAGTTTGAGTAGAATGTATAGCCATTGACGAATTTTAGAAAGAGGTGTGAATTTATTTTTGTTAATGTTTAAAGATTATACTGGTTGCAGTTTGCAAATGCTTTCAGTGAAGACTCTCATAAAGCAGGGAGATCGATTTAAAGAATAAGGGTGAAAGAAATCTTCTAATTACATTTCAAGTGTTATTGTAGTTGTTATTTCAGTTGTTACTGTAATAGAAAATGTATAGCAAAAATGCACTGGTTTATATTAGCAAAGATACCTTCCTTGTCTTTGTGCAATCAAAAAATAAAGCAACTTGGCTGGACTCAGTGGCTCAGCCTGTAATTCCTGCACTTTGGGAGGTTGAGGCGAGTGGATTGCCTGAGCCCGCGTGTTCGAGACCAGCCTGGGCAACTTGGTGAGACCTCTACAATAAATAAGTAAAAATTAGGTGGCTGTGGTAGTACATGCCTGTAGTTCTGGCTGCTTGCAAGGTTGAGGTGGAAGGATTTCCGGAGCCCAGCAGGTGGACGCTGGGGTGGCTGTGAGTGTGAGTGTGCCACTGCACTCCAGCCTGGGCAACAAAGTGAAATTCCACCTCAGAAATAAATAAATAAAGCAACTTAAGTTGGAATTTTCTCTATTCATTGGATAACCCTGAAGAGAGACGGCTTTTAATAGAGGCAAATAAGGGAACTGTCTATCATTAGGCCTACAGGGACTCTTCAGAGGAACTTATGAAAATATATTTTTTATCCTAATCAATTTCCCCAGTTTTTACTACTATGCCAATCTTTAGCTGTGCCATGTGCTACAGATATTTGAGAACTAAAGATAGATTTTTGTTTGACAATATTTAGGCTGTTCTATGCAGAAAGTGGTATCGTCCTCTCTTTTTCTAGCATAATATCTCCGAGCTTTTGCTTTTAAGGTTTTGCAGACCTGAATGTGACCTCTGAAAAATCCTGAAATGTTCAGGGCCTTATTTTTTTCATATTCAGAATACAACATTGTGATTTAATTTGTAGAGTTAATTTGGTCTACATCTTTATGTGCCCAGTTCTATCCCTACTGTATAAAGACCTCAATAAATGACAGTTCTATTTAATTCCAGGGTTAGCTTCCAGAGTAAAATCAGGTGACTTACAAAATAAAATAGTAATAACAAGATGAACAAAATTTTTTTTGCTTGAACTGCCATCATATTTAACCATTTTATAAACTAAAGCTCAGTGGACAATAAAACTGCTATCAGCAGATAAAAGTAGATTTGGGATCAATTTCCCTAAGGACATAATTCTCTTCTCAAACCAGCTTCAAACGATGGAACAGGGACTCAAATTACCTTAAGAAAAAGTGAGATGATTTTAATGACATTTGTAGTCTGGAGTGGAACAAAGCATTTATTACAAAATGAGGCGACTTTACAGACAGGCTCCTCTCTCTTCCCCTTTCTGAAGCCATGGGGAACTATTTTGCCTCTCAGTCATCACTCATCTACTTTATTCCCTACTGCCTTGTTTTCTCTGTAACTTAGAGTCTTTACTCATTCATAACTTTGACTTTCTCTACATCTTCTATTATATGGTCCCTCCTTCTATTTCCAAATAGTAAAATTTCCTTGTGTTTTCAGTTCGGTGAGCTCCAAGTTTGGGCCATTTTTGTGCAGTTATACAATGATTATAAGCCAAAGCGCAGGATATAACCATGTAACTTATATACACTCATATATGACCTCTCAATGGGTAACTAACATTTGTGATTATCTATGTTTTGAAGAAACCCTGTTAGTGGAGAGAATTATTATCTAGTGGAAGCTGCTGTAAATCAAGCTCATTTCAAAGCCATGAGCTAAAGTTAACAGGTGGTGTCCATTATCAGTTCTTCTTGACCATCAAATATTGCTAGTAATGCCTGAAATAGGATCACCACCAATTTGCTTATAATGTGAAGATAGGGAGCTGGTTACTCAGAAATACTAAATCTTAAGACAGTTTGGTCAATTTGGGAGACAGTATAGCAGTTATTTATAACTTAAATCAGATTATAGTTATTTAAATTGTAATATCTTTTTTTTTTTTTTGGCTTATTCTAGTTGTAAAGAGTCAAAGTCACTACTCTTCTTTTTTGTCTCTCCTAAGTCTGGTACCTCCCTTAATAATTCTTGAAAGACCTAGAGAGGCTCTCAAATATATCCAGTTAATCTCTGTAACCCTACAGAAATTTCTGCCTATCTGTATTTCTCCTTAGCAGCCCTTGGGTTGGTATTTACTGCCCATAAATCTGTCCAGAGAGATACATCACCTCTGATCTGCTTCCTGAGCTTGTTAGGAAACCAACTTGCCTGAAATGCTACTGCCTGGCACGTCACAGATTTGCAAACTCTCAAGGTGTCAAAACTAATAATAAAAGGTGCTCATTTTATTCTTATATTTAGTGCATCTTTATTGAACCTCTATTGAGTTCCAGAAGTGTATGAAGCATAAGGGATATAGCAATAAATAAGACGTTTATGGTATTTTCCTTAAGAAGTATCCAGAGGAAAAGAAGGAAAAAATTTAAGTCCCTGTTATGCTCACACCTATTAGAATGACTACTTTAAAAAAAAGAAAGAAAAAAACAACGTTGGTGATGATGTAGAGAAAATGGAACTCCTGTGCCCCATTGATTCAAATGTGAAATTGTGAAGCTTCTATAAAAAAGAGCATGGAGGTTCCTCAAAAAAATAAAAAATAAAATTGTCATATAATCCACCAAATTTGCTTCTGGATATAAATTCAAAACAATTGAACTCAGAGACTTGAAGAGATATTGGTACACCCATGTTCATAGCAACATTATTCACAGTAGCTAAAAAGTAAAAGCATTCTAGTGACCACTGATGGATGAAGGGATACACAAAATGTGGTATATACATACAGTGGAACATTAGTCAAACTTAAAAAGAAAGTAAATCATAGCATATACTGCAACATGGGTGAATCTTTAAAAACTTGTGCTAGCCGGGCTTGGTGGCTCAGCCTGTAATCCCGCGCCTTTGGGAGGCTGAGGTGAGCGGATTGCCTGAGCCCGCGGTTCGAGACTCGCCTGGGCAGCGAGACCTCATCTCTACAATAAATCAAAAAATCAGCCGGGCGTGGTAGCGCATGCCTGTAATTCCAGCTACTCGGAAGGCTGAGGCGGAAGGATCGCCGGAGCCAGCAGGTCGAGGCTGCGGTGGCCGGGAGCGGCCACTGCACTACAGTCTGGGTGACAGAGTGAGTCACCAACTCAAAAAAAAAAAAAAAAACTTGTGCTAAGTAAAATATGTCAGTCACAAAAAGACAAATATTGTATAATTCTACTTATATGAGGTACCTAGTATAGCCAAATTTATAAAGCAGAGAATAGAGTGGGGTTCCCAGGGGATGTGGCGATTGGTAAATAGGGAGTTGTTGTTTAATGGTATAGAGTTTATTTTGCAAGATGAAAAGTGTTCTGGAGGTTTGTTGCACAACATGTGAATGTCCTCAATACTACTAAATTGCACACTTAATAATGGTTAAGATACATTTTATCCCAGGTACATTTTATCACAATTAAATTTTTCTGGAAAAAGTCTCTGCTATGTTTCTGGAGCCCTACAGAATTCCTTGTAGTGATGAAGATATATTACCCACCCCAACTGTGGCTTACACATTACCATTTGCTATACATGTCCCCGTTTTCTCAAGGATCGTCTTCAAAATAGCATTCATGTGAAACACTTTTAAGGAATTCAAAGCTAGTCCCCAAAGCCGAGAGAAAAACAGGAACCATATCAATAACCCCTTAAATAATCTTTTTTCCTCTTTGGTCACAGAAACCCCCTTGTTTCAATCTCTTATTATGTTTCTCCTGCTGATGGAATCTTGCAAATGGATGCCGGGTAAGTCGGAAGGGAAGAGAAGTGTCATAACTTCATGTGCCCAGCCCTCCTTTGAGTTGAGCCAAATGTGTTATACTGCAAATGGCCCATTCTCTTTCTTCACTTTGCAAAGTGTTCATCAGTATAGAATTTCATATGAGTGAGAGAGCCAAATATAAGGAGCCACTGTTCTCAATTTATATTTAGATCTGGAATAAATGGAATATGTTAATCAAAATGAAATTTAAATATTCAATTAATTCATGACAGTATCATAGCATGTTCAAGCCAACATTCATTAAGAATTTACAACAGACTAGGCAGTAATCTAGAGGTTTAAATATATTTTCTCACTTAATTTTTACAACAATCCTTTGAGCCAGTACTATAATGATCTGATTGTGAAAATGAGGAAAAAGTTCCAGAGACACATTAGGAAACTTGCCCAATATCACACATGAATGGTGGACTGTAATTTTCACCTTAGCAAATTGGTTTCGGGACAAGCAATCTTAATCATCACTCTACACTACTGGATGAAGAAAGTAGGATCCACAGAGGTAAAATGATTTCTGATGATTATACATCCATGTAATAGAAGAGCCAGACTTCTTATCCCCAGTCCAGTGACTTTCTTCCCTTTTCCATATCAAACTGATCAAATAACCGTTTTGTCATCTTTCTACGAGACAAAGAATTTCTGTTGACTCTGATATGAAAGTCTCCCTTGCTTGTTGTCATGGTACAAAAAATTAGAATGTAGAGGATGGACATTAGCAATCAGGCATTCTATCACTTTTCATATTATCATTTTCCTGTAACTGTTGGTCAAATTATAGCATTTATTTATTCATTTTATTCTAGTTAATTCCAGAATGTATAATTTAAAGAAGACACGATTTTTTCTTTTGCCCTAGATGTTATCACTATCTAGACAAAAATTGTATATGGCAGAGTTAAATTAAAACACAGCTAAAATATAATTACAATTTTCATTGCATGTTCAATTAAAATACAGTCCTTTGAATATTATGCATTAATTATTTTCATGCATGCTAACTGGAGAACATTATAAATATTTCTTATTTGTTCCTGAGACTTGATCATGATATTCCTGAACCTTTTCCTCTACTTTTTGTATGAGATAACCTTTTTTGTTTGGTCATAGACTTAATAACTAATAGATTAAGTTTTTGGGGAAAAAATCCACACAGAAATGAATCTAGAATACATGAAAGTATATTAGAAAAAAACCAAAGATCTAGGATAGCTACAAGTTATTCATTCATCACAGTCATTTGTCTGGCACAACCACATTATGGTTTGGCACTTTGCCATCTCCTAAACATTAAGAAACGATTTGATCTTACTGAATACATCAAGTGTCACCAAAAGTATGTCACATTGCTCTGAGCAGGGGCTCTCATTTTAATAATGTATAAAAAAACAACAAAATTTTTTTGTTGTCTAGTGTGCATAAATATGCAAAGAAAAAATCTTGACAAATGCATGCCTTTTATTTTGAGTAAATAACTGCCTTGAGTCACTTATAGTCTGCCACAGCAAAATCAGAGCTCTGTTATTTGAAATCTGATCACAGTTGTGTTCACATGTAGCATTCCAAATTAATCAATAGTCAACAAACTCTTCTGAAATGATAGCAATCATTAGCGTTGTCTAAGCGGTTCTTATTTTCTCTCACATCGATTGACTAATAGAGGAAAACTAAGAGAATAAAAGAATACTACTTCTATCTTTAATTTTTTCCATTGTTATTCTCAAAGGGGAATAATACAGAAGTGAGGCTATGTAAGCTGGACATAAAATGTTCCAACCAGGAAAAAAAAAATCTTGGCATGAAGAAAATCATTTTTGTCTGAGCTAAAGGGAGTAATATAAAACTCTGTTCTATCAGAGGTGGGAGAACTGGTGGTCCCCAGTTCTATCACTGTTGGAAGAAAACAAGGTCAAGCTGGTATCTATTATAAAAGCAGTAGATTATTGTGTGATTGGTGTCTAAAACCACTAAATTTTACCTCTACCTTCTATGTGGGAATCTTAAAAACTTGGTTACTGACTGCTATTCACTAGGATCTATGAAGTATTTTAGTGTTCTACATAAATAGATGCATATGTGTGAGGTAATTTCTGAGCAATTTGAGTTATGATTCAAATTTGAGATAAGAATCTGAAATTGCAGTTCCTATTAATTTCTTGTTATCTGAGTATGGATGTGATATAAATCCAATCAGTAAAATATATGCATTTGGATTTTCCCTACTGATGCTGATGGGCTAGGGTCTTTCTACCCACCCACTCATGCTCCTCTTCCTTGACTACAAGACTGCATCCACAATTGCAAGGTTCTTGGCATTGCTTGGAAATTTCACGATGGCCATTGAACAAGCTGAAATTGTGGACACAAGACAAGAAAATCTTATAATGCTGGCTCAGATAGATAGATGTCCCGGTCAACTAACCTAGTTAAGGCAATCCCTAGCTCATATAAAGGTGCTATAATGCAACACTAAAGAGTTCAAAATAAAGACAACAGCATTCATGCCAGAACAATGAAGATAATAACAGTATTATGCCAGAATGATTTAAATAGAAATAGCATTGATAAAGAGCCCTGAAACGCTACAGTGGAAACATGGCTGCATCTGGAGCTGGGCGAACTACAAGCAGCTTCATTTGGTAGGGATGTGTGTCTTATGAATTACAACAAATAAACACTGAAGCCTTAATCAATATTGCTTCAACATGATGATGACTATAATTATAATTCACAGTTGATCAATGCTTCAGTGTTTTAGAAGAGTTCTAACTAACTTTCTAGCCCAGGAATAATCTACTTGTTTTATTCTAAACCAAGACATGTTAAGACATTAAATATAGTTAAAACTTATTCAAGCCTATTTAGTCACTAATCATCACTAATAAATTTTGAATAGTAGAGAGGACAGGATTCATAATTATAGACCATTGCAGATTTTTTGTGTTTGTTTTCTTGTTGTGGTTAGATCATTTTTTAGTTTTTAAACTCCTTTGGACCCTGACAGTAAGTCAAAGGTATTCCGCAGAAAAAATTTTTTAGAAAAATTCAGGAAATGTTTGAAGTCTGTGGGCAAGCATGCTTAAGTTTAATATTCTCTATTGGGCCATACAACTTTTTAAACTGTATCAATCCAGGTCACAAAAGAAACATGTACAAATTATGACAATAATGGCAAATTATGACAAGGATGATTTTGTAAAGAGATAGCATACATTTTTGGCACTAGGAAAACAGCAAGGGATGGTACAATACCTTATACCTGGTAAGAGTGGAGCACCATTCCCGCCCACTGGCCTGAAGAAGAAAGGGGTTTATTTGAAGACTGAAAAGCCTTTGTGAAAAGTTCATTTTAAGGAGCTGAAATCTTTAGTCAAGACACTCAGTTGGATCCTGACTGCACCACAAAGAGGGAATATGAGTAATAGAATAATCACCTCATTCTCCTCTTCCAATGTATTGCCTGAGCTCCCCAATGGCTATATCCACTAAAAACCTGTGGGAGAAAGCTCATTAGTGTAATCCATATAGGTCATCTTTCTGGGGCATGGTACTGATGGACAGGTGGGAAGTGGGGGTGGGGAAGAGAGGAGAAAAAAATATCCAGCCCATAAATCAGAACATAAAGTCGCCAGTTCAAACTGAATGAGCTTGTAACCATTTATTTAGAACCAAGCTGGAGAGAGTATCAATGCTACCTTTCATTTTAAAGAAGGAAGTTAATTTGAAAAGGACAAGGAAACTTAAATGTACCAAGTTTCATTTCATCTAGACCATTTACTATATTTTAGGGGCTAAGCAAGCAAGTTTTGGTGTCAAACTCTCTGGATTTGAATCCTACATCAACTCTTGAGTTGTATGATACACAAATTATTTAGCTTCTCTGTACATTGATTAATTCGTCTCTTTAGTGAGAATATTATAGATCTTAATTCAGAGAGGAGTTTTGAGCATTGGATACCAAATGTAAATGCCATATGCAGACTGAAAAGCAAACCTCAAGAAATAGCAGCTACTATTGTCCTGATTATTTTTTGTGATAAGAAGAATGACTTCCAAGGACGGGCTCCATCAATTCAGAATCTCAAAGTCTTCTCAATTTTTTCTTGTAGGTTATTTTAGACTGAATTGCAGGTGAAGATGCTATGCTGAACTCAGTTAGGTTCTTCACTAGACCCTTGAAAACTCTTGGTGCAAGTTGAAATTAACAGAGATCTGTTGGAATTTTCTTTCTACAGAACATGTTAATGACAGGCACAGGTGAAGCCAACATTGGGCTACTTGGTGGAGTGTAAGCCCACTAGAAGGGTAAGCAGCAGGAATCTGTAAATATGCCCCTATAAAGGTTTTGGTGAGAACACTGTCCTGTCACCCCCTTTAAGAGTCAGAAGGTGCCACTTTTCATATTCTGAAAAGAGCACCACCAGAGGTCAATGCAGAAACAACATCCCCTCATAAATCTTCACTCTTTTATGCAGTGAATCACAAGAAAGCTGAAGAACAGGTGGATTATCAGTGAGTGGTTTATTTCATGGGTTATGAGGTTCGCGAAAAAATTGCTTGCTCACAAATTGCAGGCTATGCAAAGCCCCTGCTGGTTGTCATGTCCTCCTGAAGTGGTAGGCATATTTGTCACTGTGCTGTGTGCCTGCCAAGTTATACCTTTTATAAGCAAAGCTTTAAAAACTAGGCTATCTCACAAGAAAGAGGCAGAGATTTGAACAAAGTATGTTTCCAATACCTTGATTTTCTGACTGACTTGATTTTGTAAATACAATCCAATATTGTAGAATAATTGATATTTCCAGAGCTAAGCTTTGTATAACTGAAGTCTACCTTGATAAGATTTCAAAATAACTTTTATTCTGATTAATCCAGACTAACATGATCAGAACAGAATATACAATAAAAGATAACCATGCAGTAACTTGTACTTCCTATGAATCCCTCACATCTAACTGTGGCACTAATGGATTTTCTGGATAAATGTAACTTATTTATGTTCTACAACCTGTATCCTGTAAAGATGCATTTTTGGTTCACAGAATTATTAATTTGTATTTTAGAATTGCTAAAATGTTAGTGTATGAGTTTGTAAGGGCTGTTATAAAAAAAATCACAGACTGTGTGTGTTCAACAATAGAAATTAATTTTCTTATTTTGAGACCTAAGGTCAAGGTGTCATCAGGCTTGTGTCTTTTAATTCTTCTCTCCCTGACCTGTAGAGGGTGTCATATTCCTGTGTTTCATGTGTCTTCCTTTTGATGTTTGCGCCTTCATCTCCTCTTCTTATAAGCACACCAGTCATATTAAATTAGATCCCAATCCTGTGACCTCGTTTGCCATTAATTACTTCTTTAAATGCCCTATCTTCAAATAGTCACATTCTAGAGTGCTGAAAGTTAGAACTTCAACCCATGAATTTTGGATGAATATAGTCCCCCAAACATTCAGCCCGTAACAGTTAATTAACATGTGTAATGACTGAAGTATACCCTGAGGTCACCAATATCAAGCTTTATATCAGGAAGTTGGCCACAGTTAAATTTATCAATTAGAAAATACAATATGTCCAATACTATTTCCATTCTTTGCATTAGCTCTTCCTCCTGACTGAAATGCTCTCCCCAGGATAGCTCCAGGCTCATTGTCTTCCCTCTCTTTAAGGCTTTACTGACTGCCTTTTCTTAGTGAGACACTTCCCGACTTAAAATTGGACACAGCTCTCATGTTCTCCATCTGACCTTCCCTCTCTAGAGTTCTACAAAGCACTTTTTGCCTACTCATTACTTAACATTTTACTTTTTAAAAATTGGTCCTCACTATCAACTAAACTTTAAGCTTTGTGTGCACAAGTGTTTTTGTCCAATGCATTTTTTATGGTATTCCTAACAACTGGCATGTAATAGGAGATTAGTAAATATTCGTTGAATTAATGTTAAATGGTTTCATAAGTAACATTGTTTTCTAGTAAATAAAAATAAAGAGTAATTTATTCTCCTTAATTGAGTCTCCTAAGTACTATTGATAATTTAATATTATGTGTGGGTTTTTGAAGGTGTAAATTCATCTGAGCTTTGTATCTCCAGATTTATTTAACAAGCAAAGAATTTTGTGCCAACATGATGCTAAAAATTCCAAGCACATTCATTTGAAGCAGATACTGATTTAAAGTACCTCTTCAAGTACCCTGGAGTGTAGAAGAAAAATATGACAATGACTGTAATATTTGCGAAGAGCAATATTGAGGTCTAAAACTGGGGTCAATGACTAGATGGATAAGATGAGGTTGGTTGAGATGAGAAATTAATTTCAGATTAACAATTCAGGGTTAGGCTGCTTGATGCACAGCGGTGCCACTCTAAGTTATTAAACAGGGTAATGGCTTGAAAAATGAAAAGAATGAATATAATATGATCCCAAGAAGGTAAAGACAGAGAAATGGAGACTATGGAGCAATGAACATTTATATTAGCTATTCTTTTTAGGTGGTTTAGGAGATTTGTTCATTTGCATAAAAGTACTAAAACATGCTGAGTTTGATCCATTCATCTCTGTTTTTACAGTAGCATCAGACTCAGTGCATACTTCATTAGAATTTAATAATATGAAGGGAAGTAATTTTCTTTCATAAAAGCATGTATTTAAATGATAAATATGATTAGCTCATAGTTGTCATGAGTTCAAATTACTTTTTAATAGCAGCTTGGTTTTATGAAAAGATAAAAGATCGGAGGCTTGAATTCCAGACCTAGAGCTAACACGTTCTAATTGTACAATTTTTGAAGTCTCAATGTGGGTCATTTAGAAGTTTCAACAGTATATGATATAATAGTGTGTGTGTGTGTGTGTGTGTGTGTGTGTGTGTGTGTGTGTGCCCGTGTGTATGCTTCTCCCATCATAGTTTTCTACTGAACCTTAGTATTAATGGATTCCTTTTCCTTATCTCTTATTTTATTTTATTATAAAGATGTGGGGTACAAGTGAGGATTAGGTACATGAGTGGTTTACAAGCAGATGAAGTTTGAGACTCTTTCTGGACCTTACTTCATCTAGTTTAGGATTCGGTACCCTTAGTGAGGTTACATGACCACACTCTCCCTCCCTCCCCCGGCAGTGTCCCCTTCCTGCCAATCCCTTTCTTCTAGTATTGTGATACATGCTCGAGACCCAATTACAAGTAAGAACATGTGGCATTTAGTTCTTTGTTTCTGTGATACATCCCTGAGTAGGATACACTCTATCTGTATCCATCCTTGGTGCTGTAAAATCCATAATTTTGTCATTCCTTATGTCTGTGTAACTACTCCATTGTATATATATATATACCACATTTTCTATAATTTTTTAAATGTTTATTTTAAAGATGGGTACAATTTAGGGTTAGGTTTACAGATGGTCATTGTACAGTCAAAGTTTGGCCTCACTTAGGTCCCCACTTACCTGGTTTGAGACCAGGTACCCTTATTGATGAAGTGTGCCCTCCCCTTTCCCTGGCAATTTCCCACGACTGACAATCCCTTTCTTATAGTATTATGATAATTCTTCAGGGTCCATGACACCTAGGCCATTTTAGTCATTTCAGTCAGTTTGTTTAGTTGGTGCTCTTGATCAAATTCCAATCCTGGACCGTCATTTTTCCTCTAATGCATAACATTTATTTCAGATAGCTGTGACAAGAATTAAAACTGCTAGTACAAAACTTAGCTCAGTATGTGGCACAAAACAAATATTTAATAAGTGACAGATTAACGTGCTAAATGGTACCATAGATACACATTCCGATATCAGTGGAACTTTGAAAATTGCCTTTAATTTTCAGTTCTGAAACTTTCCTTTGTCCTGTGACATCTGTTATAAACTCCTCCTATCTCTGCACACCTGCTATCAAACAGTGTTTTTCTAATTCTCAACAAAGAATCTTTCTTTGTACTTCACTGAGAAAAGAGATCTTACTAAGTAAAACATAAACTTCTCTAATCCCCCACTCTTCCTAAAACATATACATTTATATTTTTACCATTTTTATAATAATTCCCTTTATATCAAAGGACAAATATTCCTTACCTAACATTTCTCTTGAAACTTCTTTCTTACATCTTTCTTGAAACACTGATTCATCAATTTTTTGCTCTATCTTAGACATTTTCAATCTTACTTGTTTCCACTCACTTCCTATAGTTTACAAACATGTTTAATTTTCTGACACTACTACTACCAATAGTGATTTTGCCTTTCCTCCAGTTGCCTTGAATTGTTTGTAAAATAAAATAACCTATACAAGCTATGACAATATCAAGATATAATAATAAAGTGATAATCCCTAGAGGTTTGAAAGCAATGATATTAAGACACCTGTGGTGGTCTTACAATGTCTACGAATTTTTTGATACTTTAAAAAGTGGAGCCTAATTTTCTTCCCTGCTGGGTGTGGCTGGAATTCTTGTCTGACTTGTAACTAATAGAATAATAGAATAAAGTGAAATGTGAAAGTTTGTAAATTTAGAGACTGAATCATAAAAGGCACCTCTCTCTCTTTCTCTCTCCACCCCCCCCCCACAGTTCATTCCCTCCCTCTCTGAATAACTTGCTCTGGGGGAAGCTAGATGTCATGTCATAAGCAATTCTAAGAGAGGCTTACATTGAAAGGAACAAGAGGCCTGAGGATTGACTCTTGTGAGAAATCAAGGCCTCCTGCCAAGAGCATAAGAATCTCCAGCCAGTTAGGTCCTTAGATGACTTCAGGCCCGGATGATACCATGACTGCAACCTCATGAGGACCTCAGCCAGAGGTACTCAGCAAAGAGCTTCTGAAATCCTGACACACAGAAACTTCCAGATAGTTTTTGTTTTTATTTTAGCTACTAAATTTTAGGATAAAATATAGCATATCACATAATAAGGTGCTAATACTAAGCACCCATAGTTATTACATTTCTTATTGTTATCCTTTAGAAGTGTTTGCATGTTTGACTTTATTCAAATTGATTCATAATTAACAATAAACAATGCTAGGGTCTAAATGATCATTTGTCAATTTTTTGGTTAATTTTGAATTTTTTTCAGTTTTATGAATAACTTATTTCATAGAGCTGTAAGAAAAAATTCAAACTTTGTTAATACACGGATTATTTGAGTTACAGACAAGAGATTTTTAGAAACATTCCAGGAGGGAAATTTTTGTTTCATTTCAGAATATCAGTTATATATGAGCGAACAAAACATAAAATTAAAGATTCCATCAGTTCTCATCAGTTCATGCCCCTATTATCAGTGTGATGTTCAATATACCTAGGGCACTATATACCCCATTCAACCCATAACTGGCAAGACTTTGGGTGGTAAGTGTAACTGACACTAAGTCAATCAGATTTCTCTCCAAATAGTTAAGTAACTGAAAGAAAAATGTGTTATCTGTGGGAAGCCAAGCTATGAGTTCAGGTAGATTTGAAGCTACAATCAGCCTGAAGGGAAATCAAAATTGTGAAACAGTAGAAGCCATGGATTCTTTAACTCACAGAGAGAAGACAGAGCAGAGTCATTCAGGGAAGCAAAGAGGTATCATCGTGTGATACAGGCAGAGGAAGAGAGAAAGAGCAAAAAAGAAAACATATTAAGTGAAGAAGAAATAATATGCAGATGATTTTTCAAATATAACCATCAAGATAAACCTCTCTAGTGGGAAGTCATTTGAACAGATGAAAGAAAAAAATAAACATTGGAGAAAAGAGTTTTGCCGAAACAACAGTGGAAAAAGTCTCTCACATGAGAATGGTCACTCTAGCAGATTTAAAGAATCAAAGAAGACATGGCCAGTGAAGCTGAGCCAGCCATGGGTGAATGCCAGGAGAGGAGATGGATTGAAGAGGTGGCATGAGGCCAGATCTTGTGGTAAAAATTTTACAACACATGCTTCTCTGTGTCGTGGGACACTGTCAGAAGTTTTTATTTGTGTTGCTTAAAGCGAAATGGCATAACCTGATTTAATTTAAAAATAATCACACTGACTGCTGTATAAAGAACAGACTTAAAGTCTTTGGGGGAGTGTGTACAAGAGTAAAAGCAGGAAGTCAGTTAAGAGGTCACTACAATAGTTTTGTTAAAAATGACAATACCTTGACCGAAGAAGGAAATACTTGGACATGGATCTTATGGTAAGAAAGAAGTCTAGGATAGATGAAAAGTAGTAATTCTTTGATCTCAAAGATTTCAATATGATTCCTCAATAAAACTTACATTAACAACAGGTCATTATTTAATATTAGTTTCTTAAATATTCATTTAGTAATTACTCAGTACGTGTCAAGCACTGTGCTAGATGGTTGGGTTCTAGCGGTAAACAATAGCAAAAAATAAATGGTTTTTATTTAAGTAGACTGTAATCAGATGGTGGCCCTCACTATCAGGAATACTTCATAGTTAACTCATCACATCATCTTGTAGTTAAAATACAAGAAGTGCTTCATATACAGTCTTTTTATGAAATAAATGAATGGATCAATCAATTAACCTAATCACTGGGCTGTCTAGAGTTGTTGAGACAATTATCTTATTTCGTGTGACTAATTTAGATATACTTTAATCCTCTTCTTCAGAAACACTATTTTGATATTATGTATATATATTTCTTTGTTCACATTATTTTATAAATTAATTAGAGCTAAGTAGACTTAGAATTTATAGATATTATACTCTAGATTTTAGCCCTGTATCTTAAACATTTCTTAAGTATTTCTTTTCCCTATTTTTATTCATTTGTAGGTGATACACACACACACACACACACACACACACACACACACACACACACGCATACACATATATAAGTAAAGTCATTGTTATTACTGCATAGTTGATATGTGCTTAATTCTTGGTCCACATTCTCAATACATGTCTGTTATCATGTCTAATGCCAATGTTTCTGTCTTATAGTACCAAAGCACACAATAATTTAAAAGTTTAATGCGATTTAGGTAATTATTTTTACCTACAGAGGAGATGTTTCTCAAATTCACTCTTTACCAAAATAAAAACATCATCATCAACAACAAAAAACAGCCTCACATCATCACACCGCAACAAAGTAAACTACTTATGGTCAACTTTCTGCCAAGGAAAATCCTAATTGCCCTTTCTCTCATATCTTTCTTTCCCTCATAATAAATTTGAGATGGCAATTCTGTGACCTGGGCTTGCTGTATCATCCCTGCTTTAACATTTTAAAAGTTTTTGTGCAAGTATCTCCAGAGAGTGTTTAAGAAATCAGAAAGCAAGGATCTCTTTCTTTAAAAACAAAAACAAACAAACAAAAACAACAAATTTCTGTTTCTAGACATTTTGGACACCCTACAGAAACACACTGGCACAGACATATCACTTGCATTTTAATATTCCTCAAATATCTGAAATAATATTATCAGATATTAGAATGCAATTCTCACAATCAAGAAAGAGAACATATGGGTATATCTATATAAACTTAAATTTCATTTATACTATACCCAATTAGGGTAAAGATTTTCTATAACTACTTTAAGAGTACTCAAACAGAAAACTAAGGAAAGCATTCATTATAACTTAATGATGATAATTCATAGATGACTCTATTACCACCACAGATCAATTTCCAGACTACATTCTTTCCTCTGATCTACCATTTTCTATCCAAGCATTAACAAAATGTTGCTTTTCCACAGATAGTGGCAATGACTTACTTTGATCATCCTTTGATCCTTCACTCAGCAATTAAGAGTAAATAAAAGTGAACTCTTTTTTTTTTGCTTTCAAATACTACCTTTATTACAGTGTGTATAGCATACTATTATAAATATTTCTTTACAAATTCTTTTTCTACTTAGCTGGTGTGTAAATACCTTGAAGAAAAAACTGTTTTGCTATTTTTCAGTCATTTATGCTTTCATTCAACAAATACTCATGGTATTCCTCCTACTATATTTTATTAAAACTAGCATGGCATACGTATGGCTGAAGCTTCACTGAAAAATCAGCTGACAAAAGGCAGGTTAATAGAAGAAAAGGTATACAAATTTATTAATGTACACACAGAAAAGAGCCACAGAGTGATTGCCTTCCAGACCCCTATGAGGTTTAGAAGTTTCTATACCATCTTGAGTTTACAGAAAGAATAGACACTTAGATCATGGCAAACTATGTTAAGGTGACAAAACGGAGGAGAAGAGCAGTCCTAACTAGTAAAGATGATCTTGTTATGTAGATGAATTCTCACAGGTAGCAGCCTTCAGAGAAAATAGATGGAAAGTGTTTCTTTAAGACATTTTTTCTTTTCTTTTCTTCCCTTCTTTTTTCTCTGTCTTCCTCCCTCCCTGTCTTCTTTCTTTCTTTCTCTTTCTTCCTTCCTTCCTTCCTTCCTTCCTTCCTTCCTTCCTTCCTTCCTTCCTTCCTTCCTTTCCTTTCCTTTCCTTTCTTTCTTTCTTTCCTTCTTTCTCTCTCTCTTTCTTTCTTTCCTTCTTTCTCTCTCTCTTTCTCTCTTTCCTTCTTTCTCTCTTTCCTTCTCTCTCTCTCTCTCTCTCTCTCTCTCTCTCTCTCTCTCTCTCTCTCTCTCTCTCTCTCTCTCTCTCTTTCTTTATTTCCTTCACAGTGTCTTGCTGTCACCCAGGCTGTAATGTAATAACATTAAAGCTCACTCTAGCCTCAAATTCCTTGACTCAAGCTATTCTTCTTTAGTCTCCCAAGTAGCTGGGACTACAGGAGCACACAACAATGCCCAGCTAAGTTTGTTTTGTTTTGTTTTGTTTTGTTTTAATATTTTGTAGTGATAGGGAATTACTATGTTGCCCAGACTCTGGTCTTGAACTCCTAATCTCAAGCTATCCTCCAGTCTTGGCCTCCCAAAGTGCTGGAATTACATAAGTGAGCCACTTTCAGATCTTTAAGAGTGTCAGACGCTCAGTTAATTTTTTCTGGATCTGGACAAGAGAAGGTCTCCGAGAAAACCTGGCTGCATCAATGCAGATTTTTTACAGATACAAATCCCTCCCACTTCAGTTAGCAGGTCCTCTGAATAGCCATCTCAAAATATGCCAAAAAAGTCTATTTTGTGGTAAAATAGTTTTACTTCCTTCAAATGGATGATAAATAAGCTATATTATTTTATGAACAAATAAAAAATAAAAGTAATCTTTTCAGTTGACTCATGACCTGCTATCAATTATAAAGTATATCTTATTTTAATTAAAAAAATTGAATGTACATTTCAGAAGACAAGTAATTTGGTATGTAGCAAGTGTAGTTTTAGATGCCTGGTATATATCAGAGAAAAAAAAATTAAGTTCCTTTACATCACTGTGGGTACATGGCAGAAAGAATAAAAATAGCCGGGCTCGGTGGCTCAGCCTGTAATCCCGCGCCTTTGGGAGGCTGAGGTGAGTGGATTGCCTGAGCCCGCGGGTTTGAGACCCGCCTGGGCAGCAAGACCTCATCTCTACAATAAATCAAAAATCAGCCGGGCGTGGTAGCGCATGCCTGCAATTCCGGCTACTCGGAAGGCTGAGGCGGAAGGATCGCCAGAGCCCAGCAGGTCGAGGCTGCGGTGGCCGGGAGCGGCCACTGCACTCCAGTCTGGGCAACAGAGTGAGACTCCAACTCAAAAAAAAAAAAAAAAGAAAGAATAAAAATATAAATATATGAAGACATTTTATGTTAGACATTTATATATCCCATAAAAAGTGAAAACAAAGATGGTTATAATATGTAATAAGGCTGTTAGTGCGAAGGAAAATAGACTATCAAGACCACAAAGAGGGAAATGCAAAAGGAAAAGTTATGCTAGGGATCTGAGTTGCACAAAAAGACACCTTCCTTTTCTTCTCAGACAGCTTCCCAACCTTAAGTCGTAGCCTCATTCATAAGCCATGTTTCCATTACGACAGAAGGGCACATATCTCCCTGGATAACCTCCCTCACCCATTGCTCACAAGAAAACTCCTGTGGGTTCCCAAATCTTTCTGAATACATATCTTCCTTATACACTAGTCCTAAAAGGGAGTTCTGTGGAATCTTACCCTGACAATGTAAACTACCAGCTTATCTTCACAGGCATGGAACCAGGACAAAAGGAGAAATCACCCCTCTGACCAGAATGAATGCCTAACTGACTTTTCTCTACCCTATCTTTCACATGTAAAATGTAGATTCACTGAACACAGTGAAAGCCTCACAAGCATGTAATCACTTGCTTCATTGGCTGTCCTCTCCCTTTTTTTTTCCTCTCTTTTCTCTTTCCCTTCTTGTTTACTCTTTCCTTTTAAATATTGAAATCCTCAAACCCTGTTTCAAAAAAAGCATGGATTAGAAGCTTCTGTGTTTCTTTCCTGGGGATGTGCTCAACCTGGGTAAAACAAACCTCTATATCAATTGGGACCTGTGTCAGTCACTTTTTAGTTTACATTAGATAGAGTGGAATTATTCAGATGATGGCATCTGATGAAAAACTAGAAAAAGGGAATGGCTTTTATATGTGGTAGTTGATCACTTCAGACAGAAAGGGACAACCAGTGCGAGTGTCCTGAAGCAGGAATAGGCCTTTCATGTTTGAGGAAAAACAGGGGAAACCAATGTGACTGGACAAGTGTGAGCAAGAGAAAAAATAAAATAAAAAAGGAATGAGATGAGAAAGATGAAAGGGAATTAGTTCACATGAGATCTTGTGGGCCATCAAAATGACTTTGGCTCATATCCTGAGTAAAATGGGCATCTCTTGTAGGATTTGAGGCAAATAACATAATCTTACTCCTAGCAGTATAATTCTGGTTGAAAACAAGAAATGGAAAGTTATGGTGGCTCAGACATGAATGTTGATGAAAGAAGCCAAAGTATTTCGCCCCAAAACACACTTCTTTGATTTCATACATTTCATGTTTCAAAATGACTATTTAGAAGAACTGGAAATAGAAGGATAGCTGAAAAACTCTTTTGTGTAGAGTATTTGCATCTGTTGAGAAAAATCTGCACTGATGCATGCACATTTTCTCTAAGGAATCTTATTCTGATCTAGAAAAGATTAACTGAGTAGGACACCTTTATAGGTTTGAGAAGAAACACATGTGAGATTTCATCCATAAAACAAGACTACGTTTGCCAGCCAGGCCTGCCTTTGTTGGTCTCCCATACCTGTTTTACCAACAGAACCAGCTTTGCCATGCTCGCAGCCCCCAGTTTTTCCTGTAAACCCAAGATAATATGAAAGCATACTGGCCATTTTGTTTGAAATTTTACATTTTGTAAGATTCCCATGTATTTTAATACATTTGCATGCCTTTTGTCAGTGGATTTTCAGCGAGCCTTCAGAGGGTGAAGGAAAAATTTTTCCTTGGCTCTTACAATGGTGAGAAAGCCTGTAACTCTTGACATAATTTGAAAATTAAGTCAACAGTATTTCCTAACAAACTGCATGCAAAGCTATGAGAAAAAGAGAAGAGTCAAGTCATACACCAAGCACTTTGATGTGCAAGATGTCCAACATTTAGAAAGATGCAGCTGTCCTCAGTGAAATGAGAAGGTTAGAGGGAAAGAAAGTTTTCAAGTGTCATCTCATTTGGTTCCAAATAAAAATGTCGACTAAACAGTTGTATAGCTCTGCAATTTAGGAAAAGGCCTTGAATTGGACATACAAATTCGATAGTCATCAGCAGGTAACTAAGTCACTTAGTCATGACAAGGGGTGAGATCAAAGGGAGGGAATATAGACAGATAAGAAGAGAAAACAAAAGCATGAGTCCTTGGACATTCCGATGTTAAGAGCTTAAGCAGAAGAGAAGAATCTAGCAAAGACATCTGAGAAGGATTATTCAGTAAAGAAGGAGGCGTTGATGAAAGATGCCAAACTCTGTACAATATTTAAAATGTTGATTCTGAGCCAAATGTGAGTGAACTTAGGCCCACGGCATCTGTCCCCAGGAGATCCTGAGAACACGTAGCCACCGTGGTTGAATTGCAGCTTGGTTATATACATCTTAGGAAATCAGATGTTACAAGAAATCATAAATCAATACATGTGAGATTTATATCAGTTTGGCTTTGGGAAGATGGGCCATCTTCAACGGGGCCTAGCAGGCTATAGGTGGAATCAAATACTTCTGGATAGGCAATTTGTTAGCAAAAGTTATCTAAGGAATTTTGAAATTAGTAAAAGCAATGGGTATCTTGAGGAATGATAAGGGAGTGAAGTTTCTAGATATTTAGATGAAGCTTTATAGGTAACAGTCTCCAGAGAGAATAGGCAAGTGTCTTAAAAGGTGCCCAAGTCCCCAAAAGACAGCTTTATAGGATCATGAAATACTTTGATTTTCTTTCTGTATCTGTTATGTGATGTTGTGTCAGAGTCATGTTGGAAAGTAAATTATGTTATATAGGGTTGCTAATAAAAATCCTGTCTCCCAGACTCCTTGGTATGGAATTTGGCAGGATAAAGAAAAATGGTCAGAGTTTAGTCCTCAAAGGAAAACAAAAAGTTCAGAAATGTTCAGAAGCCAGATTTATAGCCTCAGATACTGTAAGCCAAACAATCCATAGTAAATGCTCAATAAATGTTAAATAAGTAATTAGTGTCTACCCATTGGCTATTTTCTGACTTGTGGATGGCCTACTCACATACCCAATTACAGTACAGAGTAATATCCATGCTTCTAGTATACACCTCTATATCTCTAAAACACACAGAAACTAGGAGGAAGATCCATAGCAGGCCCTTCACGAAGATGAAATAGCACAGGAAGCAGTGTTATACATAAAATTACAGAGGATAGACAAAGGAAGAAAGAAGATATTGAAACTCATTCTGTCAAATGTGATATTGATGGATAGTTCTGTTAAGTTTTTCTGGGTGAGAAAGTTGACCTTATTTCTTTCAAAATGATGATTGAAGATTATAGGTAGAATTATATTCTTGTTTCCTTTGCAGATTTGCTTTTTAATAGTGAAAGTGGACATATACTCATTCAAGCAAAACATTAACTCCCATAATTGCCTTTAGGCTTTGGTTTTGTTTGGTTTGGTTTGGCCCCATAAATTCTACAGCTAGCTATGCCCATGAAGAAGAACTCAAGTAGCCTGGTTGAACATTTACCACTCTGATAATAAATGGCACTTTGGGTACAGCACTTCAATTTTGGCACTGTGAATAGGAAAATAATAAATCAAATATTTTATATGCTGTTTATTTTTTACAAAGCCTATTCAAGAGGGACACTGAGAAAAACACATATTTTATGAGGAGAAAAGCCTAGATAAAAATCCTAGTCATATAATTTACTGCAGTTTAGAGTTTACTACTGCTATTAATGGGCATCCTCTATTAGATGGTATATTGAAATAGTATTAGACAGGTGTCTAGAAGAGAAGAATTTATTAAATTAGCTAAGGAAATATAAAACTTAGGTTACAATAAGACACATAAGTCATAGAAATTGAGGAGTGGATAGACAGCCTTAGAAAGTATATTAAGGTCAGGCAAGTTATGTTGTGGAATTGGGTGAATCAAGTCAGCTGATCTGTAAATGTCAGAAAATTTCAAAGACTATTTTAGTGATAAGTTAGGGCAAGTAATTCAAAATATATTATTATATTTGTCTTGCACAAATTATAAAGTATATATAATTATATACTAGATTATCTATTCATATTATGTAATCTAATTTAAATGATTGTAATTAAAAGTCTAGAAAATTCAGAGTCACACCAAAAGATGACAACAGTAAAAGAGTACTTATTCAAATTAGTAACACATTTTAATATATTAGTAAGTAATTATGAAGAGTTAGAGTTGAGAATCAAATAATTAAGATTTATTTATAACAATCCTCCTGATGGTTGCCAGATTTCCAACTTTCTGCCCCTTCTATCTATCTAATGAATTGATTACACAGAAAATATGACTCTACTTATGTTATCTCTCTTTGTCAGTTTTGCTATTTATAATCACTTAATAACTCCACACAAAGAAATGAATCACAAACACTTTGGCATGGCATTGAAAGCTGACACCACCTGTCTCCATTCTGCAGATGAATCACTTATTACCCCTCAGTGAGACTTCTTGGATCCAGGAGACGTCTAGGAGCTTTCTCATTACAACCTCTTGGCTTTCTTAATCCTTCATCTTCTCTTCAGCTAATATGGCCTCCACTCCCTACATACCTCCAATGGTACTTTATTTCAGCTTCTTCTAACTCAAAGCTAAGTCTTACCCCCTCTCCAATGACTTTCTTAGTCTTCTGAGTCACATAAATAAAACCTCATCTCCTAAAACTGAAGGCAAAATTTTTACTGGAAAAAGAATTGTTTTTATTCTTATATGTAACCACCACAAGGCCCAAATATTGTTAAAATACAAGAAATGTAATTCGTAATGATAAATGCATTCATATTTGAGACTAAGATGACTCATTTCACCAGTGTAGATGCCTCATAGCCAAAAATATTAGTATAGTCCATCGATTGATAAAAATAGGGACTATCAAAACTGATAAATACCTTAAGCATTTTAATTTAACAAAAAGTGTAAAATGCACATCTATTAACCAATCATTTTTAATGTAGGATGAAAACCTTCTACTTAAATGTTTAAAGTTCTGAACCATCTTTCTTGCATAAATTAAATCTAATGTGTGAATTTCAGTTTGAGTTTCTTTAGAATGAGCTGGGATTTAAGACAGTTGCTAAGCAATATGTTTGTAAAATGTCTCTAGATTTTTGTAATTTTCTCCCATTTTATTGCAACTTTTTGCTTATACATAGTGGAGCATATTTTCTTTTCTTCTCATCTCCATCAAATTTATCCTAAGCATTCAACTTCGTTTTCATACAAGCATCAACACTTCATCTTTCACACTCATATTTCATCTGAACATGCATACTTAAAGATTATAATTGCAATGACAATGCTGATGAATATAAATAGGTTTGGAAATGAATAAAAATGATTTCGGTAAATATTCAACTAAAATGGTACAAACACACTTTTTTTAAGCCATGACTTCAATATGCTATGGGTAGCAGTCTACATAATTAACTAATTAACTATGTTAGTTAAGATATTTTTATGAGCCAGGAAAGGTGCTCATGCCTGTAATCCCAGCATTTTGGGAGGTGGAGGCGAGAGGATTGCCTGACCTTGTCTCTATAATAAATCAAAAAATTAGCACACCTGTGGTTCCAGCTACTTGGAAGACTGAGACAGAAGGATCGTCTAAGCCCAACAGGTCAAGGCTGTGGTGACCATGAGTGTGACGCTGCACTGTAACCTGGGTGGCAGTGAGACTCTGACTCAAAAAAATAAAGATTTTTCTAAATGGTAAAACAAATACAGATGCTCCTTGACTTACAGTGTTGTTACATCTGATAAACTCATCATAAGTTGTCAATATTGGAAGTTGAAAATGCATTTTAAACAACAACCTACTAAATCAGAGCTTAATCCAGTCTACCTTACATTTGTTTAAAGTTGGGCCAAATTGTCTCACACAAGGCCTATTTTATAATAGGATGTTGAATATCTCATGTAATTTGTTGACTATTGCTCTGAAAGTGAAAAGCAGAATGGCTGTATGAGTACTCAAAGAACAGCTCCTACTGAATGTGTATTGTCACATTCACTTTGATTTGTTCCTTTTGGTTTTTTTTTTGGTTTCAACTCAGGAACTTCTTATTAATTACACTCTCTATTTGATTTCTGCTGCCTGTAATACGACAGAAAGGGCAATAAAAATAGTCGAAGATGCCAATTTTTACAATGTCTCTTATCCTAATACAGTTTACACAGAACATGGAGACAATAAGCTTCAGTATTTTCTCAAGTCTAAGGTTCTTCCCAGACTGACAAGTGAAAAGGTGAGATAATACAGTTATGTTCACAAATAATCCGTTATCTACAAGGATTTGAATAAAGGTAGTTGGAAAAAGTACAACCTGATATGATTACTATGCATACCCGGGCTTAAATTAATCTTTTCTGCAAATTTCTCAAATCATATACTTCCTGATAAATCCCTCTGAAACTTCTTCTAGGACCTTCTCTTGGGGTGAAATTAGGTGTTAGATCATAAGTGACTCTCTTTATAATTATAATTTACTACCTCAGAGTGAATGTGGGTTTCTTCTTTGTCTCACCATAAAATCATTGCAACAGTGGATAGAGCCTCAATGCTTGAACAATTAGGATTTCCATCTGTTCAGTTCTGCCACTGTAGAGCCTCTACTTCATTTCCTTAAACACAACTGTGTCTAAGGCTCAATGAAATCTTGTGGTCATTTTGCCTGATTTGAACAAAGTGCCAAAGATCTGTAAGTTGCTTTCTGTTTCTACTAATGTGATGATTAATTTCATGTGTTAATTTGACTGAACCAGAAAATATCTAGATATTTGGTCAAACATTATTCTGAATGCATCCGTGAGGGTGTTTGTGGATAAGATTAACCTTTGAATTTGTAAACTAAGGCAAATTGTTCTTCCCAAAGTAGATGAGCCTCATTCCATCTGTTGCAAGTCTGAAAAGAATAGACAGGCTGGATAAGAGAGAATCCTTTCTGCCTAACAGTCTTTGAAACAGCACATTGACTTTTTTTTTCATCTTAAGACTTGAGCTAAAACATCATCTTCTGTTGGGTCTCAAGTCTATTAGCCTTCAGACCAAAACTGCACCATCAGCAATCCTAATTCACAGGCCTTTGGACATGGACTAGAACTTTACTACTGACTTTCCTGGGTCTCTAGCTTATTGGTTCACCCTTGGACTTACCAATCCACTATCACTTGAGCCAATACCTTATAATAAATATTTCTAAATATATATACTATATATACTCATTTGAAATTTCTATATATGTATGATCTCTTTATGTATATTTATATGTATGAATATATATAAATATATTATGTATATGTGCATGTATGTGTGTGTGCATATATATTTTTTCTTTTCTTTATTCATTTTGTTTCCTTGGACAACCCTGACCAATACAACTAAGAAGATTTTTCTATTGCCCCTTTCAGAGACTTTATCTTCTTCCTCCAGATTCTTGATCTGATTAATACTACTTAATCTATAAACTGTCAATTCCTATGTGTGCCAGCCTCTTCAGATCAATGTTTGAGTTGAACTGACTACTTTGCTTTGGTTTTCTTTGCTCCTCGATGATACACCCCAGTCACTGAAATACTTAACTCAATTTCATGTACTGAAATTCATGAGCAGGTCTTATTCTGCTAAAATACATAGTCCAAGTTACTGGATCAGCACTAGTCCAGATAAGCACCCAAGTTCTTACTTGTTTAATTGTTTAAAATGCCACATAATGATTTTTTTTAATGTGGGATATTTACACTTGTATATCTATACACACACATGCACACAAAATATGAAACTTTGTAGTAACTCAACATTTTGTTAGTAAGGGGCCTAAAATTTTATACATAAACATTACAATATGTAAAATGTATGATTAATTTTTAAAAGCAAGTCATTAATGTCATTATTTAGAATATTTATACAATAAAACAAAACTCAGCATTTAATGCATCTACAGTGGTGTAAGCAAAGATGGTTTGTATAATTTAAAAAATGACAGTTTGTCTAGAAAAAAATCCTAAAATGGTCAGTTGTCCACTTGGAATGCTAAAACATCTTACATTAGATGGGTGGTTCATTATCTTACTCCAACAGTGAAAGCAGATAAGAACCAAACCTTAATGCCTCATTTAAATGAGAATATGAGTAGCAGATAATTAATAACAAAGACATCTTGATGAACTTGACAGCAGCAAGAAAAGATATGCAATTCTCAGGAAATGCTGAGGTTTCTCACATAGAGAGTTGTCTGCCCCAACCACAGTAGAATGCATGTTGGCTCAGAATACACTCATCTGTCCTAAAATCCCAAATGCAAATATAAGTAAAACAAAGTTTAAATATTCTGTGTCCTTGAATATACTGCAGTTTAGTATCTGTCACCTACTTCTCTATGAGCCATGGATAGTTTTTTGATCTCCTGTGTATGTTGGGATCAGTGCAAAGCTTCACAAGTTACAACTAAATATCCCTGACACCTCTAACTTTACCTTAGAAGAAAAAATGAGACATCAAAACGCTCGACTCATAGTTAGCACTGAATGAAGTTGCTGCATCTTCTGTCTTTTCCATGAAGCAAGAAATTTACCAGAGCCAATGTGACATGACCACTACAGAAAATAAAGATTATATTATGCGAAAATCAGGAAACATTTCCTGTATTTGTAAGTGAATGAAAAATGAATGTAAGAGTTCATGAAATTGAATATGACAGTAGATGTTCAATGCTGAGAAACAGGAATGGTATCTCATAAATACAGTATATATTTGAAGTATTCAATATCCACTTAAATTTTGCACCCTAGTTTATTGTATTGGCAGATCACCTTATGAGCACATTTGTTGCACTATCTTCAACATAAGACTTACTATATGCTAGATAGTACATTGGACACTATGTGTTGAAATATATATTGTATATGGCACTAGTCAGTGTGATGCTAAGAGTCTATGAGTAAGAACGACATGTGAAGGGCCTTGTATTCCATAGTAAGAATTCTGGCCTTTCTCCTAGATGTATCTATTGAAGAATTTTAAATTCAGGAGTCATAGTATAAATCAGATTTATGTTTCATTCTGGCTATAACATGGAGAATGGACTGAAAGTGATGTAAGCAAGAGGCACCTGTGCTCGATCAAGTGACAGTATCCATTTAGCCATACTTCTTTCTAAAAATGTTTAATCTTTACCATTTGCCAGGCAGTTTGCATATATTAACTCACTAAATTCTCATATGAGTTGTATGAGTTAATTAGAATATCCCATTCCTTCATAAGAAAACTGAGTTGTAGAAAGTTAAATGAAATGTTAGTAGGAATAACTTTAATTCCTATTGTACTGTGTTTTGAGTCCCACAAATATCAAATAGAAAATATTTATGTTTGTTAGCTTTGCTGTACGCTAATGTCCACCATTAATCCATCTGTGTAAGACGACACTACTTGTCATAGTTCAAAGGGAATACATGTTTTCTCCTTTAACAAATTTGATTTATAATGATTTCATTTAAAAATAATCTGAGGTTTGTGATTAAGAGATACATAATACCTATACATATATGTGTGTGTATATATATACTATCTCCACCTCCACCAGTAATAACATGATAAACCTTGTAGTGTTCTGCAACAAATAAAAGTAGTAGGTGTGAAAAAGACTTCAAAAGGAGATTTAACAATGATTATTTTAAATATGCATATAATAAATCTATTCAACCCTTTGATATGATTATTTTCCAATGGAAATAATTTTTAAACTGGATTATTAGAAATAAATTTTTATTTAAAATTTGTGAGTCATATTCTGAATTCTTACTTTATAAAATGGCTTTTGACTTGCTAAACATCTGAATCAAAATGTTTTTCTTGTTCATTTTTGAAAACATAGATACAAAATGAAATTCTGATAGTCTAAAAAACTGATTTTTTAAAAAAAATTAACATGAAATTGCTAAGTAATGACCAAATTATCACAAATCAGAGTTCATTACATGGCATTAGCAGCTAATTTATTGAAATCATTATGTCTGCTGTTAGAGAGAGCCATATGCCAACTTCAGAAATAACAAGCTTCAGAATCAGGGTCATTGCCTTCATATTCGCATATGTTATACATTAATTGATCTCATGTGCATATTAAAATTAAAACTGCATTTTTCTTTAATATTCCCTATGAAGTTTGGTTAACATTAAGTTATTAAAGCAAATATTTATTTCTAGATAACTTCTATTGCATGTATAAAATTACTTATACAAATTATAGTTACATGTTTTCTTATTTTTCTTATATATCAAGAATGATTTTTTTTAGATATGCATTATTTTATAATTTCATGCTTTTACCTTTATCCTCTGTGCAGTCTAAAGTGTAATAATTCAACAGTCAGATCTGAGATACTTAATTTACCCCAAGGTAGAATAAAATCTATTTTTAATAGCTCTATTTCAAAGCTGTCTTTCCCACTAAATTGTTCTAAAATAGACAACTTATAAAACATATTTTAAACATTTTTCTCAAGCATTTTTAATAAAGTTGATTGCTGTTAAGATTATTAAAGATAAAGTTAAAGCAGTGGTATGATTTGGGTAATTAGCTTCTTATAGACTTTATTTAAATTTCATACAATTTTATTCTTTAATATGTATGGCATCTATAAATGTACCACATAAAATCTTGAACCCACAAGTTACAGACAGGACTAACTTTAATACTATGTATGGGTAAAAAGTAAAAAATAAAAACAATAGACTGAAATGTCACTGTGTACTATCAAGACCAAAGAATTCTGTAAATTTCTCTCTCTCTCTCTCTCTCTCTCTTTCTCATGCACACACACACACACACACACAAATTGCTGTGAGGTTCTATGAAAATATGCATAGTAAACATTGCTAACATGTCCTATCTATATTTTGTGATATTGAGTTAAATTGTAAAGTTTTATTGAACTTATATATGATGTATTTACCTCTTTCTTGTCATCCGAATATACAAGTTCAAGATAACATTAACCTCACATTTTAACAATTGCATATCATCAATTTGACTCACTATCATAGAATATAGATAATAAACTTTAACTATTTAATGCAATGTTTACTATGCATATTTCTGTAGAACCTCACAGCAATTGTGTGTGTGTGTGTGTGTGTGTGTGTGTGTGTGTGTGCATGTGCATGAGAAAGAAAGAGAAATGAGCCTACATATTGGAAAAAGCATTAGGAAAGAAATATATTTTTAATAACAAAACCACAAAAACTGATGATATCAAGTACAAATGTATTAAACTTGAACTTATAGATGAAAATTAATTCTTTGACAGCATCATATAAAGAAAATAAATTCCCTTAAGATTAGATGGATGTTTATTAATGGAGAAGTAACACTCTTTAATTGTAGGACTATTACGTATATTGGAAACATACACAACTATGTTTTCGGAAACCTGAATTCAAACAGTCCTATATCTAGTCAAAGTATTAGCTTGGTATAAAAATAATGTGCTGAATTTGCCTTCTATGTTTCTCTCCAGCTTTTAAGTTCTGTGAATATAGTCCAGTATGTTTTCAAAGAGAAATGAAAGCTCGTGACTGGAGCTTTCAAAACTTCCATTTAGATTGTTACATAATACAGCAAAGTAATATCGTTTTTCTCTCTTACCTACTTTCTTGCATCTTCCCCCAATTAAGCTTGTTCATGTAATGGGACAAAATCAAGTTCATTGATTGGGCCACATTACTAATATGTAATCAATCTTACTCATGGATATGACTCCTTTCTTATTCTATTATTCCCATTTGTTAAGATTAGAAAGCTGAGTCAGAAACCCTTGGAGCCCACTGAATTGATTCTCCTCTCTTTTTATTATTTTCAAGACTACTCGAACGCTTGGCAGATCTCATCACATGGGACTTTGGTAAAAATTTGATAATAAGATTGGGATTTCATAAAAATTTACTTATTGATTTTTAGATAATGTCACATGCCCCAAAATATTGGAAAGCAATATTTTATTTCTTATTTACTACTCTTCCTGGTAGGTCAACATCCTCCAAATCCTTGTGGGGAGAAGTGACCATCAAGAAAGGGTTCAGGAACCCTTGGCTTTTAGTTTCCCAGCTTTTCCTTTTAACAAAACTTCCTCTTATCTCATTATGCAACCATGTAGCTGTTGCTTCAGCTAGTCAGCAAAATGTGTCCACCTTTCTTTGCTGGTAACCAATACAGTCACTACCTCTCTGACCAGAAAACTTAGCCTCTGAACCAGGCTGGTGCAATCACAGTGCCCAATGTCCCTTGCCATACTCATTTGTTCGTTTTCAGCATGTGTGTCAAGATAGGTCAGAGTCCTCCTTTACAAGCAGGACTTCTTCCCTAGGGTCACCGGGTAAAGTGAATGTGACTCTGGGAATCAATTGCATTGTTTGCTTTTCTAAATCAAGTAGAGATTTGGACATATGAGGGTCACTCTGAAAGAGTAAATGTCTTGAAGGCACTAGGTCACTGAGAATTCCCAGAAGCATACTGGGACCTGTGCCTCTTCTTTTGATTCAGTAGATAACATCAATATTCCTTCAATGCACTTCTTTTTAGATTAAATTGCATAAAATTATATTTTTGGCACTTGCATCCAAAGAAATCATAATATATCAGTAAAAAATTAAAATTTCATCTATAATCTAACATTTTTAATATTTATTGGTCATTTTATTATCCCTTCATACCATATAGCCTTTTTGTCAGTGATGAGGTTTACTATTTTTCTTAAATTAAACAAATTATAAGGATTTTAAAAATATATATCTCACAATAGCCACACAAAAAAATGAAAGACCTTGGCATCTTCCTAACCAGAGATGTGAAAGACCTTTACAATGAAAACTACAAAACACAGCTCAAAGAAATCAAAGATGACACAAACAAGTGGAAAAATATCCCATGCTCATGGATTGGAAGAATCAACATTGTGAAGATGTCCATCTTACCTAAGGCAATCTACAAATTCAATGCAATACCCATCAAATTACCAGCAACATTCTTCCCAGACCTAGAAAACACAACACAGGAATTTATATGGAAACACAAACGACCAAGAATAGCCAGAACAATCCTCAGCAAAAAAACAAAGCAAGTGGTATCACATTACCAGACTTCAAACTTTACTATAAAGCTACAATCATCGAAAGAGCTTGGTGTTGGTATAGGAACAGGTATATAGATCAATGGAATAGAATTGAGATTCCAGAAGCAAAACCTCAAATTTCTCAACCAACTCATCTTCGACAAAGCCTATCCACCACCTACCACTGGGGGGAGGAGAACCTATTCAGTAAATGGTGCTGGGAAAACTGGCTGGCCACATGCAGAAGATTGAAACAGGATCCTTATCTATCCCCATGCATAAAGGTTAACTCCAAATGGATCAGAGACCTAAATGTAAAACCTCAAACCATAAGAACCTTAGAAAAGGAAGGAAATACCCTCATGGAAATCGGAACTGGCATCTAATTCCTGAACAAAACCTGAAACCCATAGGTCATAAGGGAGAAGATAGACAAGTGAGACCTTATTAAACTGACAAGCTTCTGCAAAGCCAAAGAAACCATCAAGAGAGCAGGGTTTTTTTAAGAGGATGGTATAGTGGTAATATTATTAACTTTTTTTAAGCTATCTATTCCAATATTTTATTTTCTCAGTCTGTCATTTACTTTTTAATATGTTTTTTATAATATTATTCAGAGCACTTTGGTTTTTAAGTATTTTTATTTATTTATTTACTTATTTATTTTTGTAGAGATGAGGTCTGGCCATGTTGTCTAGGCTGGTCTCAAAATTCCAGTTGTTCAAGCAATCCTCCACCTCAGGTCCAATCTATAAACAGTTTTCCTTGAATTTTTTTCTCACTCATTTAAAATATCTTTTGGAGATTTATTCTTATCTATACATATACATGCATGTAAATACAGTAATATTTCTTGGTTATTGACTTTAAACAAGTGAATTGCTCTCCTGTATAAAACAATATTTTTAAATACTCACAGAAATTCTGGTTAGAGCCAGAAATCTCATTAAATTCCCTCTATCTCAAAAATCCATGGAGTGTTCAGTGAAGAAATACAAAAGTGAATAAATCCACAGAGCTCCTGAGAATGACAGCAAAGAAACATCAGCAGTCAAAAGATGAGAATGAATTTCTGGAAGACAGAAGACTGATGGAACACCTAGATGGATGTATTACAATAAAAGGAGCCATCACTCAGGACATTCAACCAAAAAACTGTAGTGGATCCAGGAGCGGTTTTACACACTGCAGCTTCCCACAGGCAGGAGCTAACAGCAGGTATGAGAGGAGGGGCAGAAGTCATGATGACGGAGGGAGAATTCACCTGAAAGAAAATTCAGGCTACTCCCATTCCTGTGCATCAGGAAGCAGCGTTTGCTTTGATGCCATATATATCTTGACGGATATACTGAGGAGGATGTAGGGCTCTGAGAATGAGGGTTTGTTCACATTAGTCAGACTGGCCTTGTTTTGGCTTTTGAATGTATCTGGATGCTCATTTCGTCAGTCTGCTTCACACATATAACACACTTCAGAAAAAAAATCAGAATAAAATCTCAAAACATCACACACACACACTGCAAACATCTTTCTTATTAAAGAAACAGGCCTGTAACAGCAAAATAAATTTCTGCTAAGTACCTATGTTAATTTACCTGGTCCTTTTTTCCATGTTTATCAGTGACCAATGAAGGATAAGTTGATATTTTAGAAATTCAATAGTTGAAAAAAGAAGGGTAAAGAAAGACAACTATTCCTAAACAAAAAAGTAGTCCAGATCCAGTGGCTCAGCCTGTAGTCCCAACACTTTGGGAGGGTGAGGTGAGTGGATTGCCTGAGCCCACAGGTTCGAGACCCACCCAGGCAATTTGGCAAGACCTCGTCTCTACAATAAATCAAAAGTTAGCTGGGCATGGTAGCACATGCCTATAGTTCCAGCTACTTGAAAAGCTGAGGTGGAAGCATCGCCGGAGTCCAGCAGATCGAGGCTATGGTGGCTGGGACCGTGCCACTGCACTCTAGTCTGGGCAACAGAGTGAGACTCCAACTCAAAAAAAGAAAAAAAAGAAAAACTCAGGTTAGGTAACAGAATGTAAATAAATAAGTCATCAACTTCTTCTAATGAGTATCTTCAAAGTTTAGAGAAGATATTGTTTCTTTTTGTGTGTGTTCATGATTCTGCTTTATTCTTTTTTTTAAATTTTGTCTTATTATAGACATGCAGGGTACAAGTAAGAATTAACTACATAAGTAGGCTGCATACAGGTGAAGTTTGGGCTTCTAACTGGCCCTTGCTACCCCTGGTAGTGGAACAGTTATCCTGTGTGTTGAGAAGATATTGTTTCAATGAAATATAAACAGCTTTCAATGAAGGCTACATAAAACTTAAAAATATGCTTAGTGAAAATTGAATTCAATGAATATTTGGAATAAAAAGTGAAGAACTATTTCAAAATATAGAACTAGAAAGACAAATAGATGAAAAATTATATAGAAAAGATTGACAATATGAAGGAAGGATTATAAAATATTTAAGCATAGCAAAAGAAGAAAAAGGGGAAGAAATTAATAAAGTAATAACAAAGGGAAATGTTTTAGAACTGAAGATAGAAACATATATCTTCAGATTGAAAGTACTCACTTTGTATCCAGATTATTGAATTTTTTTTTTTTTTTTTGAGTTGGAGTCTCACTCTGTCACCCAGACTGTAGTGCAGTGGCCGCTCCTGGCCACTGCAGCCTCGACCTGCTGGGCTCTGGTGATCCTTCCTTTTCAGCCTTCCAAGTAGCTGGAACTACAAGTGTGCGCTACCACACCCAGCTAATTTTTGATTTATTGTAGAGATGAGGGCTCGCCAAGTTGCCCAGGCAGGTCTCGAACCCACGGGCTCAGGCAATCCACTCACCTCAGCCTCCCCAATCGCTGGGATCACAGGCTGAGCCACCAAGCCCGGCTCAGATTATTGAATTTTTAAATGCTCATTTCTACCTATCATATAAAAATACCCATGAGTAGAAAAAAGAAAAATTCCCTAAAAGTTTCCAGAAAGAAAGAGCAAATCCCCTACAAGGCAACAAGAACTACAATGAGCTTTAGATTTCTTACAATCTCACTGGATGCTATATGACATTATATCTCATCTATGGAGAGTGATCAACTAAGATACAGTAAGTTCATCTCTCACATAGTCTTTCTGGAATAAATTAACATATACTGCAGGAAGAAAAAGTACTTATCCAAGGACGTGTCAGACATGGACTTTAGAAAGGATTGGATCTGATATTCCCAGAGTGACAACTGTTCAGCAGGCTTAAGGAACATTCAAGAAGCCATTGTTGATTGACCTTATTGATTTTAAAAAGGCATATAGGTGGGGCGTGGTGGCTCAAGCCATTAATCCCAGCACTTTGGGAGGCTGAGGAAAGAGGATTGACTGAGCCTTTGGGTTTGAGACCGGCCTGGGCAACATGGTGAGACCTTGTCTCTACAATAAATCAAAAAATTAGCCAACTGTGGTAGCACACGCCTGTAGTTCTGGCTACTTGAAAGGCTGAGGCAGCAAGATTGCCAGAGCCCAACAGGTGGACGCTGGGGTGGCAGTGAGTGTGCCACTACACTCCAACCTGGGCAACAGAGTGAGACTCCAACTCAAAAAAAAAAAACAAAAAACATATAGTTCCTGAGTCAAAACTCAGAAAGATAAGGAGAAAATCCAAGGAAAATGTAGAGCTTTAAGAAAGAGACAATGCAAGACAAATTAAAACATGAATGGTTTTAAAAGCAAATTAAAACATGAATGATAGATAAAGCATAAAAAAGAGAATACTTTTAGAGCCTTGGCAGTTTTTCCTGTAGTTCCAAAACTTCAGTGGCATAAAACTACCTTTTCTCTGAGAATCAATCTGATTTTGATACAAATGGTACTTTCACAATTGGCCAACACGAAGTTTTAGATTTAAAAACTCCAAGTTAGCCTATATTGAAATCATGGAAATCTACAATACTTACAGGCCAGAATGCAAGTGATAGAAGTTTTTGATGATGTGGAGGAATGTCAAAAAAATGTGGCTGGTAGAGTGGGAAGGGAGCAGAGAGAAAAGCAGACATACTGAGGTTGGTGAATCAAGAGATAGAGTTTTAGGTATGTTGCTTTAAATCATGTAAGTCATCAGTAGAACTAATATTTATTACAAAAATGGAGGAAAGGGAGGAGAGAAAGGAGTGTAATTGAAGTTAATCGTAGTTAATTGATTCAATAGATAATGCTATAAATTGATCGATCAAGAAATAGTGGCATAAGCCTGTATATAATGTAGATAACCCACAGAAGTAAGAGAGGATTTAGTCAGAAGCTGGTTAGACAGAGAGGTAGGGTCTCCAGGAGACTTAACACCTGTGAGAACGCCCCCTGCACCACCCCTTTTATATAATTGTTGACTGGAAATGTGGTTAGTGTGGTAAGAACATCCTGTCAACCCAGGATGTACTGCTAAAAGGGACTTTTTACTGCTTAGACTCAGGCACAGTGACTTAACTAAGTGTCCTAAGTTGACCTTAGCTTATTATATCATTAACATTTCATTTTCATTGTGATTTTACCCCCCACCCCACCCCTGTCCCCAGTGGGCTTGTCTGTGGTACTTATGGTAACATTCAAGATGGAGTAACTTTGGTCAAGGACCCGCATGCATAATAAGAATTGGTTCTCAGGAAGTAAGGGGAGGATAGATGAGATATAAATGAGAGAAGCGCCCTCAGAAAAGATAAGATTAAAAACCACAAGAAAACTCCTAGCATAGGATTTACCCTTTTCGGGGTCCCCTCTCATTTTCTAGAGAGCTTTGTTACTTAATAAATTCCTTCCTTCACTCATCCGTTTGGTGGACGCGTTCCTTAGTCTTCTTGGTCTTGGGACAAGAACCCGAGGTTGCTGGTTTAAGCTGACAGTGGAATTAAAAACTCCTGCAACAGAAGCACTAAAATCAGAGACAGTCCAAGAGTCAGACTGGAAACGTGTTCTATTGTTTTCTGAATGTCCTTCAGAAAGTGTTTAAAATGTATTTCCTTTGCGTGTCCTAATAATATAGTAACAAAAATAATTTTTAAAAGTTGTTTATTTTGAAATCTTTTATTAAAGAACAAAACAATGTATTTTTTTCTTTTTCTTTTTTGAGTTGGAGTCTCACTCTGTTGCCCAGGCTGGAGTGAGTGGCACACTCATGGTCACACCAGCGTGGACTTGCTGGGCTGTGGTGATCCTTTCACCTCAGCCTTCCAAGTAGCCGGAACTACAAGCGCGCACTACCATGCCCTACTAATTTTTGATTTATTGTACAGATGAGGTCTTACCAAGTTGCCTGGGCTGGTCTCGAACCCACAGTCTCAGGCAACCCACCTGCCTCAGCATCCCAAAGTATTGGGATTACAGGCTGAGCCATTGAGCCCGGTCAGAATGTATTTTTTTCTATATGACTTTTGTCCACATTCATGGATTACTTGCAAAAATTAAAAGTGGGGCCTAAATTTAACTTAATTTAAAAATCCACTTAATAGTAAACTCAAGAAATAAAATATTTGACTTTTTAATCTTTTGAATTTAGGGAAATAAACTATGAATTATAAGAAATGAGCTGTTTAAGGTAATGTTAAAAATTACAATGAAAAATTCAATTTATACCGTGGGATCATTATACATTCAATGTGGGTCCCTAGATTTTATCAACATCAATGTTAAATACGAATGTCCATTTTAATGATGACCATGAAAAATATAAAAGCATTTTGTTACAAAAGAGAGTGTCTTAGATAGTTAAGAATAATTTTAAAAAAGGTTTTTAAAAATTCTTTTCTACTTAACCTCAATATTTTGTTTCTCAATCATTCTATTAACTATCATCTATGCATTTGCATCTTAATAAAAACATGTTCTGATTAGGTCTATCATCATGAATGTTTTAGCAGATAGCTTGATAATTACTAGAATCGGTTCCCAGGATAAAAAAGACAGAAAGGAAATGGAAGAAGAAGATGTGCAGAATATCTACTTTACTAATTTAATGCTAGAACAGCCAGAGCTCAGGAGCCATAAGTAAAATCTGAAAATTTTCAGGCGGCCTTCCAAACCTGGGTGAACCCACATTGTTATGGTTACTACTGCTGCATCTAACATTCACACCAATGATCATCTAATAGGCCCTGCCTAGGTCCACAGCAGTTCGCTTAAAATTAGAAAGTTTGGGTAGACGTTTTAAAATGAATCTGAGTGCCATTTGACTTTGAGTAAAATCTGCAGCACGTTAATTAAGAATGTGGACTCGGTTTGACACCTGATTCTATTGCTTACTGGTTGGGAATTAATCTCCCCAGACTCCTTTCCCTAGCCTATAATAGAGAGGTGATTATACACATAAAACCTACTTCATGGTGTGGTGGTGTTGTGAAGAATAAATAGATGACACATGAAAACAGTGTCTGACTCAGTTGATATTTACTGTAATTAGTATCTGCTTGTTTAAGAAACTCATACAAAGGGGATTCAGAAAGTATCACTGGTGGTAGTGGTAACATGTACACCACATGTTATCACTTATAAGCGGACTTTGAACAATTATCGTAATACTATGAGAAAAGGATTGGCAGTAGTGGGAATCTGCCGGGGGGGAGCAGGGGGGTGCACCTCATCAACAAGGGTACATGCATAATGAATATTTGTATGCCTAACCCTGAATTGTACCCCACATCTTTAAAATAAAATAAAATAAAATAAAGGAAGCATCACTGTGCTCCAGAGCTTTCTCTGCTTTATTCAGACAAGCATGGTCCTGTGTGACTGTCTCAATCTCTACTCTCTCCATCTGGCTAGATATACAGGGAGGATATTGGGATACCATCTCATGGTTGTCATAAATATAATTTTTATCACTGCTGTTTTCTATCTGGAAGTCTCAAGGGTTGTCATGAATTTCCTTTCTACTTTTACCTCAAAACTCATTAATGGACAGAGGGTGGAAGAGGTAGAACTGGGATATAGGAAGCAGAAATGTGGTAAGGCTCTGAGGTTACAGTTCACAGCCCCAGACAGGGAATTATAAAGTCTATACTAGCCCTCCTGACAGCACTTTACCAGCTGGGAGGATTTTCCTGGCCTGCCTATACAACCTTTCTCTCTTAAACTCCTCTGCTATTTTCAGATCTGGTTTCTTGGCTGCAATCCCAATGAAGAGAAGTGAGAAACACATGGCTTTCCAAGTTTCTTTTAAAAATTTTATTTGTTTTAGCCTTTCTCTATACTTTCATCAATTCACATATACCCATACCTCCCCCCCACACAATTTACAAACACGCATGCACATACAAGTATACATCACACATGATTGTAGCCAGCAACTCTGTGCTAATCTTATAAACTTACATATTTATTTTCTGTTGCTGCTGTAGCAAATTATCACGAACTTATTTAGTGTCTAAAAAAGCCATACTTTTTAACCGTAGTTTGCGAGACCAGGAATCCTAAATTAGTTCTATTGAGCCAATAGGCCAATATTAATGTTTTCAGAGCTGCATTTCCTCATTCCTTGCTTCTTCCAGTTTCTGCTGGCACCCTTGATATATACTCTCATCACTCTAATCTCTACCTCCTTGGTTACATTGCCCTTGCCGCATCTGTCTGAAATTTCCTTCTGCCTCCATCTTATAAGGCCACTCTGCTAAACCAGAAAAATCTTCCCATTTCATAGTCTTTAACTTAAATCTGCAAATTATTTTCTCTATTATATGATACTCACAAATTCTAGAAATTAGGATATGGATATATTATAGGACCATTGTTCAGTCTAACATTTTCCTCCTATTGGACCCTTTTGGCATTAATTACATCTCTTTCTTTCCAATCATATAAATGGGAAATGTCACTATCATCTCTACCTATCTTTCTTTCTGTAATACTGACATCCCACAAGATAATAAGCTCTTCTCTCTACTCATGACACTAAAATATACATCATTCTATCATGTTCATTGACACTATTGCAGAGATCTAAATTGTTTTTGTCTATACTATTTCAATAACCAAACGCATCTTCAACAGCCTCCAGTTTCTCTCTTTCATCAGTGGTTTTTCGTTGTTGACCGAATTTACCTAAACTATATCAGTGATACCATCTTTCACTACTTATCTCTTCTCATTTCTTGACCTAGATGCTGGCAACTAGTCTCCACTAACTATATGTAAAATGTGTGCTCTTTGTCATTGAACATTTATTTTGGCCATCTGCAGAGCCCTTCTCTGTGCACTGGAATTTTTTTCTAATTCTTTAGGACTCATCGTATATTTCCAATGTCTCTTCAGTGATTTTTTTTTTTCTGAATCACATAGGTAAAATGTTTCTCATATATTCTTTAGCTCTTGGTTCATATCTCTCAATAGAGCATCAGTAGTACTACTACTATCACAGATTTTTAACTACTTGATCATATTCTCTCTATTACTAGATTGTGATATCTTATGAAACTTTGCTTCTCTAGTGCCTAGCAAAATGTCATTGCGAGATGGGAACTCAGTAAATATTATGTGAATCAATAAGGACATGCCTGAGTGTTCATTGTATGCTCAAATATCCAACCCAAAACATCTTGAACTTCAGGGCAGATAAAATAAACATAATTGTCATTTATATAAAGACTAGCTTATAAATTACCCAGAAATCCAAGTGGTTTAATAAAGTAAAAGCTTATAGAGTACTAATGCGAAATCAGACGAAGATCAATAATTTATTAGGACAGTTTTCTAAATCATGTCTTGGAAGATCTAGTTGGTTGTCATACTGTTATTTCTTTATCACAGAGTGTTTCAGAGTGTTACAAAAGTAAATGAGAAAGCTAGAGGAGTTTTACACAACCAAAAACAAAGGATTTCACACAACTTCAGTTCTAACATAATCCTATCCCTTACACTCATGTCTATTGATCACAATGAGTCATATGACCCTCACCTAACTGAAAATAGTCTGAGAAGAATGGTCTTTCATATGTGCAAACAGGAGATGTCAGCCAGGTAAGGTTGAGGTGTCTGCTATACATGCTTTATAAGTAATCTCTAAGGAGTTCCAAATTAACATTCAAACTTTGCCTTATTTAGAAATCAGTAACAGGTGCATGAGTGATCAAATCTAAGGGTGAAGACAGTTATGGTTGATAGTTTTTAATATCATAAGTTTTTTTAGCCCTAGCAACCTATTTTGCAATTTGAAAGCCTACTCAAATAATTATACATGTTTCCAACAAATGCCTCCTCAGGCAAACCATCTGTCCTTTTATTAGAAGGAAATTTTGTTTCATTTTTTTTCTTGAAAATTATTTCTCTCAACTGTAACTTGTATTTTGTTATCTAATGAACATAGAGTTTTTGCTTGATAATAAATTCTGTAATTAATTATCAATGGTTTCTAGAATAATTTATTTAAAAGATTTCCTTGGAAAGATAACTAAGCAGAATCTACAAAAAATTAACCAAGACTTTAATAAGATATGGAACTAACATAGTCTATGGATAAAATTCAGAGGAGCCTCATATCAGCAATATAGGACCTCATCTACCAGAACTATTTCTAAAAGAATTTGGCATATTTTCCACAATATTTAAAAAATAAGAAAGCAACAAATTGCTTTAAAATATCCAGGAGTGAAGGAGACACACAGACAGGTTCTTCATCCTTATTTCTATGTATCATAAACTGCAAACTTGAACAAGGGTAGCAATCTCACTGTATCACATAAATATTCTAGAAACAAACAATATATATGACATTTGAATATATCTTATTTCAACAAGAAGAAATTCCTCCTAGACGTATTAACAAAAGTAGAAATTACAACTTGATCTAAATAAATGAGCTACAAACTTTTAAAAGGCAAAGAAAGCAAGCAATTAGAAAACCAAAATAGACAAAAAAATAGCAATTAAACAAAATGTTCATAGCATTAATTTTTTTAAAAAGTTTTCTGCTGTTCATTCCACTAGAACTTTTCTATTCATTCTATTATCTAACGAATGGAAAATCTTTGCTTGATAATAAATTTTGTAATTAAATAATCAAAGCCTTTTACAACACTTATAAGATTTCCTTGGATAAATAACTAAGCATAATCTTCAAAAATTTAATCACAACTTTAATAACATATGAAATCTATGTGGTCTATGGATAAAATTCAGAGCGTACATTTGTGTATATATGTACTAATTCAACAAAATGTATTAAATGTTTGTTCCATTTGGGTTTCTCAAAATGCATGATATAAAATTGAATGACTAAAGTTCTTGCTCTCAGGAGATTAGAGATTTCATTTTGAGACATACTATGTTTTGAGTGTTTGTGCATTACTTTTCTATGTCTTGTAATATATAGGCATGAAAAATAGCAGAATATATGCAGAGTTCAGAAGAAATTCCAAAATGTCGTGTTTTATATGAGTTTGCCAAATCAGTCTTAAAATGAGAGAAGGGAGGTGTTGATTAAGTTTCACATTAAAATGCAAATGCCTAGTCACAGATTAACAAATCTGTGGAGAAGACTTGGAGGAAAAATTTAATATGGAATCAGTGGGCATGAAGAGTTTTGGCAAAGGAAAGTTCAATAGGAGGAAGTTGTGTTTCGTGAAAAGTATCTCCTATGTTATTGTTTCTCCTTAGGCCAGGCCTAATGCAAAGAGTGGACGAAAAGGTGAAAAAAATCATACTATAAATGTAAAACTGTCAAATCTGATCACAAAACAGGCAGTAAGTTAGCAAAGACACTAAAAAAATTACCTAATGTATAAACAGGTGGAAATAAAGAACCGAATAATGAATCCAAATGGTGTCCTTGAATGTACAAAATAGCAATAACTTAAACCAAAATATGAATTCAATTTAAGAACAGTATAAAATATTTAATAAGTAGTTACTATTTGCTGTGCACTATAAGTGTGATTTTTTTTAAACCAATTGCCCACAAAATCTCTGTGAGGTAAATGCTATTATATTTTTATATATGTGTTAACATATAATTGCCTATATATTAAATATATTCTAATAAACAACTGGAAGGAAATTGAATAATTAAAATCCATGAAGAAACATAATAGTGCTGCTAGGATAATATTTAATGGAAGAAAAAGTTATTCAAAGCTATTTAAAATTGTTTCCAGATGAAACCAATCTATATATTAATTTAAACACAAACATTGTACACCTGTTCTTGTCCAACAGTGTTAGATTCCACCTACTATCACAAGCCTGAATCAGACGCATGACATCAACACAGTGTGGTGCTAGAATTTGAAATATTTTGAATTAAAATGTTGTTTTCTACTATTCTCATTTTAAATCACTATTTTGAATTTAAAAATTATTCCTTTGATATAAACTATTGTCTTGTACGACTTGAGGACACACTCTCATCTCTTCCTTTGAAAACTAGAATTTCACAGAGTATATTCATGATTATGAAATCAGAGTGACATTTTTAAGGCTGTTTCCTTGATAATTTGAACATCATTTAAACATGCCAGTATAAAAAAATTTTGCAATTTTTTACCGTAGAAAATCAGTATTGTCGTGATCTGTTAATTTTGATGAACAACTCTCATGGTTAAAAAATATTTGCCTCTCTGTTATAATCAGCTCAAAATATAAGAATGTTCTAATTTAATGGTCTAGACTAATGGAATTTTTGAATTCTCAGAAACACAATCTGTCTTCTACTTATTGAGGGATGTCTCACAATGATGATGATGGAAGAATTGGCTCGATTATTTGCACATGTGTATATCATTCATATCAGCATTTCTGATATCTACAGAAAATTGGCTTCAGTGGGAATCAGAATAATTCTGATTTTGATACAGAGAAAAACATTATCATTGACATATTTTTGTTGTCTTTTGAAAATTTTATTGATATTTTACTCCTGAAAAGTATTCATTATTGTTCCAAAAGTGTACAAGGCTATTTGTTTTACAGCATAAGAGATTTATTCTACTTTAAAGACATTCATCAAAGCATTGTCTATGGCAACTGAAAATATGTCATGCAGAATTTCATTCTGTTATCAAATGACATTAATCTAAGATCTGAGGTTATCCTAAGGTGAGGAAATAAATTGAAATTGAAAGTGTTGAACATGGCATGCAGAGTGATGCTCTACATTGAACTAATAATAAATTTATTTGCAACATGTTAGTCGGAATTGTGAAGAGTTTTGTTGGCTTTGAAACAGGAGTCAGGGAAGATCAAATTTTAACAGACTTGGTCATTTTGAACCAATAAAACAAGAAATAAAAACTAAAGAGAAAAGTAAATATTTTCTTTAAGTTATCTTAAAATATATTTCTAGTTTTGAGAAAAATTCACTACATATTTCTTATAAATGGCCAATTTAAGAGCATATATAAAGTTGTTATAGTTACTATGGCAGGTCTAAATAACAATCGTATTAATAATGATAGTATTTTCTCATTCAATGCATTTAAAGTATATTCATATGATAGGAAATTATAACTAAGAATGATATGGGCTTTTGGGTTTTATTATATCAATATTTTAATTAGCAATTAATTATAAATCACATTAAAATTAAGGCTGCTGACTTAAAAGCAGCTTATGAGATTTTTTGAAAATATGACTCAGTCATTATTAAAATAAATTAGGAAGTATTATTGAATTTAAACCTTGTGTTAAAAGTCATACCTGTAAGATTTGTCTCTTTTATTTACTTTTAACTCGTTGAGCAATTTTATCTACAAGCATGCATTATTTATTCTGTCAGTTTTTTCCCAGTTAACTTTGTTAGCTTAAAAACAAACTCCCCCCAATAAATGTGAGATTATTAGCTTTACTTAGTTCCCTAAGCATTCTTATTAACCATAAAGTGTAGATGAGCCAATGCAAAGCTCTTTACAAACATTAACTAGAAAAAATAGCTGAACAAAATAGGTTGTCATATTATTGTTATTCCTGAAAAATCTGCTTTTATTACAACATCTATTAAAATTTAAATTCTATTTTTAAAAATCTCTTACTAATTGGGAATGATAAGTTTCCTAGACTTATCCATGATTAGTATCATATCAAAATGAAATTTCTAAAATTCTCAATTGGAACATTTTTATAATTTTCATAAAGTAATGCTATTTTGAAGAAGAAAGGAAAGAAAACAAAAATAAAGAAACAAGAATGAATAGAGATATTACTAGATATTAGACTTTCAAAATACTTTTGAGATTCATTATCAAAGATTTATATATGTACATAAATATGAACATATATATCTATACATATGCATGTAGATATTCCACCAAAATAATTAACATTTTTAAATTTAAAAAATTAATTTCATTATCAAATTTGATATGATCATTGATAGACTTTTTAAAGCTAACAAGGTATATTGAAGAAAAAGTAAGAATTTTTTTAAATGTGACTAAAATTCTTACGGCCTATTATTAGTTGGATTTTGTAAAGTAAAAAAAAGAAAGACATTGAATCCTTACTTAATCTAAGTATGACCTAAAGAAAGACTGAATGCTTACTTAATCTAAATATGACCTAAACTATTAAATATCTTTTCTAATCATGAGAATAAATAAGGTAGAAGACTCATAGAATGCACACACATTCACACAGATAGATTAATTTTAAATAACAAGAAGTCAAGGAATTAGAACTTGATTTTAAATGCAATGGAAACTATTTAGGAGTTTTAACCAACAGTGTCATATTATGTATTAAGTTTTTAGAAGATCATTTTGTTGTTTTATATTTATTTTAAGTAACCTGATTGTACTTTGATCTATTTTTTCTATCTTGCATATTTGATTTTAATTTGCACTTTTGGTATTCTTTTTCTGTTTATAGTTCTTTCATAACATCTGCTATTTCACACTTTGCTTATGTCTAGGACAATGCAGTGGATTTATGGGGACACTTAACGATTTTTAAAAATCACTTTCTAGAGATCCCTTTACCAGTAGCATCCTTCAAAGTATGAGAAAATAATTTTTAAACTCTTTCTTTGGTGATTTAATTTTTTATCACAACGGGGATTAGCCTACATTCTCCAATCATGGACACCTTTCTTATTGTTTCATTTTTTAGACACAAACATGAATGGGGACTTGATCTTGACCGATAAGAAAGCAAGTGGAACTAACTGACAATGTGGAAAAACCTGAAAAGGAGACTGGAACATCGGATTTCAAAATAATGAAAGGGCTGAGCAAGCACAGTGTGAAAGAGGTCTTAATGTTAAGAAAGCACACTCAAAGTTAAAAGAAATAATGATTATAAGCATGCCTTTGAGTATATAACCCTTTCTATCTTACAAAGAGCTTATGTATTAACTTATTTCATCCTGGCAACTCCATTATGAGATATTTTATCTCTATTTTAAAACCAAGGAGGAGAGGTGGGAACGGCTAAGTGACTGCCTTGGGTCAGAAGGCTTGTAAATGACAGAGCAAAAACCCAGGTCATCAGACAACATGCCCAGGACTACTTCACTCCTCCAAATAGTGTTACACAGCTGAGGCCTGGAAAATTAAATGTCCTTGATGGATGGAAACCCTTCAGGAGCAATCTTAATGAGGAGTTGAGAAAAGTGTACTGGATTTACTTGTGGAAGTTTTTTGTTAATCGCACACAGACACACTCAAGAAAAGACGCAGTTGTTTTTTTTGTTTGTTTGTTTGTTTTTGAGTTGGAGTCTCACTCCATCACCCAGACTGGAGTGCAGTGGCCGCTCCCGGGCACCACAGCCTCTACCTGCTGGGCTCCGGCGATCCTTCCGCCTCAACCTTCCAAGTAGCTGGAACTACAGGTGCATGCTACCACGCCCAGCTAATTTTGATTTATTGTAGAGATGAGGTCTCGCCGAGTTGTCCAGGCAGGTCTCGAACCCGCGGGCTCAGGCGATCCACTCACCTCAGCCGCCCAAAGTGCGGGATTACAGGCTGAAGCACCAAGCCCTGCCTGGAAAGTCAATTTTTAGAACTTTTGGGAATCGCCACAGTTTTCCACAGAGACTATACTAGTTTACACTCCCACCAACAGTGTAGAAGTGTTCCCTTTTTGCCACATCCTCTCCAGCGTCTGATATTTTTTGTTATTGATGATGGCCATTCTGACTGGAGTTAGGTGGTATCTCAGTGAAGTTTTAATTTGCATTTCTTTAGTGAAGCTGAGCATCTTTTCATATATCTGTTGGCTGCTTGTATGTCTTCTTTTGAGAAGTGCCTATTCGTAACTTTTGTCCACTTTTTAAATAGGGCTATTTGTTTTTTCCTTTTTGGCACTTTTGAGTTCTTTGTAGACTCTTGATGTTAGACCTTTGTCAGATATACAGCTGGCAATTATTTTTTCCCAGTCTGTGGGCTTTCTCCCTGCTCTCTTGATGGTTTCTTTGACTTTGCAGAAGCTTGTCCGTTTGATGAGGTCCCACTTGTCTATTTTATCTCTTATGGCATGGACACTTGGGGTTTTGATCAGGAATTGGTTGCCAGTTCCAATTTCCATAAGGGTGTGTCCTGCATTTTCTAAGGTTCTTATAGTTTGAGGTTTTATGTTTAGGTCTCTAATCCAATTAGAATTGATTTTTGTGTGTGGGGATAAGTAGGGGTCCTGTTTCAAGCTTCTGCATGTGGTCAACCAGTTTTTCCAGCACCATTTACCGAATAGGTTCTTGTCTCCCCAGTGGTTGGTGATGGAGGCTTCCTCACTGTTGAGTTGGTTGAGAAACTGAGGTTTTGTTTCTGGAATCTCAATTGTATTTAATTGGTCTATATGCCTGTTCTTGTACCAATACCAGGCTGTTTTGATTATTGTAGCTTTATAATAAAGTTTAACGTCTGGGAGTGTGATACCTCCTGCTTTGTTATTTTTGCTGAGGATTGTTTTGGTTATTTGTGGTCATTTATGTTTCCATATGAATTCCTGTATTGTTGTTTCTAGGTCTGAGAAGAATGTTGCTGGTAATTTGATGGATATTGCATTAAATCTGTAGATTGCTTAGGTAGAATAGTCATTTTAACAATGTTGACTCTTCCAATCCATGAGCATGGAATATTTTTCCTCTTGTTTGTGTTATCTTTGTTTTCTTTGAGCAGTGTTTTATAGTTTTCATTGCAAAGGTCTTTCACGTCTCTGGTTAGGAAGATGCCAGGGTATTTTATTTTCTTTGTGGCTATTGTGAATGGGATTGTGCTTTTTATTTCAGTTTTTGTTTGTTTATTATTGGTGTATAGAAATGCGATTGTCTTATGCACACTTTTTTATACACTGAGACTTTGCCAAGACATAGATTGATATATACTACTATATACAAAGATTGTATTATAAACCTAGTTTGTGATGGTCATGGTAATTCATTGATATTTGTGGGAATGGCCAACCAAGGACGTAAGAATGTTTGAGAAAAGAGATAGTTGAAAATCAATTATTCAATAATTTTATTCCAAAAATTATCTTGAATTTTTTTGTCTGAAAGTAATTAATATAAAATTAATATAATTAATTAATTAATTAATATAATTAATATAATTAATATAAATGCATAAGGAGATCTCTGATTAGATTGGATGTGGAATAGGCTTGTATGGCAAGTAAACAAAAGTCATATGAAATTATAAAAACAATATTGTATAAATCTGGGAGAACGGGATCAGGAAGATGGGCTCAGAACAAACTGAGATGTGTAAGATGACTAAGAATACAAAGGGGATATTTAACAGTCAAATGCACAAAAACTATTATTTTTAATAATAAAGAAAACATGCATTATTTTAAAACCTTAAAAATAAATATAGAAAATCAGTTTAAAATTACGAAGAACCTCATAACGGAGATAAGCACTACTAAAATATTGGATAAATTCTTATTGACTTGTATACATATGGTTTTAACTACATTTATTTGACTCCCAGTCATGCTGAATACATTTTTTCTTACCCTTACTATAAATATTTATTACTACATCTGTTAACAAAAAATATTAATCTACATCATGGATCATTTCTTTGAAACTATATGCTACTAAATGCTCTATGTGAATTATCATATTTAATTTTTTTAGTTGACTTTATGTCCTTTTCTATTTTTAGAATAATAGTGCTTATTAAAACTCTACTTCTGTGAGTCTTTTTAGCTTAACAATATTAGACCTTTCTCTGACAAAGGGGTTTGAATGTTAATTTTAGAGAAAAGTAATTAGAAGAGCTTTGCTCATGGTTAATAGAGAGGAGTGGCAACAGATGACACATAAAAGAAGATAGGATGTTTTTATTCTGTGTATCTTCAAGAAAATTATTGAATTTTGCTTATGCAAAATATTTTATAAACTGTAATTTAATAAAGTATTATGAAGTAATGATTACTACTATTTTATAATTTTTCAGTTATTAAGATTTAAAAGATTTTACATTTAAAAGTTTTTAGATTATTAAAAGAAAAAGTATTCAGGCAAACAAAATGGTGTAGTAGCAGCATGAAAAATTTTCTAGATAAACTTGCACTCCACTGAAAGTGTTCAAAGACATCTCAAAATATAATAAGAGTGCGTGTGTGTGTGCTTTTATGTATATGATTATGAGGATGGGCTGGTATATATACCCATATCCTTGATATCCTTGACTAATCTATTTAGTCAACATATTTTTATACCTTAATTGAGAGTCTACTGTATGTATAATCCTATAGTAAGTACTTAGTAAAAAGCATTGATGAATAATAGTATCTTGCAATCTAAGAGATATTTATTAAAAAGCCCATAAGAAATAACTAAAATAAATGTAAATGACTAAAGACAAGTACCGTTATGCATCACATAACAAAGTTTCAGTGAAGGATGAATTGCATACGTGATGATGCATCCATATGATTAGAATACCATATGTGTACTGTACCTCATATGTTTAAATATGTTTAGATATACAATACTTAATTGTGCTATAATTGCCTACAGTTTTTAGTGCAGTAACATGCTGTGACAGATTGTAGCCTAGGAGCAACAGTTTATAGCATATAGCTTAGATTTGTAGTAAGCTGTATCATCTAGGTTTGTGTAAGTATACTCTACAATTTTCACACAATGATAACATTACCTAATAATGTATATCTCAAAATTTGTGCCCATCATTAAGCATAGCATGGCTGTAAAAGCAGAGACTGTCAAATTGATTTTTAAAAAGTTCACCTAAAATGAACAAACATAAAACACAAATAGGTTATAAGTAAAAGGGTAGAAAAAGACAAAATGTGCTAACAACAAGCAAAATAAATTTAGAATGCATGTATTTTATTAGACCAAATAGATTTCAGAACAAATATTGCCATGGATAAAGAAGGTCATATTACATCAAAAGTACCTAACAGTCCAAAATGTTTATGCACATAATAACAGAATTTCAAAACATATGAAAGAAAACTGACAGAATTTCAAGAAGAGACAAATCTACAATTTTATTTAGACCTTTAATGTATGATAATTAACAAAACAAGTAAAGAGATAATGAGCAAGAATATATAAGACTTGGGCAACACTGTCAATCAAATTGTCATTCAACAAGAGCAGAATATACATTATTTTCAAGTGCACATGAAATAGACCATATTCTGGGCATAGTGCAAGTCTCAACACATTTTTTAAAAGATTTCAATCATATGTTCTCTGAACACATTGAGTCAAGTTAAAAACAACAAAAAAAATATTTCTGGAAGGTCCTCAGACACTTCTAAATAACTATGCATCAAAGAGGAAATCAGACAGTAACCTAGAAAGTATTTTTAACTGAATAGCAAGAAAAAACACATAGCAAAATTTGTAGGATAACCCAAAGTCTATGCTTAGAGATAAATGTATAGCACTAAATTACTACAGAAAAAAAGAAAGATATAAAATCAGCGATCCTAACTTCTATTTTGAGAAACTATAAAAATAATAGAAAATTACATGGCAAGTAAGTAAATGAAATGACAATAAAAATAAGAGTCATGTTATCTGATATGAGAATAGCTACTTCTTACTTTTGTTTTTTATTCACATGATATATCTTTTTCCATCCATTTAGTTTGAGTCTGTCATCTTTGGCCAATTTCTTGTAAGCAATAGATGATTGTCTTTCTTTTTTAAATCCAGTTTCCACTCTGTATCTTTTAAGTGACACATTTAAGCTATTTACATTTAGGGTTAATATTGATATGTGAGATTTTGTTCTTGCTATTGTGTTGTTAGCTAGCTACCTTGGAGTTTCAAATGAGTCATTGCTTTATAGGATTTGTGAGCTATTTAGGTGAACTCTCATAATGGTATGATCATTTTTGTTTCTGTGTTTAGGACTTTTTGAACATCTATTATAGGATGATTCATGATTTTTTGTTTGTTTGTTTGAGAGGGAAGTATTTTATTTATCTTTCATTTATTTTGTCGGAATATAATTACTGGCTGACTTTTTTTTCCCTTGTGGAGGTTGAATATAAGCCCCTAATCTCTCTGACTTGTAGAATTTCTGCTAGGAATTTCACTGTTAGTCTAATTTCATTTCCTTTATAGGTGACTTGGTGAGTCTCTCTTACTGCTCTTAGGATATTTTCTTTCAAGTTGACTTTGAATAGCCTGACAACTAAATGCCTTTGTGAGGATCTTCTTGCTATGTATCTTGCATGAATTCTTTGAGCTTCTTGTATAAGAATGTCTAGATCATTAAAGACTTGGGAAGTTTTCTTGAATCATCTCCTTGAATATATGTTCCACCCCTCCCCACCACCTGAGCTGGCAACATGATTTTTTTATGTAGAAAAAGCAATAAAATTTACTTTAAAAAAAGTTACTACTAATAAAGTTGCAGAATATAATATAAACATATAAAAATTAATTATATTTTATAGAATACCAATGAACAATTGGAAACTAAAATTTTAAAAATCAACATAATTTACATCAACATATTAAATACCTATAGATACATTTTACAAAATATACAAAATAACTCTATACTGAAAACTAAAAAATTGTTGAGGTAACTGAAAGACACCTACATAAATAGGAAAATACAATTTGTCCATAGATTGAAAGACTCAATATTGTCAAGATGCTAACTCCCCCTACATTGATCTTTTGATGACATGTAGTCACAATCAAAATGTCATTAGTTATTTTTATATAAATTGCAAAAAAATTTTTAAATATTTAGAAATGCAAAGACCTAGAATAGCCCAAAAATTTTTTACAAGAACAAAGATGGAATATCAATACTCTCTGATTTCAAGAATTGTAATAAAGATGCAGTAATCAAGACAGTGTAATATTATCATAAAGATAGGCAAATCAATCATGTGAACAGAATAGAGAGTCTAGGAATAGATCACACATATGGATGACTGATTTTAAACAAAGGTACAAAAGCAATATTATGGAAAAAAGTTAGTGTGTCCAGCAAATGGTGCTGGAGTCATTGGACAAACATAAGCTAAATAAAAATTCTTTATACACAAAAGTCATTAAAAAATAACACAAATAGACCAGAGTTATAAATATAAAATGTAAAACTACAAAAATTTTAAAACAAAACTTAGCAGAAAAATTTTTATTAGCCAGAGTTTTGTTTTGAATATTACCCAGAAAGCACAATTTATAAAATAATAAATTGACAAGGTAGATACTGTTAAAAAATTGAAAAGAAAAGCCACAGACTAGGATATTGTATACTAATACAATATTAAATTCGCATTTAGAATATGTAAAGAACTCTCAAAACTCTATAATAGGAAATCAAACCACACAAAATAAAAATTTGAACAGACGCTTCTGTTTGAACAGACACTTCAATGCAGATGTAACAAAAGATTTGAACAGATACTTAAACATAAAAGGCATATGGATGACAAGTAAGCATATGCATAGATGCTTACCATCCTTATTCATTAGGAAAATTAAAATGAAAACCACAAGGAGGACTATAAATATCTACTTTATAATAAATGAAATTAAAGCCTGTTCATCCCAATCACTGGTGAAGATATGAAAGGAACTGAAATGCTCATACTGGTATACATGCTGGTAGGAATGTAAAATGGTACAATTACTTTAGAAAGCACATTGGCAATTAAAATATACATATATTTGCATATATAATCCAGACATTGTACTGCTGGATATTTCACAAATAGAAATGAATGCATAGACCTTAAATACTTTTATACAAATATTCATGGCAGATTTATTTTGTTATATCTGAAAATTAGAAATGACCCAGGTGCTTATAACAGGTGAATACACAAACTCTGAAACATCTTATAATAGAATACTTCTAGGCAATTAAAAAAGAATGAACTCTTCATGCATACTAGCATATGGATGAATCTCAAAATAAATATGTTGAGTAAAGAAGGCAGACTAAGGAAATATATACTGTATGATTAGATTGATATAAAAGTCTACAAAACTCAAACTAATATATAATAACAGAAAGCAGATTAGAGGTTACTTTGGTCTCAAGATTAGGAACAGAAAGTTCTCAAGATTAAAAATATAAAGGGTTGGGAACTGTGAAAAAAAGAAAATGTAATATGATGATGTTTATTAATTATAGTGATAGCTTCATGTTTGATATATTTCTCAAAACTCATCCAACTGGCCAGATTTGGTGGCTTATGCCTGTAATCCTAACACTTTGGGAGGTTGAGGTGGGAGAATCACTTGAGGCCAGGATTGCTTGTTATTGGCCTGGGTGACGTAGTGAGACCCCGTCATACAAAAAAGTTAAAAATTAGCCGGGTGTAATGGCACATACCTACAGTTCTGGCTGCTCAGGAAGCTGAGGCAGGAAGATATCTTGAGCCCAAGAAGTCGAGGCTGTAGTAAGCTGTGATATGCCACTGTACTCTAGCTTTCTAGTCTCAAAAAGAAAAAGCAAAACTCATCAAATTGTATATTTTAAAAATGTGCAGTTTACTACAGGCCAATTACACTTTGATAAAACTGTTTTAGGACAAATTTGCTCTTTAAAGTTATAAATATTATTTCATCATATGATTTCATATTAATGAACTGTAAAAGAGAACAGAAAAACTTTAAATACATAGTGGCACTGTCATGAGATAAAAAACAAAAATGTTCTAAACATATTGAAGAGTTATGTTTGTATTATACAATACAAACTGACTAAAAATTGAAGAGAGTTTCTGGTTTTCATTTTTTATTTATTTATTTATTTTTTTTGAGTTGAAGTCTCACTCTGTCGCCCAGACTGGAGTGCAGTGGCCGGTCCCGGCCACCGCAGCCTTGACCTGCTGGGCTCCGGCGATCCTTCTGCCTCAGCCTCCAAGTAGCCAGAACTACAGGCGTGCGCTACCACGCCCGGCTGATTTTTTTATTGTAGAGATGAGGTCTCGCTGCCCAGGCGGGTCTCGAACCCGCGGGCTCAGGCAATTCACTCACCTCAGCCTCCCAAAGGCACGGGATTACAGGCTGAGCCACCAAGCCCACTGGTCTCCGGTTTTTAAATTAATATTTTGAGAAATAAAATGAATAAGCAAAATGATTATGAAGTAGACATTTGTTAAAGTGTTTATACTGTATGTACTTACTGTTTTGTCTTATAGAGAATTGTGAAGTTCTCAGAGTTAGAAAAAGCATATCTTATGAGTTACCTTCAACTTGTGAGTCGGGTTTCATCCTGGAACACACTCCTATGAAGATGCTAGAAATGATGACAAGTCATTATATGCAACAGATCAAACACTGCCACTATGGTGTAACAGAATGGCCAAGCAACAACAGTTTAAGAGACTTAAAAGAAATTCTGAACTATTCCCCAAAAGCCATTACATTAGTGAAGTTTATCTCAGTCTTGAAATTCGCATAAGTCATGCACTGAATTGAATTTACTACTAAGGCATCAGCATCAACTACTGTGGTGTCATCTTGTTCCTTTTCTAAATCACCTTATTCTACTCAAAGATAAAAGACTGCTTTCATTTCTGTAGGGGACAGATTAAACATTAGCAGTCAGAAGCAATTGCTTTTCCCTTCAACATCACCTCTAGCCTTCTTACAACACCCTCTCCAGGGAGATCCTGCTGGCTGAAGAAGAAGCAAATAACATTTGTGCCTCAGCATAGCATCCTTTGATTCTATATTATAAAACTAAGATTATTCGAAACAATGTGAGACGTGTTAGCAGGTGAAGGGTAGAGCCATGACATAGAACTCTGAGAAGTTCAAAGCTCTTAATCCAGATTTCCCAGAAGTTTTTGCATGTTGCTTTGAATAACATGCAGGTTGTGCATTTGTACATCATTAAAGGCAATTTTAGCAGCGTCTGTGTTGGGCATCATTTCTATAACTGTTGACAAAAACAATCTTAGCATTACCCTCCACTTGATTAAATGTTACCCAGGTTCCTTCCTGACCATCGGGCACTTACTTTAGAAAACTTGAAATTGTAAATTACTTCCATGCCTCTTTGAGATATAAATCTTCTCCTAGAAGTGTCATGATCAAAAAAAGCACCCCTATCTCTCATCTCTGTAGGAAGGTAGGAACATAACTTTGACAAGTGCTAATTAGCAAACACAGATGGCCTAATCATATCAACCAAGTTTACCCCTAACAATCTCCAGTAATTTTTCAGGAGCTCACTCTAGCATTTAGAAACTCTAACTTGTTTCAGTGGAGTTGAGTTCAATCTCTCTCTCTCTCATATTGCAATAGTCTTGAATAAAGCTTTCCTTGCCTGTTGAACTGTGTTTGTATATCTTTTCTTTGACACTGTCCTTGAGAAATCACTCCTTTCTGGTAATCAGTGGGGTCAAAATAATTGAAATATAATTTTTAGAAAAATACCATCAACATTTCCTAAATTTTGAAATATGAATTATAAATTGGCTAAAAGCTGAGTCACTCTGAATTTAGGCAGTATGTCTATCTGTTATGGATTCTGTTTAGGTTGAAGGGTTCCAGAATCCCAGTTTTATGACTTGAAAGTTTTTTCATTGTGCTCCTAATGCCTGCATTCCTCAACTATTAAAAAGTATTCCCTGGAGGTATATACCAAAATCCATTTTGCCTTTACTTGTTATTAGATATTGCTGTAATTCTTATTTTTACATGACCTATTGATTTGAAGAAGAAAGCCAAAAGAAACTCCCAATGGAAACTTAAGTAAAGCCTAAATTCACTAAGGCTTATGACTGAAGTACCCCAAGACTAAGGTATGTCAGAAGAACTCTTAGTACACCAACACTAAATTAAAAGTCATAAAACCAAATTGCTTTCTCCAGTTTCTCCTGTTAGTGTCTTTCCCATTCTCTGTCCCAGAATGTCAGTCTTTTGAATGTGGAGAGGAAACTGAAAATGGCAATGGAAAGCTGTCATATTACAGTAAGACTACATAAGAGATTTAAAATGATTTCCTTTATAAACCTTGTTCAAAATGATCATTTCGAAGGTTGGCCAGAATTACCTTACAAAAATTCCAGATCAGCACTTGCTTCTATAAACTTGTTCTAAGATACCAAATGGCCATGGCTGTTGTAGAAAGGTGGTTTGGGGCCTATCATAAAATCTACTGACCCTAAGATTTAAGTTTATATCTAATTAGCTGACATATAATAGAAATAATCATTTTTTTGTTTTCAATTACCAATGGCCATTTTTTAGCCCCGTGTTCTATTTGATGATCTGCTATTATCTTCTATACTGAAGATAATATCTCTTCACTATGCTGTTGCTGATATTTTCAGACTGCCTTTGTGCTTAGTCTGTCTAACTAAACCTTAAAATCCTTAGTACTGTTGTTGTTGGTATTGTTATTCTTTCTCTTTATTCCTCAAGTAATTATACATATGTGGTATCTTTGTGTATCTTATGTGTAAATGTGTTATCTTTGTAATGTGGCTGCAAAGGATACAGGTGCTAGAAAGAGACTTATGCACACAAATTTCTATGAGAAAACTCAAAATGATTATTTGATATTCTTTTTTATTTTTCATTTTTTAAAAAATTGGTGAATATGGAGTAGGACCAAGAAAGCCTTCAACTTTAGAATTATCACTCACAATCATATTGTACTATTATCATATGTGAGTGACAATAGAAATAAATATGCACCTAAAAGTTTAGAAAAGTGCCATTTACATCCCAAGAAAGAAAATAACTTGCACAGATGACTAAAATGACCACTTATAAATATTTATATGATTATTAATAATAATTACAAATATATGAAGTCATCTGGGAGAGAATCTTACCTGACATCTTTTATACATTGTGAAATGCATTCTACAGTACTAGGCCAAAACAAATGTAGGAGTTAGAGTCTTTGAAGCTAACTATTCAGTGAGTATTCGGTGAATAAGGATGATTGTAAATGCCTACGTATGTATAATAAAAACCAACATTTCCTAATGCCTTAACAGCAAAACATTTTAACACCTCACCAAATCATTTGGTTTTCCAAGAAGCTTATGTGGAAAACAGAATAGACTTAACTTTTCTTATTTTATGGCAATGACTAAGAATCTCAGAAAAAAGTAAACAGTCTTATCCAAAGTCATATAGCAAATTCTTATTATTGACCCTTTTTTCCTAAACTTTATACTTTTGTGATTATCTCAGCCTGATTATAATTTTTAAAACTTAAAGAAAAAGAGGCTTATAGATTTTTGAGGGGAAGTATATTTTGAGAATATTTAATCATGCATTTATTTGTTTATTCAACATTTGTAGATCATTCTGGCACTCACTGTACTAGCATAGTCAGCAATTAATACTATTCATTATTCCTTCCTCTTAGTAGCACTCAACTCTCTGCATCCATGAAACCTCTCTTCTGACTTTTCTCTTACTTAGCTAGTCACAGAGTCTTGTTATCCTTTGCTTCTTTAGCCAGTCTTCACATGTTGACATACCACGGGTCTCAACCTTCCCTTTTTCCTAAGAAGTCACATCCATGGACTCATAATAACATCATGTTGACAACTTCCAAATCTTCATTTTCTTGACCAAAGCTTTTCCCAGATTTTCTAACCTTAATAAATTATATGCACTATTTTAGAATAAGACACACGTACTATGACTTTCCCTTTTTCATTTCTGTTGGAGTATGGGGAAATTAATTCACTTCTCTATATCTCAGTAAGTTCATTTATAAAATGAGTTATATAATAAAACCACCTAAAAAGTTCAATTATATGAACTTTATTGGAGTCCAGACATCTCCACTAGTATATCTCACAGGCATCTCAGATTTAACCTAAACAAAAGGACTCCCACTTTTCCCCCATGAACCTTATTCTACCCAGTCTTTTTTATAACAGAAATTTATACACATCTGTCATCCAGCCAGAAAACTGGAAATCATATTTAATTTTGGTCTTCCTTTTATCTTTTCCCACTTCAGTCTACTAGCAAGATCTATCAAATCAACCTTGAAAATGAATCTCAAATGTATATCACTTGTGATACACACACACACACACACACACACACACACAAACACACACACACACACACACACACACACACATATCTCAAGTGATGTTATTGTCACAATCTTAGACCAGGCAGCAGCATTTCTCTTGTGGACTATTGTAGTAGCCATGTGACTGCTCTCCCTGTTGCTTTTACTACTGTATTACTTTTATTTCATCCATTATCCACTATTCAGAAAGTCCATATCTTATTAAAAATAAATAATATAATTGCTTAAAACTTCCTTGCTTAAAACGCTGTGGTAGTTTTTTATTTTACTAAGAATAAACTAAAACCGTGTGTTATGTTTTACAAGAACTTTTAAGAATGGGCTTTTAACTTGGCAAGAACTCATCTCTACAATAAATAAGAAATTAGCTGGTCGTGGTAGCTCACACCTGAAGTTCTGGTTACTTGGAAGGTTGAGGTGGAAGAGGCTGGTGCCTAGCAGGTCAAAGCAAGGGCCGTGAATGTGCCACTGCACTCCAGTCTGGGAGACAGAGTGAGACTCCAACTCAAGAAAAAATAAACAATAATGTGCTTTTGCTCCTCTCTCCATCCTCATCTCAAACTACTCACTCCTGTGTGCTGGTATCTTTATTATACAATGATTTGTGTCCTTCTGGGTATATTCCCAGAAGGGGGACTTACTGGGTTGTATGGAATATCAATTTTCAGATTTTTTAGAAATCGCCACACTGTTTTCCACATAGGTTGTACTAGTTTACATCCCTATCAACAGTGCAAAAGTGTTCCCTTTTCCCCACATCCTTTCCAGCTTCTGTTGTTTTTTTTGAGTTATTGATGATGGCCATCCTGACTAGAGTTAGGTGGTATGTCTTTTACATTTCCTATTCCCTCTTTGGTGAATGTTTTCCCCTGAATTTAGGCAAGACACACTCCTTCTCACTCTTTAAATCTGATTCATAATCTCAGAGAGATAATTTCTTATAATCTTATTCATATTTCTACAATTATTTTGTTCTTTAATACAGCAATATACTGTTTTCTTAAGATCATATATAGCTATAATTACTTCACTTGCTTATTTCATTTATTCCTTTATTAAAACTTATGAATGCCTACAGTAAGTTTTGTTCTAGGTTCTAAGGATATAGCATGTGTGTACTCATGAATCTTGCTTTCTAGGGGGAGAGAAAGAAAATAAGCAAGTAAAAACTTTAAAGAAAAATATAGCTGAGTAAAAGAATGTACAGTTGAAAGAGGATTGACTGCATGGTTAGGATGGAATTTTCTGAGAGATATTTAAGATTGATGTGAATGACATGAAGAGAAGGATTAGAAGAAATCAAAGGATGGCATCCCATTCTGTGGCTTAAAAGTGTGAGTTCTGTTTGGATGGGACCTAAAAACACCAAGTGAGAATATTAATAAGTGGTTGTATATAAGTCTAGGGCATATGGGAAAGATTTGAAATAGAAATGTGAATCTGAGAATCATTAGCATATATTAAAACTTTCAAACTGGGTGAAGTCACCAGTAAGTGTGTTTGAAGAAGGGAGATGGGCAATGAGAGCTGCAAAAGACAATAAAATGTTTAAAGTATGGGTCAAAGAAAAGGGACCAGAAAAGGGTGCTGAACAGCAAGGAAATAAGAAAACAAGGGTAGTTTACTGTCCCAGAAGCAATGAGAAAGTGCCAAGTGCTGTTGAGCACTTGAGTAGCTTGAAGACATAGAAGAGCCAACTTCATTGGCAACATGGAACTTATTGGTGATCCTGACAAGACTAGATAAAAGACTGGGTATAGTGGAATTAATGCACAATGGAAAAACAGGAAGTAGAGACAGTGAGCATAAAGAATTCTTTGGTGGGATTTTACTATATAAGTATCTGATCATTGGGTAATTAACTGGAGAACAAAGTTTTGTTTTTGTTCGATTTTTGTTGTTTTTGTTTCAAGATGGTGGATATTATAGCATATTTGTATATGGATATAATTGAGGTAGTAGAAAGGTAAATCAGGATGATGTAAGATAAGGTGGTGGGAGATATGAAGAAGTTGGTAGGGTGAATTGACCTGACAAATAGAATAGGATTCCTTAGCAGCTTGAAACTTGTGCTCATAAAGAAAATAAGATTAGTCAGAAGAATTGTATTCTGTAGCCATGTTTAGCTATGCAGAATCACTAGAGAAATTAGGTAGGTGGACAGCGTGTGTACCATGATTGAGGTTTCACCAGTCAAATGTTTACAAAGGAAAAAAGTGTTGAGAATGTAGGAAAGGAATTACTTCAGTAACGGATCATGATATCTAAGCAGGATAAGAAGGAGCAAAAAACAAAAGGAGGTGAATGGGTTGATGGCAAAGATGTGGCAGAATGAATGAAGTCTGAGAGGCATAAAACAATTATTGGAGTAAAGACATCAAATTAAATGACCCAAAAGTAGTGTCTACTGTATATGTCCTATATTGGAATGGAGGCTCCATGATGTTGGAAACAATGTTTCATATTTTTGTTGTAATTTTTATACTTCACATAGCTCCAGAATGCAGTAACTGCTCAAAAATATTGGAATAAATAAATGTTTACCACACACTTACTATGCTTCTTATGTGTAATTTTAGGCATTGGGATGCAATTATGAATAAGACTCACAACTAGGTAATTACAGGAAAACAAGAGTTAGGGTGGAAGAACATGGAATTATGGGGAAACTAAGGAGACAACTTACCCGGTGTTGGAGGGGTTCAGAAGAAGTAATGCCTAATAAAAGATAAGGAGAGTGAATGGTTATGAGTCAGATGCCAATAAGGAAACACAATTCAAGGCAGAAGCAGAAGTATGATCACTGAAATTGAGGGAGACTCACCCAACTCTAGTACTAGGTAGGATCTGCAGAAAAAGTGATAGCTAAGTTTTTTGTTTGTTTGTTAAAGAAACGTAGAGTGCGACTATTTGATACTTTCTGTATTGACCATTCACTTTCTTTATGTTTTGACTTTAACACTTGTGGGAGTACAGAATATGCCTCCTTAAAATATGAAGAATTGTTGAGCTAAAGACAATTAAAATGAAACAGATGCAGGAACGCTCCCTACCCTTCATCTCTCTGCCTCAAATCAGAACTTAGATTTACAAAGACAAATGCTCTCCTGCCCCTCTGTCAACCAGGAAGAACAATGGTTAAATGATAAAGACAGCTTTAAACTCTCATCAACCTTGAGATGACACCAGAGAAATTTTATTAACAAGTTTTGCTAACTAACTTTTTTCTGCCATTTGTTTGCTTTTTCCAAGGTTGCTGCCCCTGGAGACTCAAGGTCTTTTTGCCTTGTCCTGTCATGTCTCTAAAAATTTATTTTTCTTTCTTGAAGATGCTGTATAAACTAGAATTCAAATCCAACTCTTGGAGAGCTACTCATTCTCTGGATGCATCTTATGTATATATGAAATATAAACTTCCAATTTTTTTCCTCTTGTTAAACTATCTTTTTATCAAGAGTCACTTCCAATTATGAGCCTATGGGGATTGCTGTTGTTCCTCCACTCATTTTCCAGTTTTTGACACTTAGAAGTCTCACTAAATGTACCAAGTCAGTTAATTGCCAAAACACTCTAGGATAGACACCAAGGGATTTTTTATACCACTATTTATAGCTTTGCTTTCCTTTTGGGTAAGTCCTATCTTCTTTACTTTATTATTACATTTGTAAGACTCTCCAAACTCTAATTGTGATTAGCTTTATGTCAATCACATGGTTTTCCCCTAAGAAACTTGTCGGGTATCTTACATGGAAGAGCTTTGTCTGCAAGTCACATATATAAGTTTTCAAAATTATTACTCTACACATATTGACAAATATTAACTGATATTTACAGCTAAGGTGGTAGGGAGATGAAAATGAGCAATGTACTTAATGAATTTGGAAAATCATGATGCTAAAAAATTGCTATTTCAGGAATGTCTTATTAAAAGGAATCTGGCAAATATTTCAGACACTGGCTAAGAACATATCACTTTAAAGTATTCATTATTTCCTAAGAACTTTAAAAAGCTTAAGATCCATAAATGCAAGCACTGAGTTATTTATAAGTACACATTTGGGAAAATGCTACTGTAAAACTATTGAGGTATCTTGGCTCCATTTAACAAATTTAAATGAACACTTTCACCAGTCCACATTATAACTCTATTGTGGTCTTTAAAAATTCACCCCTAGGGCTATTTTAATTTGGCCAATCAATGTCTAAAAACAAATTATGATACTTTTTCATTTTTATAAAGCAGAAAGCATCAATAGTTTCCAAGACCATCGCATACTTTTAAATAAATCATTAAGGTGTTTAGGGGAGACAGGGCGGTGGGAAAGACTAGAAAGTTAGGGTTTAAAAAATAGATGCTTTAAAGAGAATTTGCTTTGTCCTTTCCATATAATAATAACTAGTATCAGAGACACAGCTGCAATTACTACATAATCATTGTCAAATTCATGTGTAGGCAGATGGTAGCAATGTTTGGGAGAGGAGATAACACTGAATTTTTAACAAGTGACAAAAGGATTGGCATGGTGCAAACAGAACACCAGTGCACTTGGCAGCCAGCCAGCCAGCCCCATGTGCTCTCCTCCTGCCACTGCACAGAAGGCTTACATGCTCAACAAGACAGTGGATTCTGTCTCTCAGTGGAAGACACAGACCCCCAGAACAGAAAAAAAATCAGAAAGTGAGTAAACGGTTGCTCTTTATATTCTAAGGCTTATTTGACTTGAAGCACTGTAGACCAACACAATGTCCTGACCATGGTTAGCAACAAAAACAACTCTGGTTAGGAGCAGTATCATTCTGGACATAAACAAGGACCTGCTAGGTTCAGTGGCTCAGCCTGTAATCCCATGCCTTGGGAGGCTGAGGTGAGTGAATTGCCTGAGCCCGCGGGTTAGAGACCTGCCTGGGCAACTTGGTGAGACCTCATCTCTACAATAAATGAAAAAATTAGCCGGGTGTGGTAGCACGCGCCTGTAGTTCCAGCTACTCGGAAGGCTGAGGCGGAAGGATCGCCGGAGCCCAGCAGGTTGAGGCTGCGGTGGCCGGGAGCGGCCACTGCACTCCAGTCTGGGCGACAGAGTGAGACTCCAACTCAAAAAAAAATAAAAATAAAAATAAAAATAAACAAGGACCTGGTTCAAATACCAACTCTTCCAAGTCCTACCCATGTAACTTTGAGTAAGTATGTATTCATCTCAATTTGAGCATCTTTAAAATATAAGAAGGAATAGAACTCACCTGATTTAAGTATAATCATCTAGACGAGCTGGGAAGCTTCTTGTGCAAGCAACTTATTTTATTTTATTTTATTTTATTCAATTTTTTTATTTTAAAGATGTGGGGTACAATTCAGGGTTAGGTATGCAAATATGCATTATGCAGGTGCCCTTGTTGATGAGGTGTGCCCCCACTTCCCCAGGCAGATTCCCACTACTCCCAATCCCACCTCCCCACCCCACCCCCGCCTCCCTAGCCCTCTACCCTGCAGTTTCCCACTATTGCCAGTCCTTTTCTTATAGTATTATAGTAGTTGTTCAAAGTCCGCTTATGAGTGAAAACATGTGATACTCAGTTCTTTGTTTCTGTGAAAGATCGCTCAGTATCATACAGTCTAATTCCATTCAGGTTGCTGTGAAACTCTTGATTTTGCTCTTCTTTATGGCTGCGTAATATTCCATCATGTATTTGTATCACATTTTTTTTATCCAGTGCTCTTTCAATGGGCAGCACAGTTGGTTGGTTCCATGTTCTTGCTACTATGAACAATGCAAGCCGCTTATTAAAAGACTATGCTAAAGCTAAGGGGGGATCATGAGAAGGAAGCTGAGTACATATGTGGTCTCCTCTGGTGTTCTTATTTTCTGTTTCTACAGACTAATCCAAAGATTAGTAAAGTAAAACAATAATTCTTACATGGTCTCATGACTCTTGTGAATCAGGAACTTGAGCAGTGTACAGCGGGTTTGTCTCTGTTCCACAGGTGAGGTGGCTCGATTAGCTGGAGGTGACTGAGAAAGCATGACTGGAGACACAAGGTTCATGTGGCATCCACTGGGGTTAAAATGTACAAAAGGGTTCCTTTACTCACATGTCTCACACTCGGGCTGAGATGGCAGGAACACCTGAGGGCTGGACAGCCTCAGTTCTGTCTCAACATAGAATCTCTGTGGCCAGGTTGAGCTCCTCACAGTGTGGTTTTCACAGGATAGTCAGACTTTTTTAATATCTTGGCTCATCTCCGCAGGACAAGTATTACAAGCGACAAATACAGAAGTGTCAAAGTTTCCTGCAACCTAACCTCAGAGGCATATGTCACATTTGCCACATTCTATTGGTTACACAGAGCTTTCTCAGATTCAGTATAGAAGAGGACCACACAAACAGGTCAATACTAAGAGACATGGGTCTTGGAATGTAACTTACCACAGCAGGAGCCTACTTCAGATAGAAATAGGAAAGCATATAGATGGCCCTAATTGGTAGCAAAGATGCAGCCTTCTCTATTTTGCTAATCTTTCCAGCAAAACAGCATCAGAGAAAGGGAGGGCAATTCTTCAGAGGTGAGGGCATCTATGAACAATTGGCATCTGACACTCAAAGCAACTAGAATATACACAAGCCAGGTAACTGTGAGCAAATCAGGTTGCCAATATTGTCTACTACACTACCTCAGAAAGTTACTGTAAAAATTGAATGAATTAATATATTTTAAAGTGCTTTGAACAGAGACACATGGTAATGAATGTTCAGTGTGAAGTTGCTCTGATTTATATCTCTTAGTATTGAGAGGTTGCTTCCTCTGGGCTATTGTGTCTCATAAGAAACCTGAGACGACATTTGTGCAAATTAATACCTGAAGTTACCCAACCGACAAAAATTCCTTCTATTGTATACTTAATTAAACTACGAAAGAGCAGTCACAATTAGAGTCTAATTATAAGACTCTTTTTAAATTCTTCTACTTATACAGGGCGATTTTTAAGGAGCATTATAGTATGAAGATTAAGCAACTTTAAATAATATTGCCCCTAATGAGCTACCTTAATTTGCACTCTGAATTTAAAAAAATTGAAGAACATTAGTACCTTTATTGTTAAGTACCAGTTAGGTGTCAATTACTGCAGAAATAGTTTAGTAAATATTATTTTAACATTTTCCATAGTGCCCTATGAGATAGATATTATTTTCTTTATCATACAGGCACACAAACTGAAAATTAGAGAGACTAAGTAACTGAAAATTAGAGAGACTAAGTATGTGTGAACATACATACTTCAGCAAATATGAAATACAATAATATTTGAACCTGGATCTCTTTAATCTTAAAATCATGCTTGCCAAAGATATAATATAATATTTCACAGTAAATAAACCGGAAGTGGTTACATTTAAAAAGAATATGGAGGCTTCTTTTTAAGTGTCTATGATTTCTCTAGGATAATTTGTCTAGTGCTCCTTCAGAGAAACAAAGGCAGATTGGATCAAGGGAATTGCCAAAAGGCTTCATTGACTATTCAAAGGAGCACAATAACTCAAGTAGAAAAATCATTAGCACCTTAATGAGTCTATTGATATAAATAATAGCAGCATAGCTACTGTATTCTGACCAATGAATTATGGTGTTATCACAGCCAATCCAATTTCCATGTTTTTAACTTTTAAAAAAGAGACTGAATAATTTTCCTTATTACTGTATTATATAAATGCTGGTTCTATTAAGCCACAGATACATTGCCAACATAAAGAAAGCATTGACTTTTTTTAATTCTACTGTTTTCCCAGTGAGGAGAATTTAAAATTCAAGGGGAAAGAAAAGAAAATGTACATTTTTAATTTAAAAAGTATGCTTATTTCTATGCTTTCAAAGTTACTAGTTTGATATTGGTCTCCTATAAATCAGAAAATTAATTATTAGCATATTTTAACAAGTTTAAATTACATTATTAAATGGTAAAAAATCATGAATAGATATTTAGGGAAAGAAATTTATGCATATAGGTTGTTGGGAGAAGGGGTAATAATGACTGTACAAGGCAGAGTAAACTAATTCTACTTACTTAAAGATAATATATATCAGTATATATCAAGATAAAAATTAAAGTAAAATTATTTCATGGACATTTATAATTTATTTTAATTATTTTAGGGTATTTTCTTCTCATATTCTTTGATAAATGCCATGTCAAATTCTTTGAAATTTATGTCTAACATTTATTGAGCACTTAATATTTGTCTGGAACAATGCTATATAATCTTTATGCATCAATTAATTTAAATATTACAATAAAGGTTTGAGATATTCTCGTTCCATAAATTATAAGGCTGAGAAAAAAACAGGTCATGACACTATTGGTTGGGCAAGAACTATCTGAAACTTATTTTCAAATACAAATAAAATTATTCTCCCATGAGTTTATTGTTAGAATTAAATAAAATGTCACACGGAAACTTCCTAGCACAGTATTGATATGTGGGCGTAAGTTTCGACTTTCAATTTTTTCTCTGCTTTGTTTGGGACTCTCTCTGGCCATTAGATTTTCCTCTGCTCATATATATAGTAGGCCAGAAGTGTCAGAGAAGTACCACATTCCCAGGAGAAAACCTCTGCAAATGACTGATAGGAACTAGCGCAAACAAATCCCAGTTCCCTTATTTCATTGAGTCATGTGTTCTTTGCTAACTCCACAACTTCCCTAATGGGATTAAGCTTCAGTTGCTTAAAATATTAAACTACTCAATATTATATCTTTTACTGTCTGCTTTTACTTCTCTACCTCAATCTTTCCTCCCTTCCAACGTTTCCTGGGAAGACCTTGCAAATAAACAATTTGCCTTTAGCAGAACCTGTGTCTGGAAAACAGACTTAAAACATACTGCTCTTCTTGACACTAGGAAAATAGTGGTAAACCAAACTAAGTTTATGAAAATCAGGTGAAAGAGACACTATCCTAAGACATTTTTAAATGGTACGTTAAAATTTTTACAAGTCTTCTTAATGAGATTAAGGGAAAATATCAGGTATTATGGAGCCACATGGGAGGGGAAGTCATACTATATTTGGTGGTAAGGAGAGTCTTCTCTAAGGAAGTGATGTCTAGATTGTAATATAAAGGATATTCAAAGGCTCAGAGGCAAGAGATAGTCCAATGGTAAAGAAATTAAGTCTCAATGGAGCAGAAAGAAAAATGGACAGAGGGTGTCAGAATGAAGTGAAGATGGGACTGGACTGTGAAACACTCTTACAGACCATGTTAAAAGTATTGCTTGTTTGAAAGATAATGAAAGAGTCCTACATCTGAACCTTTCTGCATAACTCCTTCAAAATCATATAATCAACGGGCATCACAAAAACCACACATGATACATGCCTTCAGCATTATTAGATGATGGAACATTCCACAGATTTTAAGGCACTTAACGAAATCAAAATCCTGACAGAGTTAATGCTGGAGTGTGGTCCATGACTATAGGTTTGTACATGTGGAGAGTAGTCAAAGGAGAATTTAAGAGAAAGAGAAAAGGAGGAAAGTAGAGTGGAAACTTTAGATGTAGCACTTAAAGGGCACCCTCAGAAAGAAAAGTTTAACACTAAATGCTAAAATACTGAGCACAGATCTCAGACCTGATTGTTCATAGGACCGACTACAGAAAAAGGGCTTCCAAAAACATGAATACAGTCTAATAATTCTATGATTCTTAAAAAATAACTGGAATCTTCTTTATTTGATAAATAAGAGAATAGATGAAAGAGAGAGAGAGATTTCTGATAGGCAGAAAATACATTTTCCCTATTAATGAGCTGGAAAAATAACATAACAAGGAGGTAACAATAAGCTATTACAAACCAAGAACTAAGGTTCTGATGTAATTACATATTACCATAACATCAAACCTGAGCTTTTGATTTGACAGTAAGACACAAAAAAGCCTTTGAGTTTAGAATAGAACTTCTGGAAGAATACATCTGAAACAACCTACCTAACAGATGACTGACTAACAATCATTCAAACATAACTATTTTGCTACAGTATCACAGATAAAAAGAGTTCAAGTTTACTGTAACTTTGATTTTCTCACATGATAACATGGCTTGGCACTAAAATCAATGGAAGAGAAAGCTCTGAATTACATATAGTAGCCTGTAGGAAAAGGGGGGAATGGGATAAGCTAATAAAAAATTTTTGTTGTTCACTTTCCCAGTTCAATTGCTCAGTTAGGATGATCAAGGTCAAATTGAATCTATGCTGTTTTAAAAACAATATGAACTTTGAAAACTCTAAAATTCTGTCCAGTGTAATTCTCTATACAGCACTGTCTAGAGAACTGTGGTGATAAATAACAGAAGTGTGGTTTTTGAATTTGAAAAGCTCCTCTTCTTGTAAAACAAATTATGCTATGATATACATGGTTAGAGGGAGCTCTGTTCTTCAGTTCTCAGTAGAATTAATGACAATAAATCTACATGTTTATCCAGTAGAAGGTAGAAATCACACACGCACACACACACACACACACACGCACACACACTCTTTACAAATATCAATTTATATATATACATATTATATATTAGTTTATATACATATGTATACATATTGTCCTAATTAATCTTGGTAAAATATAACTGAAAGATTTAATGTCAATAATTCAAAGCTAAAAGATATAAGATGCCATCAGGCATTTACACATGCCAGATAATTGTATTTACTGAATATTCAGTATTTTAAAAAAGAAAGTAGCTTCTTTGAAAATGTCGGGAGGAAAACAGAGGGAAATCATTTCCTGTTCTTCACAATATTATTATTAGTTAAGTTATTCAAAACACATTCCTGATAAAACTTGGAAGCAATTACAAAGCAATATAATAACATTAAAAGTTGAGACAGTGCATAATGTAAAACTGGCTTGCAAAAAAAAAAAAAAGGTTTGAATTAAGGAGAAATTAGAGGTGAGTGGGCTTAACTGGAGGAAATTTCCTTTTAGAAGTAAGTTTTGATAATTGTTATGGAATTTCAAATGCCTAGCTGTCTTAGTAGGCAGCCACAAACATTAATAAGTAAATAAGTAAAGCAAATTATATTTTCTGAGCTGAAAAACTCACTTTTTCAAGTGGTATAATCCTTAGGCAGTCGGAACAGACACAAATAAATTATACAGAACAACCAGTAGAGTCATAACATTTTAGAGAATATTAAGAAATAATTTACATTTCTGTGTGTGAAAACCTAACAAATGAGTACATTGTGCCACTGAAGATTCTGGCAAAAAGACTAAGAACAGTTAACCAGCAGCAGAAGGGGTATCTGGAAAACCCTTGACAAGCAACAAGAAGAAATTGAGGATAGGACAGTTAAATAGCATGACCCTCAAAGGAGCATAATTTTTGTTTGCTTGATCAATTTAATAACAGAGTGAAAGCGTATGACTAGGGTTGGGGTTCATGGGGAGACCAAATCAGTATATCTCCTCATCTCCAGCTGAACCACTTGAGATATGAGTAAACAGTTGTGGCATACAAAGATAAAAGAATCACACGCGGTTTTTTTTGTTGTTTGTTTTATTTTTTATTTTTTTTTGAGTTGGAGTCTCACTCTGTCACCCAGACTGGAGTGCAGTGGCCGCTCCCGGCCACCGCAACCTCGACCTGCTGGGCTTCAGCGATCCTTCCGCCTCAGCCTTCCAAGTAGCCGGAATTACAGGCGCGCGCTACCACGCCCGGCTGATTTTTTAATTTATTATGGAGATGAGGTCTCAATGCCCAGGCGGGTCTCTAACCCGCGGGCTCAGGCAATCCACTCACCTCAGCCTCCCAAAGGCGCGGGATTACAGGCTAAGCCACCGAGCCCGGCCACACACGTTTTTGATATCAGCTAGCATTCCCTATGAATCAAGCACATTGTACAGTATTTTAAATTTTACTAACTCTTTTCATCTTAATGGGGCTCACGTATCTATCTGATGACATAACCAAGATTAAGGTTGTCTGAGTCCAGTTGTTACTACAGAATGTGGCTGGCATATCCCACAACAAGGTGATTTCAAAACTTAGTCTGAAGCTAGATTAAATTCGTCATAGATAGCACTGAATTGCCTCAGTCTTTTACAGCTGAAGACTTTTTTGAGTAAAGTAAATGAATCAGAGGTAGAAACCAGAATGTATACCGTGTGAGTACACCCTGGCTTGCTAAAGGTTGAAAAAGGAAGGTTCCATTTCTGCTGCTGGTTAAGTGATGTCATATTTCCTCCCACTGGGGAGAATTAAGTGAGATGGTAGAGAAAAATTAGCAATGTCATGCTAGTGGAAGTCTCTGCCCATAACAGGAAATCCTCTCCCTCCTTGTATGTTCTAAGAATATCTAGAAGCAAAATGAAAGAAAAATGAAGACTCTATTCTACTTCCTGAGACTGAAGTGCAAGATGAGGGAAGATAATCCCACCACCACATCCTCAGAGAGTCATCTTGGAAAAAGAATTCTCATGAAACACAACAGGCTACATTTGACTGCACAAGCAAAAGGAGTATTCAGCAAAAATATGGATGATTTAGGAGAGTTTGGTTAAGAATAAATACACACATATGCATATATATATAAATAAATGTGTAATATGTCTGAGAGAGAGAGACATATGTGCACACATATTACATGTCTCTCTCTCTCTCTTTCATTTCTCTGGGAGAGAGAAGAAGAGAAATGAAGAGAAAGAAAGAGACAAATAGTGAGAGAGGTAGTCCCAGAAAGCCTCAGTCCAATGAAGGGGTTTACACTGAAAGTCTGAGTTTAAAAAGTACACTGTCGGAATGAGAATATGGGAGAGTAATGGAGACTAGAAAAGCCTTTATGTTGACTTGTAAAGCGTGACAGGCATTTTCTTGAGAGTCACCTGGTGGATAATGTATACTCCAATCTCATGGAATCTGGTTACAATGTTCTTTTACCTCTTGACTTCCTAAAGTTGATAGTGGCAGTGGACAGATATAAGCAAGTCAGCACTGGGATCCTTATACAAGTATGGTGGAGGACAAGGAGGAAGGAAGAAGGGAAATACATAGCTTAGCACTAGGGATCTTCACAACTGTTGTCTGTGGTATGAATATTGAGACTTAAATATACTCTAGAAATGAAAGATGGCTGTTAAGAAGAAATTGCAAGTATTCAAGAGAATGTTTCAACTGAATGGTGAAGACAGATTCAAGAAATTAATGGAGCAATCTGAAATGAAGAAGTAAAAGGATTAGCTAAGAAAATTGGAAAGGTCATAATAAATCATATTGAGGTCATAATAAAAATAGATTCAATGAAAGACAGAGGATAAAGGAGATGGAAAGATAGAAGACTATAGTCAGGGAGTTTGATTTCTTGAAGAGGAAAACAAAGACATTGACATTTGAATTGTGGTCATGGTTTACAATTGGAGCGTCACAAAGTAGAAGTGAAAAAAATTATATTTAAATTAAAAATCGGGTAGCCAGCAGAGCTTAAGTATTTAGTTGGATTTAATCCATCAAAAGTGAACTGGATAAAAAAAAATATGGTACAAATGCACAATGGAATATTATGCAGTCATAAATAAGGACAAAATTATGAACTTTGCAGCAACTTGGATGGACTTAGAGTCTATAATACCAGTGATTTATCACAGAAACAAATAACTGAGTACCACATGTTCTCATCCATAAGTGGACCCTGAACAGTTATCATAATACTATAAGAAAGGGATTAGCAGTAGTGGGACACTGCCAGGGGAGGGAGGTCACATAATATCAATAAGGTTGCGTGATCCCAAACCAGGTGAAGTGGTGACCAAAGGGAGGACAGAACTATACCATTTTTATACCTAACTCTGAATTGTACCCCATATCTTTAAAATACACATTTAAAAACAAAAATTAAAAAAATGAAAAATAAAGCATGCATAAAGTAAAAATAAAAGAAAGAAAAAATAAATTTTACTTAAAAGTTACTCATAGTTTTTATCTTCAGTGATGGAAATACTATTTTATGTTTAATATAGCTTGAGAATTTACCTGAATGACAAATGCTTACCAATTACAAACTTACTGTTGTGGGTGAGAACATTCAGACACCACTCCCCTGCACGTTAGTTTTTTAGGCTGGATGTCTGCCTTTCCAATCACCTTGGATCAGTCAAGAAGTTTGTCTTTGAACTGTAGTTGAAAAAGGATTTCTCTTCTCTCAAGGGCATTGACATATGTGTTTGGACTCAGAGTGGCAATATAAGCAAAGGCACTTTTTTTGGAGGGGAAATTGGTTGATCCTTACACCATGATGACAACCTGGGGTCTATAGAAGTGATTAGACAGTAGTGGGCACCTCTTTGAGAGGTGTGACCTAAAGACCCCATGATTGGGGAACCCCTTCAAGTTCCCTCCCACTGTGGGAGCTTTTCTGTACTCTCAATAAATTCTCTTTCTAAAAGAAAAAAAAAAAGACTCCATGATCAATGATTACTTAAAGCAGAGGCGTCCAACCTTTTGGCTTCCCTAGGCCACATCAAGTAAAGAGGAATTGTCTCAGGGTGCACATAAATTATATAATATAGTTAGTGTATGTACATAATATTTTTAAATTTTTCAAAGTTGAGAACAATATAAAACTATCATTTTATTGTAGGAAAGTTGACCTTGTCTTTGTAAAATTAATCTATATGTCATATATAATCTATATGTCTGGATCAATGGAAGTGGTCGCAATTCTTTTTTTTTTGAGTTGCAGTCTCACCCTGTCACCCAGACTGGAGTGCAATGGCTGCTCCCGTCTACTGCAGCCTTGACTTGCTGGGCTCCGGCGATCCTTCCGCCTCAGCCTTCCAAGTAGCTGGAACTATAGGCGCACACTACCATGCCCGGCTAATTTTTTATTTATTGTAGAGATGAGGTCTCTCCAAGTTGCCCATGCAGGTCTCGAACCCGCAGACTCAGGCAATCCACTCACCTCAGCCTCCCAAAGCGCTGGGATTACATTGAGCCACTGGGCCTGGCTGGTCGCAATTCTTAGTGAGTCCTCAAGGTGCTCTTCAGAAATGTTTGTTCGAATTTTGCTCTGTGTCCTTCATAATTGAAAATAATAGCTCACAAATGTATGTGCCACCAAAAAGCAATGTCATGAATAAGGTGTAATGGTGACTTCAAAAATGGAACTATGCATGGAGTCACAAAGAAAATAAATGCTAAAAGAAACATGATGTTAAAAGATTTTGTGGGGCTGCATTATTAGTTGCCCTGGGCTGCATGTGGCCTGTAGGTTGTTGGTTGGACATGCGTGGTTTAAAGTTTCCTTTTTCTTTCATGTATACTCAAGAGTTCGTTAAATCCTGGCCTAAGTTCTGTTTAAAGAATTAAGGGAGTAGCTGGTGTCCACAATTAGAGACAGGGTGGAGGTATGACAGAGAGAGGCAGCAGCGTAGAGAAATTTAAGACATGAAAGCAAGAAGTGACCTATAAAAAGTAAAAGCAAATACTAAAAAGAGAGATAGTTGGTGTAAATGAGAAGTAGTCACTATCTTTTCTTGAAAATGCTGACAAATTTGTTAGAGAAAAATATAAATTTAAAGCTTTCAGGAGGGAGGCTTTGGTAAATGTTACTTTGATGTTAAAATAAAAAGTGATGGTTTAAGAATTGTGAAATGTCTGAATTCCAGATGTTTAAACATTGTTTTCTGAAAAATGCTTATAAGTCAATTGGAATTCATAATATATTTTCAATAAATATCATTGTATACATTTGAGTTTAAGGTAGTACAAAAAACCATGTTTAACTCATAGTATATTGGATTTCTGATGCTTATATTTTAGTTAATCATTCTGAAAAATACTTTTACCACATTGTCTCTCTAAGTTCTCATAGCACTCTATGAGGGGGTATTGTTTTTACTACCATCATTCAGATAAGGCACATACATATTGGTGTTTTGACATATTCAGTGGCTCACTGAGCTAATGAATGGCTCAGCTGGGATATAAACCCCAAAATATCAAAAACCAGAGCTCAAGCTCTTAAACATTATACATTACACTATAATGTACTAATATTAGTGAACAAAATAAGTGTGTGTGTGTGTGTGTGTGTGTGTGTGTGTGTATGAGAGAGACAGACAGAGACGGGGGAGAATCCAAATTGCAGCCCCAAATTCCAGCAATATACACTCTCAGCGACAGTAAGAACATTACCTCCCGCACACTTACCTTGTAGTGATGTCTCCCAACTCTAAAATAAATGATTACTCCATTCGTCTAAGATAGAACTACTACGCAGATGTGGGCATTGCTATAACAGGAATCATTGAACTGAAGCTCAGGAAGTTTTTTTCTAAAGGTGGGTTACTAGCATGGTGTCTAGAATGCAGCAAATAATCAAAAAGCTAGCTGAATGATTAAAGAAGTAGATAGGAAATCCCCAAGGGCAGGGTGAAGTGTTATTCCTGCTATCATTTTTCATATAGAAAGAATGAGATAAGTATAATTTTATATTCACCTAATAGCATATCCATAGTATTTTTTTTACATGAAGCCAAGTAAGTTGTCCATAATATAAGTGAGAATAAAAGAGCACAGACTGTAGAGAGACCACAATTGTTATGGACAGGAGAAGAACCAAAAAAAAAAAAAAAAAATAGAGAAGAGAGTAAAAAATGAGCAAGAATAATAGGAGGCATTATCTTAGAAGTTATGTACCAGTTATTTCTGAAATAGCCACTTCTTGTTTATTTTGTTCATTGAACAACTGTGAATAAGGCTTATTTTACCTTATACCTTAACTAAACTATATTTTCATTTTTGACCATTTTAACTACATAAGTAGCGTTAATAATAGACCTTCCTGGGTATATCACCAGAAATATTTCACAAGCAAATTTTAATTTAAAAATTTAAATATTTTTCCAGTGTATTAATTTTAGTTTGCTTATATTTGAATGCAGAGACAGTGATTGAATAACAGGAAATACAAGTGAAGATAAGCTTAAATAATTTGGTACATCCATAACATGTCTCTACTAACATTTACTCTGCAATAAGTAAATGCAGGGTCTATAAATTTTTTGGTCCCAGAGTCTGATTTTGCATTCACAGAACTCTAACTTTTACAATCTAACTGAAACAATTCTTCCCATTTTTTCCATTGTACATATTCTCTTACATACTTTTAAAAGGATTTGTTCATACTTCTAAAATACCAAAATGAAAGCTGAGTTTCCATGTTACTTAGGAAAAATGAAATTTTCTCTATATAATAACTTAGCTCCTAAAAGCCACCTATATATAAAATATGTGGTAATGTATAGCTAAAAATGTAGTAAGAAAACCCACAATTACAAATTGGATAATTTTATACAGTAATTCTTTCTTTTAATGCTATTCATTCTCTAAGTTTCTTATGTTTTTTTTAGCATGTATAGATATACATGCATTCTAGAATTTTTCTTATGTAGAACTTGTGTATCTTTAGTTATATAATATTAGAATTCTATATCCATTCTTGGAATAGAAAGTATAAAAGTCACAGTCTCAGAAAAATTATCATAAAAGCCTGACAGTCATGAAGCTAATAAAAACCAAAGGCGCCTATGTAAGATTTAATCATGTTGAAACTGCATATGTGAAAACACTAAGATGAATTGCTTCAGGTAAAGAAATGAACAAAATATCAGTGACTAGAAAAGAAGTTATTAGAACTGCCCTTCCCTACAACTTTGAAGTAGGGCATGGCACATGACTTGCTTTGGCCAATGAAATGTGCATGAATCTGATGTGTGTCACACTTGGAGAGACACGCTTAACAGTAGTGGATATAATCTTCTGTTCTTGCTCTTTTCCTGTCTCGACAAATGTGGAAATGCATATTGATTGTAAAGCACAACACCTAGCCATCCTTGGGAACACAGCTGCCCCAGGGAGTCATTAAGATACACAGGCATTAGGTGAAGGGATAAATAAATATTTGTTATTTTAGAAAAGAGATCAACAAACTTGTTTTAGAATTAGAAACGATGGTAAAAACAAGGTTCCTTCACATCTATTCAATGAATAGAATAAGTAGTTCTTCAGAAATCACAAAATACATGACTTCTAAAATAATGTCTTCTATATTTCTTATTTTTTACTTTCTCTTTCTCTTGCTGTGTCTTCTTTCATCAAGAGCTCTCTATCCCAGCAACTCATTCTGTCCATTCTAATATGAAAGCAGTCGCAAGCAATATGTAAACAGATGTGTGTGACTGTATTCTAGTAAAAAACTGCTTACAAAAACAAGAGCATGACTTAATTTGACCAGGTTTAAAGCCATTGAGATTTGTGCATTGATTTCTGCTGCAACACAACTTGATTTGATATAAGCCTCCTTTATACTTTGTTGTCAGATATTATTGACAGAGAGGGGAAAGGTTTTGGTGTGATATGGGGTCTATAAGAATATATTCCTAAGGGGAAAAAAAGCAGTCATCATGACATTCCTCCCCCTTTCCAAGAAAACTGTTTTCATCATCTATAACCTACCATGTTGATCAGCACCCAAAATGATTTTTTTAAAGTACAGAATTACTGAGATATGCTGGAGTCCCGCTCCAGCAAAGTTCAGAGATTCCCGAAGAGAGAGAGAGAGAGAGAAAGAGGGAGAGAGAGACTTGGAGGACTGTTCAGATTTGAGCAGAAGATGACCTTTATTGAGTGTTAACAGTGGGCTTTTATACTCACATGTCTTTCACGTGAACACAAAGCCAGGTGTGTGAGGGGCGTCCTCCACTGACCAGATGTTCTTTCAGGTATGAGGAGGAAAATCCCATAACAGACACTAACCTTAATCCATGACTGACCTACCTACCCTATAAACCCTTTTCATCCTATGCTAATTTATACTAATACCAAGTTAAACGATAACCTAAAAATTCCATAACAAAGCTAACCTTAATCTGTTACTAACCTATCCTATAAACCTTTTTCATTCTATGCTGATTTCTAAAACTATATTCTATAATTTACACCTTACTCAACTTCAATAAATCCTAAAATCACAACCCAGAAGCCTGTGACCAATACTAAGGCTCTTAGATGTACCCTGAGTTTGAACTGTAAGTTGTGTGAAAGCCAAAACGGCAGTTTGTGGAGGAATGGGAACAGTGACCTTCTAAAGTTAGCTTGTGTTCATCCTGGTCTCAGAGTTTTTATGTTTGAGCTTCCAGGAGCTTTTTCTGATTATAGTGCTAAGTAGAAGGGGAGAGGAAATGGGGTCAACAGCTCCCGAATGCATCCTAGTGGTCTCGGGGTCAACAGCCCTTCCTGATCCCTAACGCTCAGTGGGCCTCTGTGGCCGGCTCCCAACAGAGATATAGTTCACATACAATAAAATCACTCTTTTAAGGTGTATAATTCAGTGGCTTTTAGTACATTCAGAGTTGTAGAACTATCATTACAAAGCAATTCTGAAATATTTTTGACCATAAAGGAAAGCACTTACTCATCAACAGTCATTTCCCATCCTCCCCTACATCCCTAAATTCCTGGCTACTAATCCGTGTTCTATGTCAGTAAATTTGCCTATTTTGGACACATCACATAAAAACATACAATGTATAGTGTCTGTGACTGGTTTCATTCACTTTGCATGATGTTTTAAAGATTTTTTTTGTGTGTAGCATATACCAATACTTCATTTTTGTTGCAGAATAATATTAGATTATATGGTTATTTCACATTTTATTAATCTATTCATCAGTTGAAGAAAGTTTGTGTTGCTTGAAGTTTATTTATCATCATGAATAATGCTGTTGTGAACATTCATGTGCGTTTTCATTCCTCTTGATTATGTTACCTAGAAGTGGAAATCCTGATAATATGGTAACTTTATATTTAGCATTGAGATTGAGGAACAGCCAAACTGCTTTCTTAAGTGGCTGAAACATTTTACATAGCCACCAGTAATGCACAAAGATTCCGATTTCTTCACACTATCATTCACACTTATGGTCTATCTTATTCATTTATTTATTCTAATGGAAATTATGTTCTATCTTATTATGATTTTGACTTATAGTTTCTAATGACTAACAATATTGAACATCTTTTCATAAACTTTAAAAATACTTGTATATCTTCTCTGGAGAAATGTCTATTGAAGTCATTTGACCATTTTGATTAGGTTATCTTTTTTATCATTGAGTTGTAAGAGTTATTTAAATGCATATTCTAGATACAAGTCCCTCATCAGATACATAATTGAAAATATTTTGCCCCATTCTGTGGGTTGTTTTTGTAATCTTTTGATATTGTTTCTTATGAAGCACATATTTTAAATTTTGATACTGTTTAATTTATTATTTTTTTCTGTTGCCTGTACTTTTGGTGTCATATCTAAGAATCCATTGTCAAATCTAACAATGTAAAGATTTTTGCATATGTTGTCTTTCAAGATTTTTATAGCTTTAGCTCGTGCATATAGGTGTTTTATCTATTTTCGGTATTTTGTTGTTTATTAAGTAAGGTAAGGGTACAATTTTATTATTTTGTAGGTTTCTATCTAGTTATCCCAATACCAATTGTTTGAAAGAATATTCTTTTTTGAATGATCTTTGCATCCTTTTCAAAAATCAATCGACGTATGGGTTTATTTTTGGATTCTCAATTCTGTTCCATTGATTTATATTTCTATTATTATGCCAGTAGCACACTATCTTTGATTCCTATGGCTTTGCAGTAAGTTTTTAAATTTTGAAGCATGAGTCCTCCACTTTTGTTCTTTTTCAAGATTATTTTGACTATCCTAGGTCCTCTGGGATTTCATATTAATTTTTGAATAAATGTGTTAATTTTTGCAAAGAAGCCAGCTGAGATTTCAATAGGGACTGCATTAAATCTATATATTAATTTGGGGAATATTGTTATCTTAACAGTATTGTCTTTCAGGCCATGAACACAATATATCTTTCAATTTACTTATGTCTTATTTAATTTCGTGCAATAATTTGTAGTTTTAGAATATAAGTTTTGCACTTCATTTGTTAAATTTATTTCAAAATATTTTATTATTTTTGATGCAATTGCAAATTAGATTATTTTCTTAATTTCATTTTGCATTGGTAATTACAAGTGTATAAAAACACAATTGATTTTTGTATATTGGTCATGAATTTTGCAACCTGGCTAAACCCATTAATAAGTTCTACTTGATTTTTAGTGAATATTTTAAGATTTCTATGTACAAAAATTATCTTCCCTGTGAGTTAGCATAGTTTTACTCTTTCATTCTTAATATGGATACCTTTTATTTATTTATGTTACTAATTTTCTTGGCTGAAACCACTAGTATACTGTTAAATAGAAGTGGCATAAGCAGGCATACCTGACTTGCTTCTGATCTTAGGGGAAAATTGTTCAGTCTTTCACTGCTAAGTTTGCTGTTTTCTAAAAGTTTCTTACAGATGCCCTTCATCATGTTGAGAAATGTCCTTTCTATTTCTAGTTTGTTTACTGTTTTTATAATGAAGTGGTGTCCGACTTTGTCAAATGTTTTTTCTGTGTCAATAGAGATGAGAATACATTTAAAATTTATATTCTATTGATATAACATATTACATTTATTATTTGTTTAAATGTTGAACCAACCTAGCATTCCTGGAATAAATCCCATTTGATCATGATGTAATTTTCTTTTCATATGTTGCTGAATTTGGTTTCCTAGTATTTTTTTTCTTCTTGAAGAATTTTGCATCCATGTTGATAATAGTTGTTGGTCTGTGGTTATCTTTTTGTGTTTTCTTTGTCTGGATTTAATATAAGGGTAATATTTGTCTCAGGGAATGTGTTGTAAAGTATTTCCTCCACCTAGGTTTTTAGAAGAGATTGAAAAGAATGGTATCAATTCATCTTTAAATGTTTTGTGAAAGTTATCTTTCAAGTCATCTAGGTCTGGGCTTTACATTGAAAGAAGCTTGTAAATTGCAAATTTAATTTCTTTACTTGCTATAGGTTATATATTTTTTCTCTGAAAATTTCTTTTTGAGTTGGTTCTGAAAGTTTGTATCTTTCTACGAATATTTCCATTTATCCAGAATATCTAATTTGTTGCATATAATTGTTCATATAATTGCCTAATGGTTTACCTTACATCTTTATCTGAAGTCAGCAGTAATTTCTCTTCTTTCATTTCTAATGTTAGTAGTTTATATCTTTTTCCTTTTTATCATTCTCAGTCTGTCAAAATGTTTGTCAATTTTGTTGATCAACCTTAGGTTTTGAGTATTTCCTCTATTGTTTCTATGTTTTCTGCTTTATTTGTTTATTCTTTAATTTTCATTACTTTTTCCCCCCATGCATCTTTGGGGGATTTTCTTTTTCTAGTCTTAAGGTAAAATGTTAGGTTATTAAGTTGAGATTTTTTAAATTTTGTAATGTATGCATTTATATTCATAAAATTCCCTGTAAGCTCTGCTTTAGCTACATTTCATAGGTTTCAGTGTGCTGTATTACTTTTATTCATCTCAAAATACTTTCTATTTTTTTGTGATTTATTCTGTGACCTATTGACTGTTTAAAAATGTGTTACTTGATTTTCACAAATTTGTAAATTTTCACATTTTTCTTCTTTTATAAATTTCTAATTTAATTCCACTGTGGTGGAAGAACATGCTTTGTAAGAGTTTAATTATTTCAAATGTACTGAGGAAATTTTTATGGCCTAACAAATAGTTTATCCAAAAGAATATTTCATGTGCACTTGACAGAAAAATGTTCCAACACTACAAAAGACACACTTTAAATTCAAGGACCCAAATCATTTGAAAGTAAAAGAATAGAAAGCCTCGAACACTAGTCACATTAGGACAAGGGTGGGATCACTAGTCTCTGGACACTGCTAGGGAAGGGAGAAATGCAGGAGGGAAGGGGGCACATAACAATACAATGGGTACCTGCTCTAGGATCAGGGGAGTAAGGGCCAGATAAAAGCCTAAACATTACCTGCATGCAGCCTACTTATGTAGCAAATCCTTACTGGTACCCCACAACCCTAAAATAATTTTTTTAAGTGATATGCCAGCCAGGCTTGGTGGCTCAGCCTGTAATCCCTCGCTTTGGGAGGCTGAGGTGTGTGGATTGAGCCCATGGGTTGGAGACTTGCCTGGGTAACTTGGCAAGACCTCATCTCTACAATAAATCCAAAAAAAAAGTTAGCTGGGTGTGGTAGCACGTGCCTGTAGTTCCAGCTACCTGGAAGGCTGGGGTGGAAGGATCGCCGGAGCCCAGCAGGTAGAGGCTGTGGAGGTTGGAAGCGGCCACTGCACTCCAGTCTGGGCAACAGAGTGAGACTCCAACTCAAAAAAAAAAAAGTGATATGCCATGCAAATAGTAATCAAAGCAAAGTTAAAGTGGCTATACTAACGTAAGACAAAAGAGATTTTAAAACAAAAATTGTTACTTGAAAAAAGGAGGACATTCTATAATTACAGAGTAAATCATCAGGAAAGCTTAACAAATCAATGCATATATGAATCCAACAACAGGGCCCCAAAATATATTAATAAAAAGCAGACAGAATGTACAGAATAAATAGACAATTCAATAATAATAATTGGATGTTTCACTATGCCACTTTCAATAAAGGATAGAACAACTAGGCAGAAGACCAATGAAGAAACAGAAGACTGGAAGAATACCACAAATGAACTTGACCTAACAGACATCTGTGGAACATTCCATATAATGAGAGCAGAACATGCATTCCTACCCAAGGAAGCAGTGGGATGCATGCCAAGGAGGTGGGAGAATATGCTCACTGCATCTTCCAAGAGCTTCCTGGTGAGACTGAATTGAGGAATAACAGAAGGGAGAACACGTGAGGATACTAGGACCGGTTAAGGTGTCAGGATCTCAGACTAAATAAGGAAGGATCTCAGAAATGAATTATTCCATCATGGGATGAGTTCATCTATGTTTAAATATGATTGAATGACTAAGAAAATGCCTAAGAAATATATAATTTTAAAACTTGGCTCACTTCCAAAATTACACCTACTTTTTTTATTTTTTGTGTGATTTTCTGACTTCAAAAAAAGTAAAACGCAACAGGAGACATCAGTTTGATTTAAACTACCACTTTTGTTAATAAAATAGATCCCCAGAATCCTACAGGTAGCAAACTATTGTAAGTGTTCATGTTTTATATTAATGATTACAGTATATTTCATGTTAATTCCAAAGCATGTTATGCTGATGTTAGTACCAGTAACTTGTGTCACAGCAACATGGGAAATTTTGCTAACTATTTTATAATTCACTGACTGCAAAATAAAACAAAACAAAACAAAAATAAAGATCAGTCCTCAAAACTCCAAGTCTTAAATTTTTTTAAAAATCACACAATTTTGAATTAGCCTATGAAAATATCAGTACATCATCATGCTAAAGGACAAATACATACAGTCAGTGGCTATTTTAACATTGCATTCTTATTATTCATGACTTAAGGAGGGCTGCAACACATGTGAATTGAGATTTCATATTCTGAACACCATCAAGACACTCAGTACTGTTGGGGCCCCATTCGGATCCTTTTACTGGGGCTAGAGCAGGCACCCCCCCATCTGCTGTGTGCTGGTTGCTTCACGCTCACAACTGTTCCTTCTCCAGAGAACTGCCATTGGCTGAACAGGAGCTACTTTTTTCCCTGTAAAATGCACACTCTGTTCCTCATTCCCATCCCTCTTTCACTAATGTCAGTAGCCAATGACTGTCCATGACATATACAGAGATTAAAATGGTTGCTCCCTTTGCTTCAGAGAGAGACACTCCAGTGTAATCACTTCTCTAGAGCTCCCAGTGTAATGAAGATAAGGTTAAACCTACATTTTAGCTTAGCTTCTTTCCCTAATCTATTCTGCTTACCCCAGTTGCTTTCTGCGAAAGAACATCTTCAGTCATTTGCCCTTGAATCTCGTCTCAGGCTGTCCTCCCAGGTTATGAAAACTCATATCTCTGATTGAAGGAAGTGGAAGAGAAGAGATCTTACGTCTGCAGTGAACTACTGCAATGAACTGCGTTGAATGTCTGCAATGTACTACGCAGCACTAGGGGTAGTGTTATTATTCTCATTTTATGCTGAAGAAAACAATCAGAACTGAAATCCCACACTATATTCACTGACTCAAGTGGTTTATAAGGAAAACTTCAAAACACTGAATTTGCAAAATTACATTATATGAAATATATCTCTAAATCTTCTTTTATTATGACATCAAATTCACTCAGAAAACCAAACATGAAACAACAACAACAAAAATGGTGCTTCTATACAGTGATCAAGAGTCAGGTTCTGGAGTCCGACTGCAGGGTTTTTAACCCTGACTTTGTCACTTACAATCTTTGTGAATGCAGGCAAGTTAATGAATTTTTTTGTATCTTAGTTTGCACATTTGTGAAATAAAGATGTTTATAGCATCTCTCTCAGATTTATTTTCAAAATTCAAACATTTATGTGATTCTACAAACTAATAAACTTATGGAGATGTCATAAATATGTAATAATTGGAGGGATAAAAGAAAGATTTTTTTTCTAAATAGAAACATCAAAATAATTATATATTTGGTAATTGATTATTTCTCCCATCCTAGTAGTCATTTTGTATTTATTTCCAAAACGATTTTAGAAAGCTCTAGACTTTTCTATGCACTCATGACAACCACTTTTATGTACTAATATAGATGCTTTCAACTATTTGCCCATAAGGTAATTTTATACAAACATTTTTTTAAAATATATTTTTAATTTTAAAATTGTGGGGGTACAGTTAAGGGTTGGCTATATAAATATGTATCGTTCAGGCACCCTTGTTGATAAGGGGGTGTCTCCCCATCCCCAGGCAGATATTGACTACCGTTAATCCCACCTCCCTTCCCCTCCCTACCCCCCCCATAGAATCCCGCCACTGTCAATCCTTTTCTTATAGTATTATGATAGATGTTCAAGGTCCACTATATGAGTGAGAACATGTGATACTCAGATCTTTGTTTCTGTGAGAGATCACTCAGTATTATAGACTCTAGTTCCATCTAGGTTGCTGCGAAATTCATGATTTTGTTCTTTTTTATGGTTGTGTAGCATTCCATTGTGCATATGTACCACAATTTTTTAAATACAGTCCTCTTTTGATGGACAGTATGATTGGTTCCAGATTCTTGTTAATGTGAACAATGCTGCAATAAGCTTATCTTTTTGATAGAGTGATTTGAGTTCTTCAGGGCATATTCCCAATAGGGGGATTATGGGGTCATATGAGAGGTCGATATTTAGAGCTTTTAGGAATCGCCACACTGCTTTCCAGAGAGGTTGCACTAGTTTACACTCCCAACAACAGTGTAGCAGTATTCCCTTTTCACCATATCCTCTCCAGCATCTGTTATTTTTTGAGTTATTGATAATGGTCATTCTGACTGGAGTTAGGTGGTATCTCAGTGTAGTTTTAATCTGCATCTTCTTGATGATTAGTGAGGTTGAGCATTTCTTCATGTGTCTGCTGGTCACTTGTATGTCTTCTTTTGAGAAGTGTCTTTTCATATCTTTTGCCTACTGCATAACAGGGTTGTTTTTTTTCTTTTCAGCACTTTTGAGTTCCTTGTAGATCCAAGATGTTAGATCTTTGTCAGACAAGGAGCTGGTAAATACTTTTTCCCAGTCTGTGGGCTGCTCCCTTGATGGTTTCTTTGCCTTTGCAGAAGCTTGTCAGCTTAATGAGGTCCCACTTGTTTATCTTATCTCTTATGGCCCATGCATTTTGGGTTTTATTTAGGAATCGGATGCCAGTGTCCTGCATTTTCTAAGGTTCTTATGGTTTGTGATTTTACATTTAGGTCTCTGATCCATTTGGAGTTTATTTTTGTGTATGGGGATAGATAGGGGTCTTGTTTGAGTCTTCTGCATGTGGTCAGCCAGTTTTCCCAGCACCATTTACTGAATAGGTTCTCCTCTCCCCAGTGGTAGGTGGTGGCGGCTTTGTCGAAGATGAGTTGGTTGAGAAATTGAGGTTTTGCTTCTGGAATCTCAATTCTATTCCATTGGTCTATATGCCTGTTCCTGTACCAATACCAAGTTGTTTTGATGATTGTAGCTTTATAGAAAAGTGTGAACTCTGGTAATGTGATATCTCCCGCTTTGTTTTTTTGTTTTTTTTTTTTTTTTTTTTTTGGTGTTTTTTTTGCTGAGGATTGTTCTGGCTATTCTTGGTCATTTGTGTTTCCATATGAATTCCTGTATTGTTTTTTCTAGCTCTGAGAAGAATGTTGCTGGTAATTTGATGGGTATTGCATTAAATCTGTAGATTGCCTTTGTTAAGATGGACATCTTCACAATGTTGATTCTTCCATTCCATGAGCATGGGATATTTTCCACATGTTTGTGTCATCTTTGATTTCTTTGAGCAGTGTTTTGTAGTTTTCATTGTAAAGGTCTTTCATGTCTCTGGTTAGGAAGATGCTAAGTTATTTCATTTTTTTCTGTGGCTATTGTGAATGGGTTTGTGCTTTTTATTTGAGTTTCTGTTTGTTTATATTGGTGTAAAGAAATGTGATTGTCTTTTGCACATTTATTTTATACCCTGAGACTGCCAAAGTCCTTTATCAGTGCAAGGAGGCTTTTGACAGATTCTCTTGGGATTTCAAGGTACACAATCATGTCATCTGCAAAGAAAGATAACATGACTTCCTCTTTTCCTATTTGGATACCCTGATCGCCTCCTCTTTTCTGATTGCTCTAGCCAGGACTTCCAATACTATATTGAACAGGAGGGGAGAGAGTGGGCATCCTTGTCTTATTCTAGTTTTCAGGGGAAATGGTTCCAATTTTTGTCCATTTAGGAGTATGCTGGCTGTGGGTTTCTCGTAGATGGCTTTTACTATTTTGAAGTATGTTCCATGTATGCCTAAATGTTCAAGGGTTTTTTTATCAAGAAGAGGAGCTGAATTTTATCAAAAGCTTTTTCTGCATCTAATGATATAATCATGTGGTTTTTGTTCTGACGTCTGTTGATGTATTTAATTACATTTAGTGTCTTGCGAATGTTGAACTAGCCTTGCATCCCAAAGATGAGGCCTACTTGGTCATGATGGATGATTTTTGAGTGTATTGTTGAATCAAGTTTGCTACGATCTTGTTGAGAATTTTGGCATCTATGTTCATCAAGAGTATTGGCCTGTAGTTCTCTTTGTTGGATCTTTACCTGGTTTGGGTATCAATGTGAAGTTAGCTTCATAAAATGATTTGGGGAGGGTTTCATCTTTCTCAATTGCCTGGAATACTTTCAGTAGGATTGGTATCAACTCCTCCTTAAATGTCTTATAGAATTCTGTTGGAAAGCCATCTGTTCCAGGGCTTTTTTTTTTTTTTTTTTTTTGTAGGTAGTTTTCTTATTACATAGTCATTTTTTTATTGTTATTGGTCTATTTAGGGTCTCGATTTCTTCTTGTTTCAACCTAGGCACATTGTGTGGTATCAGAAAGTCTTCCATTCCTTTAAGGTTTTGAAGTTTGTTTCCATACAAGTGTACATAGTAGTCTCTAATGATGTTTTGTATTTCTTCAGGGTCAGATGTGACTTCATCTTTTGTGTTTCTGATTGTGTTTATCTGGGCTTTTTCTCTTTTTTTCTTGGTCAGTCTAGCAAGGGAACCATCAGCCTTGTTTATCCTTTCAAAGAACCAGCTTTTTGTTTCATTGTTTTTTTTTGTATTATCTTTTTATCTTCTATGTCCCGGATTTGGGCTTTTATTCTGGTGATCTGGATTCTTCTGCTGAAGTTAGGGTTTTGGTGGGCTTGCTTTTCTAGCTTCCTAAGGTGACTTGTCAGGCTGTTAATTTGTGATCCTTACATTTTCTTCATGTGCATTTGTAGTGATATGAATTCCCCTCTTACTGCAGCTTTCATGGCATCGCAGAGATTTTGGTAAGATGTTTCTTCATTTTCATTTGCTTCCAGGTATCTTTTAATCTCTGTTTTGATTTCATCATTGACCCAGGAGTTGTTTAGCATCATGCTGTTTAGTGTCCATGTCTTTGTGGGTTTGGGGGGAAGCTTGTTGGTGTTGATGTTTATTTTTATTCCACTGTAGTCCGAGAAGGTACATGACAAAATTTCAATCATTTGAAATTTGTTTATGCTTGATTTATGGCCAAGTATGTGGTCACTCTTAGAGTATGTTCCATGCAGTGATGACTAGAATGTATATTTTGTGGTCGTTGGGTGGAGTGTTCTATAGGCATCAGTAAAGTCCATTTGGTCAAGAGTCACATTGAGGTTCTGGATCTCATTGCTGAATTTTTGTCCTGATGACCTGTCTAGGGTTGTGAGTGGGGTATTAAAGTCCCCAGCTATGATCATGTTAGAGTCGGTATCTTTCTTGAGTTTTCCTAGAAGCTGCTTTATGAAAGCTGGCCCTCCTATGATAGGCGCATATATGTTTAGGATAGATATTTCTTGTTGATGGAGTGAACCTTTTATCATTATATAGTGACCTTCTGTATCTTTTTTAATTTTTGATAGCTTAAATGATATTTTGTCTGAAATTAGGATTGTGACTCCTCCTTTGTTTTGTGTTCCGTTCGCCTGGAAATTTGTTTCCCATCCTCTTACTTTGAGTCTGTGCGTGTCCTTTCTAATGAGATGGGTCTCTTGAAGGCAGTATATTGTTGCCTGGTGATATTTTATCCATTTTGCCATTCTTTCTTTTCAGTTATGCATTTAGTCCATTCACATTCAGGGTAATTATTGAAATGTGAGAGTTTGTCCTTATCATAAAATGCTTATCGAGTTGTTTTTGTTGTTCCTTGTTGTTTGTTGTCTTTCTTTTCATTTTGGGGTTGGTTTGTGTGTGTTTTGCTCTTTTTCCTGTACTCTTGTGAAGAATGTTGTTGCTCTTTCTTCCTTTTCTTCTGTGTTTAGTACTTTCCTAAGTGTTGATTGTAGAGGTGGTCTGGTGGCAGCATAAGTTCTTAGGGATTGGATATCTGGGAAAGATTTTAATTCTCCCTCGCTGATGAAGCTTAACTTGACTTGGTAGGTTATTCTTGGTTGAAATTGTTTATCTTTTAGAACTTTGAAGATAGGGCTCCAAGCTCTCCTCACCTGCAGGGTTTCTGTAGATAAATCTGCTGCTATTCTGATTGGTCTTCCATGGTAGGTGATCTGGCCTTTTTCTCTTGTTGCCTTTAGGATTTTTTCTTTTATACTTACTTTGTTTAGGCTAATTATTATGTGTCTGGGAGTTAGTCTTCTTATTTGTTGTCTTGCAAGGGTTCTTTGAATCTCTTGTGTTTGAATTTTCACATCACTGATGAGATGAGAGAAGCTTTTTTTCAATAATCTCATATAATGTTTTTTCCCAACGTGGCCTCTGTTTCTCTTTCTGTTTCAGGAAGTCCAATTACTCTAAAATTTGGTCCCTTGAAGTAATTGCTCATCTCTTGAAGATTTTGTTCTGTCTTTTTGAGCTTCTTTTCTATTTTTGTCAGTTTGGGTTAGTTCTATAATTTGGACCTCAAGCTCTGAGATTTTCTTCTGCTTGGCTAATTCTGCTTTCCATGCTTATCAGTTTATTATTTATTTCATTCACAGTGTACTTTATTACTATTATGACTTATCGACTCCTTCCTAGTTTCTTCTTGTCTCTCCTCAATTCTTTTTAATCTCTCCATTAATGTCTTGATATCTAGGTTTGTAGTTTGAGACCTGTCATTCTGGGGGCTCTTTGTTGTTTGCATTCTGAAGTCAGTTTTCTCAGTGTCCGCCCTCCCAGGGGTCTGGGAGAAACTCATATTCTTCTTTTAGTTTTTCTTCATTATGTAGGTTTTTTTCTCTCCTCCCCCCTTTTCCCTCCCCTTCTTTAATTCTGTTTTCTGGGGAGGTGGGGTTGCTTTTACTTCTTTTGTTCAATCACCTGTTCTTTCCTATGAGGGTCCTCTGGCTTTGTTCACTTTGAGGCTGGAATGTGGGCTGAGGGCTGTACTTTTTGCAGTTTTGTGGTTTAATTGAGGGGGAAGCAGTGATTCGGAATCTATCTGCTGATCTCAGTATCCACCAACAGGCATATAGGCAAACTAGAACCTATTTTCCACTGCCTTACAATCTGTCTGTGCAGCAGAGTGTAGGTTTGCTCCCTGGAAGGAAAGGAGGTATGAAAATGGAAAATAATGGAAGAAGGGGGAGTCAAGAGGAAGTTAAAAAGAGAGAAGAGTGAGAGGGAAAACAGACATACATACCAACTAACAGGTGAAAAAGAGACACAAGACCAGAAAAGAGTGAAAAACAGACACACAAACAAAATTCCCTAAAGCATACCAGTAATCACACAGACAGTCCAAAAAAATCATGCCTTTTGATGTGTTTTTCCCTAACACAAACAGGTAGTCTAAATCAAAAAGCAGACAAAAGTGAGCAAAACAAACAGTCAAAACAACAAGATCAAAAGTCAAAATAAGAAACCAGGCTAGCTCTGGAATCTTTCCTGAGTGTCTAAAGTCTTTTCAGCTCTGATCTCTAGCCTCTCCCCTTTGCTTTCATTGCAGGTTTGCTACCTGAGAGGTCTGCGATGGCTGAGTTGCCTGTATCTGGTTCAGCATGGGGAGGGGCTTTTGTCTTCTGTTTAGCTATGGTACCTTAGAAACCGATGTGGAGGCTGCTCGTAGGTGGGCAGGGCAATGCACACCTCTGCCTGGAAAATGGCCAAGGTGGGCATCTCCTCTTTCATGGATCTTTTCTCTCCACCCGTCCTTTCTGCTCATCCAGGTCCATGGGAGATCCACTGTGATGGGCTGTGGTGGTGTGTCAGGCACCGGGGATCAGCAGCACAGTTGGGCACTGGATCTGGTGTGCCACCAGAGGCCTGGGGTGGAGGAGGGAGCTGGGAATTCCCTCTTCTGGAGCTGAGAGCTGAGAGCGGCTGGTCAGTACCTCCTTAAGATATACTGTTCCCTTAAACAACCATGGAGTCCCATGCTGGGTGCCTCAGTCAGAGCAAGAGCAGGACCAGGGCTCTGAAGGCCAGGTAATGAGTGGCAACAATGGCTCTGGGCCCGGAAGAGGGCACCTCAGCCAGGACTGGAGCTGGTATCTCTGAGGGGTAGTGCCCAGAGCCTCCCTGGGTGACGGTGGCCTGAAATAGGGCTAGGTTGGGTCCAGAACCCAGGGCAGGGAGCTGGAACTCTGAGGAGTGAGCACCAGGCCGCTGGGCTGGGATCCCAGTCAAGGAGAGAGCCAGCAGCGACCGGGTGCTGGGTGGATCAGTGTAGCCAGCAAGAGAACCCAAATCTCCACAAGGCCGTATCCATGGGCCTCCAAAGGGTGAGACGTTGTGGTCAGGGAGGGAGCTGGGGTCTCCATGCAGCCAGGACCTGGGGACACCTATGTTGGAGCAGCAACAGCCAGGGGCTGCAATAGCTGGCATTGTGTGGGACCAAGTGTCTCTGGGCCTCAGACTGGTGCGGCCAGCAGTGGGCAGGGGGTGGGGGAAGGAAAGTAATCCTTTTGGGGAACTCAGTTTTGGAGAATCTCAGGGTTCCACCTATGCCGTCGCCATCTTACTGGAACCCTCCTACAAACTTTTAAAATCTGTTTTCAACCTGAGTATCCAGGAAAAAACGGACACCAACATTTTTAAAAATTTATTTTAATTCACTGAATATCAAGTCTTGATAGTGTTTGTTACCTGTGAAATTTAATCCCATCTTAGATGAGAAAGAAACAAAAGACGATTGTAACAAAAAGATAAGATGATTAACAGTTTCAATCACGGTTGATCAAATCATTTCAGTACATATATAACTAACTTTTATCAAAAAAATTCCCTGCACCACACTTCTACTTTATCTGCTTAAAAAAATTGCAATAGCTTTAGGGGTACAAATGGTTTTTTGATACATGGATGCATTATATAGTGGTAAAGTCTGGATTTTACTGTACTCATCACCCCCTCTAATACACATTGTACCAAATAGATGACTTTTCATCCCTTACCACCTCCCATCCTCTCCCTTCTGAGTCTCTGATGTCCATTATATCATTCTATATGCCTTTGCCTGCCCTTAGTTTAACTCCCACTTATAAGTGAGAACATGCAATATTTGGCTTCCCATTCCTGTGTTACTTCACTTAGGATGATAGTCTCCAATTCCATTCAAGTTGCTGCAAAGGACATTGTTCCATTCCTTTAACTGCTTTTGATAACACCTTGAGGGCCAAAGGTTTTGTCATTTCCACATTTCACTCAAAGCAAACTAAACTTTCCAAATATATATAAAGTATGAGCAAAAAAAGCAAAACTCAAATCAGGAAGTTCCTAGATCACTATCTCCCTGGGGAAGCTATAATCTTAACAATTATACCCAAATTTTTTGAAAACTGATGGATCCCATGTCTTTAGAAACAATTGCATTATTTCTCTCATTTCTTATTTATTAAGTACTTAATTAATAACTTTCTTCAGCTGTGCTGTTACAGGTGCAGCAGGTATTGCCTGAGAATCTCCTAAGTGCATGGCAATTCCTATGTATTGGTACAGTGGCAGATAAGACCCTTGTTTCCCGGTGCATATATCCCAAGTGTAAGTTTATATTAAACTAATAAATGATTAAGCAAGATAACTGCCATTTGCGATTGTTTCTATGAAGAAAATGAGCTGTGTGCTGTTGTGAAAAGTAACTGGATGGTTTGGTCAGTTCGGAAGGCTGCTTAAAGGAGTTGAGGTTTCAAGAATAAAAACAAGCCAGTCAGGAAGAGCTGGGAAAAGAACTAAGCATCAGAAAGAGCAGGGGCAAAGGCTCCGAGTAGGAAAAGACTTGGAGTGTTCAACAAGGTGTCAGAAAATCATCTTTGCTTGCAAAGCACAGGAAATGGTAAAACATGAAGCTGGAGAGAAGTGAGTAATTGAGTCATGCTGGTTCATGTAGTCTGGTACAGAATTTTAATTTTATGAAAAGATCAATTAGCAGCCACTGAGATTTTTAGTAGGGAATGTCGTGATTAAATTAAATTTTTAAAATGTCTCTCTTGTGTCTTCAACATATTGGAAAATAGGTACAAATATAATTAGAAAAGTAAGTCCAAAGTTGGCAAAGAAATCTAGGCAAGAACTGATGATGGCTTGGAAGTCTGTTGGTAGCAGTAGAGACAAGGGGGCAGATGCAGAATATTTTGTGAGCTAAAATGAAAGGTTTGTTGATATTTGGAATGTGGGGTAGAGATGAGAAAAACAAAGGAATTAAATAGATTTTTAACTTTAGAGTTAATGGGAGTGAAGCTCCTTCTGAAATGGAAAAAGACTAGGGACGGTAGCTAGATGGAGAAGGAATAGAGAACTCCATGTGATCACACTAAATTTGAGATGGTTCCCCCTGACATCCCATCCCAGAGGAGATATCCATCTAGTAGGCATTTGGAAATAAAAATCTGAATACCAGGAGATAATTCTAGACTGAAGATAGACAATTGTTGGACACCAGCATATAAGTCGATTTTTAAGCTTTAACACTGCACAAGAACATCTGAAACAAGAAGTATAAATAAATAAAGTCAAATGAGATTGTTTCAAGGAATGGTTAACTTTGAATGCTGCTTAGAATTTGAGAAGGATGAGAATGTTGAGGTACTTATCATATTTTTAAAAAATTGGTGGTTTGGGTGGTTAGAAATAGATGGATTGATATTTCATCTAGAAGAATATAAAGATGACCATCAGGGACAAATGAATTAAGAACAATGGGAACTAAAGAAACAGATATGTCAGTGTCAACAACATATTTGAAAAATTTTGCTGTAAGAATGCACAGAAATAGGTTTGTGACTGAAAGAGGCTGTAAAGGGAAGACCTTTTTTAAAGATGAGAAATACTGATGTAGAAAATGAAAGACAAAAATATAAGAGCACATAGAAATATTGTTGAATTCTGAAGAAAAATATTGAAAATCAGGAAGGAGAAATTTTTCAGAAATAAGAGATACAAAGCGTTAGGGATATAAAGATTTAGACTTGATAATAACAGGGTAAGTTCTTCCACTGAAACATAAAACACACAGAAAATGGGTAGAACACAAGTTTTGGCTTATAGATTTGACTAATGGAGGATGAGGAAGGTCTCCTTTGGTGGTTGGAAATCATAAAAATCTAAAATGAAGAAATCTTTCATAAGAAATGATGCATTTTTAAAGAGCAAATAAAAATTGGTAAGTTAATGAGATGATAACGGTGATAAAATGATTTTTTAAAAAAGTATTCTACCTAAATTTACCTGGTCTTATTACTTCATTTTTGTTATGTGTCAAAATAAGCAACTCTAAAGATAATATGATCAGAGAATAGAAATATTTCAGAGACACTTGGATGTATGGAATGAAGACACTGGACTCCATTTGAAGAGTCTAAAATTGTAATTTGTTATGATACACTAATTCTTAATATTTTCTTTGTTTTAATTGAGAAATCACTTTTCTTCAAAATCTCCATAAAATCCACTACTTAAAATTTCAAAATTCAGATAAGCCGACTAGTTGACTCTATTATTGTCAATTACATGTATACAAATAATCCAGCTTCTAAAAACTGACTAGATAACTAGTGTGTAAACTCATTTAATATGTATTAAAAATAAGTAATAAAGCACTATCAAAAAGTCTAACCTTGAAATATTTCTACATAATTACATATAACCTCAAATGGAAACTTTATTGGACGAATATCCCTGTCATTCAATAGGTCTTAGGATTTTTAGAAGTTTTCTGCTTCTAGGTGGCCCATCTGCATTAATGGATTTTATGTGGTAATTGAGACTCCCATTAAAAGTCAGAGTGAAATGATAGGCATTTATCTGACCCTGTATAAAACACATTCCTCCACTGATGACCTCGTTTTTGAAAACGTTTCTGTAAAGCCTGAGTGAATCAGGAACTCCTGACCTAGCTTAAAGATGTCCCTCAGTCCTGAAGTTGTTGGACAACATTTGATACAGTTCTGTGTCCACTAAGTGTTATTTTCTTAAAGAGGGAAAGCAATGAAAATATGTTCTTAGTGGCCAAAAAAAAAAAAAATTACATATATTTGAAATGAGCTGTCCTCATTTTTCCACATGACACTGGCGCCTGAATACAGAATTCTCTTTGAGAGCGGTTATCTAGTTCAAATTTATACTTACTACAACCCACCCTAAGGGTTTGTTTATTTTAATCAGTGTGATCAGTGGCCCTCTCTTGTTTTCTGCCCAGAGAGCAGCTTGCAGTTATTACTTCCACCACTGAGATCTGACACTGTATATGGTCTAAATGGAACAGATGGAGCTTGTCTAAGGTTGTATTTCATCAGCCATATCCTTGGCAGGACTCCCATAGACATCAGAGCAAGCCAGACTGATGCCTGATCTGTTATTTATAAAAAATGATTTAATATTAAATTACAAAATGCTATTGACACAATTATAGGAGAGGAATTCATAGTGTCAGATTTAGTAATATAGAAGTTTCTTTGACATCATAAAACCATCATCAACCACTTTATTCATGCCTCAACATCTCACAAGCAAAAAATATGAGAGTGAGATCCTTGATCCTATTAAGTAAAGCATTTGAGAAGATAACCATGATAGTTACCCACCGCCTGGCCTTTTCTTGGAAGAGCAACTTAGACCAGAAAAATGACTTCACCACATGTGAGACAACTTTCAGTAAGTAGATCTAGTGGGTCTTGAGTGTTACATTTCACAGACTGGCCAAAAGCTAGAGATGAATAGTGATAATGGCCATACTGTTCCATAAGGTTGTTTTACTAGTTTTAATTTTCTACTTCCTAATTTTTCATGGAAGGGCGTGATTTTAACTTCAATGTGAAATTAAAAGGCAAGAGGAAAGATACAAAGACATTTTTGCAAAGCAAGTGATACTGGCATAGGAAGGATATAAAAGCTAAATTTAGGTCTCACAGCCTTTCACTGTTTTGCATAAAGACACCAACATATAAGAAAAACTGTATACCACACACCTCCACTCCCAGTTTATTATGTTTCTCATTGAATGTACTTCTTTATTCCCAGAAATATCATGTTGTTAATTTGCTCCATCACTCTGGTTGACACTTAACTCAGATTCTGAATAGTGTAGTGGTGGTGTTTTTTAGGCAAATATATTTTGTGTCCCTAGCAAGAAACAAATTCTTTTGAGGTAAATACTCTGTTTAATGCTGTGTCCTCTTTCATAGCACCAGGAAGAGAAATGAGCACAGTGGTAGCCATTCAATAAATACTTGTAAAACCAATGCAAACTGAATGATTAGATTGTTTAAGATCAGAAGCAAATGTTTAAAGCATATTCGTGTGTTAACATACTGTAGTGTTATTCGGTAAAATGAAAAACAAAGATATAAAGAGATAGAATAGCTCATATTTCGGTTGCACTTCCTTTTATTTTTGCTTCTGTTGATACTTTGTAGTGAGAAACAAAGCCAAAAAAATTCAGTAAAGAAGGATAGATGACACAAAAATAAAGATAGAAAACAGTAATAGAGTTTCACAAATACAAAATAATGGTATATACCAGGCACAAGAGTGGCAAGAAAGGATGCAGTGACCAATTTTCTTAGATGGGTCAGAAAGGAAATACTTGATCTGGGTTTTGCGACATGAGTAGAAATTGAACCACTATGGAAGCAAAAAAAAAAAAAAAAACTCTAAGTGCAGTAGTTATCTCGCATTCTACATTTTGCAGTAGATATAAAGATAGAGGAGGTATTAATTATTACTAGAAATTATTCAAAATTGTCAAGGAACAAACATAAACTGAATGCAGAAAGATGTGTAGAGTTTAAATAAGTGTAGAGAGAAAAAGTAGACATGGCCTTAAGAAATAAGAAGGCTATTTACAAATAAGATTAATTGTGGCCAGTGTTCATAAAGTGAAGAAAGACAATCCAGAAAAGCATATACAGAACTATCTAATAACCTGACTCCTATAGGTTTAGATCTAATGTCAAATTATAATAATTTGCCAAATATAAACCTTGGTACATTCGTTTTATCGTTACATATTTTCAACTATCTAAGAACTGTCATTTCACACAGCTAAAATAAAATCACTGACTGTTAGATCATACAGAACATATTTTACTAAAAACATATTTGCATTATTTATTGAATTCACCAAAATAATAAGCTACTGAAAAACCTAAAGTCAAACAGATAAAATAGCTTATCAATGAACCAATATCTGCTAAAAGAGTTTATCCCTAGTATTAGGTCATATCATGCAAGAACAAGTTTCAGTAACATTTATTCAGTAAGGAAGCACCAAAGAAGCTTAAATTGAAATCCATTTCTAGACAAACATGGTTGAGTTTGTGTGAACTGCAATGAATCAGCAATAGTAAAAAAATATGTATATAATTCACAAAAGATTTATTGGCATACTCTCCTGTGGTACATCTGGTGCCTTTAGATAGCTAATAGAACCGATTTACCAGGAATGACATGTCAAAGCCTTAAAAGAAAATGACTCCTGCCAGATGCCACCTATAATCACTTTCTGCTGGTTCTAATATCTGTCTCTCTCTGGATGGCCTCAATCCATTCTGGCAGACACAACATCGAGAACGATGTCAGCAGACATTAGAAACAAATGGTAGGTGCATATAAAAATACTGCAATGGAGCAGGTTCCATTGCAGACTCAATACATAGAGATTCAAACTGCTCGGTTCCATTTCATTTAAGTGTCATCCAAACTGTTTAAAGGATTTCATAATAAGATTGACTCTCATAATAAGAGGCTTTCCAAAACCATGGGTAGGCTTAGAATTTTTGTTCTTTGAAGTCAAGAAGGCATTATGCCTAAACTTTTCATCACTCTTTTATTATTACAAGGAGTAGTTATTAATATTTAGTGCCTACTATGTGTTTATCAGTCTAGGGATACAGTGACAAATTATGTAAGAAAATTAACCCCTTATGGGGTTAAATTAACTCTACATAAATCAATACAAATGCACTCACAGAAATGGGAAGAACAAAAATATTCAGCATTCACAGGAAATTTTTTTCTAGAAAAAGGTCAAGTTGGATACAACTCCACTGGAAATGCCCTAGCTAAGTTTGTGTTTCCTGATAGCAATTCAATTTCCTTCAAATACTCTAATTTCTGGCTTTCATTCCTATTTTCTGAACATGCATTGAAAAACGCTGGAAGTACTTCCATCAGAAATGATTATTGTTTCTCAAAATTTAAAGAACAATAAACCACAGACCTTGGAGATCTATCTTATTTGAGTGCATTGTCTTAATCACAATGTTTTTGCTTTCCCCTAGACACTGTTTCTCATGTTTATTCCTTGACAACTAGTCTGATAAAATTCATTAGAGTCTAAATTTCCAAGTGTACTATTTTGAAGGAATTTATTAGGCAAAATATAATTAAACCTCAAAGGACAAAAATCTTTTACACTTATGACAAAGGCCCTTTTTTCTTTGTAATACTTTATTCATTTATCAACCGCCAATCATATCAGTGTGCACTGAAAGATAAGCTCATGGGACAAGAAGCAGCCTTTCAGCCCTGTGTTGTTCAACATCTAGCTCACCACAGGTACCCATTGGTCTACCTTAATAAACTTAAAAAAAAAGACATCATGTATACTCCACTGGGTTAAATGATATTCTCTTCAGATTTAGTTGCAACAATGTTGGGGCCTGTTATATTGATGAGATACATTTTCACAACAGCAGAAATCTCAAGTTGGACATTGTTTTGCCTTAAAAAAAAAGATTTATTAGGGAATAGCAAACGATTCTATTATAAGGAGGGCAATCAAAGAGCTAGGTAGTTTTCAAAATGACTAATTTATATAATGATAATGACTCAATTTTTCTTTCTCATGTGAGTTTGGAGGCAGAGTGGCTTTATGGTTATTAACAAGGGCCCCGTATTTCAGTCTTTCAGAGTTATACATCTCAATTATTGGCCCTTATAAGCTTTCTCATGATACTGTTGTGTAGGCTGTGATAAGGAGATACACACACGCACACACATACACAACACACACACACACACACACACACACACACACCACCCTATTTCCACTATCTTCTGTTTTTTATATTATTATTACTATGGTTCTTTTATTATTTTAATTCTGGTACCTCTCTCTTTCTTGACACTCAAGGTCCACTACTCATTAGCTGAGCATCCTATTTTCCAGAACTTTATCTCTGAAGAAGTGGATGCAGAATCCCACAGTGGAACACAAACCCCAAGTCCAGTAGGTCTGCCAGTGTAAATTGTGGAGATTAACCAAAATTAGATGTAGAGTTCACTGACAGCTCTGGGAAGGGAACCTATGACAAGTATTATAAGATTGTATTTATCCGCATCTGAGATACAGCCCTTCGTAAACATGCCCATAATCTCACAATGTTTCTTACATCTAAAATTGCATATGTCAAAGTGATTTCGAATAATGTGATGCTTTGGCAAGGCCCTTCTAGAAAGAAAGTAGATTCAGGGTATGCTATAAAGTCATTTTAAGATTACGAAGAATCTTGAAGCCCTACCACTCGCTTCCTCCCGCTGCGCCACAAGGGTCTTTTCTATGTCTACATCATTTAATTTTCTCACTTGGTGTGTCCTTTACACTTTTAATTTACATAATAGGTATAAATGAAGTACAGATAACCTCCATCTAACAGTTTTAGTTTGGGGTATGCTATATGGTGACCCAGTAGATCAAGCATACTTTGGAGTTAATTGGGCCTGACTAGTTCAGTACTTTCACTTACTAGAAATAAAATCTTAAATAAATCACCACCCTCATAAAACTTGTTTTTTCTTTATCTGTAAAGAACGGTGCTAGTTCCTGCCTGAAATGGCACTGGGTGATGACTAAATTAGAGAACAGGTATTAAATCCTTAACAGTATGCCTAAATAGAGTCACAAAATAGATTCTAGTAGAATGTGTGTGTTTGTAGGTGTGCACCTATGCCTAGGTTAAAGGGAAGTATCTTGGAGAAAAAATGTTATATTTTTAAATCCCAGAAAAGCAACTAATCCAACCTACTAATTGGATAGGTTCTATAAGATGGTTGTACTAGTTTCCTAATACTACTGTAAATAAATTATAACAACTTAGTGACTTAAAACAATAGAAATATATTGTCTTACAGTTCAGGAGATCATAAGTCCAAAACAGCTCCCAGTGAAATAAAATCAAAGTGCAGTCAAGGCTGTATTTTTTTCTAGAGGTTTTATGGGAGAACCTTTTCTTCTCTCTTCCAACGTCTGGAGATCACCCACATTTCTTGGTTCATAGGCCCCTTCCTTTACCTTCAAATGAGGGACACTATGGCTTTTTGACTGCTTTTCTATTGTCACATTGCTCTCTGATGACAATTTATGACTCAGTTGAAAAATAATTTTTGCTTTTAGGGATTTGTGTTTAGATTGGACCCACCAAAATGATACAGGATAATTCTCCCTATCTTAATTTTCTTAACCTAAGCCAAATCTGCAAAGTTCCATTTGTCTTATAAAGTGACATATTTACAGCTTTCAGAAATTGGGCTGTGGACATATAGCACACCCAGAATATTTGTGTTTGTGTATGTGTGTAGTTTTTTATAGCACATCCAGAATGTTTGTGCATGTGTGATGGGGTGGGGGCACATTATTCTGCCTATACAATGTTATATTAATTATTTAATTCAATTTTAAAATGTTTCCTTGGAACTATATATGTCAGTTATGCCCACATATTAATTTACAAAATTTATTTAAATCATGATGTACCTCAACTATAAACATGCACTTCATGAATAAATGGGCATAATTCAGTAACAAAATATATTTGCAGAATTTGCTTTGAAAGACTGATATAAAACTCCAAATCTCTAAATCCTTGAGCTGAAGGAGCAAGTTTGGGGTGAAGAGGGTGGAACAAGTTTGGAGGTCAAAAAATAAGACATAAGGAACTGTCTACAGTAATCTCACCATTATTTCACTACACGCCCTGCAACTTTCTCAATAGATCACAACAACATGGTTTCACCTCCTCTGCCACCATGTGCTTTTTGCCAAAAACTCCCCTACCACCCACTCCTGCTTAAGCCTAAAATGCAGACTGACAGCTCCTTCCCAGAGTTTCTGTATTTAAAATCTACTCCAGTTTATCACTAGGAGGATCAAAGAGGAAATTATATTGCAGAAACAAAGAACTGACTACCACATGTACTCACTCACAAGCAGACCCTGAATGATTATCATAATACCATAAGAAAGGGATTGGCAGTAGTGGGAAACTGCCAGGGGGTAGGGAGCACACTTCATCAATAAGGGCACCTGATCTCAAACCAGGTGAAATGGTGACCAAAGTGAGGCCCAAACTATAGCTGTACAATGACTATCTGCATACCTAATCCTGAATTGTACCCCACACCTTTAAAATTTAAAAAATAGAGGAAATTACCAATTCAAAAGTTTTCTAGCATACCTCTTCCTTTGCTCTCTTCTCATCTTGTCTTCACCTTCTCCCATTATTCCTGACTTCAGAAGACATAGACGTTTCGGAAAGGAAAGTTAAACATCAGAAACCTTGAGGAGTGAATTTTCCTAAGCAGTAGATGTAAAGGAGGGTAGAGGAGACCCAGATAGTCATAGACTAATGGCGGCAGTGAGCACCGGGCATGTTGATGATTTCTAGATTATCAATATTGCATACAAAAAGGCCACAAATCTTGTATTATTTTCAAAATAGACTATATCTTTTTGTTTGTTTGTTTGACAGACAATACAAGCTAGAAAAAAACAGCCCACTTTCTCCCAGATTTCATTTAAAGGAGTGTCTTAAAGTGTAAACAGCTTAATAATAGGTCCTGCTTTTTTCTTGGCTCTTTTTTCACAACAGGTAATTCAAGACCTTCAACCTCTCATCCACAAGAGTTGCTGAGACTCCCTAAGTTTTATGTCATAGTTGCTGATTGCAAACCATCTCTATCAGCAAAGCATCAGCACTGATACCTCGCTTTTATTCCCATATCCATCACTGCCCTGAAGCCGGACAAATGTTCCTTGATGCTATCTCAAACACCCACTCCAGAGCCAACTCTTGGCCAGCTCTGATAATATCTCTCTTTTTTTTTTTGAGTTGGAGTCTCACTCTGTCGCCCAGACTGGAGTGGCCGCTCCCGGCCACCGCAGCCTCGACCTGCTGGGCTTTGGTGATCCTTCCGCCTCAGTCTTAGAAGTAGCTGGAACTACAGGTGCGCGCTACCACCCCCGGCTAATTTTTTGATTTATTGCAGAGATGAGGTCTCGCCAAGTTGCCCAGGCGGGTCTCAAACCCACAGGCTCAGGCAATCCACTCACCTCAGCCTCCCAAAGGCACGGGATTACAGGCTGAGCCACCGAGCCCGGCTGATATATTCTCTTTAAAGCACTCCCAGTCTCCTGCTGCTTCCGCAGCAGACCCTTGCTCTGTATTCCCTGGTGCCGAGAAGCCATGCAGCATTCTCACAAAATGAAGGAGAATTACATTGCTGTCCCTTTTTGACTCACATATTACACAGAGCACAGGGCCTCTTATACCACAAGCAACTCAAGATTCCCTGGAGAAAAATTTGTTCAGCTTCTGCCTATTGCAATTCTCTTCATAAGACTGGAGTCTAGAGACAAACTTCTCCATCTAGATCACAAATGCTTCTTCCCTGGGTATGTGTAAGCCATTTTTCAAATGTCCTCATGTGAATGTGACTCTTGGCAACACCCAGACATGTCTGAATATGTTGGGAACAGCCTACACTAAAACTGGAACTTCCACTACATGAAGAATATATCAGAGAAAAAAAATAATGTACTGAAATTGTTTCCTAGCTTTATTAGAAGTGTCCGTATTACATCATTAAATAGCACAAAGTGTTAATATATTTGAGATGATAGAAATGCCTTTTGTGGTAATAAGAATTGTCACTATTTAACACCAGGTGGATTCACATGCTATTGTGACTTGTAGCCACTATGAAAATTTGATTAATTTGAACCACAAAGGTTCTTTGAACATTGTCATTGCATTTCACTACTTTTTATAGGCTATAGTGTAATGCTCTGTCAATTGACTGCATTTACATATATTCACTCACACCAATATTTATTAATAACAATAATATAAAACATACTTTTGAGGACCTTAGGAATATTAAATGAAAAACCACATAAATCCTGTACTCAGTTCATAAGAAGCTATTTTCATAAAACATACTTAAATTAAACTACTTTAAAATGTGTGTTTAGTTATACTGATAAATAGAAATTGAAATGGATTGCAATTTTCCAAATATGTGGTAAAATTAATAAAATGTTCTTTAAAAAAAAAAGATATGAAAATATAGTCTTCCACAGAGAAGCAAAAGTAAAAGAAGCAGATAAGTGTTAGCCAGAAAATTAACTGAGACTTTTAAAGTTTATTGCAGACCTGTGTATAAGTTCAAGTGTGTTTACAAGGGCAGTCCTGGGCTTGGTGGCTCAGCCTGTAATCCCAGCGCTTTGGATGGCCGAGGTGAATGGACTGCCTAAGCCCGCCGGTTCAAAACCCACCTGGCCAACTTGGCGAGACCTCATCTCTACAATAAATCAAAAATTAGCTAGGTGTGTTAGCGCATGACTGTAGTTCCAGCTACTTGGAAGGCTGAGGCAGAAGGATCTCCAGAGCCCAGCAGGTCAAGGCTGCAGTGACCGGGAGTGTCATGGCACTCCAATCTGGGTGACGGAGTGAGACACCAACTTCAAAAAAAAAAAAAAAAAATGCAGGCCTGGCCTGGGTTCAACTTCAGGACTACATACAAGTGCAGGCATAGAAACAAGAATCTGGGTTTGTAAAAAGAATTCTGCCATATGTTAAAGAATTAACTTTATCCAAGGACAGAGCCAGCATTTGCCTTAGGCTACTTGAGGTGATCTCTAGGTTTCTGAAATGGCCATCCTATTCAAATGTCTATGTTTTCCTTGGTGCTTTGGTCAATGAATAATCTTACAATGATGAGGACTTTGGATCATGCCAAATCAGTTTTTATCTTCAGAAGAACTGAGGACCAAACCTCCAAGAGGGGCTAGAAACTAAAGTTCAGACACATGAGCACTGTGTGATCAAATCCCACAAAATCTGTGGGCAGCAAAGACTTGAATGAACTTTGCTAATTCATGATATGCTTTGAGTATTTTCACACATTGTAGTTGGAAGGAGGTAAAACTGTCCAGTAATCCACAGGGAAAGAGTGACCAGAAGTGTCTTATTTGGGCCCATTTTAGAACTTTCTCTATGCATCTCTGTCTTTGGTTGCTTCTGGTTCATATCCTTTCACCATAATAAAATTGTAACTCCAAGAATAATGCTTTCTTGAGTTCGGCGCGTTATTCCAACAAATTACCAAATCTGAGAAGATAGTGGGAACTCACAAATCTGTAGCCAACTGGTCAGAAGTGAGGATGTTTGGGGAACCCATGAACTTGTGGCCACTGTCTGTGATTAGACCTGCCTTATGAAAAATTGTACCCTACACCTATAAAATTTGGCCCATGTCTAGGCAACCTGTGTCAAAATGTTATTGCTCCTGCAATAAATTTTTTATTTATGATTCAAGATAAAGGCACATCACCATTGATGTTCATAAGAAGAATCTCAGAGATTAAAGATAAGAAAATTAGTCTCCAATTATGAATTTGACTTCTCATTTATTGTAAGGCTATTTTGACAATTAATATTAAAATGTGCACTATTAATATTTCATGTGTCTGTTGGCTGCCAGTATATCTTCTTTTGCGAAGTATCAATTCATGCTTTTTGCCCCCTTTTTAATGGGGCTGTTTTTATTTTTCCTTTTGTCCTGTTTGAGTTCCTTGTAGATCCTAGATGTTAGACCATTGTCAGATATACAGTTGGCAAATATTTTTTTTTCCCATTCTGTGGGCTGATGGTTTCTTTTGCTTTACAGAAGCCCATTAGTTTGATGAGGTCCCACTTGTCTATCTTATTTCTTAAGGTGTGGGCATTTAGCGTTCTGAATAGGAATTGGTTGACAGTTCAAATTTCCAAAAGGATGTCTCCTGCATTTTCTAAGATTCTTATAGTTTGAGGTTTTATGTTTAGGTCTTTGATCCATTTAGAGTTATTTTTTTATGTATGGTGATAGGTAGGGGTCCTGTCACCCTACATCTTTATAATAAAAACAAACAAACAAACAAATAAAAGATTAAGATGTGAAAGGAGAAACTTCAGCTTCCTAACCAATTGTTTAAAAAGCTTCCAGTTAGATCAACTGCAGTACAAGGACTAGAGCAATCAGCAGATAGAGACATCCAGTTCAGTGTTTCCAAAGTGTTTATTACTATGGTATGTACTATGCATGACAGGTTACTGTCTTGGAAAAAAATTACAGTTTTTTTTATTTCTTCATCATTATTTCAATAATCAAGACTGAAAAATCTACATAGTTTTCTCTAAAGAAAGCTCACAAGGTAAAGATGCTTCTTTGACCTGTCCATTTCAAGCTTTGGAATTTATAGAAAGAGACAGAGAGAAACTAAACAGTTATTCATATGTATTCCAACTTTCTTTTTTTTTTTTTTTTTTTTTTTGAGTTGGAGTCTCACTCTGTTGCCCAGACTGGAGTGCAGTGGCCTGCAGCCTCGACCTGCTGGGCTCTAGCGATCCTTCCACCTCAGCCTTCCAAGTAGCCAGAAATACAGGTATGCGCTACCACGCCCTGCTGATTTTTTGTTTTATTGCAGAGATGAGGTCTCGCTGCCCAGGTATTCCAACTTTCCCATTGCGGGACTTCAGCTAAGTGATAGTGAGTTGTATAGGATTAGTGTGGGTAACTCCAAGGACAAAGATGACAAATTATTTTGTTACCGTCTCCTTACCCCATCTATCACTCCCACATAGTTTCCAAGAGATTATGTTGCAGACGACCTTTTCACCCAGGTGTGGCACATACCTATCAACTTAGTGAATTCAGTTTGATCATTGCATCCAGATTTACACTGAATTTTTACCTATCTGGGTCACTGTTTGGTCTCTGCAACTAGATGTGGCCCCAAAATAGTGGGAAGTCCAGATGGAAGACTTGGTAGAGAAGCAGATGGCTGTGCATTGCAAGCTGCAAAGCAGATCACCCACATCAGGACTAAATGAAATTCACTGCCAGACACATTCAAGGAATCTCTAGCCCCAGCTGGAGATAAAATGAAACTGCTGAGCCAGACAATGCTACAAGATTTCCATCGAGAGGGAAAAAAGAAAAAGAAAAAAACTTACCAAGAGTAGACCTTAACTTTAGTGACCAACAGGCTACCCAACCATGAAGTGGACAAAAAACCTCTCCCAGAACTCAGAAGGACCAGGAATCAAATTACCCAGTGACTCATCTCTTTCATGCCAAGATCAGCACAACCCTTAACCAGGCCTTCGAAAAGACATACCTATGAAACTTTTTAAGAGGGTGATATTACCAAAATATACTATTTAAATGACTGGACTAAAATTTAAACAGAATAAGAAATTTGAGTTTTGCTGTTCATGTTAATGAGAAAGCGGGGATTAGAACAGGAAGAACAGATTGCTTATACCCCCAATAAAGAAATTATATTTTTTTCTGCAATATTGTATTGCAACTGGGATTCAGTTTTGCAATCCACTAAACAGTTTGCATGATTAATTTTGCATTTGCAAGAGTCTGTGATATAGTCATACCCAATGCTTACATACAAATTACTAAAGAATAAAAAGATGCTGGGCTTGGTGGCTCAGCCTGTAATCCCTCACCTTTGGGAGGCTGAGGTGAGTGGATTGCCTGAGCCCACGGGTTCGAGACCTGCCTGGGCAGACGACACCTCATCTCTACAATAAATCAAAAGAATTAGCCGGGCGTGGTAGCGTGCACCTATAGTTCCAGCTACTTGGAAGGCTGAGGCGGAAGATCGCCGGAGCCCGGCAGGTCGAGGCTGTGGTGGCCGGGAGCGGCCATTGCACTCCAGTCTGGGCGACAGTGAGACTCCAACCCCTAAAAAAAAAAAAAAAAGAATAAAAAGATACCTATATCACAAAAACTTCTAGAATAATTTAATTCTCATAAAATTCTGCCAGTCCATGCTTTGCTGTATGGCGTATAAAGCATGCATTTTATACTATATACTAAACTTTGATATATGATACCTAAAGTATGGACTAATAGAAAATTTATTAGAATTAAATTGTTTTAGATTCCTTTTTCCCACCTCCCATCTCTAGTTTTAAAGCTCTTATACTGACAGTTGCTCTTTCATGGGCATGTCACATGCGCCCAGACCAAAAGAGCTTAAGTGCAGCAAATGTAGTTTTGGTTCTGGTAAATTAGATGAAAGTACGGACTTTAGATTCACCAACAATGGTCAAACTAGTAACAGGACATCAGCTGGGCCTGGTGACTCATGCCTGTACTCCTGGTATTTTGGAAGGTGGAAGTGAGAGGATCGCCTGATATCAGGTGTTTGAGACCAGCCTGAGCAACAGATGGTGAGACCTCATCTATACAATAAATCAAAAAATTAGCTGGGCGTGGTGGTGCACGCCGGTGATTCCAGCTACTTGGAAGGCTGAGATGGAAGGATCACCTGAACCTAGCAGATCAAGGCTGTGGTGGCCGTGAGCATGTGAGCATGCCACTGCACTCCAGTCTGGGCAACAGAGTGATACTTCAACTTAAAAAAAAAAAGCATTTATTCACAATAGAAAAAACAGAACCAGCTGTGCTGCCCATCCAACGTGGATTGGATTAAAAAATGTGGTATATATACATGATGAAGTGCTACCCCCAGCCATAAAGGAGGACAAAATTATGAACTTCGCACCAACTTGGATGGACTTAGAGTCTATAATGCTCAGTGATCTATCACAGAAACAAAGAACTGAGTATCACACATTCTTACTCATAAGTGAACCCTGAACAATTATCATAACACAGCCGGGCTCGGTGGCTCAGCCTGTAATCTCGCGCCTTGGGAGACTGAGGTGAGTGGATTGCCTGAGCCCGCAGGTTTGAGATCCACCTGGGCAACTTAGAAAGACCTCATCTCTACAATAAATCAAAAATCAGCTGGGCATGGTAGCACGCACCTGTAGTTCCAGCTACTTGGAAGGCTGAGGCGGAAAGATCACCAGAGTCCAACAGGTCAAGGTTGCGGTGGCCAGGAGCAGCCACTGCACTCCAGTCTGGGTGACAGAGTGAGACTCCAACTCAATAATAATAATAATAATAATAATAATAATAATAATAATAATATTACTATAAAAAAGAGATTGACAGTACAGTGAAACTGCCAGGGAAGGATGGGGGGCACACCATCAGTAAGGGTATCTGATCTCAAACTAAGTGATGTGGAGACCAAAGAGAGGCCCAAACTTTACCTGTACAATGACCTATGCATATCTAATCCTGAATTGTACCCTATGTCCTTAAAATAAAATAAAATAAAATAAAAAGAAGTTGATAACCTATGGTCCCCTTTGGCAGCTTCCAAATAATCTACCTGGGAAGATCTTGTGATCCATGGTGACATCTTGTTCCTGAGCAAAGTATCTTATCATGAGTTCTTCCAAATTGTTGCAGTACCGATTACTATATAAGCTACTGACACTGTAAAGGATGCTGATTTGTTTCTGAATTATGAAGTTTTATTGTCTTGCACAAAGATATTTCAGCCTGTATGTTGCAATTTGTAGCCAATGATTGTAACTTTAGTGAAAAAGGACTATGCCAGTATGAGTCCTCCTCCCTTCTCCTAAACTTTCTTATAAAGCCAGGCTTGGTGGCTCAGCCTGTAATCCCGCGCCTTTGGGAGGCTGAGGTGAGTGGATTGCCTGAGCCCACAGGTTCGAGACCCACCTGGGCAACTTGGCGAGACCTCATCTCTACAATAAATAAATAAAAAAAAATCAGCCGGGCGTGATAACGCACGCCTGTAGTTCCACTACTCGGAAGGCTGAGGCGGAAGGATCGCCGGAGCCCAGCAGGTTGAGGCTGAGGTGACCGGGAGTGGCCACTGCCCTCCAGTCTGGGTGACAGAGTGAAACTCCAACTCAAAAAAAAAAAAAAGCTTTCCAACTTGCAGCAGATTCCAAAATACTCTCAACTTTGTTGATGTGCTTTCTGGAGTCCTTCCTTACATTTGACTCCAATAAACTTTTATCAAATTATGTCTGCTTCAACAGTCTTAATTTCAGTCAACAAAATGAACAGCTAGGATGAAGAGCTAGATAATTCACAAGCCCATTTTCCATTCCTGGAAAAGAAAAATACAGTGGACCCCTGAGTAAATGCTTGTTTGAGAACCCAAGGCTCTGAGTAAAAGTAGCCTTTTTTCCTGTCTTTACCCATAATTACCTATTTGTACATTTTCACAGAATAAAATGTAATTTTCTTAAGGAGAGACTTCAAAGCATTTTGGTCATTAATATAACTAATACATATAGCCAGTTTTACACCTGTAAAAGTTGCCTTTTCCAAAATCCAAGCCTGTACAATTTTCAAATCAAAGATGTTCTGTAAATAATATTTGTGAAATACCTATATTGAATGAAAAGTTTATGTGCACTGCCTCACTTAATTTTCACAAACAATAGAAGTATTATGGTTGTTTCTATACACAGAAGAGAAAACCAAACTTTAGAATTATTAAGTAACTTGTTTCCGCCCCACTGTTTTTGAGTAGCAGGACCAGCAAGTGATCAGATCTCATTTGATTACTTACCTCAAGATTTAAGGCGAAGACGCAAAACTGGCAAACTCTACTAAAATAATGATTTTGGATTTTTTTTCTAATTGAGTTACTAAAAACTCTCAAAAAAGAGGACAATGGGGAAGATAAATAGGTAATTTATCAGAAAATATAAACATATTTTAAAAAACTCTTTAAAAAAAGTTTTAATGATTTTTCTTGATTTAGTTATAATACAGCTAACCCGCCTTCCACACCTAATTAAGAAGAGTTGATTCATTTTAAATCAGAGCTGCTTTACCTTATTCTTTCTTACTTGCAAACTAACAGCATATTGTGGTTCTTCTATTAGATATGTGGAAAATCACACAGAACAAAACAAGCAAAATATTTTTAATTTGTATTTTAGGGAAGAAAATAAATGTGTTTTCTTTTTCTAAAGGCCCTAATGTGCTAACACATTTAACCTACCCATTTGTTTTACTGCAGAATTTTCTAGTATTAAGGAAACATCTGGCAGACAGAAGTTATTTCATAACTACGAGTTAAGAGAATAATATTGACAGTTGAATCAATTACGTGTGTGTTAATAGCACAATGAAAAGTTGTTTTTCCATTCAATGAAAACTTCACTTAAGAAGGTCCTTCCCATACTAAGTTCTGATTAAAACAGGTATCTTCCTTCCCCACCAGATGCAGTTCTTTGCATTGCATTAGTCTAAAATGTTTTTAGGATGCACAGACATTTAAACGGAAACTATCCAGACTAAATACCTGTGCTAAGTTCTTTGCCTGGAAATGGTTTTATTATCAGTAGATTGCTTTCCCAGTATTTAAATACTGCACTATTTTAGCAAAGCATGGCAAAATTAGCTGTGTATGCTGAATAGTGCAAACTGCTTTACCTAATAAATGTCTGTTTCCAATGTTTCTTGGGAAGTTATCCTACTTCTTGCCACTTCAACTATTATGTAAAATCAGAAATGTGTTGATCCTCTGAATTTCACAGCAGAACAAATCCAAACCAAAGGATAAACCATCCTTGGTAATGAAAATGATGTTCTCTGAGGGACTCTTCTTACATAACACAGAATAAGTATAGTAAACATTTTACTTTTTCATCTGAATCTATTGCTTTAGGCCATTAGCAAAGAATATTACAGCCCCACACAAAAATCAAACTAATGTTCCATTGTCACGTTTCAAGTAAGTAGAGCCATTTGTCATGTTCAGAAACAGAAAGCGATGTTTCTTTAATCAAATAGGCATGAATAAATTCATAATCTATAATATGAATTAGAAAGGGTACTTTCATAAAAGAAAAGCAGCCTTAAGAGTTAAGCAAATGGTTTAATTCTTTTTTAAAATTTGTAATTCTTTTTTAAAATTTAATTTAAATTAATTAATATTTAATTGGGTAAATATTAGTGGCATTTATATACATTTAAATTATAAAAGATATTTTACAATAGTAATAGCAAGTGAAAAAATTACATATTTTTACACTGAGCCAGGACTACCCTAAGTAATTCCTATTAATATACACAAAACACATTTATTTATTTAAAAACATGCTCTAACTATCATCTGGTACATATACTTTTGGAAAATCCTTTCTAATAATTGATCTACAACCCAAAAAATAGAAAGACTTTAAGTCAAGGGAAGGTGACTCTTGATTGCATGTTTACTTCTTTTTAAATTTATTTAACCAATGAGAGTTCACTACACACACAGCCCTGCCATTATAAGATTTAGAATCTGTCTTCAAAGACCTCATGAGTTGGTAGAAGCATCTGTGTTCCAATAAACTTCCTCCATTTTCAAAAATCTCTAAACCTAGGACAACTTAAGTAACCTCCCAGAGTGTCAAAATCATCATAACAAAATGAGGATAATTATAGATTACTATTATGAAGCTTATACAAATTATGCAAAAAGTCCTTACTTAGAGAATGCTCAACAAATGGTAGATAAAATTCTACAAACCATTAAAATTTTATCCTTACTTGGAGTTGAGATAACTTGTAGAGGAAGCTTGTCAGAATTCTGGTGTTCTAGATTTGGACTGAATACCTGGAGATCAATATAAGTGATAAACTGACAGACATAGCATCTGGAAAGTAATCACGAAAGCCTTACTGTATTAATGTTTATTCTAAGGATAAAACAAATTCACATGTAATAAACTTTACATCAGAAAATTCTTCTCCCTGCTGAACCTCTTCTAACATTGTGAATAACAGGAAATTACCTTGGATATATCTCATGTATTCATTTTAATAGGAATTAAATAGCATATTTCCACCTTTCTACAAAACAGCAATGTGTTCCAAACAGGTTAGTTAAAAATATTGATGAATCTTGACGCTTACCTGTTAGGCTTCCATGTCACTTGGAGTTCCTACTCTCTTTCCTCTACCATTCTATCTTCATCAATTGCCAAATACTGGGAGGACAGACACAAAGCTAATTTCTTCATTTTTTAAAGACACTTTACTGTAAGAATTGTCTTTCATTACTTTCATTATCGCCAATAAGAATTACTTTCATTATCGCCAGTGATTTTTGTATTGTGTGCTGTGGTGTGGAATCTACAGAGAAATAGAACACCCCCCCCCAAAAAAAAATAGGACATAAGCTAATCTGTGTCTTCTTTTGAGTTTGCATAATATATTTTCTGGCATGTTCCTTCTCCTTAACCTTTGAAAATATCATGTAGATAACTTTAGACCATTGAAGCAAACAGTCACATTGTAACAGGGGTTCAAGTTTCAAAATTAAGAAAACATTAGGGAGCAATAAATAAAATTTATGAGAAAAAGCAGAAACCTTAATTCTGAAGGAACATTTTTAAAATAACAGGAAAAGTAGAAAGACAATGAGAAGTTGATAGTCATCATTTACCTAGTGGCAGAAGAACCAGAACATCATCAAAGATGACAGATGGACTTCAGATAATTGCATGGGTGAGTTTTAGATTTAAGACAATGAGATTCTAGGGATTGAGTTTTACAAAAGTTTGAGCATTTAATGCACAGATTATTTATGACAGTTAAAAAACATTTGGATCATTTATTACTGAGGTGAGACAGGAAAACATGAATAACTTAATAAGATATACTTCATTCAAGTAAGACGAGCAAAATATCTCTGCCACATAAAGCTGACATTTTAAATAGACCTTGAACAAGAGGCATTCAAATTAAAAGTATAATTTTTGACCAGCGAAGTATAATAGAAACACTTGTAAAAATGACATTTTAAAAGGACTTACAGTTCTCCATAGTCAAGGCTTCTATAAAGGCTGTCTTTCCTTAATGTTTACCTTTGAAAGTATGGGTAGGATGCAAAGGAAACGTTTTTCATTTTTTTCTCATTTGAAAAGCTCATCTTATAATATATAATTATAGCAAACTTTTAATTAATTTCACAATAGAAAAAGTTATTTCTCCGAAGAGTAAACTGTCCAAAATTCACACAATAGCTCCAAATTAATGAAGTCACAGCTGAAAAATCCCCAACTTCGTTAAAAATCCTTCATTGCAACATCACAAATCCAACTCAAACGGATGTAGGTAAATGGGAGTGTCATTGTACAGTGTATGTAGCCAAGATAAATGTGAATGGTCTCAAGGACACCAAGAACAAGGGACTGGACTGTTATAAAACCGTCTCTCCCCCTGCCCCACCAAGCCTCCATCTCTTTCCCCTCTCTCTTTTCTTCTGTCTTCACACATACTGTTGTCATGGTTTGCTTTTTCTTTTTATTTATATATTTTTTAAAAATTTTATTTTAAAGATATAGGGTACGATTCAGAGTCAGGTATACAAATGGTCATTGTACAGGTAAAGTTTGTGCCTCACTTTGGTCCCCATTTCACCTGGTATGAGATCAAGTGCCCTTATTAATGAAGTGTCCTCCCACTTCCTCCCCTGGCAGTTTCCCTCTATGGCCAATCCCTTTCTTGTAGTACTATAATTGTTCAGGGTCCGCTTATAAGTGAGAACATGTGGTACTCAGTTCTTTGTTCCTGTGATAGATCACTGAATACAACAGACTCTATATCCATACAAGTTTCTGTGGAGTTCATAATTTGCCATTCTTTATGGCTGCTTCAATGCAAAAAACAACTGCTACGGTATGGTAATCTCGCCACTAGACATGGGGTAGGAATGTATTTCTCTATTCGGTAGTCTGAAAGTCCCAAGACATGCTCTGAACATCCTGGTTTGTGTGTCCATTTTCACCGAAAGAAGCTGTTTTCAGAATCCCAGGGTTCTATGAGCATGGAAGCCCCCTTAATACCACTTGGTTGGAGTAAGGGCTCTTCCCACAAGAGACAGGAATGAAGGTCAAGCAGATCCATAACATTTTCTTATATGGTTCTGCTCTCTATTTCATTTCCAAGGAGAAAAGGAGCACTCTTGGAAACTCTATTACAGATTGGCCATGCTAGGGATTCGTGGCCTGCTTTCTGATTGGTTTGACCCTCCTGTAGGAGTTTGTGAAGTCATAGGTATATCTCCCAGCAGAAGTCTGTAGAGAGCACTAGTTTTTTGTTATTGTTGTTTCTTTTTTTGTCAGAGTAGCGCTCTGTCGCCCAGGCTGGAGTGCAGTGGCACACTCATGGTAGCCTTGACCTACTGGGTTCAGGTGATACTTCTGCCTCAGCCTCCCAAGAAGCAGAAACTGCAGGTGCATGCCACCACACTCAGCTACTTTTTTTTTTGGTTTTATTGTAGAGAGAAGCTCTCGCCATGTTGCCCAAGCAGAACTTGAACTCCTGGGCTCAGGCAATCCTCTAGCCTCCACCTCCCAAAGTGCTGGAATTATAGATGTGAGCCATCATGCCTGGTGAAGAGCATTCGTTTTTTAAACGGCTGAAATATGCCCAGAATGCTTGGTTAAAAGAGTTTACATGAGGAACACAGCTAAGGGCCGGTTTATAATTCATGCTGTCTCTCCTTGGGTCAGGAAACAAAGGGAGAAATAAGCAGCATATGTTGTTACCCACCCCACACAAATCGCTCTTATAATAAAACAAATTTGTGTTGTTTAAATGCCCCTTTACCAACTAACTACAAGCGTACAAAGTTACTTTTCTTTCAATTTTTCAAACACAGCAAACAATACTGTCATTTATCTATCTAATACAGAATTCCCTTAAGTATGCTCTTGGTCCACCTGAACTATAAGTGTTGGTATGCTTATCAAGTCTATCGAATTGGATCTTTATAGGGTGGTCTCAATAAATTTGTACTCGTAAAAAAAAAATACTCAAATAATTCAATGAAAAATATCCTTGAAAGTATAAATGTTCTGTATATTTCAACTCATCATTACTTTTCCCATACCTAATTAAGTACATTGTCAGGTGGTATCAGTCCCCCACCCCATTGGAGATTTAACCATTCAGGCTTTTGTTTGTTTTACTTCGTTTTGCTTTTGGAGACAGAATCTTGCTCTGTTTCCCAAGCTGGTCTTGAACTCCTGGACCCAAGCGATCCTCCTGCCTCAGTACCTAAGTAGCTGGTACTACAGGCACTTGCCACCACACCCAGCAGCACACCATCCTTGAATGACTAATATGTGGTCCACCATGTGCTTCTTCTTGCCCCTCCTTCGACTACATTAATTTTAAACAAATGGTGATCCAAGATGACTGGATCACTTTATTTCTTCATTTGTTTGTTCACCTCATTTAATTGCTCATTCTGCCATTAAATAAAGAACTCGTTTCATGACACATGCTTTGCAGATACCATAAATACAAATGAACCACACACATGGTCCCTGTCTGGGCTCACAGCACAGGGTTAATGACTGATACTTGAAATTTATTCTGTGGCAGAGGGATGGATGTTATTAGTGCACAAAAGGCTCTGGGGGCAAAAGACAGAGAAACCATCGCCACCATCTTCATGCAAGTATATATTCATACTCCAAACATCGTAATTACCTCGATAGAGATTTACTATATTTATCCTTTGAAATCGTTGTTTCAATAGATTCACAAAATTTACCTGAACACCTGTTTTGTACAGGACCGTGTTTTAAATACTTATAGGAAAACACAAAATTATGTTTTTTGTTTCTTACTTGCTGAGGTTTTTGAGATAACACGTCAGCAAAAAATGGAAAGATGTTTAAACAACTTATAATGAATTCCCAATATCAAGTAGGTTGAGTCTAAAAGCATTCACAAGTCACATTAAGCCCTTTGCTAGGGCACAACATTTACAGATAATCCTAATTCCTTATTCTGACTTTTGGAACTCTTACTCAAAACCGGTTCAAGCATTTTTCTGAAGATGTTGTTCATACAGTCATCTTGTATCCCCCTTGAGTTTCTTTTACTTTCATTAGTCCTCGGACACCTACTAATTTTCTAAGCAGACATAATTGCCAAATTTCCACTTTCCTCAGAAACCTAAAGAGCAAGTTAAGGGAAACCAAATTGTTATATATCTGAATATGTTACTTTGTTTTATTTGCTTGTTCTGAGCTGTCCATTAAGATGCACATTCATGCTCTTTCTCCTTCCAGGGATGCTCTCCATCTCAATCCTTATTTGACAATCCTTCTTCATCCTCAGGTCTCAGGCTAAACCTTCTTAATCTCTGCTTTTAAACTCAAATCCATTTCCCTGTTATACTTTCTTTAGCAAGTTGAACTTTTCCTTTAAGGCACATATAACCAGTTGTATTATTTGTTGGTATGCATATGTGTCCAGTATTCCTTCTCTTCTAAAATATAATTACAGAAGGACCAGCATGGCATTTTTTTTTAAGCCATCACTGTGCCTGCAGCACTTAAGACCTTGGCCTGTTACTGTGGTATACAAACTAACTTGGAGTAGATAAATTCCAAAAATAAATTTAGATAAAATTTGAATAGAAAGTTGTCAGTTTGTGAGAGATTCAGTGCCAAATGTTGTTATATAATACCTTAACTGCAGTTGCACTTATTATCTCTATCACTCTTTTTGCAGTTAAGAATTTATAGCATATATTAATTCAGATTTTTATGTCACTATTCCTGAAGTTTATGTGTTGTACTTTCAATTAAATTATGTATTACTTAAGGTTAAGACAATTTGCCTTATGCATATTTTTCATTGTTCAGAGAATTTAGGATGGCACTGAGCACATTGTAGGTTCTTATTACTGCCTGGTGAATAAAATTGAGCTGAATTCAATTGAAATGAGTCAAAGAAGAAACATTCATAACATTTTGCCTTCTGGGTTTGGCCGATAGAACACTGAAGTGCTAGTTAGAATTACTGTACTTAGCTCTCAACTAGCAAGTGATTTGGAGTCATTTGAAAGCTTTCCAATTCTCCACCTAGAGAATAAGAATAATGCCTGTTATCTTCAGGAGGATGCCATGAAGATTATATACCATCTTTACCTGAAAAAAGCTTAATAAATATGAAGTATTCTCATTCAATGCCTGGACAGGTTAAGCACAGCATTGCGAGTGATATAATTAAGGTCTAATTCAGATAGATGAAAATCTGTTAGGGTGGATAAAGATTCATAGAGAAAATTGTAAGATAAAATCTTTGTGCTTTGATTTCACTTGTCTCATTAGTTTTGTAATTTCAGGAAGCCTTTGAATCCTTACCTGTTTTTAGATCTTGGAGAAGGGTATAAAGCTTGCACTAATACCACATAAAATTTCTCCAACCATGATGGAAGTTTGCTATCACTATAATCTTTATCCAGTAGTATATCACGCACACTCCAAAATTAATGAAACTATATGCTAGTATTGCTCTCTTACTTTTTTTTTTCCTTTTTTTTTTTTTTTTTAGAAATCAGGATTTATTAAGAGGACAGAAAAGTTCCCACCATAGTGGGAGAGGACCCAAGGAGGTTGCCCTATGCTGGTATTTCTAATAATCCTCTGGCATGTTTTATTTACTCTACAGTTAATTTACTGGCAGAGTTATCCCACCTTGCAGTGTGAAATTACTGATCATACTCTCACCTTTACTACAATCTCCATCAGACAGTAAGGCATATAAGTGTACGTATGAACCAAGGATGGCCAGTCAGAAGCATGGTGGGAAAACCAATAAGGATAGTATATGGAAGAAGGCTTCCTTCAACTGAATACCCAAGTTCCCATTGTCAGCCTCCATCAATTACAGGGTCTCATTGTTGATATACATATAGAAGCTGCCTGAGAATAAAGCCACTGCAGTAGAAAGCCGAGTTGAGAGATGGAGAGAGAAAAAAGAAGATACTTGATGACATGGTTAGAAGACTGCAAGCATCTGTTTCTACAGCCTTTATCACTGAACTTCCATGTGGTTACATATAAATACATCACACATGTCTTAAACAAATTTGATTTGGGTTTCTATAACTTGAATAACCCATTCTTATATGTTCTACCTACTGTAGAACGTGAATCTTCTGTCCCATCTTTCTCTTCCATTCATAGCAAAAAATTCAACAGGATCCAGCATAAGTTGGAAGCTTTACGGGAATACTTTTTAAAAAGAACTCTGAAATAATGGATGACAAGTGTCAGTGAATAATAAGCACGAAATTTAGGATTACATGTTGATTGCCTTTAATCCAAGCTTATGAACAAAAAAGTTTCAAGTTTGTATGTTTGTTTATTTTGTTATCAAAACATTTTTTGTTGCCCTTGACTATCTTTTATTTTATCCTTTAATAAAGAAATTAAAATACAGATATATCGATAAAATATTAAGGAGAAAGATAGATAATGGTTCAGCACTTATCTCAGTAATTAAATTTTTAAATAAGTAACTATTTAGTTCATATTATCCCTCTAGTAATAGATGCACATCAGATATAAAGAATTCATTCAATTTGAGAACAGTTCTGTTTAAAAGAATGGTTTCTTTATATTGATCTGAAATTGACTCTGTATTGGTCAATGGCCTTTCTCCTTTCATCTATATTTTCAAATACACCAGGACCACTTCTCTCTTGTTCATCATTGCATTAATATTACATACTAGGTGTGTGGACTATTATATATGTCCAATAAATATATCTAAAATATAAAATTATAAATTAATGGGTTAATAAATACACTGATAAATAGCTAATTTCTGGAAGCTTATAGAGAAATTCCAATACTGAAAAATGACTCTGTTGTACTAAACTTTCAGTTTTTCAAGCTGAACAGTTTGTTATTCCAAGCTGTTATTCAAATTCCTCACTCTGTGGATACATTCCAATCTGTTAATGTTTCTTTAGAAGCATATTCTTCTATAACGCCATGACTGCATCCTATGGCCCAACTGATTTTTGCTTTTAAGTTTGTATTCATTTTATGTTTATTTGTCTGTTTGTTTGTTTGTTTGCTAACCATTGCATCACATTGTTGGCTCAAAATGCATATGGAGTAAGCTAAAATCCTAGAATGCTCTCAAACACTGGAGTTGTATGGATCATTATATATGTTTTTCATATCAAGATTCCCATTGCTAGATTGAATCCATTTGTCCAATCTCCCAAAATATTGATATTTTTTATATTAATTCTGTCAGCCAACAGATTTGTTTTTTGGTGTGATGACTCTGATAAGCTTTCACCTACTGTGACATGTACACAACAATTATATTGAATAAAAGAAACACTAAATATTGAATGAGTGAAATCAGTGAATCTGGTGAAAGCTGTGCTATATCCAACACAACTCAAAGTTAAGATGAGCAAGAAATCAGAGCTGCTGGGAATCACAGCTTTTGCACTCACTATGAGAAAAAACTTTCTTTGTCATATCACTCTCTGCTCTCAGCACAGCAATATGCTAACGAGAAGCACAATATTATAGCTTGGGAAATTATCAGGAGAAGATCTGGATTTCTCTCCTTTGTGCTTTATTGTAGTCGGTGCCACTTTGTTTTTCTTTGATGTGTTGCCAATTAGGTTTTGTCTGACTAGAGCAAATTTCATTTGACACACACTCAATATAAGCTTTTAGACCCATATTGAGTCTGAAAAAAAAATCCACAGAGGAGATTGCTGTTGTTTTGGTTTTTCTCTTCCACATCACAGATCAAATTTAGGAATGAGAAACAGGAAATAGGCAAGAGAAACATATGCAAAATTGGAAAGAAGTAGGTCTTTGCTGTGGTTCAAATGTGTCCCCAAAAGTTCATGTGTTGGAAACTTAATCCTCAAAGCAGCAGTATTGAGAGGAGGAACCTTTAAGAGACAGTTAGGTCATGAGAGGTCTGCTATCATGCGTGGATTCATGCCCTTATCACAGAAGTGGATTAGTTACTATGGAAGTGGGATCCTGATAAAAGGAAGAATTCAGTCCTCTACCTCTGACACTCTTGCCTTTCCGCCTTCTGCCATGAGATTATGCAGCAGAAAGGCCCTTGACAGATGCTGACACCTGATATTGGACTTCCCAGCCTCCAGAACTGTAGAAATAAATTTATTTTACTTATAAAAATGACCCACTCTGTGGTATTCTGTTATAACAACACAAAACAGACTAAGGCAGCCTTGAAAATATCCAAGGGAATCCATGCCATGAAATGACTAATTAGTGTCTTCATTAGTGCTTCCCAGCAAGAAATACGAGCTTAGCGGGAGGGAACTCCTAGATTTCTCCAGAGACATTATAAAACAAAGTACTCCTTGATCTGATCTCATCTGCTCCTCTCTTTTGTCTTTACAGACAAATAGGAGACATAAATAAGCTCCCACCTTCTGCTAAGGGCTGCACCGATTGCCAATTATTTAAATGAATAAGGAGGAGAGATGACTACTGGAAGTGTACTTAAAAAGAAAGAAAGAGGCCAAAATATCTTTATCATAGTAATAGATTCTATCCCCCTTTACTCACAGATATGTGAACACGTAAGATAGAAACCAAGGAGCCCTGAGCTATAAATTGACATTCTCTACTTCACACAGGCTTGAATGAGGAAGCACTTAGAAGCACCAGCTACTTGGCTTCAGCATCTAAATAAATCAAAGAGAAGGAGAATCTGTCCACCTCCTTCAAAACAACTGTTTCTTCCGAGTCATCCTAAAAGTACAGTGTTTTTATGAGGTAATATTTACTGAAATATTCTTATTACTAGGTTTTCCTGAAAAATGATAAACTTTAGATTTTACATCTTAAGATTTCTCAGTAAAATAGTAATGGCTAATATTGTAATATTGGCAATGGAACAAACAGTGTTCTGAGTGCTTTTTATATATTAATTTATGTACGGAACAGCAAACCATGAGTAACCATTCTACCCTGGTCCAAGTAGAACATAAGTATTGGAGTTAGATTTAGAATCCTTGCTCTCTGACTACCGTTTCTGTATCTTCATCATCCTGCTAAACTGTTTCTTTGGTGATCAACACACTTAATCATGTGCCAACCATACACCACAACTTAAACCACGAGCATGTAGTGTCACTGTCAGGAAATATAGAAGGCTTCTTTTTATTTATTCATCATATAGGCTCTTAAATAAATAGCAGCAGTGCCAGAAGGCTTAAGTCAAGATTAAAATATCTAATCAATCCGTTTCATATTCTTTGTTTTCCATATTAAAAATAGCTGGTGAAATTTATTGCTTCTACTCTTTTTTCTCTAATTTTTATTTTAATATGGCAAGATACACATAATAAAAATTTTCCATATTAACCATTGTTAGGTGTATGGCTCAGTGGCAGTAAGCCATTTGTATTCATGTGCAGCCTTCTCCACCATCTATTTCTATCCAACTCTTTCTTCCTGTAAAACTGAAACTCTGTGTTCATGAAACAACTCTCTATCCTTTTCCCCCCAACTCCAGGCACTTACTCATTCTAGTTTCTGTCTCTATGAATTACTGTCATGTTGTCAGATGCTCTTGGAAACAAATACCCATCGCAGATTGTGAATAGACATCACTCCCAGTTTTCAGTGCGGTAGCATATTATCTGAATTCGCAGGATCTGAACTTGCTTTAAAATTTGAGAAAGAGTGTAATGAAAGATGTGGAGTGTGGATGAGGGCTGGTATGGTTGGCATTGTGTATTCCATGAGTGAGAGTGAAAAGCAAAAGGATGTTTGAAGGAATGATCAGCTGTACAACAACTCTCTTGAGGAAGTAGTGGGAAATATCTTATAGAGGTTTAAGAATATGTTTAAAAAGAGAATCCAAGCAGGGCTCGGTGGCTCAGCCTGTAATCCTGCGCCTTTGGGAGACTGAGGTGAGTGAATTGCCTGAGCCCGCGGGTTCGAGGCCCACCTGGGCAGGCAAGACCCCATCTCTACAATAAAATCAAAAAAATAGTTGGGCATGGTAGCGCGTGCCTGTAATTCTGGCTACTCGTAAGGCTGAGGCGGAAGGATCGCCGGAGCCCAGCAGGTCGAGGCTGAGGTGGCTGGGAGCAGCCACTGCACTCCAGTCTGGGCGACAGAGTGAGACTCCAACTCAAAAACAAAAAAAAGAGAGAGAGAGAGAATCCAGCTTTTATTCAAAGAGTTCTGTGGAAATTTAAAGGCTTTTGATCAAATGGTTAAAATAGTCAAAGTAAGCCGGGCTTGGTGGCTCAGCCTGTAATCCCGCGCCTTTGGGAGGCTGAGGTGAGTGGATTGCCTGAGCCCGCGGGTTCGAGACCCGCCTGGGCAGCGAGACCTCATCTCTACAATAAATCAAAAAATCAGACGGGCGTGGTAGCACATGCCTGTAATTCCGGCTACTTGGAAGGCTGAGGCAGAAGGATCGCCGGAGCCCAGCAGGTCGAGGCGCAGTGGCCGGAAGCGGCCACTGCACTCCAGTTTGGGCGACCGAGTGAGACTCCAACTCAAAAAAAAAAAGAATAGTCAAAGTAGTAAAGTGAGAGGGAAAAAAATTATGCCTGAGAAATGGGAATGTCATGAAGACAAGAATTCTAGGTAGCCGGACTCAGCGGCTCAGCCTGTAATCCCGCGCCTTTGAGAGACTGAGGTGAGTGGATTACCTGAACCCACGGGTTCGAGACCGGCATGGGCAGCGAGACCTCATCTTTACAATAAATCAAAAAATCAGCCAGGCGTGGTGGCGCATGCCTGTAATTCTGGCTACTCGGAAGGCTGAGGCGAAGGATCGCTGGAGTCCAGCAGGTCAAGGCTGCGGTGGCCGGGAGCAGCCACTGCACTCCAGTCTGGGCGACAGAGTGAGACTCCAACTCAAAAAAATAAAAAAAAAAATTCTAGATGGAACACTGTTCAAATAACTGAGAAAGACATGCCCCTGGACTGGTGAGAATAGTGGTGACAAAGGAAGGAAGATAATTAAGAGAGAGCACTTCCAGTGTGAAAGGACTGGAAACTTGCAAAGAAGGCAGAAAATTCAAAGATGGCTTCAAGATGCATCTAATAGCATAACTACAATTTTTATTTCATATAACCTTTATTAATACTGGTTCCCTACTAAGGTAACCCCCTCCCTGTGAGCCACTTGCTAATCCTCTAGTTAACATTGACTTTTGCCTGCCACTGTGATCATCCGCCTTATTGGTGTCAGTTTTCCAACTCCTGTATCCATACTTTTTGCCATGTGACTTTGCGGTTCTTCTTGTCAGGAGTTAAAGCTAGGTGACAAGAAAGATGATAATATGGTTACTTATCAAAGGAATTCTTTTAAAACATTTTTTTATTTTAAAGATATGGGGTACAATTCCGGGTTAGGTATACAAATGTTCATTATGCAGGTACACTTATCAATAAGGTGTGCTTCACCTCCTTCCCCTGGCAGTTTCCCACTACTGCCAATCCCGCCCCCCTTCCCCTGGCTGTTTCCCACTACTGCCAAGTCCTTTAGTATAGTATTATGATAATTGTTCAAGGTCCGCTTATGAGCAAGAACATGAGGGACTCAGTTCTTTGTTTCTGTGATAATCACTCAAGAGAGCGGGAAGACATTTGCCAACTGTATATCTGACAAAGGCCTAACATCTAGGATCCATAAGGAACTCAAATGTGTTGAAAAGAAAAAAAAAACCTATTGCAAAGTAGGCAAAATATACCAATAGACACTTCTCAAAAGACATACAAACAGCCAACAGATACATGAAAAAATGCTCAGCCTCACTAGTCATCAAAGAAATGTAAACTAAAACCACACTGAGATACTACCTAACTCCAGTCAGGATGACCATCATTAATAACTCAAAAAACAATAGATACTGGAAAGGATGCGGGGGAAAGGGAGCACTTCTACAACATTGGTGGAAGTATAAACTAGTACAACCTCTGTGGAAAACCGTTTAGGGATTCCTAAAAGGTCTAAAAATCAACCTTCCATACAACCCCCCAATCCGCTTCTAAGAATACATATTTTTGAAGAGAGAATTCTGCACAGAAAGAATGTGTGAGCATCCTGAGGTGAGTCTGTGACTCATAGGATCAAGGTTTAGGAAGTTAGTAAGAGAGTAAGAAAAAATGTTAATTATCAAGACAGAAGAGACGGGAAGGTGACACCTAGTAAAGTCTTTGTAAGTCAGGATAAATAACTGAAATTTTGTCTGAATAACAGTAGCAAGTGTTAAACACAAGTAAAACATGATCTGCTTAACATTTTTGAAAGATCAACCTGAACTCTCAGTCAACAAAGGTAAGAAGATTACCAATTAAACTGATTATACACAATGTACACAGTCTTTGAGCATAAATGTGCCACCAATAAAAATATGTCAACATGCCTCCTTTGTAATAAGATGACTAAAATGGATTGAACATATTTTGCTGAATAACCAAGGAAAAAGGCAGAATCCCCATTTTAGAAATTAACATATGCATTTTTAATCATAATATCATCAACTATTTGAGAACAGGGTAGAAACGTCTATGACTATTAACAGTGCAATGCAATTTGTGGAAAAAAAAATAGGCAGGCATTAGATATATCAAAATATTATTTCCTAACAGTGACAATACAGTTAACTAAGAAGGGAGATATGTGTTACAAGCTGTCCTAATCTTATCTAATCAAAACGTGTCGCGTTTGGCATGTCCACACTACCAGCAACTTTGTTTTCAGGTATATTAATTTGGTTGTAATCAAATATTTCTTTATTTGTTGCTGCAGGATTTTCTTTTTTTTTTTTAGTTTTTTTTATTTTAAAGATACAGGGTACAATTCAGGGTTAGGTTAATGAGGTGTGCCCTTCCCTCCCCAGGCAGTTTCCCACTACTGCCAATCCCTCCTCCTCCCTCCCCTGGCAGTTTCCCACTACTGTCAATCCCTTCTTATAGTATTATGATCATTGTTCAAGGTCTGCTTATGAGCAAGAACGTACGATACATGTGATATTTGTTTCTGTGATAGATCAATGCATATGATAGACTCTAAATCCATCCAAGTTGCTGAAAAGTCCATATTTGTTTGTCCTTCTTTATGGCTGCATAATACTCCATGGTGTACATGTACCACATTTTTAAAATCCAGTCCTCTTTGGATGGGCAGCATGGTTGGTTCCCTGTTTTTGCTATAGTGAATAATGCTGCAATAAATGTACTTGTGCAAGTATCTTTTTCATAGAGTGATTTGAGTTCCTCTGGGTATATTCCCAGTATGGCGATTGCAGGGTCATATGGAAGTTTGATTTTTAGATGTTTTAGGAATTGCCAAATTGTTTTCCACAGAGGTTGTATTAGTTTACACACACATCAACAGTGTAGAAGTGTTCCCTTTTCCCCGCATCCTCTCCAGCATCTGTTTTTTTTTTTTTTCTTTTCTTTTCTTTTCTTTTTTTTTTTTTTTTTGAGTTACTGATGATGGCAATCCTGACTGGAGTTAGGTGGTATCTCAGTGTGGTTTTAGTTAGCTTTTCTTTGATGACTAGTGAGGCTGAGCATTTTTTCATGTATCGTTGGCTATTTATATATCTTCTTTTGAGAAGTGTCTATTCATATCTTTTGCCCACTTTGTTTTGTTTTTGTTTTTGTTTTTTGAGTTGGAGTCTCACTCTGTCACCCAGGCTGGAGTGCAGTGGCATGCTCATAGCCACTGCATCCTCGACCTTCTGGCCTCAGGCAATCCTTCCATCTCAGCCTTCCAAGTAACTGGAACTACAGGTACGTGCTACTATGACTGGCTAATTTTTTGATTTATTTAGAGACGAGTCCTCGCCAAGTTGCCCAGGCTGAACTTCAACCCCCAGGCTCAGGCAATCCTCTCACCTCAGCCTCCCAATGTGCTGGGATTACAGGCTTGAGCCACCGTGCCCGGCCTTTTTCCCACTTTGAAATGTTTGCTTTTTTCTTTTCAGTATATTTGATTTTCTTGTAAATCCTAGATGTTAGGCCTTTGTCAGATATACAGTTGGCAATTTTTTTTTCCCACTCTGTGGCCTGTCTTCTCACTCTCTTAATGAAAATTATGACACAAACAAATGGAAAGATGACACAAACAAATGGAAAAATATTCCATGTTCATGGATTGGGCAAATCAACACTGTGAAGATGTCTATCCTACCCAAGGCAATCTACAGATTTAACGCAAAACTCATTAAATTACCAGCAGCATGCTTCTCAGACCTGGAATCGACAAAACAGGAATTAATATGGAAACATAAACGACCATGAGTTGCTGAAACAATCCTCAGCAAAAAAAAAAAAAAAAAAAAAAACAGGAGGTATCACACTTCCAGACTTTAAACTTTATTATAAAGCTTTAAGAATCAAACAGCCTGGTATTGGTACAAGAACAGACATGTAGGGCAATGGAGCAGGATAAAGATTCCAGAAGCAAACCCTCAATTTCTCAGCCACTTCATCTTCGACAAATTCTCCGCCACCAACCACTGGGGAGAGGAGAACCTATTCAGTAAATGGTGTTGGAAAAACTGGTTGGCCACATGCAGAAGATTAAAACAAGACCCTTACCTATCACCATACCCCAAAATCAACTCTAAATGGATCAAAGACCTAAACATAAATCTCAAACTGTAAAAACCTTAGAAAATGCAGGAGACTCCCTTATGGAAAGTGGAACTGGCAACCAATTCCTGATCAAAACCCCAAGTACTTATGCCATAAGATATAAGATAGACAAGTAAGACCTCATCAAACTGCTGCAGGATTTTCAACTTTCTCCTTTTACCTTGAAAATTTTGACATAAAAATTAAAATTTGCATAATATTCAAGTGTTGAAAAGGAAAATAACATTTTTATTCAGTAATGATTGGATAGAATGGAGACAAATAAATGGCATCTCACACCTCAATTTTCTAAATATCTAAAGATTTTTCTTTTTTGGACACAAAATTGACACTTCAATGTATCATAACTTTGCATAATGATTTTCACTGAAGATTTATACTTCCCTGAGGATGATTAAAGATTGTGTAGATTTGCATATAAATGTATCACTGACACCTTTTATTTAAATACACAATAGTGATTTTTTTTTACTTAACCTTTTAAAGTAAACTTCTAAAAAAAATGCAAAAGCCACATATAAACCAAAGCTGAATTTACTGTCATTAAATTACTTAAAAGGATGGAGCAAATATTCTTTTTATAAAAGCATATCATTTTTAAAGTACCTATTAAGCTTAGCAGCAAAATGTACTTAAACTCTCCAAAAGGCAAACATTAAGTACAAAAAAACACAGTGATGAAAACAACAGAAATAATAATCAAGTATTGTTTTAGTGCTTTTTCTATTATTTGTGCTGTAAATTATTTTGTTCTTACCTTTTGTTTGTATTTTGATTTTACTTAAGAAAAACATTTTATGAAGAAATGTTGCGATGCAATTGAATTTAACAACAGTCTCTAGAGTTGTCTCTGAATTTTGGGTAATATTTAGAAATAAGTGTAAATAATTTATCCAAGATTTTCTTCTTGTACTTTAAAAAATGATTTTTGTTTTTTATTGAAATATTTGTTTCATGGGAGACTTATTGTGGGATAATGACCAATATAGGGAGTTCAACTTTTTTTTTCCTTGTGGACTATTTTTTCCAGCAACATTCATTGAATAGCCCACTATAATTAATGTCATTTGTATTACATATGAATTCTCATATTTATTTGAGTAGATTTCTATACAATATTGTGTCTATTGATGTGTCTTTTTATTTTTGCGTCTGCATTACAGCATTTTATGTATTGCAATTTTAGAATTTATTTTAACACTTTTTGAAAGCATAGTTTCCTGCCTAAATCATTTTATTGACAAATGCTGCTAGTAGGTCCAGTTCAAAAGAGAAAGAAGATAGAGCCTCTACCCAGGTAATTCAAGCAAGTTTTACTAAAGATAAATAAATCAGCTCAATAGGCCTGACATTAAGAGAGGACAGACATTGTTGGGAGCCAGCCTTGGAGGCCCGCCTGATTGACAAAGTCCAGGTGCGCTGAGGACCCCTGGCCGCAAAGCGAGCCCGGGCAGCTAAGACCCTTCTGTCTTCCATCTTTGCTGTTGATACAGCTGAAGAAATTCTGTGCGGTCGTGGAAGAAGAAGATGGCATGTTTATGCAAAGAATCACAGCTAACCTGGAAATGTCATGGTTTATTTTTCCATTTTCCCACTATGCCACTTGGTCTTTTCTAACATATGCAAGGGTTAAACTCTGAAGCACATCAAGAATGCTTTCTTTCACTTGGTTATAAGTTACTAGATATTGCTGAAGTAAAAAATGATATAAGTATATTCACTCCTTATTTGATATAGAATTATGCAGTTTAGTGTTTAGACATAAGGTTTTTTAGAAGCACAAGTTTATAGTAAGTTCATTATGAATTCATTATAAGTTCTAACACTTATCTAGGAGTTATGTAGGTGATATATAACACTGTTTTCACTGACTTAGGATAAAGATTAATGTTAAGGTTTTTACTTAATTTAATAGTCAAAACTCTAAGTTAACATTTATAGAGTGGGTTTTCACTGAACTCATCATATAATAATCAGACACTTTTATGACAGATCAGCTAAAACAGAAAGCAACCTTGAGGGGCCTGGGAAACATTACTAAAAGCTTCTTTTGAGTTCTCTTTAGAAACAAGCACTGCAAGATAAGAGAAAAGCAACGAGGACATCCGGACAAGGGAGGCGATCACGGGACTCTGAAGAACATAAAAGCCTAAGATGAGAAAATTCCTGACACATAAAGAAATATACACTTAAAGAAACTTTCTTGAGACATTTCAAGGACTGTAATTTGGGACATTGGACTGAAAGTATCATTGTTGGCTTTATGAATAAGACTTGTTGTCTAAATGCCTATGGGAATCTTGGTTTGTTTGCTACTAAGACCACTAGATGGTAACTTTTAGAAGATATGTACATGAAGGAATATTCTTTGTCTTGCCCCTTCATGAATGGTATAAAAGCTCTGTGTTAACTAACATTAAGTTGTCATCTGTTCAAGAAGCAGGTGTCCGGTATATTATCTTCGTCTTTCGCCTATCTGTCTCTCCTTCAGGCATCTCACGACCCTTGCGGGGCGGGCTCCCGCAAGACACATTCTCAAATAACAGACTATTTTAATAGACAAATCATCCCCTGCACCTCCAGAATAGGCACACAGTGGCCGATCATAGGTGTGAGTCAGGGAGAGCCATGTCAGAACTTCAGGAAGCTCAACTGTCCTCGGTGCGAACTTCCAGGTATGAGTGATAGCACTGCAGTCCTGCCTGGACACTTCCTGAAGTCCATTACCACTAGGCTGGGGTACTTCTTAAAGAAAGCTTGCAGTTAGTGCACTGTAGTATTCCCAACAGAATATATGTGACATGAGGGAAGGAATTGTCTGTTTTGGTCATTACTGTCTCTCTCCACCATTAGGAACTGAGCCTGACATAGACGAGAAATTCAATTAAAAAATTGTTGAATGTGGAGCAAATGGAAAGAAAAAATTCTAGACTAAAGCACACAATATACTTCAACCAGAAACACCGTTTTATGTATCACTCTCAATGTCTTGAGTTAATTTGGCTTGACTGTACTTACAACTGTCGAAATGGAACAGGAGTCAGTTTTGTCACTGGGGATCATGCTATCCGGGACAAGCTAATCAGACAAGCTATAAGGTCCATTGTGCATTGCCTGCATTACTCACCACTCCCAGAAATTTCTTAGTTGTGTAAACAAGTAGTTTGTTTGTTTGATTGGAAAATGCAGTTTATTTAGAAAGTGAATTGGGGGTGGGGGGAGAGAGGGGGAGAGAGAGAGAGAGAGAGAGAGAGAAACCGAAACCAAGAGGAAATTCATTTCCCCAAGTTAGGGGAGGGAGCCGAAGCTTAGAGAAACATGGCCCGGCAATAGCTCAGAGAGCTACACGGCCAGACAAGAGTTTAACAAAAGCAACGGCCAGTCTTTATTAAAAAATAAGGATTTGAAACTGGGATAATCTGATTAAAAAAATAAGATAGTATCTGGAGGGGAATGCTGTTAAATTAATTTAGTATCTTGAGAGAAGTGACATATTTTTATTTAGCTGTTTAATCCAAAAGTAGATTATGTCTTTCTATTTCATAAAGCCCTTTTTTTATGACCCTAGGTGAAGTTATAATTTATTTTTCACATAGGTCTTGCACACTTTTTGTGAAGCTTATTTCTAAGTATTTTATAGATTGTGTGTCTATTGTAAATGAGATATTTGATTTCATTATATTTTTATTGGACTTTTTGTATATAGAAAGATAAACACATATATAAATAATGGATACAACTACATTACTGGACGTTCTTATTAATATTTCATTTCACTATCTTGAGCTGTACAATTATGTCATATGCATTAGTAAATTGCTTTTTCTTTTTATATCTTATTTTTTACCTCTAATGGTAGAGCACTAGTAATTCTAGAATGATTTTAACTAATTCATTTAGTTAAAATTAAACATCTTTGTTCACCTTAATTATGAAATTCTAGCACTTCTTTACAAGACCTAATGCTAAATATATGTGCAAACACATACAAAGCCTATCCATATATTCCTATTTTCTAAGAATTTTTAAAATAGCTATTAAAAATTATTTTTAAAATAGCTTTAAAATTTATGTAAATCTAGTGGTGGCACCTGGATACTGCCCAACCTGGGACTCTGGTGTGGGACAGAGCTGGCATGCTTTGGCATCCTCACCGAGCTCAGACTTCAGGCTGAGACTTCTCCAGGACTGACAAGCCAGGACCTGATGGCTGCAGAAGCTCGTGCCTGCCCTCGGGCCCGCAGAGGGACAGCGCAGACCATGAGCCACAGCACGTCCAGCCAGAGTCACGTCCAACCAGAGTACCCAACCAATGCATCATGAAGAAAAATCACAGTAAAATGGCTGCAGTGAAATAAGTTTCGAAAGAACAACTAAATCAGACTCCTTGCAAGCTGTCAGATTCCTAGCGCATCTGTCACTCACTGAAAGGAACGGAGACAATTGGGGAAAACCACGGATCCTGTCGCCATGAAGATGATGGGAGAAACCAGCTTTCAAAGGAGAGGAAACCAACTTTCACATCATAGTCACCTCCATGCTTACAGAGCTAAGGATGCAAAGCGAACGTCTGTCTCCACGGCCTGTTCAACGACCCACAGCGCTCATATGGAGGAAAATGGTCCAAAGAGTGATAGCTGCATCTCCAGTCTTTTCTACTCTCTTCCCAGTTGTGATTGCTTCTGCAAAGGAGGCCGCCATTTCTCTCTGGGGTTTGGATACCCTCTCAGCTGGCTGGCCTGAAACATATTTAGCTCTGTTTATCAGAAAAGCCCAACGTCCACAAGGCGACAAGGAAGAGATAGGCAACAGAAGCCCATCCCAAGAATATGAAAGATGAAGCAGATCATGGAGGGACTAGAAAACTGCCCTCCATGGCACCACTTATCTGCTCACTATTCAATTCTCCTGTCATCTCATATTCTAAACGAGATGGAAACTCTCAGAAAAAGAAGCCTGGTGTGTATTTCTTTACAGGCTATGCTGGAACACAGACAACTGTGGGAACACAGACAGCTACCAACGAATACTTCTTGATGTTGAGAGCCCCAACATCAGTGTGTCTTTCTGACCAATCACGTAGCGAGGGCCACCGACAGCTGGGGTGATGGGAATTGGTGGGTGGTGGGGACAACGGAGCACTAAGAATACAAAGACTGGTGCTTCGTCTGGGATGCAGGGTATGTTGGGAAGACATTTGAGGCCTCTCCAGGCAGTGCAAGGCATCCCAAGAAGTCTGGCCTCCCTACTTTTTGGTCTTCGTTTCTATACTTTCTCCTCTTATCAACTAAATGTAAAGATATGATTGCAACTGTTTTGAAAGATTTTGGTTTTCCCACCTTACATATAGCATAGTAACAGTAATTTTATAATGATAAGATTTTTCAAGTTTTATAACTTTTTAAATGAAAAAATAAATCTAGGAATAATATTTTTAAAAATTTATGCAAATCTAAAATAGGTAAAAAGTTTTCATTAGCATTTCTGGCAAACATATTATTTTTATTTTGAATTAACATTATAGATAATTAATAGATTTTCTGCTATTAAATCATGTTTGCATGCCTATAATCAAGTATTACTAATGCTATATTATAACATTATACAATATATTGTGACAGATCATAATAACGTGAGTGAATAGGTCGTATATTCTGTGTGAATGTGCACACATGCTGATACTCTTCCAGTCTTGAAGATACACCTAACAAATCTCTGACTTTAGATAAGTAATTAATTCATGACCCCAGGTGCTACATTCTCAAATCAATCATGCCATTTGCTCCAAGGCCAAGCATCTCATGAACTGCTCCTAGCCAATAATTGCGCATGGCCAAAATAATAAAGCAATTTTGGCTCAGACTCCTTTGGAGCCTTGTTGAACTTCCTCCTAACAATGCTGATATGTAAGATTCATCTTCTCAACCATTTTCTCCTTTCTCCCCCCTTCATAAGGATCAGATGTGCACAGCAGTCTGACAGTTCCACCAGTGTCCTTTGGCTCACTTACCATTCTCTTTCATAGTCATGCTTTCCATGGAATTCCTCCCATGTCTAATCCTATCTTGGTGTCCTCAGAAGACTCAAACTATCACAGGAGCACTCAGAGTAGTTAGAAAAAATAGTTAACGGAGGATTTGGGAATGTCTCACAGAACCAAACACATTAGAACTCTAAAATGGAGTTAGTTGTTCAGTGTGAGAACCACAGGACATCGGTGGTAGCTTCCAAAGAGACCTTTATCGCCTTCAGAGCACGGAAAATCTCTCAGTTGACCAGCCAGTTATCTAACTGTTAACATCCTAGAGCTCCAGACATGTAAATGTTCAGACAAAGCAGGCCTGTTATGCCAAGATCAGGACCCTGGAGAAGAATCCCAGGACCCTGGAAACGAAACAAGGTCATCAGCATGAACTTCCCAGCAGATGTTGGCTCTGCTACTCCAGTCTCAAACTCTTCAGTCTTGTCAGAACCAGCCCCTATGTCTCAGTAAGATATATAATTTCCACTGTTCTGGATGTCACTACAGAGACCACTTCCCTAGAAGGTAGGAGTTCTCTCTCAGAAGCTATCTTCACCTTCTTTTCTAGATGTCAGGCCAATAATAGTGATAAATACCAAAGTAAACTGGCTAGGGTATTCTTTGACCAATAAAAAATGAATAAACTTTCATTCATTTTTTATTGGTCAAAGAATACCCTAGCCAGTTTACTTTGGTATTTATCACTATTATTGGCCTGACATCTAGGAAAGAGCTCGGTGGCTCAGCCTGTAATCCCACGCCTTTGGGAGGCTGAGGTGAGTGGATTGCCTGAGCCCGCGGGTTCGAGACCCGCCTGGGCAGAGAGACCTCATCTCTACAATAAATCAAAAAATCAGCCGGGCGTGGTAGCGCATGCCTGTAATTCCAGCTACTCGGAAAGCTGAGGCGGAAGGATCGCCGGAGCCCAGCAGGTCGAGGCTGCAGTGGCCGGGAGCAGCCACTGCACTCCAGTCTGGGCAACAGAGTGAGACTCCAACTCAAAAAAAAAATGAATAAACTAAATATCAAAAGAATTTCAATAATTCAGTAGCACATACCAGCAAGACCCAGGGAAATATTTCTAGAATTAAATTTTTAGGGTACTTGATCAAAGTGTCTAGAATATAGGATTGTATCACAGTTCATTAATTGGATACTTTTCTCAGGACATGGAATTTAGCAACCCAGCAAGGATATACAGAATGAGCCTAACTTACTACTGGAATGGTTATTTGAAACATGGAAAAAAGTGATAGACAGCATTCAGAAAAGTACAAATATCTGAGTTCGCGCTGGCAAATAGTAGAAAAAATAAAATAAAGACGCTGAAAGATGTGGGCATGTATGTCTAAATTTATGATGTAAGACTGGAAGACACATCAGAATATATTCTACAAGAGGGCCCAAAGGATACACTTTTCATCAAACCCGTTAGGAATGTGTTGGTGACAAGGAAGGGCTCTAGCGTCACAAAAACGTTCATTGATGGCTACAGGTCAGGGATGCTGGTAGGAGGTGTAAACCACAGAGCTGAGCTTACTATCACCTATAGGGATGATATGGACCCAAAATAGTAAGAGATAGGAGGCATGGCTTAAGTATGAAAAGCCAGAAGGCCATGATTACCGGGATATCGGTAAGATAGGAGAACAGCTAAAAGGACTGGATCTGTGGGGAGTTGTAGATATGGTACTATAGCATGGTGATTTGGGAGGCAAAAATAGCTCCCTAAAAACTTATGCCTGCAACATCTACACTAAGAAAGAGGCAAGAATGGAAGGATGTGATGCCAAAGATGGTTTGCCCAATGCACAGTTGCAATCCCTTGCTCCGTTCCCATACCTGAGCCAACTTTTAGTTTCTGAAAGCCATTGACTGAAGAGGAACCCTGTAATACCACTTATACACCATAACAATTCCCTAAGTCTTTTCCCAAAGGTGACTATGAACTTAAGTAACTATACACTGAAAGAATATTATCAGAAATTTCAAAGAATAAAAGACACAGGGTATGAGATGACATAGGTGAGTAAAGTCATAAAGCTTCAGGTGACAAGTGGAGTCCTGCTTAAAGTTCACCTCACAGTAGGCCCTTTGTATCAACAGACCCATACAGTGTTCATTTCCTCAGACCCCAAGTATATAAGCGGAACTGATAGGCTCACCAGTTGTAGTAACTCCTATACTGGGTTCTTGGTTGTAAAATAAGAGCTAGTATAATAGAAAATGTTAAGTGAAAATCTTTGAAACTGAGCCCCTCACCTCATCCAAGGTAACAAATCCAACACAATATCACATAATAAAAGAATAGCAGAGATTAGTGACAGCATTAAGGACCTAAAAGATGCAGGATAACAATCCCTGCTGTACATCCATTTATTCCACAAGCCTGAGCTCTGAACAGACTGAATGGATTCTGGAGAATAATTGTAGACTGTCTCTTGCTTCACCATGTAGTAACCCCAAACATAGCTGCTATGCTAAATGCAGTACTATCACCAGAGCAGATTAACATAATTTCAGATGCATGGTATGTAGCCAGTTGAATTAGTAGACACATTTTTTCATTCCAATTAAAAGAGAGGATCTGAAAAATTTCCATCCAATGTGTCCGAAAATAAAATTCATTTACAGTTTTGCCTCAAAGCTTTAAAGTCCCCTGAACTGTGTCATAATATCGTCTGATAAGATCTAGATCATCTGAACATTCAAGGAAATAGCAGACATACTCATATCAATGACATCACACTTGATAGCATGAAGAAGATATGGCTACTATGTTGAAGATTTAAAACGTATACGTACAATAAAGAATGAGAGGTAAACCCTATAAATGTTTTCTCATTATCTGATCTCCCGGGGTCTGCGTGAGACCTATATTCTTCTTTGGTTTTTCTTCATTTGTGTAGATTTTCCTGCCCACTTTTTCCTTTTTTCCCCATCTTCTTTAAATCTGTTGTTCAGGGGTGGTGGGGTTACTTTTACTTCTGTTTGCTCAAACTCCTATTCTTCCTTGTGTGAATCCTCTGGTTTTGTTCAATTCTGAAGCTGGACTGTAGGTTGGGGGCTATACCTTTTGCAGTTTTGAGATTTATTTGAGGTGGAAGCTGTGATTCAAAATCAATCTGCAGATCCCAGTATCCACCGACAGGTGTATGGATATGCTGGAATCCGCTTCCCACTTCTCTCACAGAAACAAAGAGCTGAGTATCACATGTTCTCACTCATAAGTGGACCTTGAACAACTATCTTATTATTATAAGAAAATGACTGAAAGTGGCGGGAAACCCCGGGGAGGGGGGTGGAGGAGTGGGGAGGTGGGATTGACAGTAATCGATATCTGCCTGGGGAAGGGGAGGCACACCTCATTGATAAGGATACCTGCATGGTAATATTTGTATACCTAGCCCGGAATTGTGCCGCACAAGTTTAAATAAAAATTAAAAAAGAAAAAAAAAACCCTATAAATGCTTAAGACCTGATACTTCTGTGAAGCTTTCAAAGGTCTAATCATTGGTGTATGCCAAAGGAAAAATAAAAACTGCTGCAGCATTCATTCTTTGACATAATGAAAAAAGCATGGCTGTCTTTGGCTTCTGAAGTTAACACATTTTCATATTTCTAAATAATGAGCAAGACCGTAGATGGCTTCCAGCTCTGAGAGAGTCTCAGAGAAAGAAAGGACTCTGAAACAATTTCAGGCTGTTCCAGGCAGCCTTGTTTCTTGAGTCACACTTTCCAGTAGACCCAGTGGTGTTGGTGGTGCTAGTGGTGGGAAAGGATGTCTTATGGAGCTGTGGAGAGAATCGCAATGCAGGTCCATGGGTTTCTGAACCGAGGCTATTGCATCTTCAAGAGAAAATTACACTGCCTTTGAGAAACTTTTCCAATGTGTTAATGTCCTGATAACGGGAAAGAAATGCTTGGCTATGAGACATAAAGTGACTAGAGACCTACAACAGATATAAAACTGGATTCCATCTGACTTAAATCATAAACATGAATTCACTCAATAGCAGCGCATCATAAAATATAAGTGGTACATCTGGAAATGAGTCTGAACAGAACAAGAAGGCATAAAAGTAAGCTGCCTGGGAAGTGCCCCTCTTGGACTTGAACTTAGAGGTGTATGGTGTGTCACATAAGATCAGCTAAAAGAGCAGGAAAAAAGACTGAGCTTGTTTTACACATGATCTGCTTATGTGTACACGAGCCCAAAACAGATGGTGAATAAGATTACAGATGCAATGAAAGGTATCCCTGAAAGATAACAGAGAAGGAAATTCTTCTCAATGAATAAAATCCAGTGTACCTGGTCATTGACTTCATGGAGAAATAAAATGAAGGTCACTTGAGATAAGAATACAGTATTTAGATTCTTGGGTACTATTTTTTCTTGGATTTCTTTTTTTATTATTTTAAAGATGTGGAATGCAATTCAGGATCTGGTAGAAAAGTGATCATCATGCAGGTAAAGTTTGGGCTTCCCTTTGGTCCTCACTTCACCTAGTTTGAGATCAGTTACCCTTATTGATGTTATGTGACACCCTCTTTCCCCTAAAATGTCCCGCTACTGCCAAACCCTTTCTTTATAGTACTATGATAAATATTCAGGGTCTGCTTATGAGTGAGAACATGTGGTACTCAGTTCTTTGTTTCTGTCATAGATCAGTAAGTATGGTAGATTCTAAATCCATCCAAATTGCTGCAAAGTCCATAATTTTGTCCTTATTTATGGCTGCATAATATTCTGTCATGTATATGTCCCACACTTTTTTAATCCAGTCCACTAGGATCTACAAGGAACTCAAAGTGCCTAAAGGAAAAAACAAACAGTCCTGTGAAAAAGTAGGGGAAAGATATGAAAAGACACTTCTCAATAGAAGACATATGAGCAGCCAACAGGTACATGAAAAAATTCTCAGTCTCACTAATCATCAAAGAAATGCACATTAAAACCACACTGAGATACTACATAGCTCCAGTCAGGATGGTCATCACCAATAACAAAAAACAACAGAGGATGTGGGGAAAAGGGAACTCCTTCTACATTGCTGATGGGAGTGTAAACTAATGCAACTTCTGTGTAAAATAATGTGGTAATTCCCAAAAGATTTAATAGCTGACCTTCCATATGACCCAGCAACCCTCCTTCTTGGAATATACCGGGAGGAACTCAAATCATTCTATTGAAAAGATACCTACACACACAGGTATATTTATTGCAGTATTATTTACAATTGCAAAAACATGGAACCAACTAACTATCTTGGATTTCTTAATGAGTTTACTTCTAAATTTTGATGCTATAAAATATTTTACATAAACACAGATAAATGTTAGATATTGTTTGGATTATGATTTTTTTCTTTTAATCCTTTTGAGTCATATATATTGGTTTTGTGTCAGAAATTAACTTTTTCTGATATTAAGATTCTTACTCTTCCTTTTTGTTATTTTGTTCCTGACTCAATCTTTCATGTTATATTCCTCTAAATGTATTCTATTAGAAATGGCAAACACTTGGAATTTTCACTGACATCTAAATCTAAAATACTTTTTCATTTAGTGATAGAGTTTAGTTTATTAACATTTATCAACATGACTTATTTTATTTTATTCCTGATAAATTCATTTGTATTAGAATGTCTGTTTTTAATGAATTTTTTATCTTTTATTAAATATACTATACTTCCTTTCTCTGAAGATTTTTTGTAGACATAGTAGCCTTCATATTCTAGGTAGTCACAGTTGCTAATATAGAATTGTTGAGGTAAATTTGAACTTTTCCTCTTTGTAGGTGACTTGATATTTTGCCTGAGTGAAGACATCATTTATTTTTTGAGATACAATGATGAGCCATGTTTTATGTATAGATCTTGTGTTGCTTCTTTGTTATTATTGCTTGTCATTGAGAGCATTTAATTCTGCAGGGAAAAAGTGATTTGTGAGACAGAAGTTATGTCTGAGTTCAGGAAGTAACCTGAATTTGCAGATAAGACCCTTAGTTACCGGCTTGTGTGTGTTGGCTTAATCCTAGTTCTTCCCTATTAATAGCTTCTTGGTTCTACAATTTCCCAGATTCTTGCAGCTCTTCCTATAGTTATCCGAATAGTCCAAGTATTCTTCAAATGAAACTTGATTTTGTTTATTTCTTTTCTTTTCTTTCTACCTTATCTAGAATGAGTTAGGTTTCTGTTACTTGCACTGAAAAAAAAATGGTACTAGTTTCAAATTGACCAACAACATAGACATTTGGCAGTATCAAAGTTAAAGGATAAAACATCTTCTCCCTGAGAATAGTGGAACAAGTTTCAGATCTTTTAATACTGGCAGGCTTTCTTGTCTGTTGTTGAAGCATGCATTAAGCACTTAATGTGTCCCCAAAGTCTTGCACAGCACCTGCTACTCCCAATAATTTAATCGAGTAGGAAAGTTCCCGAGTCTCACTTAGTCTTTGTTTTCAAGTATGCAAAATAAGTTAAAGAATATAGTAATACAGTGAAGACATAAGATTTAAAAGCAATGCATATAGAATATCTGGTTTAGTGCATGGCACATTGTACAGAGAAAATAAGCAGTATTGATTAATAGTAAAATGTTGTCAGTAGTATTATTAATGAATGAATAAACTAAATTTAAGTAACAGCCTCTTAGTGAGCTGTGATAACTTCTTAAACTGCTTACATTTCTCAAATAAATAAACTGAAAGTCGCACTGTCAATGAGTTCTACAAGAACTTCACATTTGATGGGCTGAAAAAAAGACACAGGTAAAAAATGAGTGACATGGGAGTTTAGAATTTTCAAAATTTGGCTCTTGATGGCCTGCACAGATGATTACCTTTATTTTAAAATTGTTAAATATATATAGATGCCACAGTGCAAGTGGAATCTAGGAAACAGAAGCTCTATGGTATTCATCAAAAGTCACAATGGTGGTATTTGGATAAAATCCACAGAATGCAATGAGGCTGAAATAGGACCTTCTGGCAGATGTCTGACTCCTTCCCAAGATATCCAAGTCAGGCACGTTAGAGTAATAGTTAACGAACAAAGTCTATGCAGAATTTCAAATTGCATTATGGAGTAATCACAAAAATAACAAGGCAATTGAATTCACCTATCATTCTCAAATTGAAAAAATAAATCTCAGAATTCCTATAAAACAGAAAATTCTACTGTTTTTGAAGTTACTTAAAACAAATACAATCAAATTTATTATTTTTACTGATTTTATAAACTAGTTAAAAAAGGACCCAAAAGTTAATTCTTTACACTATCCCAAACCCATGTTTCTAACAAGTTATTCTAGCCTAATACACACATGTGCTTAAAAAATATGTTATTAGGCCGGGTGCAGTGGCTCAAGACTGTAATCCCAGCACCTTGGGAGGCCAAGGGCGAGAGGACTGCCTGAGCTCAGAGGTTTGAGACCAACCTGGGCAACTTGGTGAGACCTCATCTCTATAATAAATTTTTTAAAAAGCCGGGCATGGTAGCTATTTGGAAGGCTGAGGTGGAAGGCTCCCTGAGCCAAGCAGGTTGAGGTCCTGGTGGCCATGAGCATGCCACTGTACTCCAGCCTGGGCAACAGAGTGAGAATCTGACACTTTCTCTCTCTCTCTCTCTCTCTCTCTCTCTCTCTCTCTCTCTCTCTCTCTCTTGTTCTCTCTCTCTCTCTCTCTCTCTCTCTCGCTCTCTCTCTCTCTATATGTATGTATATATATATATATATATAAAATGAACAAGAAATTACATTCTTCAGTAATTTTTCTAACTCTCATAACTCGTTATTAATGAACAAAATATAAGAATCAATGTTTCAGAAGGATAGTGCTTCAGTCAGTATAGTTTTCTCTTATATTACTCACTATGTTTTCTTTTATATCAATAGAGAACGATCCGCACAAAAAGATTTTTCCAAACCCATTTCTTGTGATTTCTCTTTGCTTCTCATCATTTTTATTGAAGGAAATAAATTGCAATGTTAATTATGTCTAAATGCAATGAAAGACAAAGGTTAAATAATGACTTGGTGACCCCAGAGTTAGAAGGAGCTATTGGAAGCCCATGCTGCCACACACTATTTTGTGTGCTGGAGCAAAAACCCAAAAGCATAAGCCAAACACAGAGGACCTAAGGGCTGGAAGCAGGAAATGGCAACAGGCTAATATGAAAAAATTCTATCACTAAAATCTGAAAGGCTCCCTATGGTACCAAGCATTAGTTAAAACTAACAAATATACTTGGAATAATAAATTATCTTATAGGCCACTGAGAGTTTTAAACACAACATTGAACTTGACCCAAATATACTACCCTCTTCATTGATTTCTTTCCCACTTCACTTTGAAAATGATTTTGCAATGGGGATTCCCCTTCCCTTGCAATAGATGCTCATTTAATTTCAATCTCATGAGTAGAAGATACAACATTCTCTCCATTGAGTTAATTATTGGTCATTAACTATTTCTGAAAAATGGATTGATTGACAGATAAATGTATTGCTATGTCATTAAACCTATTTTAAATTATATTCATTACACGTATCTTGTACATCCTCTGCCTACATTTAGATGATGAAACTCTTTTTATTAGTATAAAAAACTAGAAACTTCTCTTTCTAGATTAAATACTTAATGAGGACCTCCTCTGTGTCAGTGAATAAACTAAACAATTCTAGAGGTACAGTGCCATATATGCTAGGATTTTGGCTTTAAATTATAAACCATGCTTCTTTATGTTGAATTAGGTAAAGTAAAAAGCAAAATATATTTCTATAGATTATATAATTTCACAAAAGTCTTTAAAAATAACTAACACAGCATTAATATCTACATACTAAAGTATTTTTATCTGTAAATCATTATTCATCAGTTGATAGAGCCTGTATTCTCAAAATATCCTATAGTCAGATTTCTTGTTTTAGTTGTATTCATTCACAAAATGATTAATATATAACAATACAAGAATACAATTCTTGAATTAATAATAAATTATATTATTACTGAGATCAATAAAACAATATACACAAAAGTTGGAATAAATGTAAATTTTTAAGAAATATGCATTCAGTGCTTGCTTCGGCAGCACATACACTAAAATTGGAACAATAAAGAGAAGATTAGCGTGACCCCTGCACAAGAATGACACACAAATTCATGAAGCATTCCATATTTTTGACCTTCCATATGATACCACAATCCCCCTACTGGGAATATACCTGGAAGAACTCAAATCACTTTATAAAAAATATACCTGCACATGTATGTTTATCGCAGCATTGTTCACAATAGCAGAGCATGGAACCAGCTGTGCTGCTCATCAAAAGAAGACTGGATTAAAAAAAATGTGATACATATCCACAATGGAATATTACACAGTCATAAAGAAGAACAAAATCATGAACTTCTCAGCAACCTGGATGGAATTAGAGTCCATAATACTGAGTGATCTTTCACAGAAACAAAGAACTGAGTTTCATATGTTCTCACTCATAAGTGGACCTTGAACAACTATTGTAATACTATAAGAAAAGGATTGACAGTAGCAGGAAACTGCCGGGGGAGGGATGTGGGGAGGTGGGATTGACAGTAGTCGAAATCTGCCTGGGGGGGGGCACACCTCATCAACAAGGGTACCCGCACAATGAATATTTGTATACCTAACCCTTAATTGTACCCCACAATTTTAAAATAAAAAAATTTTAAAGTTAAAAAAAGAATAGAAATAATAGAATAAAAGAAAAGAAAAACAGAAAAAGAAGAAATACCTATTCAATAGTCCAGCATTTCATTTTTTCCTTGTACCTGATATGCATATATATATTGCATTTTTATGTATTACATTCACTCTTTTTTTCTTCTTTAGTAAAACAATGTGAAATTTATAGAGATGTAAGAATATTTATCTTGAATATAAATGTGTTTTCCTGAATTTGGGTTTAGCAAATAACTTAGAAAATTCTCAGAACATTAAGCATTTAATTTTATTTAAGTTCAGAAAGGAAAAATATAAATTCTAAATGAGAAAATATATGCAAAATTAAACATATATCTAATATGCAATAAATTAATATGCAATTCCCTCCAAAAAATTTATAGAAAGTAATCCTGAAGTATAACAAGTGTGATTTAAGATCATATATTACACAGTCACTTGAAAAAAGTATAGCTTATAATCAAATTTAAGTATAAATTTTATATGCTTATGATAATTTGATTTTCTCAGAAAACAAATATTCTATATTGAAATATATATAATAATGATACAGATTATAAAGTATATGAAATACACTTTAGAATTTATAAATTATAATACATATCATCTCATTACATTCTTACAGTTGAGTTCATGTATTAATATTCTTTTTATTTTCTAACAAAGTGAATTGTTTCAGGTCCCACTAGTACAGAGAAGGAAATTACAACCAGATCTTCTAACTTCATGACCTTTCCATATCTTAAAATTCTTCTAGATGTATTAACAATCTAATTTATTTTCATAACACTACATTTGAACACTGGTCATTGCCTCTCATGAAAACAAAAAGCATGGTGATACATGATAAAAAGACAAACAAGCAAAACCCCACAACTTTGAAGTCAGACAAAACTGGGTCCAATTGTACCTATGTCCCTTACTTGTGCATGGTTTTCAACAAAACACATAACTATCTCTGCTTCCTCATCTGTAAATAAGAATACAAATTTCCTTATAAAGAATGCTTATAAAGATTCTTAAGTAAATAAGAACCATAAAGTAGTTAGCATATATTTTATGTGAATTCTATATTCTTCCTTTTTATTAATTTGTTTTGATATTAAAACTTTGAAATGAAAATAATTATTTGATTCAAATATAATATACTGTTCCTTTCTCTCCGTTTCATTCTCATCATTTTTTTCCAAGTAAAAGAAATAATAAGAACAAAAAGTCTTCAAAAATGGCAGAACTTAGAAAAGAAGTGTGTGAACACCAGGAAATTCTTTTTATTATATTTTATTAGGTGAGAGATACAGGATAAAAACCCCTAATTAAGGGATAGACTTAATTTGTCCTTTGAGGATGCAGAACTCATAGGATCTTCCATTTAACTGAGAAAGAGCTACTCGATGGATCTCCTCAAGGACTCCTAGTTCACATCATTAAAACTGAATTATAAAACAAGGGAAAGATCAGTGTGTAGAAATCCCGTGATACAGAAACATCTTGAACTGTTTTGTGATATGACACAAATTTTGTCAGTATCACCACAAGTATAGAATTTGTTCTGTAATTCAAGGTACTATGCAATTCAGCACTATGTATAATTCAGTATATACAATTTAGCACTATAGAACTGCCAGATCTCAGACACTGATGTATTAGGGAAAACTCAGTGAGGGAATACAGAACATCTTGCCAAGAAGAAATGACAGCCACGACTATAAGCAGTTTCTGTGTGGGATGTTGACTTGGAATGAAGCTAAACAATGTGTCCCCAGAAAATGACATGTCCCTAAGGAAATGCCAAAACATGATTTCCAGCAAAATGAACCATTTAGATTTCGGTGGGGGGGAACAAGCAGTAAGACTTGAGACCTAAATTACTGAACCTAACTTCCCTATCTATGGTAGCCATTCCTTCTTAATTTCAAAACTCAGGGCTTCCAGTTTCTAAATCTTTATGGAATTATTTGTAGAAACTAGTCTTTTTCCAGCACTCTCTTCTTGTTCAGAAAGTGCCTTAGGGCAGTCAGTTACCACCCCTTGGGTTCCTTACTAGCATCCAAAAAATATTTGACTGTTGTCTTATGTCCTGTGCCTTCTTTCTTTCTAATCATCCATTCATTTGATGCTTGTTTTGTATCTCTTTTTTTAAACTTTTTTTTTATTTTAGAGTTGTGGGATACACGTGAGAATTTGCTACATAAGTAAATTGCATGCAGGTGAGATTTGGGCTTCTAGAGAGCCCTCTTTCCCTCTGCTATTGGACACGGTATCCAGTGAGTGACTGTGTGCTCTGTATCCCTCTCTTCCTTTGCTCTCTCCATTGGCTGCGTCCAGTATTTGTTGTTCCCACCTTTGTGTTGATGCGCTCAATGTTTAGGGCCCGCCTGTGAGTGAGAACATGAGGTATTCAATTTTTTGTTCCTGCGATCGTTCACTTAGGATGACAGTCTCTAGCTGCATCCATGTTGCTACAAATGACATGATTCTGTTCTTCTTTATTGCTAGGTAGAATTCCATCGTAGATGTACCACATTTTCTTTATCCAGTTCACTTTTGATGGACATCTGCTTTGCTTCTATAGTTTTGCTTTTGTGAATAATGCTGCAATGAAGATACATGTTTTGGTGGGTTTTTTGAGGAAAGTAATTTATATTTCTCTGCTTATAGTCCCAGAAGTCGAATTGTTGGATCAAATAGTAAACTCAATTTTTATTTCTTTAATCAAATGCCACACTGCTTTCCACAAAGGTTGAACTAGCTTATATTCCCACCAACACTGTAGAAACTTGCCCCTTTTCCTGCAGCCTCACCTGTTGTTTTTTGACTTTTTGTTTAATAACTGCCATGCTGAATGGTGTGAGGTGGTGTCTCATTGTAGTTTTGATTGGCATTTCTCTGATGATTAGTGAAGCTGAGCATTTTTTCATATATTTGTTGGCTGCTTGGATGTCTCCCTTAGAGAAGTGTCTTTTCATGTCTTTTTCCTACTTTCTATTTGTTGTCATTTGTTTTTGTTTGTTTGTCTGTTTTCCTGTCAATTTGCTTGAGTTTCTTGTAGATTCTTGATGTTAGACCTCTGTCAGATGCATAGCTTGTAAATATTTTTTTCTCATTCTGTCTTTACTTTCTTTATGGGTTCTTTTGCTGTGCAAGAAGTTTTTAGCTTGGTAAGGTCTCGCCTGTCAATCTCAGCTTTTGCCTTATTTGCTTTTAGGAGAACTTGGCCATGAATGCATTGCCTACTCAGATGTCCCATGAGATGAACTTCTTATTTTCAAAACACTGTTCAGATACAGTTCTTAGTGTTAAATTATTAATCCATGTAAAGAAGCTAAGGTAGCCAAGATCGTACTTGGTATACATTTTTTAAATGTTATAAACCATACACCTGCTCTTCTCACCCCAAAATGAACTAAATGAATTTACAACTGGGGAGATGACTTCTCATGTATATTGAGAAAAATTGTGCACAAAAAGTTATATTTGAACTGTGTTATAAAAAAATAGGCTATATGAGAATGAGTATCTATTCTGATCTAACTTCCCACCATCTAGTCTGCATACAGCATCTGAAACCTTTGCAATAGCATAATGAATGTGAATACTTTTTTTTCTTTTTTGGAACCAAAACCATAAAGCTCTAAAATCTAGCCCTGCTACTAGTTTACATGCTCTTAGACATATAACCTAGGCTCTCAGTGTCTGAGTTTCTCTTCTTGTAAAATGAAGATAAAATAATATTTATCTGAGTGTTGCCATGAGTATTAAGCTTGTTAATACATGTAAAAGTACTTAGAATAATTCCTGACATATAGTAAGTTTTCAGTACATGTTGGAGTTTATTAGAATTCACAGTTCTATTGCCTACTGAATTTCCTACTCAATTATTTTCTGAAGCTTCCATCTCTTATTCAACACTTTCCATTTATTCTGGCATAATCTAGCCATATCATCTCTGTTAGCTAAATCTCCTTTTGCTCTCCCTGCAATGTTAGGCTCCAGAAATATTTGCTGCAGCACAATATTTTATGTTGTTAACTTATTTTTTAGTACCTAATGCTCTCTAGACCTAGAGTGGCTCTTTCTGCTCTTTCCTGGGTGATGGATTCAACCTTCAAACTCCCCTCCTGCCGTGATACAGTCTGTGAAGTCTTAACTTTTCCCTCTTGTCTCCAGATTTGATTTATTCCTCTTCTGTGATTCCTCTACACTTTATATTTTCATTGCTCTATCTAATCAATTTTTACATATCTATTGCATAGGAAATAATGAATCTTTGTTGAATAGAATAGGAGATAATATGCTTTTATTGATTGATTTATAGTGACATGAACAAAAGAGTCTTATAATATTAAGGAAAAAAGAGAATAATTGAATTTCAGAGAAACAAGACTTTGGAAGAATTTAGTCTAATCTTCTGATTTTATATCCAAGAATACCATGTAATTTGCTCAAGGGGAGAAGAATAGTAATAACAGATAAGACATATTGAGTACTGTGCTCCAGGCACTTTGCTAAGCACTTAGTGTGTTTGACTTATTTAACTCTTTTAATAATGCTCTGAAATAGACATGGTTACCATGCCCATTTTACGGTTTTTATGCCTTCCCAAATCCCACTTTTTCCGGGAAGAAAATGAAATATAAAGGGTGCATTCGTTTGCCAAGGCTGCTTTAACAAACTACCAAAAACTGAGTGTCTTAAAAAAATAGAAATTTATTGTCTCACATTTTGGAGACTGGACATTCTAGATCAAGGTGTCAGTAGAGTTGGTTCCTTACAAGGACTATGAGGGAGAATGTCTTTCATGTCTCTCTTACCTTCTGATGGTTGGTTGACAATCTGACATTTCTTAGCTTCTGCTGTTATCATCCCAATTCCTGCCTTTATCTTTAGAGGGTGTTCTCCCAGTCTGGGTATTGTATGGACAAATACAAATTTCAAATAAGAGGCTTAATTCTCGCTGTTGAAATAAAGTAAGAGATTTCCCTTTCCTTCTGTTTCTTAGAGCATTGACCTTAGAAAACTTGTAATTGTAAGTACTTTATCCTCTCTTTGAAGTGTATATAAATCCTTTTGAAAACTGTATAGACATTTTGTCAGCTCTATGACCCAGAAATATCTTTCTCAAGGACCTGGCAGCCATCTTCTGAAAAGTAAACCTAAAGGGAGATAGCACCCTTATCTCCCAGTTTCTGTGGGAAGATAGGGGCTTAACCTTAGTGAGCAACTTGTTTCAAATGACATGAGAAGTTTTATTTCTCTCATTCTCTTTCTTTCTTTCTCTCTCTCTCTCTCTTTCTCTCTCTCCTTTCCTCCCTCCTTTCCTCCCTTCTTCTTACAGAAGAAGTTTTTTGCATAATTCATAGCCCATTAATGATCTGGCAACCAACAAAATTCTCTCTCTCTCTCTCTCTGTCCAGATAAAGCCAATTAGTTAACACAGATGATCATTTCAATTACCAGGTAAAGGAGAATGAATTATGTGTGACAAACAGTTTTGTTATGTTCTTTAACTTGAATAACAGTTATTCTTTACCTCGAGAGCATGTATGTAATAGATTATATCTATTATATCTGGTTGGCTGTATAAAAGGGTAAGATTTCTTTTTTTCCTTGAAGTATCTTAACTGATCGTCTGTGATGTGCACCCTATCCTGGTGAAACGTTTACTTGATAACAAAACTGTTTTATTTCACTATTGCATTTGTAAAGGGGATTTTCCAGGCTGGAAGACTGTTTTAATATATATTTCCTCAGCAGTGTCTCTGAATCAAAATGCCCTCTCCCCATTTTTTATGGGGACAGAATTCATATTAGGGTGCACCTTAATCCCCTCATCTTACCTAATAGTATCTTGAGTGACCTTATTTCCAAGAAAAGTCACATTGTGTGGTATTAAGGGTTAAGACCTCCACATATAATTGGGTGGCAGGAAGATTCCAACCACAGCAAAGGGAATAACTAATTTGTTTCATGTTCAATTAGTAAGTGAAAAACCAGAATAATACATGAGCCATGTATATATCATATTTCATAGCATGCTTTTAAACATTATACATACCTATTTGAAGTATTTTTTTCCACTACATAGAAACCAAGACATAAATGACCAAATTTCACTTAATGGCAGACTCACTCAAAATATATTGCAATTCCTGGCTAAAACCTTCCTAATTGGTATGTTGCTTAGAAATACATTTTACTAATCTCTCATTCTTTTACACTTAGACCTAGAAGGAACTACCTTATCAGCAGGAGTAGCTTCAAACACAAAATATATGTTTAGATCTTTAAGGTGAATTTAAAATGACATGACATGAAATCGCTTTTAAAAAATAGCAAGAGTTTACTTTTCTTCCAGAAAAATAACTGCCTGGTAGGTTGTATATAGGCTCATAATCTTGTGATTATAAATATAACTTTTACTAGCCTTAGACTTTAGTAGGAAGAAGGAAACAAAGACAATGGCTATGAGGTCCCTGCTTCCCAGTCACAGACTCCATTTCAAGTCCAATGCTCTCCTTCTTTTTCCTCTTTAATTTTGCAAATGTACGGCAAACTCTTTCATTGCAGCATCTCTGCCATAGAAAATCATCTGAACATGAATTATTTCTAATTCTTAATACGACTTCCAAATGAAAAAATGTGTTTATGGCTTTTATTGTTGTATTCCATCTATTCTCAGGTCAGACTTCACTGCTGGTTTCTTCTTTATTGGTGCAGAAGAAGTTTATTGCATAATTCATAGCCCATTAATGATCTGGCAACCACAAAACTCTTAAGGCACTGCAAAAATAGCCATGTCCACTAAACAGAGAGATTAACTGTGCTTGGATGCTGTGAACAACCGTTCAGGGAAAGTAGGTAAATCGAAGTGGAACATGCTTAGGCAAAGAAACTAAATTTTTTAATTCCATTTTCTTTGTTCAAAGAGCATTTTTTAAAAAGTATTTTCTTACTTGGAGCAATCTAAGGAGCACTGATTTTTCCCATACATTACATGATCACAGAAATATTCACTTGGTAATTAACAAACATTTCTTTATATTAATATAAAATATTTATTTCTATGAAAGTAAAATTGTGGGCATGCTTTAATTAATTTTGTTGACTGGCTATTTTGCTATTTAATATATAGCATCAGAAAGCCTTTCACCTGTTTAATATTTTTTATTTCCAGCCAGTGAGTAAGCAGCTTCAGAAGGGAAACTTTATGTTTCAGTCTTTAGCCATTCCTTATGGACCCTACATCTAAGTATTTCATTTATCATAGAAATGAATATGACATGTCTGTCGGCTTTCAATAATATTCCTCTTACCAGTGCAAGTTCATCCTGGCTTAGATGATATGGCTTGCATGAACTATTGGACAATCAACCTCATATCATTCTCTGTACCACCAGATCTTACCCTGTTTCTGCAGTAATTTTCTCCAGCTGTGTTGCTGATACAGGTGATATAGCAGGCATTTATAAAATATTTGAAATTTTTCTTTTTTGGCTGAAGTCATGTTCAGAGCTTTCTTCAAGTCAATTCTAGAAACCTTTGACATAGTGTGTACTTTCTAAAATAACTCACAGGTTTTTTTTTTTCCTTACAGTAATTTGGGAAACTTTAGTAGAAAAAAAGAAACCTGACTGTTACACCTACATTTAAACACATATGTAAGCCACACATCAGGCCTGTTTTAACAACTTTCTTGTTTGCAAGTTAATTAAGACAATAGAAAAGAATGTGTTTTAAAAGGTAGCCTATTATAAAGTGCCTTCAATTCCAGTCTCAGACGCCTTGACTCCATCTTGTAAATGGATAATACGATGTGGTAAAGGAAACATAAGATTTTTTAATAGAGATATATTGGAAGAAAATAGTGATACTTGGAGGATTAAACATATAAAATTATCTAGGATGAATTTTTGCAGGTGAAAAATTTATGGTGCATCATAAAAATTTATGGTGACAATCCCAATGTGAGATGACAGAAAACAGAGGAAATTTTTTTAGTAAGACAAAAAGGAAAGAGAAAAACCAGTGGAACATGTGAAACACAATCTTGCAAAGTATCATGAATATAGCATGTTTCCAAAATTTTCATGATGAAGGAGTTAGTAAACGAGTCTCAATCAAAAACAGTTAAAAGGAAGCAGCATCAAGAGAGAGCTTCACTGGTATTACTTGAAGCTGAATAGTAGAGTAGACCTTTGCCCAACAAGGACATTGTACTTCATCTTAGAACGGGTTGGATTTAGCTACTAACGTGGGCATCCTGGACTTTGCCTTTGTCTTTGGGCACATTGCAGGCACTAAATTCTTAAAAGCAGGAACATGTTTCCTATGGAAGTAATATTGGGCATAGAAGTAACAATGAACACAAAATAAATAAATGAAGTAAAAAGAGAGAACTTTTAAAAAATGAGGACATCTGTAGGCAAACATAGTCAAAGGAAGCAGCAATTCTAAAAACTATCAAAGAAGTTGCAAATAATATATGTTGCAATGTTTATTCCATGGAGACCAGTGCCCCGGGATAACAGTACTAAATGAGCTTATGAGGGCAATTATTGTTGCTCTTAGCCTGACAATTGATGATGCCACCCTTGCTAAAGCTTTGATGTCAGTCACAACACAATAACCAATATCATTGCCAAAGTAACTCCAGGCATTATTACGAGTGCCAAAACTCCTTGACAATTATGTTCTCAGTGTCTCCCAAAGTTTATTGAGGAGTATATCATTTACCCTTAAGCCTCTTAAATTTATAGGGGCTAAGTTATGGAACCATCCCAGTGATAACCATTTCCATATTTACCTGTTGCTCTGGAGTCAAACTTAGGGATTTTAACTATCTCTTGGATAATTAATTACCTAAGATGTGTTATAGAAACAGATTTTTAATGTGACCACTCTAATTCTCCAAATGTCACGAAATGCAAAGGTGACAGAATATCAACTCCATCCATAGCCTTACCTTGAAGAGCTTAAGTGTAAATGCTTTGAAATTAGCCTAGTTCTGAGTGCACATCATGGTTCTGAGACTTATAATCAGGCACTCCTCCCACTCTCTTATTTGTTTTCTAAGTCAATTCATTAAGATTATAATATTATCCTCAGAGTTTCTGTGAGGATTAAATGATACACTGAAAAATAATGCAATTTAACTCACTACCAGAAATAAAACGTTTGCTGCATAAATGGTTGCTAGTCTATTTTCTACAGAGAAAATAAAGGGATCAACTACTGAACATTGAGGAAAAAGAAAGACAAATGACTTTAGCAACTGGAAGACAAATCAGATAACAACATGGCTATGGAAAGAGATGCAGAAGTGTGTACAGTGAAAATGTCTTACTATTAAAATGGAAAAGTTTGTAGTATAGTGTTTAGAAATAAATTTAGGTCAAAAAATGAAGAATTCTTGAATATAGTTTTTTGCTATCATTTCTTTTTATAAGTACAATTACACAATAACAAACAATTACATTTCACAATTAGGACTGTTAGAATTTCACTGTTTTCTTAGTATAATTTGAATGTATACTTTCAGAGGTTTATGCTGCCTATAGGCAGTCCCATGACTAGTACCTAAAAATCATCTGCATATATTTTACAATAATTTTATATATATAAATGTGTGTTGTGTGTGTGTGTGTGTGTAACAACTTTGTGTGTGTGTGTGTGTGTTACATGGAGCTGCAGCAGCCATTTTGTGACCATGAAAGATGTGCTAAGAGAATACAATGTTATGTGTCCTTTAACCAAGTGATTGTGTATCTCTAGATGTAAAACAACTTTCTAATTCAGTCAGTTTTAAAAAGCTATAGTATAGGTTTTATAGAAACTAAAAATATTGCATGTAAACCTGCCTTTGAGCACAGCAATGCTTTTACAGTACAACATGCTTCAATCTACTCATTTTGAAAGGAATGGACAAGAAAGAATTGTGGATTTCATCTAAGAGTTTTCCTTCATTCTTGGTCAACTATTGAAGAAACCTGATAGTATCTACAATGCAACAAGGATAATAACTAATATGATAGGTAAAACATATAACTGATATAGTAGAAATAAGCTCAACATCATCACAAAACCTTACAAATATGTGATAAAAATATTTAAATACTTGTCATGTTTTATTATTAATTCATTTATTTTGCATTCCACTGAAATAATTAAAAATTTTAAAATAGACTCAAAATTTCAGTAGTGCTGAAAACTTTTGGATGGAGTGTAGAATAATATTGACAAGCATGGACTTTAAAGCTAGGCAGGTATGGGTCTGAGTCCCAGGTATGTGATTTATTAACCCCATTACTTTAGGGAAGTAGATGGAATGCTTTTACCTGATGTCATGTTAACATTGTAATAGATGTTATAAGACACATCATTACAATTAAAAATGAAACACTAAAGCAACTCCTAATAAAATCAGGAAACATATGAGCATGTTTACTACCACCATAATTATTTACCATTTTCTGTAATTTCTAATTAAAGCAGTAACCTACAAAATGCAAATGAGATAGTAATAGATCATATAAAACCACAAAAAAGTAAAATAATATAAGAATGGCCAAGATCAATAGAAGATTATAGACCTCCAAAAGACTTTACTATACACAATAAAGGGACTTTACTATCTGATTAATTTGGTGACATAAATAAGTTCAAAAGAATAGGCTGCTCAACAGCTCCTTGGGAAAATTGGAAATATATTTAACATTTAAATCAAATACATTTCACACAAATTGAAGAGGCAGGAGAAAATATTGAAATAAAATATAGTAGTAATTTTTTTTAAATCTCTGAATCAGAAGGTATTCTTTAACACAATGGAATAAAACATGCAGGCCAAATAATCCTGATTCCAACTCCTCACTGCATTTTTTGCATCTTTTATTTACAGTCCATTTCAGTTATGAAGATGAAAAAGACACAAAATATGTAAATGTCAAAATGATTTTGAGTACTGATATTTCAGATTTTGAGTTAAAGTAAAATTTTTAAAATACTCAGGGATACTTTAAAGGAAATACTATGTAAGAACCTCCCTACTGTACTAGAACTAATGATGAGACTTTTTAATAGTGAGGTGTTTAATGCAATAGGATTTTAAATAGAGCCAATCCTAAAATGCTTAATCTGAATGATGCAATTAGTTTAGGATGTTGGAAATGAAATTTTGAAGAGAGCATACTATTAGTCATGAATAAACTGCCAATCATTTCTTTGTTGTTTGGCTTTAAAACATTTTTTTGAAAAGAAGACATTTTTAAATATGGAATTTCATTGAACTACTGGACATGAATGAGATTAAATAAATCATTAAAAGCAGTAGTTTTAATTTGTTCAATTTTAAATTGCAATCCCTTATTCCATTTTAGTAATGCCCATGATTTTCTCTAAACTATATAATATGTAATTTTAATTCCCACTCAATAACCTCTGCTTAAATGGATTTGAAATGTTACCATTGTGATAGAAGAAAATGTCAAACTTTTATACGAAATTCCATTCCTGGTCTGTTTTATTGCTATACGTGGGCATTATCACAAAGCCTAGGCTGATTTCCTATATGTAATGAGAAAAATGAGTATTAGACATCCAAATAGTTTACACTGACTTCCTTTTTTTTTTTTAAGAAAAAAAATATTTAGTAGCCGGGCTCGGTGGCTCAGCCTGTAATCCTGCGCCTTTGGGAGACTGAGGTGAGTGGATTGCCTGAGCCCGCGGGTTCGAGACCCGCCTGGGCAACTTGGCGAGACCTCATCTCTACAATAAATCAAAAAATCAGCCGGGCGTGGTAGTGCGTGCCTGTAATTCCAGCTACTTGGAAGGCTGAAGCGGAAGGATCGCCGGAGCCCAGCAGGTCGAGGTTGCGGTGGCCGGGAGCGGCCACTGCACTCCAGTCTGGGTGACAGAGTGAGACTCCAACTCAAAAAAAAAAAAAAAAAAAATTTAGTAACTTTAAGCCACTTAGATACTAGAAGGAAGAATTAGTGGTGAAAAAAATGTTAATAATTAGACTAAAAGAATCAGAATAACAATCAAGAAGGTATAGTTGAAACAGTTAACACTTAGTGAACCAGTTGTGAACAACTAGTAAATGTTATGTTTAGCACTATTAGAGTTAGATATACTAAGGATCTGTGTGAAAGCTGCCTTTAGAAATAGTGGAACCACTTAGGACTCCCATAATAGACAGTCAGTGTACCTAAAGGAAGGCATTAATGTCTTTATGAGGAAATCCTCCTGCATGACCCACTCACTGTAAGGTAACTGGAGGTGGTCAGGCCTTCTCGCCCGACAGGACCAAGATAGCGTTCACTTAGACCTCGGCCCACTGGAACTTATGACTAATGTGACATACGAATGTAACTTGTTAAGCATAACTGAGCCGGGCTCAGTGGCTCAACCTGTAATCCCATGCCTATAGGAGGCTGAGGTGAGTGGATTGCCTGAGCCCGCGGTTCGAGACCCGCCTGGGCAGCGAGACCTCATCTCTACAATAAATCAAAAAATCCGCTGGACGTCGTAGCGCATGCCTGTAATTCCGGCTACTCGGAAGGCCAAGGTGGAAGGATCGCCGGAGCCCAGCAGGTCGAGGCTGCGGTGGCCGGGAGCGGCCACTGCACTCCACTCTGGGCGACAGAGTGAGACTCCAACTCAAAAAATTAATAAATAAATAAGCATAATTGTGTGCTTATAATCTGGCTCATAATCTGCCATTATTGTTTAGGTCCGTTTAAAAGCAGACAGGGACAGACTTGAGTGCATAGTCGGGTTCCCTCTGTAATCGCAGGCGGCAAGGATTGTGAATATAAAGAGGCAGTTGGGAGCCTGGCTCCTCAGTTCTCTGACCTGTCTGAATCCCATGTAAACCTGCCTGGAAGGGATTGAGCTCCTCCATCACACAAGCGGACTTCCCATTATGCCCCACCTCCAGCTTTGGGGATCAAATTTCAACATGACAAACATCCAAACCATAATATCCTATTTCAAAGCATTCTATCCCTTTTTTCCATAAATATTATGATAATTATCAGACAATGAACCTCAATTTTGAATTCAGATAATTCAGTTTTGGCATGGAACCACCCTTTCCTCTTTTTTTTTTTTTTGAGTTGGAATCTCACTCTGTCGCCTAGACAGAAGTGCAGTGGTTGCTCCTGGCCACTGCGGCCTCGACTTGCTGGGATCCGGCGATCCTTCTGCCTCAGCCTTCCAAGTAGCTGAAACGACAGGCACGTGCTACCACGCCCAGCTCATTTTGATTTATTGTAGAGATGAGGTCTCGCCAAGTTGCCCAGGCGGGTCTCGAACCCGTGGGCTCTGGCAATTCACTCACCTCGGCCTCCCAAAGCGCAGGGTTACAGGCTGAGCCACTGAACCCGGCTACACCCTTTCCTCTTACATCATTTGAATTACTAAGAATTTAAGTCATTCTATTACATGCCTTGCAGCTATCAACTCCTCTCCAATGCAACTGAAACCTACGGGCTCAAGCCACTACCTACTCTCTCCTGCAATCACCCTTTAACTGGTTTTCTACATTCATATTTTAATTCCTCTGATATACTCTCTACTGAGAAACTTGAGAAACTTTTAAAATATTTAAGTCAGTCATACCACTCATCTACTTAATAACTTCAGGGAATTTCCACTGCCATTAGGGTAAGATCCAAAATTTTTTTCATGCCCTCTAAGATCTCAGTATTCTGGCTCCTACCTACATCTCTCATCTTAATTAGATGCCAGGTCCCTCTCCTACTCACTGCTCCAGCAACTCTTCCTCCATTTGTTAATATGTTATAATCCTTCTTATTGCAAAGTTTTGCCTGGAAAATTCTTTCTCCTCTTCCTTTCACTTGCTAACTCTTAATTACTCTCAGGTCTCACCTCACTGTCACTTTGTCAGAAACCACTAGTTTTTCTATATACACATATTTTGCATTTCTTCTTTACTACATAAATCTCACTTTAACAATTTCTTATATGTCTGTCTCTTGCATGAGATTTTAAACTCTGTGATGACAGAAGCCATGTCGTATCGCCAACATTTATATTCCTTCTCTATAATTAGATCCTAGCAAAATGTAGAGTAGCCACATTGGGCTATCTGAGCAGGAAAGTCTCAAACATCTGCTCATTAGTTCTGCTGAAGTTCATTGCATTGGAATGTGATCGCTCTGGGTCTAAATCCAAGGTTGCAATAGCCCAAGAAGAGCAGAAGTTTAGGTCTGTAGATCCCTCATAAGTGCCATTTGCAGCAGAAAAAGGCATTGTTGTGCTGCATGCCTCAACAATCTGAGTTAATAAAGCAGAGAAAATAGAAGAAAATAATTTTAAGCTAAAAATAACTCAGGTTAAAATTGGCAGTCATAATTTTACAATGTGGAAGTTGAAAGCAACCTTAGGCATTACCCGTCACAACCTCCTCAATGATGAGAAAATACTTTGTAATATTGTGCTCCTTTTGATTCCTGTGATGTTCCACTTTCTAAAAAAAAAAGTTGATACAGTTCCTGGGTGTTGGGCCCCACAGAGAGAGCAGAAGTCCTGGCTGTTTAGAGAAAAACACAGAACTTAGTAAAGAAGCCCTTGGCTTGTTTGATGACAGACCTCAATTCTTCCCCTGCAAATGTCTCCTCCACTTTTTTACTCTCTCCTATTTATTCTTCCTTTCTCTCTCATTGTAGCCCTTCTCTGTTATTCATCTTCCCTCCCCAAATTCTCAAGCTCTTTTCTTTATCGCTATATTGTCATCTTTCATCTTGCTCATTTTTTAAAAATAAAATTACTTCTTTTATTGACCTTTTAAATTGAGAGTTGGTTTTCATTGCCATCATACTGAGCTTAAAAATAAAAGTGAGTCACAAAAACAGAAGAGAAAGGGCAAGTGAAATCTGACCCTTGAACTCTACTTAAATTGGATCCCAAGAAGCAATAGTGAGGAAGGGTGGCTGGCAGACAACATAGGAGACGCTGATGTCAAAATGTACTTAAGCGGCAACTTTGTGTTCCAGCATAGTCTTTAAAGGATGGTACTGAGCACTCTGAATGATAATGAGAGATTTACAAGGCAATCTCTAATTACACATACAAAATAACATATTTCTTACTGTAAGTATTTCATTTGAAACCTTAATATACCACTTCAGAAAAGAAGTCAGGTCTTTCCTGCAAACAAATTACTTTTGAATGACATGAATAACTAACTAGTTATTGTTTTCAACATTTCACACTCATGATTCCTTGTATTCATATTCCCAGAGAACTTCAACGCTAAAGAACCTTCACAGATTAGCAGAGAAAATTACTTCACCCATCACAGAGATGGCATCTCTGGGGAAAGAGCTGGCAACTCTTTAACAATGCATTATGCCTTATGACATTCTAGAAGAGATTTGAAGCCTGGATTGTGACTCTGCTGTGGCAGATCCTCCAAGCTCTCTTATATTACACTCACAGTTAGTCTCCACCACATAATTTTTATTCTCCAAGCATAACTTCTTATAAATAAGGCAGCTTGCCACTCTCTGCCCTTTTGTCAGGTGTCAGAAAACTTACTGATTTATGCTTTAGAACTATATCCAGCTGAATCTCTTTTACAAGATGTAAGAAAAATAGAAAAAGAAATAATTTCTAAGACAGGGTCTCTGGTCTTGGTTCTGTCTTTTTAATCTCCTTCAAATCCCTTGAACTCGGGCTCAGGTGCATTTGTAAAAGTTAGATATTAATATTTTAATCTGTCTGTGATTGTCTAGGTACTCATACTATGAAACCTGTTCATGTAATTTCTGCGTTGAAAAATTCATCCCTTCAAAGGACTTTCATTATGGTCCCACGATCTTCCAAGAATTGTAAGTAGAGCTGTGAACAAAATAAAGCCCTGTCTTCCTGGAGTTTATATTTAAGCAAGGGCAGATAGATACTTTTTTTAAAAAATGAGTTAGTAATAAGCAAAGTAAGAAAAAGCAAGATAAAAGAAAATTAATGATAATGGTGGGAAGTGGTTGTTTTATATAAGGTGATCAGGGAAGTATTTTTGACAAAATGACATTTTAGCAGAGGCCTGAGGTAGTAAGGCCAGAAATCATATTGTTATCTAGGGAAAGAGTGTTCTAAGCAGAACATAAGTTAAATGAGAACAGTATACTTAGCCTAGCGAAAAGCAAGAGCAAAAAAGAGAATAACGGAAGATGAAGTCAGAATTAGTAATATAAAGCCTATAGGCCATAGACAGGTTTAACTTTTCTCAGAGCTAAGATACAGGAGAGACGGAGCCTCTTTTACATTTTAACAAAATTCCTCTTTCTGACCAATAGAGGATAGACTCAAAAGCGAGGATGGAAGTAGGGAGACCAACTTGGGAGATCATGAAGTAGCCCTATCAAGAGATGATGGTGTTATGAGCAAGACATAAGACAGGAGCATCTTAGCCGTGAAGGAAGAAAAGTTGTTTAATGAAAAGCTCACCCTATTAACCCAACAAGTCAAAAATGGAAAACAGAATCATTTCTAAATTCCAGAGAAAAGATTTTAACATCTTCACCTGAGATAGCTATCACAGTGGGAACATGTAACATCACTGTCTAAAGCTCTTTCTTAGTGTGCGATATTTATTTGCAACTAAGGGAAAAACAAAAGTTTTTTTCTCTCACATCCTTTGATATAGTTCTTTTCTTAAAAAAGACCTCTCTTTGTCTTTTTCTTCTTTTACATCATAAATATAAGCACATGAACAGAAACAGAAACACAGAAATGCACTATATAATACACACATACACATACAGCCATTGTCTCTTACCATTATAATCAACAGCTTTGCTAGTCATAGCAAAATACTTCATATTCTCATGAAGATAAACATGTATCAATGAAGCAGTATCAATTTGGAAAAATACATGGTATAGGTAAATGGTCAGTTACCCACAAACTGTCCGTCTTTCACCAATAATTTATTCACACATGTGATAATTACTTTTGATCAACTATTATGTGCTAACTACTTTCAGAGAGATAGGTAAATTGACATTCTAGTGAACAATTACCTGTAATTACTAATCAATTCAATGATTCAGCATATATGAGGGGAGACCTCCCCAGAAAATGGGAATCATATTTAGGAGTGCAGGCACCTTGTAGTAAAAGGATTTCCCTACTAGATAAGTGTTTTAGGAAGTCATCAGCATCAGTGTACCAGCTAGCATTGTTGTGTGAGACAGCATTTTGGTTTTGTGAATTGTTTTTTATTTTTTGAGTTGGAGTCTCACTCAGTCGCCCAGACTGGAATGCAGTGGCCGCTCCCGGCCACCGCAGCCTCGACCTGCTGGGCTCCGGCGATCCTGCCGCCTCAGCCTTCCAAGTTGCCGGAACTACAGGCGTGCGCTACCACACCCAGCTGATTTTTTGATTTATTGTAGAGGTGAGGTCTCGCTGCCCAGGCGGGTCTTGAACCCGCGGGCTCAGGCAATCCACTCACCTCAGCCTCCCAAAGGCGCGGGATTACAGGCTGAGCTACTGAGCCCAGCTGAATTGGTTTTTTTTTTGGAGATTCTTTCAACTGTTTGTCCACTTCATGATGAGTGATTTACGAGTGCACCTGCCCACACTGCACTGATTGTTCAATAGGTTTTAATCAAAAACAACACGATCCCTGTATCCTACCCGCCCTATTCACCCAATCTCACCAGGAGTAACATTTTTTGTTTCCTGGTATGAAAAAATGTCCTCAAAGAGAAACGTTTTGCTGATGTGGGAAAGGTGAAACTAAAACGGAAAAAGCATTAAAGGGTGTCAAAATTGATGAGTACAAAAACTCTTTTGAGCTGTGGACAAAGCATTTCAATCGGTGTTTTGTATCAAATAGAGAATACTTTGAAGGTGACTGAAGTTTAAACATGTAAGAATAAATACACAATTTTTTATAAATAAATTCTAGGTTTTGGGGGTCTCCCCTTGTATTAACTATTTTATTTTTCCTTTCATAAACATGGACATCTTGCTGGTTTTTTATTGTTCAAAGAGATAGATTATTATCTAACTTCTTTCTATAGATAATGGAAATAAACAGGAAATACTAGGAAATCTGGAAATACTCAAGAATCAGGAGATTCTCATGTCTTTCTTTCTCTCTCTTGTGGTTATATTTTCTTTTTCCCTCATGAATTCTCAGGACTCTATTTCAAGAATCCATACAAAGAAAGGCTTTCTTAACTTGTATTAGGAGCTTAATGAATGTATTGGATCCAGGAACCCATGAAATTATAAGCAAACACTAGCAATTTAGGGCAAGTGTTAGAGAAAAAAATGAAACAAAATAAAAAAACAATGCAAACTAGTTTAAATGAGAAGGGGAATTTCTCAGCTCAAGTTACCAAAAAGCTAAGGGGTTTAGTCAGCTGCAAGAAATCTTGTTCCAGCAGCTTAAAGGATAATGGGGCTCTTTTTACCCTTTACCTTCAAGCAAACCCTTGAAATATGACAAAGATGATGACTTCCATTCGTCCAAGTTTCACTTCCTACCACCTGAGATTCCTAGTGAAAGTGATTCCAGGTAAATGCTTAGAGGGCTGTACCTGGTCCAGTTCAGGTCATATACCTCCACCTGAGTGAGCCACCGAAGTGAGGCCAGTGGCACAGAGTCGGGCCTGGGTAATGAGTCTATTTCTTGTTATGTGGGAGTTGAGGTCAGTTTCAAATGCACCACAGTTATGTGGATTTTTTTCCCACTAATAAGGGCAAAGCTCTCCCCTAAGAAAGGAGTGATATTGGCCACCAAAAGCAACGAATGGGCTCTAAGTGTATATATGCACGTTTTTGAGCAAGGGAAAAAAAGAAAATAAAGCCTTCTCAGACTCTTAGAGGAGACTCTGATTCCTCCTCCAAGTTTTAAATAGCATTGTACTGAGTAAAAGCTAGTTACCTGGAAGTACAGAGAAATAAAAACTTCGGGAATGAAAAAGCAGATTTTTTAAAATGTTGGTTAAATTTTTACCAGTGTGAATATCTTTTTTTGTTAAATAACCATAATTTAGTATCAAGAGGCTTATTCAAGTTTTCATAGAACTGAAGATCATAAACCTTTCAGAGTCCACATCATGTGATGAATATAAACTCAGCTTCTGGGAGGTTTGTTTTGTTTGCTTGTTTGTTTTTTTCTTCCTTTTGTAATTGGTACATGGTGCATTTGGTATATGGTATATAATCATAAGGAGGCCTTATTATATTTTTTGCTTTCTATTTGAAATTCATTCACTTGAATAAGTTTTTGCTGGGTTTGTTTGTTTGTTTGTTTGTAAGTCACAGTCTCACTCTGTCACTCAGGCTGGAGTGCAGTGGCAATGCTCATGGTTATCGCAGCCTCAACCTGCTGGGCTTAGGCAATCCTTTCATCTCAGCCTTCCAAGTAGCTGGAACTACAGCACATACCACCACCTCACCAATTTATTGTTTTTTTCACCCCAACTCCTCCTATGCAGAGTATGCATCAAACTCTTCCTCTACACTTGAATTAAAAGGTGGGACCCATGGTATATCCTTTCCAAAGAAGTTCTTACCCAATATCTAATAACCTGACGCTTTTTATTCTCAGTTTTGACAAGGAATCATGTAATTGATTTTTAAATATCTCCTTGCATTTTGTTCTGGCTCTTTATTTTGGAATGTCATGTTTATTTGATTCTGGTGGCTCAGTCAAATGTTCTAGCTTAATAAACTGCTAAAATAGTATTTGTCCTTTTAAGTGTAATTCTCATTTTTTGTTCACTAGTACAATCTCATTCTAAATAAAATAAATTAGAAAATACCTGTATAATTCAATGAATCACAGTGTTCACATATCAATTTCAGCTTTAGTGTTCATTTACTCTAGAGTTGTTTGAGAAGAATGCATATCCATCACCAGAAAATATTTTATCTTCTCTTAAAGCGGATAAATTTGTCTTGTGGATTTACCTTTTGTTTGAAAAATGTATTTATTATTCTTCTCCAAGTCACTATACTGAGTCAATAAACAGCCACATACCATCCACTTTATTCTGGTTTTTTTAAGTAGAAATTCCCTACACATAGACATTGTTCCCACCCTACTCATACTTCCATCTCCAGTTAGCCCAGAAAACTTGGTCTTTTGTTTTGTTTGCTTCTTCTAACCCACTCATCTTCGATTCTAAGCTCCTAGCGCTAATTTTGTTCAAAAGACTTTATTGCGTGTGCTACTCTGGCTCCCATGGTTGCGGATGTGTTATTTGAACTACAGTAACCCATAGCCAGGAACCCCAAGTCACCTCTGGTGCCAGTGCCTCGGGCCCCTCAGTTAAGAGAGAGCAACAGGAAGGACTAAAACCCTTGTCATTTAATGGTAGTGCTTATATATGTCTGTTTTCATGGCAGTATTAATTGCTAACACAAGATTTAAGGATCTGTTAGTAGTTAGCCATTTATTTGATAGTGTCCATTTGATTAAGAGATATTTATTTTAATCTTGAAAGCAAAGAGCAATTTTTAAAGTGAGTCTGTCCTTTCACTCTCTAGCTAAAACAGGGAATGATTTCCTTCTCGTTCCATCAATCAAAGCATCACAAAGCTTTGATGAATGGCCTGCCATGATGGATTAGAATTATGTCATTATTAGAAAATGTCTCATCATCACTTTTCCAAGTGTACATCAATTATGGAGTTCTAGAATTGAGATATAAGTAACGAGAAAAGCACATTTCTGCCCACATTCCTCACAGAAATTTGCACCTTACACAGTTCACTCTTTCTTTGCTTTGTCCCTAATGGCTGTGATTTTAATACCACTGTTTCAACCTAAATAATAGATTGGACTCCTCTAAAGACATTCCCTCTGACAGTCTTCTTAATCATACTGCTGAATTCCTCCAGCAACTTCTAATACAGAGCAAGCAAGTGAAACTGCAGTGGAAAGAACATTTCACTCAACATTCAAACAATTGTCACTCATACAAGTTGACATCTTGAGTCTCATTTTACTGTTTTAAAAATGTCTTGCACTCACTGTACACTGCCTCATAATATTTCATAAAAATGCTCCCAATGTGTACAATACAATAAAATTCCTTGGTCCTCTACCTGGCAATATTTCCTCTATTCTCAAACAAGCTGATAAATGAACCATTCATTGAAGTATACTCCCTAGGGAGGCAACAATGCATTATAGTGTAGATGCAAGCTGAGCCACAGTAAAAAGTGCAAGAACTTTGGAATCAGACAGAATTGTTACATTTTTGATGCTTCTAGCATTTTAAATTTTATAAAATTCCCAGAGCATGTTTGTTTTATTATTATTATTAACATCTGAAAATCAATATGCCAAATACATATGAATGTCCAGCATTATTGAAAAATTAGTTTTCAATGCCTAGGCAAATAATTTATGGCTAAGACCCCAGAAGAAAATGCAGCAAAAACAGAGATAAATAACTGGGACTTAATGCAACTAAAAAGCCTCTACACAGCAAAATAATCAACAGAGAGAACAGGCAACCTATAAAATGAGAGAAAATATTCACAGACTATACTTCCAACAAAACACTAATATCCAGAATCTACAAAGAACTCAAACGGATCTGCTAAGAGAAAATGAATAACCCCATTAAAAAGTGGATAAATGACATGAGCAGACTTCTCTTGAAAGAATATGTACAAATGGCCAACAAACATATGAAAAATACTCAGCATCACTAATCATCAGGGAAATGCAAATTAAAACCATAATGAGATACCACCTTACACCAGTCAGAATGGACATAATTAAAAAATCAAAAAACAATAAATATTGGTGTAGATGCAGTACAAAGGGAACACCTATACACTATTGGCGGGAATGTAAATTAGCACAACCTCAATGGAAACTGGTATGAAGAATCGATCATACTCAGTGATCCATCACAGAAACAAAGAAGAGAGTACCATATGTTCTCACTCATAAGTGGATCTTGAACAATTATAATACTATAAGAAAGGGACGGCAATTGTGGGAAACTGTCAGAGGAGGGGGGTGGGATGGCATTTGAGGGAATCTGCTAGGAGAGGGAGGAGCATGCCCCATTTACAAGGGTACCTGCATAATCAACGTTTGCATACCTAACGCTGAATTGTACCCCACATCTTTATAATTAAAAAATAAACAAAAAAGAAAAAGAAAAGAAAAAAATTCTCAAAGAACTAAAATTGGATCCACCATTTGATCCAGCAATCCCACTACTTGGTATCTACCCCCAAAACAGAGGTCATTATACACAAAATAATTTACAATTGCAAAGATGTGGAAGCAAACTAAATGCCCATCAACTAATCAGTGGATTTAAAATATATATATATATATCTCTCACACACACACACACACACACACACACACACACACACACACACACCATGGAATACTATTCAGCCATCAAAAAGAATGAAATACTGTCTTTCGCAGCAACTTGAATGGATCTGAGACCATCATCTTAAGTAAAGTGACACAAAATGGAAAACCAAACAATGAATGTTCTTATAAGTGGGAGCTAAGCTAAGGGTCTGCGGGGATGTAGAATGATATAATGGACATTGGAGACTCAGAAGTGGGAGGGTGGGAAAACTCACTTAAGGGGTACAATATGCACTAGTGGGGGTGATGGCTACACTTAAAACATCCACATAACAAAAACAACAACAACAACTAACATTGGTACCACTAAAGCTATTGAAATAATAAAAAACCAAAGAATTTAGCTTTAACCAATTGGAGTTAATAATAAGGCTAGTAAAGGCAATGATAAGAAAAAAGTGTATCTAATTTATATATTCTTAATACATACTATATTATTAAAAGATTTCAAATTGGGCCATACCTAGACTGTATTCCTTGAGTGAAGAGTGAAAGAGACTGTTGTCTCTGTTCAGTGCCTGAAGGAAATCATAGGAGAAAAGAGAGGAGAAAAGAAAGATTACATCCAAAGTTTCATATAGTGGAAACTTAATATAGAAAATAATATTTGATTTTTGTTTTGGCAGAATTTTGTTTAACAATATTACAAGTTGTGTTTTTATAATGAGAAAATGCAGAAACAAATTAGAATTTGCTGTGCCTTATTCCAATTGTAGAAGGATGCTTTAATAATCTAATTGCTGTCATTCTTCTGTTCACAAAAGAAAACTAAGCCTCAGTTGGAGAAATCACAGATCTTAATCTTTATTACTGTTTTACAAATTTTATTTTAAAGTAAAGTTTAATGAAAATTGCTGCCAAATAAATTTATATTCATGTAAAATTCTCAGTTTTTCTAGTACTGATAAGCAACTACCCAGCTCTAGTAATTTCTGACTAACGAACAGAAGGAAAGAGAATCTCACACATATTTTCAGTTAGTGAAATTCACTGAATGATACATTCTACTAGGGATGGAGAGGACTATCATAGATCTATATCCATTATGAAACCACTTATTTTCCTCTTCTGTAATTTTTAAGACCACTTGCTCTGAATATCCTCCAGGATACTTATAAGGGAAATAAATAAATATGAAAAAATACACAAATGTTCTAAGAAGTGTATTGTGCAACTTCAATACAAAACAGCTTCACTTCAGAGCTCATCTCAGTTTTTCTGGTCCAGGCTATTTATTAGAATGGTTTCAGCATTTGCATTTATTAATAAGAATAAACAAAATTACATAACAGGTAAAATTCCAAAGGAGATGTATTTATGCCACATGGCTCTTGTCTGGCCATGACAATATTCTGTTAGTTAGTATGGCAGACAGACTCTAGTGTGGCTGCCCATGTTTCCTGTACACTCCCTTAAATAATTCCCTCCTTCTGAGTCTGAGAGGGGCATGTCACTTACTGCTAGCCAACAGAATATGGCAAAGGTGATGTAATTCTGTGATTGCATTGCTGTCTTGCTAACAGATTCTTTTCGCTGGATAGATGAACTAAAAAGCCATGTTGGAGAAGCCATGTAACAAGAAACTGTGGTTGTCCTCTATGAACTGTGAGTGCCTTTTAGGTGTTGAGTGCAGCCTCCAGCAGACAGATGGCAAGGAACCTAGGATCTTGGTGTATAGCCCATGAAACTGAATTCTGCCAATAGCCTTAGACAGCTTAGAAATGGATTATTCATCTTTAAATAGGAATACAGCTACATCTTGACTGCAGCCTTGTAAGACCTTAGGCAGAGGTCTCAGGTACTCTGAAACTAGATTTCTGATACCCAGAATCTGTAAAATAATAAATGTGTGCTGTCTAAAGCTGCAAAGTTTGAGATAATTTGTTATGAGGTAATAGAAACTAATACAGTTGGTAAAGGAGTCATTATTAACCTGATCTAGCTAGTGATATATACCAAATCAGGGAGTTATTTGATTGGTTGGAAAATAAAAAGAGTAAAGACAAGACTCTTAACTACATGTGAGCTAGTATATTACTGAAATGAGTTCTGTGGTCCTAAACTAAGGCTACAGTTCAATAAATGTGCTGAAACTGCAAAATGTGTAATTCCAGTTAAAGAAGAAAAATTTCTTGACAAAAATGGTGATTGAACACAAAGTTGGAAAGTTTTTTGACATATTCTTCTCTTATGGCCTTTAAAATTCTGAAAACCCGGGATCCTATGAGCACAAGGATAAACTTCTAATTTGACCTGACAGTAGGGATTGCCCATTCACCCATGAATTTGTTCTTCATGTAGTAACAGGCAATTAAGCCTCTACCATAGGTTCTGTTTGAGGTCTCGTCTGATACAAATAGGAGTCATGTGGTCTCAACCCTTGAGGAGATAATGATGTAGAGGTAAAAAAAGATAGAGACATATTTTTGAGGCAATAATAATTAGACTTCTAGTCAAAGTAAGAACAACAGTGTCATAAAATAATTTTTAAAATTGAGTACTTACAGCCTTAATTTAAAATTAAAAGATAATGTTGATGATTTATTATAAAAACTTCACCTCACATTATTTTTTCACAGCAGTTTCAAAGAATGAGAAAGAGTACAGGTGGTGTCAGTTTATTGCGACAATACAAAGCTAATTATTACATGCCAATACGTGTATTTAATAATCAACTAAAATTTACTTTCAAAATATTCAAAGATAAAATAAAAAGAAAGAAGAACAATAAGCCTCTCCTCCTGGTGTTCCTTAATAGATATTGTAAATGATTTTTAAAATGAGAATGACTCAGCGTGGTGGCATGCACCTCTAGTCCCAGCTACTAGGGAGGCTGAGGCAGGAGAATCACTTAAGCCCCTGAGCTGGAGGTTGCCATGAGCAATGATCGTACCACTGCACTCCAACCTGGGTGACAGAAAGACCCTGTCTCTAAAAAAACAAGAGAGAGAATGATAATTAATTGTAGATACGCCTAAAATGATCTTCATCTTCAGAATCCTTGTATTTCATGTATTAACCTAATTTCCATCATGACAAATTGATAATAAGTGTGTAAAGACAGTAGAGAATAAAAGATAAAAAAGATAATGTTATTTTGAAATAATATTACATATGAGTAACTGTTCTAGGTACTTAAAATCATTTATTGCCCTAATTTTTGTAATCTTTATCTGAAAGTAGTTACTATTATTTGCCCATTTTACGTACAAGATAACTGAGTCTCAAAGATGGAAAAATGAAGAAAGACCATGTGTTTTGTAAATGACTGGGCAGGGATTTGAAACCAGAGCCATCTGTCTCAAAATCCCTATCTCTTAGTCACAGTACATGTTTAAGAGTTGAATGGTAAATTTGGTCCAAATTGCTACAACAAGCAGTAAAAATGAGGCCCCCACAGAGACGTCTTCCTGTCCCCAAGATATTAAGGCACAGGTATAATAGAATGGTATAAAACAACACTTCTTTGGGAGTTTCATTTAAATATCTTGTAAACATTATTTTTTCCACTTTATTTTCCTCCATCATTTTTCTCTGTTAAGAAGATATATTATTCATATAGAGAAAGAAAAAAAAATTACTTGGAACCTTGGAATAAAAATAGTGATCAAAATTCTCAGCTTCTCTCCAAGGTGATTAAATCCTAATTGAGGGAAGGGCCTTGCTTGGAACCCGAGGCTACAACAGGCTGGTTCTGTGGGCTCCAAAGGAGATAGAGTTGGATCTATTGCACTCTGCAATTGCTTTAGGCAGTTCCATATTGAATGCTTACAGTTCAATAATAGGAAGGGTTGACATTGTAATGATTTCTACTCTCCCTAATTATCCTGTAATGTCTGTGAACATGCAGAAACCATGGTTCCAAAGTGTCATTTAAGAGGGCATAGGGGACCTCTCATTTAGGTCGACAGAGCTCAGTTTTGGGGGAAGATGACATTCCATTCCCCTCCTGAAATGTAAGGAATGACAAAATCTTATAGTATGTAAGCAGCAATTTATAATTCAGATTCCTTCTAGACATAAAAACCCAGCAAAGAAGTTCACATGTTTTCAAGAAAAGAACTTTCCATTTTCTCATTTTGCAGATAGAAAAATAAGGTTCAAGGATAATATACAGTTTGTCAAAGATGACAGGATATAAGGAACAAATCTATGAGGCTTTGTGTTGTTTTTGCATTGCGCTTTATTTTTAAGAGAGCAGTCTTCTCTATTTGTGTCAAACTCACTTAGCATTTTTTTCATGCAATGCTTAACAAATAGGTGCTATATCTATAACTCACTTAATAGATCTTTTCTTGGATGTCTACCATATGCCAGTGGTGAATAAAACAAATGCTTTTCCTGTCTTCTGGGAGCTTATAATTGAAGAGTAAAGAAAAACACTGAAAAAGCAATCACAAGTGTCAGAAGACTGATTTAATTCTTATATACAAAATAAGAAACAGAGAGAGAAGTGCATCATGTCTTTAATCAGATGTCATTTGAGTTTGGAGGAAAAGAAAGAAAAGGAGAAGAATCAGTAAACAACCTGAAAAATCTTTAAAAAAACTGAAAGCTTTGTTAAATGATCAGCTTTACTGAACAGTATGACTATTTTAATGTCTGACTTCTGATTACTTTTAGAACTCAGCTCTCTTTCATTCCTTCTTGCCATATGTAAGAAAGTTGGGTACTTTCTCCTGTGATATCCATGGTAAAACCAATCTATGCAGATCCTGGTTCCCATATGGGAGCGCTCCCACCAGCCCATCCCTTAACCACAATGCAAAGCAAAACCATCACCTCTCACTTAGCACATGGCATTCTGGACCAGCTTGCACACATGCCCCTCCCCTAACCATCCCCTTTTTGTGAGAAACAAACTTTTTTGTATTCTCTTAGTGCAAATGTATCATTATTTATCTTGACATCTGAACCAATTTAGGGAAAGGAGAATTGATACATGGGAATCAACACAAAATAAATGCTGCTATGACCAGGAAATTCATAGTCATGGTGACCACTGTGAGCTAAAGGTCTTTCTTGTTTTCCTTTTGACTTGTTCACTGGCTCTGTTTCCTGCTGGTGCACGTACCCTTGGAGCTGCTGCATGTTTGCTAGTGTGTACTTTAAGCTGTGCTATTTTCTGCTGGTAAGTTTAGGCTTTGAACTGTGCTTGTGCTGTGGTGCTTTGACCAAGAGTTAGTAAGCTTCTGTTTTAGATTTATTGACTTAGGTTGCAAGTTTCAATAATTGGCACTTAAAGACAGGAGTATGGAATTGGGACCCTTCTTAAAGAATAACTGGCTGATCTGTCTTAACTAGTATCCGGCTTCTTGCTTCAATAGTCAATAATGATACAGTGTACATTTCAAAATAACTAAAAGAATTCTATGTTTGATTCCAGTATAAGTTATGATATATATTATATTGAGGAGAAAGATTCTCATCTTGTGACCACTGGTTATTTGTTTCAGTCAGGCACTGATCCCATTCTGTAGAACTCTTTGAAGACAGATTGATACCCAACACAAAATAAGAGCTCATCAAGTAGCTGTTCACGTGGAAGAAGAGGTGCATACTCGTAAAACCAAATAACTAACATGATTCCCAGGAGGCCTCACAGCCTAGAGCTTGTTACTGCTCATGCCTCAGGTCACCACGAAAGACCTGAATCTTTGACGTTAGAGGAGAAAACAGCCATGACACAGAATGCTTTACTGCAGACTTGTCAAAGAAAAGAAAGACCATAATCCTAGTGGATAACTGAAATAAGTTGACAAAGACTCTGGATTCTGTTGTACATTGTGACATATGCACATGGCAAGGGGTTAATTTGAACTCAATTTAAGCCTAGGGTCTCTACATCCCAGTAAAACATGTGGGAGGCTTGTAACACTTACAATATATATTTGAAACATTCTGGAAAAAGCAATTTATGAATAGGGGCATGGTAGAGAGGGCATTCTGAAATATATCTAGTAACCACACATACACAGACATACACATTCTCTCTCTCTCTCTCTCTCTCTCTCTCTCTCTCTCTCTCTACACACACACACACACACACACACACACACACACACACACACACACACACATCTCTTGATACCAAGGGAAAAATACAAATTAAAACAGTAGTCTTCTATTTGGTCCACATGGAAATCAAAAATCAGTAGAAGAAAGTTACTTTAAAACCACATTTCCAAATCACTGAGAGCTCAAGTCTATGCTATGTTGACTCTTATTTTTTTTATTTTTATTTTTTGAGTTGGAGTATCACTCTGTCACCCAGACTGGAGTGCAATGGCACGCTCTTGGCCACCGCAGCCTCGACCTGCTGGGATCTGGTGATCCTTCCGCGTCAGCCTTCCAAGTAGCTGAAACTACAGGCCCGCGCTACCACACCCAGCTAATGTTTTATTTATTGTAGAGACGAGGTCTCACCAAGTCACTCGGTGGGGGGGGTCTCCAACCTGTGGGTTTAGGCAATCCACTCGCCTCAGCCTGCCAAAGTGCTGGGATTACAAGCTGAGCCATCGAGCCTGGCTACTGACCCTTATTTTATTAGCACATCGAGAAGTCAGTCTTAGAGATAAGGAGCCTTGTGACTCTTACTCTATAGCAAAGTATAGTTGAGTCTTTGTGTTATATTTTTCTCTGCTACAATCAACTGCTTGTTTACATATAAAATTCTTTGATTTCTTACAGAATATATACATGAGTGTCTTTTTTTATTTTGTTTAGTTAAATAAGTCTTACCTTAAAGATTATCTAGGCATCTTTTCTTATTTTAAATATATGAAACATTACATAATTTGAGATGACTTGAACTCCAGATTTTTTTTTTACTAATACAATGTCTGTAAAAACTTTAAAAACCTACTTTTTTGAGGATAGTTCATGTTCAAGTAAAACAAATGATTCATTAATTCTCTAATATATACATATTTATTGATGGTCTATATTTACCAGGTAGTATGCTAGGCATATAAGCATGAAAAACAAAGTCTGTGCCTTTGAGAGTTTATGATTTGCTATGCAAACCAGTTTATACCTAAGGTGCTGGTCTTCTGTAGATATTATTAGTGCAGCAAGTTTGGTTCTGCTCATAGCACCCACCCATCTCTGATTTGACAGAGATGCTAAGTTGGCAAGCTTCATAAATTGCATCTGGCCATCTCACCATTGTTTTCTAGAGTCATAATTATTCCACTTGTATGTATGCTTCAGTTCAAAAAATTGAGTGCTTTAAAGAAGTGGGAGTATAAAGGAAGAACTTAGATTTGCCTGGAATACCAGAGAAGACTTCCTAGAGTTGCATCTGAGGTAGGATGAGTTTATCAGGAGGCAAATGGAAATATGATATTCTGCATAGTGAGAAGAGCAGATATCTCTTCTCAGGGCAAGAGAGAATGAGGTAGGATTGTATTGTGAGGGATCCATAATGATGCAGTGCTGCTAGAACAGTTTAGTTAAAATAAAAAAGGAGTAGAAACTTGACAATCTAACTACAGATTGCTAGTGAGTATATATTTTATCCTTTAAGGTAGATGAGTGGGAACCAATGAATAATTTTGAGCAAATATGTAACATAGTCTCATTTGCATATGTGACAAAAATATTTTGATGGTATATGTGGAAGAGTAATTTGAAATCCATAAAGATATTGTGATAGTCCAGTTAAGCATTTCTGGTATGTTTATTTATAGAGTCTTCTGTATGCCTGTTTCAGTATATTATAGTACTAGTAGAGAGCATTGAAGGTATGCCAATGACTTAAAAGAAAAGTAATAAAATTAAATGGAAATAAATCAATAACTTAAATTTGGATATAATTGGCTTATCTCTGTCCACAGATTGCCATCTTGTATGTCAAGCATTCTTTAGGAAATGACATTTCTGTAAGCTATCTACCAATCTCTCCATTGAGTAGACAAAGAAATTGAGAATTGGAAAAATCAAGTCATGTAATGAATAACAAAGCTGGAATTTTCAATTCTGGTTGATCAAATATATTAACACCAAATTTCTGATGATTCTCACACTCCACTGACTTGGGCCTGTACTACATCAAGCTGCCTGCTAAATACCATTAAACCCACAAAGGTACTTTTTTAGAAATAAGTTGACTTTTAGATTAGATTCCTAATAGCTTATTTGACAGATTTGATGGTTTGGAGTTATGTACTTTAATAAAAAGAGAAAAATGATAGACATGTCATTACCAATTGATTATACAGGCATTAATTGGCTATTGTGAAGGCATTTTTCTTTTGGAGGTAAGGACAATTAAATATAAAGATATTATAAAAACAAGGTCTGTGAACAGGGCTATACTTGGTTACATAAAACATGGCAAAAAACTAAAACTAAAACAATTATGTTGGGAACCCAGTGAAGAAACAATCACTATACACACACAAATCTGATTTTTTAGTTGAAATTGGATCAATGTATTAAAAGTAAATGCTTTTCACTTGCTACTTCAAATCACTGCTGAAAAGTCCAAGAACTGAATCTTGGAGACATAATAAAATATAAACATGAACCTGTATTCTTTGTTATATTATGATTCTGTTTCAAGAATGAGACAACTCATATTTATTTTAAAAGCAAGCCCTATGAATTCTTCACATATACTCCTCATTCCTATCTTCTGTATGATTTCATCAGTTAGGAAAATGGTAAGTAGACTTACATCAAGTTCAACAAGAAATCACACTGAGTTACTGGATTTTAGCAGTGTTTGATAAAATATTTTAAGGAGTCTTATAATACCTATTAACCTCCAGAAGAATATAAATCATTTTTATTTTGGACAAGAGAGTTGTACAGGTAAAACAGATGCTTTTATCTCATAGGATAACTTACACAACGCTTCTTTTGTGATATACAAACAGGTGACATTTGGGTGCTGTGGAAAGATTTATCTAGCAAAATAGTAGGGATTAATGGTCTTTTATAAAGAACAAAAGTTGCCTAGGAAACAGAGGCATGAGTTTCATGCTCAGGATCCAATAAGTGCTTCTTTAGCATTCACAGAATGATCATACAAACGACAAATATGTATGGGGTGCCCACTATGTGTAATATGTTAACAATATTTTATGTTAGATAATAGGTAGATTTTTTGAAAGGAATAAATTATTTTCTCTAAAAGAAAAACTTACCTACTAAGTCAAAGATGGAGAAAACAAAGTGCTGTATTTTTTTTTTTTTTTTTTTGGCCCTGGCAATTACGGGTTATCATAGACACTCTTCCCCCCTAACTAAACCACCTAAGGCATTTCAACACATTAATGCTTCTCAGTCTCAAATACATCCATGAGTTGGCTTACAAATCTATTAGCCAACTCTGGTGAATATGGCAAAGGTGAAAGTAAAAGGAGACCAAGATTTGAGAGGTACCTCTTCTGTACAAAACACAGTGTCTGACTGAATTTGGATAAGGATTGAAGAATACATTCTAGATGCTATCAATCCATGCAGTTGAAGCACAAGCAATCAGAGGTGAGCCATATGAACAGATGTTAATCAATTAAGTTAAAGAAGTCATGCATATTACTATTTGCTCATTAAGCTAATAATTTTCAAGCCCTATTCTGTACCAAGTAATTTTGCAGGTGCTGCAGATCCAACAGTGAAATATAAAACTCCCTAATTGGGGTATGCTAAAAGTAAATAACAAAAGAAATACATATATCATATTTCAGATGATGACAAATGATATTTTTTTAAACAGTGGGGTAAGAGTGATGAGTGGAGTTTCTATTTCACGTAACACATTTAAGAAAGGTATTTTGCAAATGGTAATTAATGAATACAGGATTGAAAAAAGTTAAGTTGAGAGCAGCATGGAGATATCTAGAGAAAAGCTGTACTGTGTGAAGGTAACAGCAAGTGCAAAAGCCCCAAGGTGAGAGTGAACTTGGTACATCAACTAAAGATGCCATGACAGTGTGACTGAAGTGAATGATGACATCAATGAGGCTGGGTCACAGGAAAGTTGTTAAGTTATGTTAGCAACTCTCTCCTTACATGAGGTGGTTTGGGAAGACAATGGAAGGTTTTGAAAAGACAGATAAGACATGGTGTGTATTTTGAATGAGATGATAGAGGCTATCTGGACGACAGCAGTGACAGGTATAAAAGGTAAGAAGCTAGTTTGGAGTCTATTTCAATAATATAGTTGAAAAGTTATGGTGGTTTAAACCAGTGTGTTTAGAATAAATGAGATAAAAAGCATGAACCGCTGGGTGTAGTTTGATGAAAGAGTCATTAGGATTTGCTAGTATATTATTTATGAAGTTTTTAAGAAAATAGAAAAATCAAGAATAACTCCAAGTCTATTGGCCTGGGCAAGCAGAAAAGTTCACTGTGAAGTAATAAAAGCATAGACTGCAGTCGTTTAAACTGCTCAGGATTGACCTTAGAGCTTGCAATTGTGAAATCTGAGACAAGCCATTTAAGTTATCTATGCCTCAGTCACCCCATTCATAAAATGAGCACCATAAAGTACCTGTATAGCTATTATGAGGGTGAAATAAGTTAATATTCATAAAACACGTAGAATAGTGTCAGGCAGATGGTACGGTCCATCCAAGTGTTTGTTAAGATGTAAGTTTACTGAGAGGTGACTACTTAAATGAAAAGTAGTTTTGAAATAAAGAAAGTCAAGAATTCAGTCCAATTTAAGATAGCTATTGATATTCAAGGGAAGAAGATGTATAAGTTGGTATATTCATCTAGAGTTCCAGGGAAAAGTTTAAGCCATAGGTATAAATTTAGCAGCTATCAGTGTATACATACTCTATAAAAAGTCAGGAGCCTGGATAAGATCACATAAAGAGTGAGTGCAGACAGGAAAGATGATAAAAGACTCAGCCCTGAGCTATTCAAACTGTGGAGAGCCGAGATTTTAGGACTCTAAAGAAACAACCAGAAAGCTGGGAAGATAAATAAAATAGGTTCTAGAAGGTAAGCAAACAAAATGTTTCTATAGAAAAAGTACTGTATTTATGTAGAAAAATACATTTTATAAAACACAATGCCCATTCATGTTAAAAATTCTTAGAAGTAGGAATTTATGATCACTACCTTAGTGTAATTAACTGTATAACAAGATATATAAGCCTCAGTTTAAGAAACAATCTTATATAACAAAGAACAGCAGCTTTTTCATTAGAAAAAGAAAGAAAGAAAAAGTATGTCTACTATCACCACTATTATTTGAAATAGGTCTGGGATGCTAGTCAATGCATTCAGAAAAGAGAAAGCAAAGGGAACAATAATTAGAAATAAACAGAACTATCTCTACTTATAGATGATGGATCTATTAATCACTTATCTATCACTACCTCTCTAAATTTGTTTGTATATCTAGCTCAAAATTAACATTCAAAAATCAATAGCATTTATATATACAAAGAAAAATAAAGTAGAAGACATTATAGAAACTAAGATGATATTTAAAATAGCAAACTTAAAGATAAAGTCCTTAGGCAAAAACTTACCAAGATATATCCAAAACTTATAAAGCCATAATTTGAAAGATATAAATATAGACTAGAATTTTAAAAGTATATCCTTTGCTAGGGATAGTAAGCACCACAAAGATATTGGATTTCCCTGTGTTAATTTATAAACCTAGTGCAATCCTAATTTATAAGTTTTGTTGTTGATGATTTGCAGTTTGGAAACTGCAAATTTTAGAGTATAAAATTAATTTGGGACAACAAGCAAGCAATAGCAGCCAAAAAATAAAAAATAAAAACACAAAAAATTACTGCAATTATAGGGAGATAGCCCTACTAAACTATAAGGCTCTCATAATTTTTTAAAAGTCTGATATCAGTGCATGGATAGGGATGGATGAAACTAAATGGAAAATTCAGAAAAAAATTTAAAAGTATATGAAATGTATGATATAATAATGGTACCATCTCAAATCTCTGGGTAAAATTACTGTTTTAAATAGGTGACATTGATATAATTGGAGAGCCTTGCAGAAAAATAATGAAATTTGATTAATTACAATTTATAAATTCATATTGCATCAGAGAATCAAATGTAAAGAATTCAAACTATGAGGCACTAGAAGAAAGTATGTGACTTTATGATTTGGAAGTGGGTGAAATTTTACTTATTATAACACAAAATTCAAAACTGATTTTAAATATATACAATTTTTGAAAGAAAATCTCTAGTATGGCAAAACACACACAAGCAAAGTAAAACTATAAATAAAAAACTGGGAAATCACAACAATTTATATCACAAAGAGATTATACCCTTAATATATCAAGAGTCTAAAGACAGAGAAGAAAAAGACTGGCAATATTATAGAACTTCAGTAAGTCCTCCCTCAACATCATCAGTAGGTTCTTGGAAACTGCAACTCCAAGGAAAACAATGTGCAACACGTTTTTGAATAGCATTGTTTCATTCAGTGTCATTTGACTATAAAGTTGATGAGGGGAAAAAAATTGGCTTTCTTTTTTACTAAATGTTATCTTCTCCCAGATAACTTTGTTTGTTTGTTTGTTTTAAATTCGAGCAGCGTACATGCATGTTCATTACATAGTCACCATAGAGAACATTGTTCCCCACAGGTATTTTCAGATCTCTAACCCTCCTCTTCACCCCCTCCTTATTGGTGTCCCCAGTGTCTATTATTTCCATCTGTGTTACTGTTTAGTTCCCACATTTGGATGAGAAAATGTGGTGTCTGGTTTTCTGTTTCTGAGTCAGTTCACTTATGATAATGACCTCCAGCTCCATCCATGTTGCAGCAAAGGATGTGATTTCTTTTTTTTTTTTTTTTTTTTTTATGGCTGTGGAGTGTTCCATGGTGTATACATACCACGTTTTCTTTATCCAGCCAGTTGTTGATGGGTACTTAGGTTGTTTTCATGATTTTGCTATTGTGAATAGTGCTGCGATGAACATATGAGTACAGGTATTTTTTCATATATTGGTTTCTTTTCCTTTTGGTAAATCCCTGGTAGTGGCGCTGCTGGATCAAATGGTAATCCAATTTTTCGTTCTTTGAAAAATCTCCAAACCATTTTCCAGAGAGGTTTAATTAGTTTACAGTCCCACCAACAATGGATGAGCATTTCTCTGCAACCATGCCAACCTCTCGAATAGACAGATTGAACAAGGAACAGAATAGAGAACCTAGAAATAAAATTGGTTTTCCTATACATCATTCTGCTTAAAGTTGTAGTTTCCAAGAACTTACCAAAGACATTAAGTAAGAACTTACTGTAGTTCACAGAAAAAGAAATGCAGATGGACCTTAACCTCTGAAAAGGATGCTCAATCTTCCTATAAGAGAATTACAAACTGAACTTACATTAAAATACTCATTTATATTCTTTTGGCAAGACCGTGAGAAAAAAATATTCTCAGATATAGCCGCACATTATCTGTTCAGTCTGCAACTACTGCTTCCAGGGATGTCTCTAAAACACACACACTTGTCTGAAATGGTGTATGTACAAGGCACCATTATGAAAACCAAAATGTTGAGTAAATTGTTGTGTATTCACACTATGGAATGACGCACAGTTTTAAAAGGAGAGGAGAACTAGAAAAGTGGAGTGTACAGTATAATTCTGTTTATCAAAATATAAAGAAGTCATTAATGTATTTTCACTCTATTCTGGAGACCCTTCCACTACAGTTAATATACAGAAGACACGTACCCACACGTACACACAGGCATGCATGTAGACATATCAAAAGATGAACTCAGGGAATTCCCAGTGCAAATCATAACTCACCCAGTCTTTTCCAGTGTCTTCCTTTTGGAGGGTCCTGGAAGTTGTATCAGGGAAGTAATAGAAATAAGAGAGTATATAATACGAAATAGATGAGTTATTTTCTCAAAAGATCACTTCTCTTTGAATTTTCAAATCCAATTTCAATTGGATTTTCAATTTTAGGCTTTTATTATTTTCAGCTTTATAAAAACAAGACTTAAAAGGGAGACCGTTTTTTCCTCCTATTCAAATTTGCATTAAGCAACCTGTAAGGTCATTCTTTTGCTTACTTAAGAAAATCTGTATTTATTAAATTTGATAATTATAATATCTGCATTAAAATAAGGATGCCCCATATGCCATACTTTAGCAAAGGAATGTTTCTTTATTCTATATTCTTTTCTCTACTACATAGGTAATGCCTTATTTACAGTTTGATATTCCAAGGCTACCAAATCAACCAGAAATAAAATATCCAATGTATATATCCATGTATATATATGATTAGAGTCAGTCATCACACAATCATACCAATAAAATCATATAAATAATGCATTTTGGTGCTCAACAGCAAGTGATATTTTTAGAAATATAACAAGGTAAAATATCAGTGAAAAATTATTTGATTTACTGCAAATAAGCTTTCATAGAATGATCTGGATTTGTGACTTGCATGAGTTAAGTAGCATAGGTAGTGAAACTTGTCCAAAATCTCTTGGGATGCTGGAATTTAAGTACACAGGGTAGAAGTGTATTTCAGGATGTCTTTATAAATATTAATTTTTTTCTCATAAATGTAGAAAAGGTCCTATGTTTTTTTCTTCCAATCTTGTATAACTTCAACCCTCGTGGCAACCAGGTCAGACAGTCAGTCAATACTTATTTCGTAACTGTCTACTCTGGTGCCAGGCATGGCGGTACTATAACATTAAAGAAGGCGAATACAGTGTGTACCCTTATGAGGGTTAGTTTTCATGACAAATACGCCCTGAAATTGGGCCCCAGATCGTAGCTTTTCTTTAGGGTTAACTGTGTTTCCCTCTGTTGGGAAAATGCTAGACTTTCCTAACATGTGCCCTTCTGAGTGCCACCATTTCACAGGCCTCTGTAATTTAATAGCTTTTCTTGGGTACACTAATACAGAATAGATTAATTACCTCCACTTAACACACAGGTAGTTTCCTAGAGTCCCCAAAACCTCACTTTGGTTTATTTAGAAGTTGCTATTCACATTATTAAAAGAATCCAATTAAGCCACAGTCACTGTAGAACTGACATTCTTGATTTTTTTAAAATCACATTAAGTGTAAACATTTTGAATCTTTTTAATGGTAGATTTTTTTTTTTTAATTCTGATCCCCCCCCCCCCCCACACACACACACACACCACATCCTCTGGCTAACTTTCTTCCATTTGGATTCTTTTTAAAACTTTCTACAAAATTTTTTACTCTAGACATTAAAATATTAAAGTTACCAGGAACTCATATTCTCCCTTAAACTCCTTTTATTATTTTCAGGTTATCTCAACTATTTTTTACCTAATATTGCATATATCTGGTACTTTTTTATGCTTCTTTGAAATAAGTTACATTCTTTTTTTTTTTTTTTGAGTTGGAGTCTTGCTCTGTCGCCCAGACTGGAGTGCAGTGGCCGCTCCCGGCCATCGCAGCCTCAACCTGCTGGGCTCCGGCGATCCTTCCGCCTCAGCCTTCCCAGTAGCCGGAATCACAGGCATGCGCTACCACGTCCGGTTGATTTTTTTTTATTTATTGTAGAGATGATGTCTCGCTGCCCAGGCGGGTCTCGAACCCGCGGGCTCAGGTAATCCACTCACCTCAGCCTCCCAAAGGCGCGGTATTACAGGCTGAGTCACCGAGCCCGGCTAATAAATAACATTCTAATTGTTTTTTATTTTGTTAATTCTTGCCATATATATATTTAAAATAGAGATTGAGTCTGCTTTTTCTCTCATTTACTATTTGAGTAGACTTGGCAAGCTCCATAACCTTCCTGGGGTTCTCTAAGATTTAAGCAAAAGGGATGGAGGGAGGTGGTAATATTACTTACATTAAAAGTAATAATAGCTGGGCAAGGTGGCTTAGCCTGTAATCCTGCGCCTTGGGAGGCTGAGGTGAGGGGATTGCCTGAGCCCGCGGGTTCGAGACCCGCCTGGGCAACTTGGCGAGACCTCATCTCTACAATAAATCAGAAAATCAGCCGGGTGGGGCAGCGCACACCTGTAGTTCCAGTTACTCGGAAGGCTGAGGCGGAAGGATCACCGGAGCCCAGCAGGTCTAGGCTGTGGTGGCCAGGAGTGGCCACTGCACTCCAGTCTGGGAGACAGAGCAAGACTTCAACTCAAAAAGAAAAAAAAGTAATATTACCTTTATCATGATATAAGAATTAAATAAACTAATAAATATATAGATCAGAGTAGCTGCTGGCACATAATAAATGCTTAAAATTTTAACCATAATTCTGCTATTTATTTTAGATACTCCGAACTCCAAAGTCCTCCTTATATTTTATGTCTGGACAGCAGAAGACTTATGCACTTGGCAAGTTATTTCTCAAATATCATTTATATGAATTTACTCACTATGACAGTTGAGTGTCTGTTTTGATGTGTTATTACTGCAGAAAAGTTTCTGTAACTATGCTTACTCAGAATCTCATGTATCTGGCTGAATATCAGGAATCAGATGGTGTAAAACCATAAAAAATATTTCCTAAGGATCAGGGAAAGTGAGCAATTGAGTCTCTCTTCTAGGAAGCATGGAATAAAATTCTCAAGAATAATATGTCATGCAGCGATAATGTATATTTTGAGATTCATCAGAATCACCTCAATTGTGTTCTATATATATAAATGCTGCGTGATAAATAAATGTCTGTTATTATGAAGTGAAGCCTCAATATGGATCTGGGCCAAGCTTACCGGGTGATTCTGATATGAGCCAAAGTTAAAAGAATTACTAGCTTAGAGTAGAGGTTGGCAAATTATGGCAAATGGGTCAAATCTGGCCCAGTGCCTGGTTTTGTGAATAATGTTTGTGTAGATTCTAGGCATGCCCTCTAATTTACATGTTATCTGTGGTTACTTTTACTCTATAATGGCAAAAGTTGAGTAGTTGCAACAGAGACTGCATGACTCACAATACCTAAAATATTTGCACTTTGGCCCTTTGCAGAAAGTTTGCCAGCTCTTGATTTAAAGCACAGAATGGAATTGGAAATTAAATTACTTTTGCCAGTCTAAACAATGGGAAATTGAACCATTATCAGAATGTCTAGTTTCATTAGTTTTAGGAAAGCTAAATACTGTGAAGAGTTCCTTCCAAAAAGAAAGAATGAAAGAGTCTCTTGAAAATCTTCATTTTTCAGGGAAATGCACAGTAAATCCATAAGAGAAACCACAGCCCTATGTTCTTTTTCGTTTTTTTAACTTTTTAAAAATTTTAATCATGCAGTAGTTAGAATCCTTACTTGAAGAATAAAGCAGCAATAATTGAATCAAACAGACATGGGAGTTAATAATGGACATTAGGCTGAGATTACATTTTAACAGTAGTTTGAAAAGGTAGATGTTAATGACATAAACTATTTTCAAAAATTACTGAAAATCCATCTAAAAATGCAAAACTAATTTATTTCTATATATATATATATATATATTTTTTTTTTTTTTTTTTTAAAGCGTTTTGAGCATTCTCCTCTGCTTGGACGAACACAGAAAATAGCTCTGGAAGATAAAATAACAGCTCCTGTCCCTTTATCTGTTTCAAACATTTCACGTGAACCTGAACACTGCTTGGAAAGTCAGAATTCTATGAGATAAAATATTGATTTTTATCAACCTGGAAAGTGAAACGAGAGGGAGAATGACATTGCTAGCCATAGGGAGTTTAGCTCAGGTCAACAACCTCTAGGTTTTATGGGAATTGTTCAGAAATTACAAATGTTACAGTGCTAAAGGACTCTGACATAGGGCTAGAAAACACATTTTGACATTGGGTAACGTTCGGCCTCCATTCTGCCGTGGTCACTGAAATCCAGAGCCTATCAAGTACACCCACTGGTGGCATAGATGTTCAAATGAGGCAGGTTTTTGGAATGGCATTTGGCCTAGATAAAGAAAAGATCCACATGCGGAGTTAATTCCAATGCCCGAAAGTGCAGTGTAAATCCACTGGTTTGCTGCTGCTGTCCTATTTCTGCTTGTGCTTGGCCATGTTATCAAAGATGTCATTACATTAGGACATAATGTGACAGGTCCCTGTAGATGAAAATGTAATCCAGCAGAGCATGGGAAATAGCTTCATAAACAACATTTTTTATGTTCTCCCTTTAAATCTTTTGGTTGGTTTGTTTGAGTTAAACTTAATCTTATTGGAAAAATGATTTAACGGCCATGTTTTTGGTTTGTTTACTTACATTTTTCCTTTAAGGTTACAAGCCAGCCTCTGCAATTGGTTGCCCAGAAGTAACTGTTAAGACGTGTTGTTTTTACCATTTTCGCTTTGGTTGATGTTTTTCTTTTTTCTTAGTGTTATGCAGTGCTCTAACATCGTTAATATCTCTTGAATGTTTCTCTTTACATGATTATGTTAGAGAAAATGAGAGAATTGACACCCAGTCTGGAAAAGCTTTTCAAGCTCATAGACTTGTAGGGTTGTAGGGTATCATGTATAAATGATTATTGCCCACTCAGAATCTCCTAGTTTGTATGCTTCCATCTCTGTTGACTAATAGCACTTTCTTATTTATTAGAAACTCACTCATTTATTGCACTGTATTCAGTTGGCTAGCTAATAAGATTTACCAAAACATTAAAAATAAAAATAAATATATAGTCAGTAATTTGAAAAATAGTTTTCATATTTTGAAGATGTCCTCTTTAAAGGACAGACTTTTCAAATTTTCTAACAAATAAAGAATCCATTTGATGATAGGCAAATCATTATGTCAGCAGTCTGCAACAGAGAATCTGCTCATAGAATCTGCAAATTAAAAAGGGTTCACAATTGGGATCTTTATTGGAAACTTTGTACTTATCCCATAAAAAATTAGCAAGAGTTGATCATGGGAATTGATATTCAGAATTGATGATTTTTGACTCAACGACCACCCTTCCCCAAAGTATGTCAATGACAAAAATAAACTGTGTGATCAATTTCTGGAGCTTTGAATATGCTCTAAAACCTGATCTGAGCTTGAAAGGGCTGTGCATATTAAGTGCCCCATCAACATCACACAATTAATGCATTATGCATTTGCATATTAGGCACTACATTAAACAAATTCTACTTTGGTAATAAATAAAAAGCAAATATGGACCTATTGGCAGCAGTAATCAGTTCAACCTGGGAAAGAATTATAGATAACAAGTTACACACATGCACTTGCTCACTTACATTATAAAATAAATGAAGCCATTAGAGTATTAATAATATTTTTAATTAAAATATGATGTAATTGTTCATAGTTATTTTTTATTACATTTTACTGTATCATTACTTTTTTCAAAGCTCAGCCTGTAATCCCACGCTTTGGGAGGGTGAGGTGAGTGGATTGTCTGAGCCCACGGGTTGGCTACCCGCCTGGGAAACTTGGCGAGACCTCATCTCTATAATAGATCAAAAAAAAATTAGCCAGGCGTGATAGCGCGCGCCTGTAGTTCTGGCTACTTGGAAGGCTGAGACGCAAGGATCACTAGAGCCCAGCAGGTCAATGCTGGGGTGGCGTTGAGGGTGACACTTCACTCTAGCCTGGGCGCCAGAGTGAGACTCCAACTCAAGAAAAAAAAAAAAAAGGAAAAAAGAAATTCTAAGTTTTGTGATTTAATTTTTTTTTTTTTTTTTTTTGAGTTGGAGTCTCACTCTGGCGCCCAGGCTAGAGTGAAGTGTCACCCTCAACGCCACCCCAGCATTGACCTGCTGGGCTCTAGTGATCCTTGCGTCTCAGCCTTCCAAGTAGCCAGAACTACAGGCGCGCGCTACCACGCCTGGCTAATTTCTTATTTATTGTAGCGACAGGTCTTTCCAAGTTGCCAGGGCTGGTCTCGAACCCGTGGGCTCAGGCAATCCACTCACCTTGGCCTCCCAAAGTGCTGGGATTACAGACTGAGCCACCGATCCTGGTCTCTTCTTTCCTTTTTAAACAAGTGTTTTGGAAGCATCAAAAGAAGTTGCTATATGAAAATCAAAGAACAATTTTTCTTATTCTGATAATGTAATTGGAACCATACTTTCATAATTATATTAAGTTATTCTAAGGATCTATTTTAGACTTAAGGTTTTATTATTACTATTATTTTTTTTTTTGAGTTGGAGTCTCACTCTGTCGCCCAGACTGGAGTGCAGTGGCCGTTCCCGGCCACCGCAGCCTCGCCTGCTGGGCTCCGGCGATCCTTCCGCCTCCGCCTTCCGAGTAGCCGGAATTACAGGCATGCGCTACCACGCCCGGCTGATTTTTTTTTTTTTTTTATTGTAGAGATGAGGTATCACTGCCCAGGCGGGTCCCGAACCCCCCGGCTCAGGCAATCCACTCACCTCAGCCTCCCAAAGGCGTGGGATTACAGGCTGAGCCACCGAGCCCGGCTTAAGGTTTCATTTTAAAAATCAGTAAAAACCAGGCTGTTTGAGTTGATTACTAATGTCATCATAAAAGACCATAGGCCTTTTGTCAGCTTATTAAACTTGTTTGTTTACTGAATGTTTTCTAAGCGCAAAACATTGCACCAAAGATGAAGGATTAAAAAAAAAGAAAGAGCAGCCGGGCTCGGTGGCTCAGCCTATAATCCCGTGCCTTTGGGAGGCTGAGGAGAGTGGATTGCCTGAGCCCACGGGTTCGAGACCCGCCTGGGCAGCGAGACCTCATCTCTACAATAAATAAAAAAAAAATCAGCCGGGCGTGGTAGCGTGCGCCTGTAATTCCGGCTACTTGGAAGGCTGAGGCGGAAGGATTGCCGGAGCCCAGCAGGTCGAGGTTGCGGTGGCCGGGAGCGGCCACTGCACTCCAGTCTGGGTGACAGAGTGAGACTCCAACTCAAAAAAAAAAAAAAAAAGAAAGAGCGAAATAATTACAACCTCAGGTAGCAGAAAGTTAACATCTTCCTGGAGGGGGAAAAGCTGTTAATCAAGTAATCAGTAAATGTATAATTACAAATTGATATGAAAAAACAGTAAAAGGAGTATCTAGGGAAATATAAATGAGAGAGTTAATCTAATTATAGTTTCAAGAAAGCTTTTCCTAATAAAGCAGCATTTCAAGTGAAAGCTGAAGGGAGTTTAAATTAACAAGGAGAAGAAATGTGTGTGTTAAGAGTAGGAGAGCAGGTGTGGAAGGCCATTACAAACTGAAAAATAGCATCTGCAAAGATCTGAAGAAAAGTGATTCTATGGAATAGTCAGAGACTTCTAGGTCATTTTAGGAATTTTTTATTCTATCCTCAGAACTATAAGAAACCACGAAGGGGTTAAAGGCAGAGAAAATAGTTCCTATCTCAGAGAACTTGGAGTATGGCAGGAAAAAAACTTTCACAGATAATAAAATTCAGTTGGTGATATAGACGAGCTTTTCATTGGAGATTCACCTAACTCAACTTGGAGATTTGGAAAGCCTCTCTAGGAAATATAATGCCCAAATTAAGTCTTGAAGAATTTGTGGAAATTATCAAGAGAAAGAAAGGTAGATAGAAATTCTAGGCAAAGGAACAATCTGTTTAAAGAATAAAAATGTATATTAAATGGCCTAAGTGGCGAACACAGGCATTTCTTCAGTATTAGAGAATAAAAGGCAAGGATTTGGAAGACATTATACTTTATAAAATCTTCACATGTGGGGTCACAAAATTATGACATGATTTAGTTATAAATTGAATGGTCAAAGTGAAATCATGAAAGGGTGTTCAGCAGGTGATTGTACTGATTCACATAATTTTTTTTTAAAGCAGGATTTATTGAGAGGACAGAAAATTTCCCACTGTGGGAGGGGACCTGAGGGGGTTGCCCGATTCACATATTACGTAGTTTATTCTGAATGGAGTGAAAAATAAGGATATTTCAAGGTGGTCAAGAATGAATGCATGGAGACCACTTATGATAGTCTTAAATAGAATGACAATAGTGGAAGTAAAGAGGAACAGAGATATTTGAGACCTATATAGGAGGTAAAATTGACAGAAATTAGTCACTAATTGAATACAAAGGTAAAGAAAACTAAGAAAGTCTAGGAAAACTTACATAGTTTATTTCTTAGTTACTAAAATCTAGATGTATGATAGATTTACTTAATGGTATTAGTGATACAGAATCAGAATTTGTATACAATATGATGAGTTTAGAGTTGGGACTTCAGGAATGGTAGTGTAAGAAGTTTGGGAAGGCTAGTAGCTGGGTATGGCACCAGTAAGACAGACCAGTCAGAAACTTAATGGTAAGATCAAAAAAAGAAATGATCCAAGAGAGCCTGGCTAAAACCAAAGTTACCCTGGTGGTCAGGAACACAGTTGGCCTGCTCTCTGAGGAGCAATCAGAGAGGAAAATTCTGAGCTGCAATTCTGTGACAGAACACAGAGAAACCTCGAAAACTCCGTGAATATTGAAAGAAGTCTCCAAATCTCACAAAAATTCAATGGATGAATCTGAAAGATGAAAGGAAACCTTAGTGGCTCAGAAGACTTACACACATCCTACCAATAAGTAGTTGACTACCAAAGAGTGCTGACTCTCAGGGCAACTCCTAATAATTCAAGCTTAAAGATAAATGGATGGGGGGAAAAAGCTGGAGTAGCATATCAGTAGATATCAGAAGTAGTACCCTACCAAAAAAAAATTATTTTATTGAACTAATCCAAACAAATTACCAAATAATTGTTTTAAGTGCCAGATGTTGAGGGGTGAAGGAAGAGAATTAGTGTCCAGAATTGGTACAATATATTATCTAAAATGTTTGTTTTTAATTTAAAAATTCTGATATATAAAAAGAAACACCAAATGTGAGGAGGCAACAGACTTTAAGGGGATCTAAATGTTGGACTTAGTAGATACAACTTTAAAATGCCTTATAAATATGCTAAAAGAACTAAAACAAGTCATTTTAAAAGAATTAAATGAATGATGACAATGTCTCATCAAGTAGATAACATCAAAAAGGGAGATAAATTATTTTTTAAGAACCAAATAAGAATCTAAAGTTGAAAGGTATTAGAACCAAAATGAAAAATAAACTAGAGGGACTCTGGAGCATATTCGATCTGGCAGAAGAAAAAATCAGCAAACTTGAGGACAGATTTATAGAAGTCATGCATTGTTGAAAACAAAAATGAAAATAATGAAGAAAAATAAACAGAGGTTGACACCAGTAGGCTGTCATTAGTTTATGAATAATGAGAGAATCTGGGAGAGAGGAAAGGACTTGACAAAAAATTTGAAGATGTAATAGCAAAAAAAATCCCAAAACTAATCTACAAATACAAGAAATTTACATATTCATGGTGTTGATACAAAATTTTTAAGTTGTTAATGAATAATTTTACATAAGCAGGGATGCTACTATAACTGAATCCTAAAATATGTAACATTAGTTTAGTGGTTGGTCAAGATCATTGAGGAACCTGATATAGCAGACAAAAAAGATGATGACCTTATAAAGGAGTGGCAGATATTTTGTAAAACTTTACTTGCGATGGTTTGGAAGACTGACACCTGCCTACTAAGAAAAGAGTGGCAAAAGAGAAAGCTAGCCTGTGTGTAGACTATTTGTTGCATTTGACAAGTCATTAAAAAACAATTTAAAAAGACAAAACCTGTCTGGCTTTTAAGTTTAAATAAGAGTGAATTGAGTCAAGAAATTTAATTTTTACTTTCAGAAAATCTACTCTTTGAAGAGATTGAATTAAAAGACATTGATCAAAAATTAAAAATGAGTTGAATAAGGTGAGAAAATATCAGATTTAGGATGTGGCTTCTTCAGTTATTATTCTGAATACCTCCAGTAACCACTATTATGTTAAGAAATTGATACATAAGAATCAGAAAACAAAGAAAAAAATCTGACAACTATGTCTGGAATAAACATAAATATTTGACCAGTTAGTGAGTTAAAATATTTCAGGGTTGCCCACTGTAGTAGCCAGTGATGCTTAGCATCTTTTCCTTTGAGATGATAGAAAATGGAATGAGGATATATTCTGATATTGTTGAATTTGGGGCAGAAGAATGAGGTAACTGATTCTTAGAGGCCCCAGTTGTTCTGAAGTGGGAAGGAGGAGAAAGTAAGGTCAACTGCGGAGAGACAGAGGCAAGTCAAGGATTGGAGAGAATGAGTATCTCATGAGTATTTTACTCACTAAGGATGAGTAAAATAAATGTGCTGCAATGTTGAGGTCTCTCCTGAGGTTGGAGAATGTGATTTTGGTGACTGTACCAATCTTAAGGACTGACTTGTTTTATTCAAATTCTCTCAGCCCAAAGAAGTTGATAATATGAACCCAGGGTGGTAGTTTGGGGTGTGACAATATTGATGAGATTGTTAAGAGACCATCAAGCATACCCCGAGGGCACTAATTTGGAGACTGAAAAAGAGCTGACCTCTGAGAAAAGATTATGGCATCAAGAAAATAACAGTTGTTGTTTGGTCAAAAACATAGTTGGAGCTGAGAATATAAAAGAACTGATATGTTATGATTGCAAACAGAAAGCAAAATATCAGAGTTTGGTGTTCCTGATTATAATAATAAGTGACTGAGTGTGTTGGTGATTAAGGTAGATTAGAAATAAATTTTCAATTATATCCACGATGTCAAGAAACAGAAAGTACTAAGGTAATTGATTCATTAATATTATTGAACGCTGAAATCATACAGGTTGATGCTTGGAATTAAGTGGTAGAGAGAAAACATCAAAGACATCATTAGGACACGAAGAACCAACTAAGCGTTTGGCTGGTGATGACACTAGGGAAGAATAGGGATGACATAAACATAGATATTAACCACAGAAAATGGAGAGTAATACTTAAGAAATGGCAATAAAGACACAGAAGAATGCTTAGCTTGCTTTCGGGCATTCAACCATGTTGTTGTTGGGTGTAGCAGAACATATGCTTCTGTACAAACGAACAAAGCAACTATAAAAGAAATCTCAGTGAATCAGTAAGTCTTTATGAAGACAAGAGACAGCTAGATGTTTCAATGATGAGGCTGAAAATTTAGGAAGGCTGCTTCTCGTGAAATTAGGTGCTGAGATTATAAATGAAAGGTTGCAAAACTTCAAGAGCAGAACAGTGTGAAAACTTTCATAATAAAAATTGGAGGGTGTTATGTTTCAAATGGATGTGGGAGGGAAATAATTGACTGGACTAAAGGGCTTTTTAGCCATAGTCATCTATATATAATTGTGGTTTCATAGCAAGGAAGGTTCGGTGGGGGTGGGTGAGAGTGGTAATTGACCTCAGTGAGTCTCAGTGTTGTCATCTTCCTAGAGACATAACCAGAAAATCTGCAATGGTGTGTTCTAGACACCTATTTTTTAACAATATGTCACTAATACACTATATACCATTTGCTAAGACAATAATTTTATCAAATCTCTCCCTGACTGCAAATACAAGGAAAAAAACTACTGAAAGAATTGTTTCAGGAAGAAAGATACCAAAGAGGAGGAAATGAGGGGATAGAGGGAGAATGTCTGAGAGGCAGGGAAAATGAAATGAGAAAAAACTTATTCTCTTAGTAGTTATATGTGATCAGTAATGGCAGACGAACCAGTCCATGGATCAACCAGCTTGTAGAAGAGCTTCTTCACTGTTTTCCTATGAATATTGACAGTCTCTTAAAATAAAAATTAATAACACTGATATTCTCTTCAAATATTTTCCCAATTACTGTGGGTTAGTAGATGCTTGGATAAATACTTGGAGTTAGAAGTTTGGATAAATATTTATTTTGATAACATTAAATTAAATTAATCCATGTGGCACAAATTAAGATATTTATGGCTTAAAGCTTACATTATTTCAGAATATAAACCCCTCATGGACAGGATCTATCCCTTTTTCCTATTTAGGGAAGTGTTTTGTATAAAGACCTGCAGAAAATGCCTTTAATAAATGCATTTGATAGCTTGATAACAATACTTATACTTTAATATCAGAACAGCCAAAGTCATGTCGTTCTTGAAATCATTCTCTTCTAGGGAAGTCAATATTTAACCCTTGACTAAAATATGTGAACTCTTCCTTTTGTCTCCCTAGTATAGAGTGAATCATTATTCAATAGCACACATACACGCACACACACCTACTTATAACTACAAGTATTCATAAAAGTGTATTTACACAGTAACACGCTCATCACTATGCCTAGCTAACTATGCATACAAGTGTACATACATATAAGGCATGTGTCTGCAGTTAAACTAGAAATTTTCTTGTATTCTTTCAAGCTATCATATTTTACACTCAACAAAATGTAATGCCACTATATTAGAGCCTGATTTCCTATAAAGCACTGTTTTTAATGGCAAACTTTTATTTTATGATAGTTAACAAGTATGATAGATTTTCTCCCACACATTTACAAGGCTACATTAAAAAGTTATGCATATTTTAATATAGAGAAAAATGTGTTTATTGTACTAGACTCTATGAGATTAAAAATTCATTTTAGTAATAGTTTTGGTATTTTGGAAGGTGCATTAATTCCTTAGGACAATGTTATGTATTCTTTGTTTCACATTGAAGCATGATTATATAAGTACTATTGCTTTTACCTAATATAAGATTTTTTCCTCTTTTCTAAAAGGCTGTTGCTTTCTCTTTTTCGCTATTGTGGCAATTATGCTGTGTAATTATTGATAAGACATTCAACTGAAGAAAAACACAGCTGGATATATTATTATCACAATTCATAATTGATAATGTTTCTGGGTATCATAGTCAATCATTCAGATTTATTGAAGCACTTGATTTTGTCCTTGCTATATTTAAGACTTACAGAACTCTCTTAATCAAGGCATAGATTTACATATTTTATTTTTAATATATGTTTGCTTCTTTTGCCTTACATCCTATACATTTGTGTATAATCATCCACTGTACGAAAAATCTTTTCATTTAGTATAGAAGTTGTGCTTCTTACTGCTCAATGACTATCTACAACTTATTTGTATGTCTTAAAATTCTTCAATGAAGTGACTCTTCAGAGAACATGTACCATTTTGTATTATAAATGTAACATGACAAGAAAGAAAAAAGAGAGGACAAATTTGTCCAAGTCTCTACAAGTGACCTAATTTCATTCTTACAGAGAGTGATTTATCCACATCCCCTGAAAGCCAACGTCATGATAAAGATTTACTCACTGGAGGTTTACTGAAGATTGGTCTGGAAAACAACACCTGAGAAGGAGAAAAGGAAGACTGAGGGCAAGACTGAATTGTGGTCAACTGCAACAGAGGCTTTAGCCAGTTTTACAGGCAGTTATAGAGCTTGAATGGCCCTTCGGAGTTATCTCAAATTGAAGCCAGAGGGGCTAGGCATTTGCATTCCTGTATAAAGGGTCATGTATGCGGGATTCCCCTGAGGGAGAGAGAATATTTGTTAAGGCAGCCACTTGCAAGAGGGCACACCTGAAAAGGGGTTCCTGTGTGACCAACAACCAATAAGGAGGAATAACAGCAGCCATCCTGGAGTGAGTATCTTGTTAACACACCACAGTATCCACTATGTGTAGCAAAATATAGTTGTTTTACACCTCAGTCTTCTCTGATTTTAAGACCTAATCAATGATAATTCCTGAGAATTCACCCAATGGGTCCTAGTATTATTCTTATCTATGTCAGCTCTGAAAAGCATGAAATTTTTTAAAGTATTGATTGGATTTCTGTAACAAGGTTCTGTCAAAAACCCAAAATGCAATTCAGAGAAAATTTAAAATAACACAATTTAAACAGTGCTGTTATTTCTTGTACTTTAAAAAAAGGAAAAAAGCAAGATCATAAGAAAACATTTCTTAGACAAAAATCAATGTGAAGATTCTATTAGTGGGCATATTAATGGAGAGATTGCTTTCTGAAGGAAGTCATATAACATGAAAAAGAAACCACACAAATTTCATAAGAAAATATGAAAAGTGATTATACATTCCCTTGATAAGAAACAAAACTGCAAAGTAAAAAGGTTCAGAAAAAATACTTTAATATAGATAACTGTTTTCTCATACACAGAATATAAGCAACACTTGAAATTCAATATATTTTGTAGATGCCACCAAGACTTGTTTAATTGGGAATCATGAAGATAATACAACAACATTAGAGTGGCTCTAAGTCATTCCAAGTTCTAAATACAAAATATGAACACCTGCATCTCTCCACTTAGCCAAGCATTTACTCATTTATGCATTCATTCAACGTAAATGTATTGAATACCCTACTGTATGTCAGGCATTGTTGTACAATCAAGGGATGCAAAAGCAAATAAAAAATTTTGTTGTGTTTCTAGTCTTAATTTTCTCCCTTCTCCTACCATATCCACTGAAAAATATCAAGTGCCCTTCCACTATGAATGGCAAATACTTCCTTGATTCTTGATTTTGAAAATGGTCATGTGCTTTTATTTGGGCAATAGAAGCAGGCCAGTAGGGTTGATGGTGTGTTCGTTGCAAACCTGGTACTCGAGAGGTCCTTCTCTTTCTGCTTACTCTTTTTCACCTCTATTGTGTCAACACATTAAGAGGGACATGGCTTAATTAGTTTTCTGATTCCAGTAGGAGAACAAGAGAAACATAGAGACAAGTTACCTGAAAGGACAGACCGAGAGCAGGAAATGCATTTTTTTATCTTGTTCCTAAACCCTAATACAATGATGAGAGAGTAGAAGCTGCATTTTGGAGAAATGCATACTTTAGATAAAAATTAACTTGGCTGACTTTGTCTTTTCAGAAACACAGACTTCCTGGTGGCAGGTATCAGCGGTATCTCATAGCAGCAATCAAGCTTGCCTAGAGTAAAGGGAGTTTACAAAACCTAAGACATGCATTGGGCAAGGATTGTACAAGTTACGAAACTTGTAATTACAAAAGTTATACAGATCACAGGACTTGTGACCGCTCAGAGGAGGAGCAGGTGGGGATTCGATCTTCCAGTAGATTGGGCGCTATCTACCCGGAAGTCAAGGATCCCCTGAAGCTATCCATTGGGAATGCATAGGAGATAAGGGGAAATGCACCCTCCATTAGCTCTAAGGAATATTGTTCAGGAATGTACAGAAGCACTAGAATCCTTGCCATGCCCTTCTCTAGGGGCTGTGATAATATGGACACACGTTAGTGGGTCTCTGTGTCACAGGATCTCCAAGACATTCACAGTGGTCAATAAGGAAGTCGCGGCAGTCACGTCTACCTGATTGCAACAACTCCAGGGGAGAGAATTTAAGCCAAGACTCGGGGGGGCTACGGGGTCACACTGATGTAGAGTGTAAGCCCACTTTCTGCCTGTGGGAAGTGAAAGTTTCTTAAATAAATCTTTTCTTCTTTTACCTCTTTGTGTGTTGCAATTCCTTGCATTACTTGGGTCTCTGATTGCCAGCGTACACCTCTGGCATGCCGGTTCCGACGGTGCTGCACCCCTCTCCACATCCAACCTCACCCTAACCATACCCTAACAGTACCCTCAGCTGAGCTCATATTAGATCATCTGACCTCCAATATACTACTGAATATTGGAGTCTAATACATAAAACTTTTGTAATAGTAGCTAACTGAAAAAACATATCTTCAGGAGTTTTATAAACAAACATTATATAAAAACACATGGATTTTTAATATAAAAATCACAAAACTGGCACTAATTCAGGATCTAAAAGGGGATAGGCAACTACTCAGATATCTAATTCTAATTCTGCCAAAAGCAGATCATCCAATAAACAAAAGAAAAAACAGTGTTAATCTTTCAGCCAAGTTCATCTTTCAACAGCTTGAGAAGGTCAGTGAGAAAAACTACTTACTCTGGATTTAATTTTTAGCTAGCAAATAATAGTATGTTAGTGAACTCAACCATAGGAAATAACATCCATAAGATGGAACCTACCATTTTAAATAATCTTAAAAATACCATCTTCCAATTTAGAATATTTTTAGATTTATAGAAAATTTGCAAAGATAGTACAGAAATCTCCTATATGCCCCATGCCAAATTTCTCCTATTCTTAACATATTACATTAGTATGACACATTTGTCACAATTAATGAACAAATGGTTATACATTATTATTTAGGAAAGTCCATATCTCATTAATATTTCCTTTAGTTTTTTTTAACCTTATATCATTTTTCTGTTCCAGGCTTTCAACTTATAAGTCTCATTACACTTATTTGTCAAATTGTCTTAGGTTCCTCTTCACTGTGACGATTTCTGAGATATTCTTCGTTTTGATAGCCTCGCCCTTTTGAGGAGTACTGGTCAGTATTTTATAGAATGTGATTTCAATGGAATTTGTTTGATGTTATTCTCATTCTTAGACATAACCTGTGAGTCTTGGGGAGAGGACCACAGAGCTAAAGTGCCACTCTGATCATCTTATCTCATCTAAAGTGTATGTATTACCGGTTTGACTTATTTCTGTTGATGTTAACTTTTATCACTGACTGACTGAGATAGTGTCTGCCAGGTTTCTCCCTGGCAAAGTTACTTTTTCTCCCCTTTTCATGCTTTACTCTCTAGAAGAAGGTCACTATGCATAGTCCACACTTAAAGAGTGGGTTTCATGTTCTAGTTCCTTGAGGGCAGAATATTAACATAAATTATAACACAAATTCTTCTGTTGGGAGATTTTCTACTGCTCCAAATTTTGTTTATTTAATTATTTATATCAGAATAGACTCATGAATATTTATTTTATACGTTGAGTTATAATGCAATATTATTTTTTAGATTTTGAAGCACAAATTGTTTCAGCTTTGGCAATAGGGTGCTTCTTCAGTTAGCGTCTGTATTCCTGTGACATACTCCATTTGGGTGTGTGTACATGTGTGTGTGTGCATTTTCTTACTTTCAGGTGTTACATTGAAGAACGATTCCCAGCTTCTAGATGTATACTCATTGTTCTAGAGTATCATTGCTTCTAGGGTCTCTTAGCCTCCCAAAACAAGGACATAAACGTGGATATCCCAACCTGTGTATATACACACATCTGTGCATATTTCCATATATAATCATCTACATCTATGTTAAGTCAAAACTTCAGTTTATACTCATCTCTCCAACTTCAATTCACTTTCATACAGATCATTCTAAGCGTCCTACACTTGCTTACTTGTAATCTCTCATTCCAACAGTGAAACCTGACTCCCACCACCCATTTACTTGCTAAATTGATAACATACACACGCATGGGAAGCACTTTTATCAATTGTGGTACATTGTCTTGAATTTTACAAACTTCACTTATTTCCAAAATTATGTAAGTAAGCACCTTCCCCCCCCCAATGAGTTGTTTCATAGTTTCATACATTTGTACTACAGATTGATTCCTGTGTTGCATTGCATTCCAGGTAAGATTCCCAGACCCCCTAAATGCGTTTGGTTTTTGTTTGTTTTTTTCATACCTTAATGTTCATTCTTTGTGCTGTAAAGTTTTATTGGCTTTGACAAATGCGTAGTGTCATATTTCCAACATTATACTATCATACAGAATAGTTTCATTACCATAAAAAATTCTCTGTGCTTCCCTTTTTTAATGTGTTCACAAAGTACTGTCAGACTCTGATCCGTCTACCACCTCTATAGTTTTGCCTTTTATAGAATGTCATATAAGTGGAATCATACAGTATGTAGCCTTTTCAAATTCGATTCTTTCATTTTGCAATATGAGTGAAGAATTTATATAGGTTTTTGTGTGGCTTAATAGCTCATTCTTTTTTTAAAATATCATGAAATAGCATTCTATTGTATAAATATACCAGTGTGTTTATCTTGAAGAATATCTTGATTGCTTCCAGTTTGGGGCAATAATAAATAAAGATGCTATAAATATTTGCTTGCTGGGTTTGGTACATGTAAGGCTTCAGGTCAATTGCAAATATATATCTAGGAGTGTGATTGCTGAATTCTATGGCTTGATTATGTTTAACTTTTAAAAAAACTGACAGACGGTCTTCCAAAGTGACTGTAATATGTTTCATTCTCACCAGCAAAAAATGAGAACATCTGTTGCTCCACGCCTTTACAAACAATTGGTATTGTCATATTTTCAAAATTGTAGCCATTCTTGTAGGTGTGTAATAGTATAGCGTGGTTTTTTAAATTTGCAGTTATTTAATAAAGAATTACTTTAAACATGTTTCCATATACTAATTTGGTATCTGTACATTGTTTTTGATGAGGTGTCTATACAGATATTTTGCTCATTTTAATTTTTTTTCTGCCGGGCTCTGTGGCTCAGCCTGTAATCTCGCGCCTTTGGGAGGCTGAGGTGAGTGGATTGCCTGAGCCCGCGGGTTCGAGATCTGCCTGGGCAGCGAGACCTCATCTCTACAATAAATCAAAAAATCAGCCGGGCGTGGTAGTGCATGCCTGTAATTCTGGCTACTTGGAAGGCTGAGGCAGAAGGATCGCCGGAGCCCAGCAGGTCGAGGCTGCGGTGGCCGGGAGCAACCACTGCACTCCAGTCTGAGCAACAGAGTGAGACCCCAACTCAAAAATAAATAAATAAATAAATAAAATTTTTTTCTTAATGCTGAATATTAAGAGTTGCTGCTGTATTTGCGATACAAATCCTTTACTCATTTTGCAAATGTTTTCTCCCAATCTGTGGCTTGTCTTTCCATTCTGTCAATGCTATCTTTACAAAGCAGAAGTTTTAAATTTTAGTAATGTTTAATCTATCCGTTCTTTCTTTCATGGATCATTATTTTGAGTTGTATCTAACAATTCAGTACTAAACTTAAGGTCTTGCCATTGTACTTCTATTTCTATACGTGTTATAGTTTTTATTTAAAATTTAGGTCAATAATCAATTTTGAGTTGATTTTTGTGTCATATACAAGGTTTGCATCTGGGCTCATTTTTTTTAATCAATATTTTTTATTATGAAATTGTGGGGTACAGTTAAGGATTAGGTACACAAATATGCTTCGTTCAGGCACCCTTGTTGATAAGAGGTGTCCCCCATCCCCAGACAGATATTTACTACCATTAATCCCATCTCCCTTCCCCTCCCCCCCAGTTTCCCACCACTGTCAGTCATTTTCTTATAGTATTACTTTGGATGTTCAAGGTCCACTGTATGACTGAGAACATGTGATACTCAGATTTTTGTTTCTGTAAGAGGTCACTCAGTATTATAGACTCTAGTTCCATCCAGGCTGCTGCAAAATTCATGATTTTGTTCTTTTTTATGGCTGCGTAGTATTCCATCGTGTATATGTACCACATTTTTTTAATCCAGTCCTCTTTTGATGGACAGCATGGTTGCTTCCAGGTTCTTACTAATGTGAACAATGCTGCGATAAAAATACTTGTGCAGGTATCTTTTCTATAGAGTGATTTAAGTTCTTCAGGGTATATTCCCATTAGGGAGATTGCGGGGTCATATGCGAGGTCAATATTTAGAGCTTTTAGGAATTGCCATACTGTTTTCCACAGAGGTTGTACTAGTTTGCACTCCCACCAACAGTGTAGAAGTGTTCCCTTTTAGCCACACCATCTCCAGCAGCTGTTATTTTTTGAGTTGTTGAAAATTGTCATTCTGATTGGAGTTAGGTGGTATCTCAGTGTGGTTTTGATTTGCATCTCCTTGATGATTAGTGAGGTTGAACATTTTTTCATGTGTCTGTTGGCTGCTCGGATGTCTTCCTTTGAGAAGTGTCTGTTCATATCTTTTGCCCATTTTATAATGGAGTTGTTTGTTTTTTTTTTTTCAGCACGTTTGGGTTCCTTGTAGATCCAAGATGTTAAGCCTTTGTCAGAACTGGAGTTGGCAAATACTTTTTCCCAGTCTGTAGGCTGTCTCCCTACTCTCTTGATGGTTTCTTTGGCTTTGCAGAAGCTTGTCAGTTTAACGAGGTCCCACTTGTCTATCTTATCTCTTATGAACTGTGGGTTTCAGGTTTTGTTCAGGAATTGGATGCCAGTTCCAATTTCCATGAGGGTATATCCTTCATTTTCTAAGGTTCTTATGGTTTGAGGTTTTACATTTAGGTCTCTGATCCAGTTAGAGTTAATTTTTGTGTATGGGAATAGATAGGGGTCCTGTTTCAATCTTCTGCATGTGGTCAGCCAGTTTTCCCAGCACCATTTACTGAATAGGTTCTCCTCTCCCCAGTGGTAGGTGGTGGAGGCTTTGTCAAAGATGGTTAGTTGAGAAATTGAGGTTTTGCTTCTGGAATCTCAATTCTATTCCATTGATCTATATGCCTGTTCCTGTACCAATACCAAGCTGTTTTGATGATTGTAGCTTTATAGTAAAGTTTGAAGTCTGGTAATATGATATCATCTGCTTTTTTTTTTTTTTTTGCTGAGGATTGTTCTGGCTATTCTTGGTCATTTGTGTTTCCATATGAATTCCTGTGTTGTGTTTTCTAGGTCTGAGAAGAATGTTGCTGGTAATTTGATGGGTATTGCATTAAATATGTAGATTGCCTTAGGTAGGATGGACATCTTCACAGTGTTGATTCTTCCAATCCATGAGCATGGGATGTTTTTCCATTTGTTTGTGTCATCTTTAATTTCTTTGAGCAGTGTTTTGTAGTTTTCATTGTAAAGGTCTTTCACGTTTCTGGTTAGGAAGATGCCAAGGTATTTCATTTTGTGTGTGTGTGTGGCTATTGTGAATAGAATTGTCAAAAACGAGATAACTACCTGTGTGTGAGTCTAGTTCTATGCTTTATATTCTGTTCTATTGATTGATATACCTATTTTTAACCAATACCATGATTACATTTATTACTGTGTCATGATAGTAAGTGTTTGTGATAATGTGTACTATATGTCAACTTGACTAGAACACTGTATCCAGATTTTGGCTAAACATTCTTGAAGACATTTAAGTGAAAGTAGTTTTAAATGAGCTTAAAACTTAAATCAGCAGACTTTGAGTACTGCAGATTACCCCCATAACGTGTCTGAGTATCATCCAATCAGCTAAAGATGCTAATAGAAAAAGATTCATCTCCCTTTAAGAAAAAAGTATTCTTCCAGTAGATTGCCTTTGGACTTGAACCACAACACTGAAACTTCCTTGGATCTCCAATCTACTGTCTTACCCTGAAGATTTTAGCCTCCACATCTTACGGTTAATTCCTAAAAATAAATCTCTTTTTTCCCTCTGTCTCTTGTCTCTCTTTCTGTCTGTCTCTATCTCTTTCTGTGTGTGTGTGTATACTTATGTATTTGTATATAAACACAACATCTTAAAATTCAATAATGAGTCTTCCAACTTTGTTCTTTTTCAATATTATGTTAGTTATTCTAGGTCTTCTGTCAGTCCATATAAATTATAGAAGCAATTCATCAATATCTACAAAATAGCTTTCTGGGATTTTAATTGAGATTGTATTGCATATATGATCAAGTTGAGAAGAATTAACATCTTAACAATATTTAGTCTTCTAATTCATAAACACAGACTCTCTCTTCATTTATTTAGATCATCTTTAATTTTTTACATCAGTATATTGTAATTTTCTATATACAAACCTTATATATATTTTGCACTGAAGAGTCTTACTCAGATTTTTGATGTTTGATTGCTGATATCTTTTAAAAGCCATTTCGTACTATTCCCATTCTGCCCCACAAAAGCACACTGGAAAAAAAAAAGGCCTGAGTGCTTCCTCCCTTGTTGCTATCGGGAAGGTCAGACCATATAAGTCCAACCCACAAACAGGAGCAATAACTCCAGTCATGCTAATATTCTCTACCTGTATTCTCAAACCATTTTTTTAAACTCGATTGGGATACCTGCCAAGCACTCCAAAAATCAGATGTGGTTGAGTTCAGGAAGCAGTTGCTTCACTCTCGTTGAATAATAATAATTAATAGGAGAGAAAAAAGCATGTGGCATACACATGTCGAGATGTTTCATATATTAGACGCAAAACTTAACTATATAGTATTAAGAGGGTTTGCCAACCCAGATATTCTACAATCTTCTAAATTATTGTGAGACTGAGCAAGTTGATACAAATTTTAAAAATGCCTCATGTTGATATATTTACCAACACGGGAATGCCTTAGACCAAGGGTCTCCAGCTACAAATTCCTGTATTGAATTCAAGGTATTTATGAACCTTCTGAAACTATATGGTAAATTGTGTATGCAAGAGTGTCTGTATCTTTTATTCTTCTAGAAGAATTATTCTCCTAAGCTCATTTTGTAGCTTTTAGCAGGGTCTGAAAGAAGTTCATCATATTGTAAAGTACTGCTAATCAAATTTTTTGATATTTTAGATGGTATCTAACTTTGTGCAGTAAACAGAAGATGTGAGTGCTATGTAGCAATTAAATATATTAAATTATATTCAATTCAGAAATCAGGTATTAAGTATCGAGTATCAGACACTAGATGTTGAATGCAACATGTTTTGCCTTCGTGAGTAAGAAAACTGAGTGAGCAAGTGACTATGCATTCTTGGGAAAAGATTCAATAAGTTCAAAAGTCCAGAGATAACAGAAAACGTGACATGTCTATTAAACTACAAGGATTTCAATGTACAGAGAAAACGTGCATGCTCATTTTGAGAATAAAAGGAGATTTGGGTTGAAATGTAGGCAGGGGTCAGTTCATAAAAGGCCTTATCCACCATGCTAAGGATTTTAAGTATTTTGAAATCTATTGAATCTACTGAAGTCACTGGAAGGCATTTTTATCTGAGCAGAGACATTGTCCATTTTCATTATAGAAAATTCACTCTGGCACTTATTATAAGAACTATCTAGGGTGGTAAGGTAGGATATTCAGGCAAAACTAGATTATTTTAAAAAAACAGTCAGATGGATGCTGAAATAATAAAAGTGAAAAATGAGCACCTGAACTATGGATATAACAATAGAATGGAAAGAAAGAATATGAACTCTAGAGTCATAGGAACTGGATTTTGTGAGGAAGAAAAAAGATAGAAAGCCAACATGACTTGTCTTATTCCTGGCTTAGGGAAATTGTATTTTCACAGGGTGGTAATTAGATATTTATCACATGAAATAATTTTTTTTCAAATACAGTAACATAATTCTGTTCTTAATTTTGAAAATACTTCATAGACTAAATTTAAATATCAAGTATGTACTTATGTATACAGTAGAGATTTGTTTATGAGATTTGGATTTATACATGCAAAAGTAAATGGCGCCACTGGAGCAGTGCTGCATGTTTCTTCTAGACTGTTCTAACCATAGTTGAAGGATAAAACACTTGAAAAATATTAAATCTATCTCACTGCATGGTAAAAAAGAAAACCCATTTCCCTATGGTTGTTGTCCCTCTAGATTATTCGACATGATGGCTGAATCACTGAATATGCTGCTAGTGATGCCATGCCATGAAATATTGAAAATGTATCACTGTGAAGCAGTTTGGGGCACGGATGTGAAAGATGCTATTCAAATTGAAGCTGGGATTTGTTTTATAAGCAACACATGGCAAGATTTACCAGTATTTGTGAACAGCTAATCTCAGGTTCAAGTATACTTAAATTGAAAGAGAGAGAACAGCTATCATCATCAGAGGCCAAAGTAAAAATAAAATAAAAAATTGTGCAAAAGTTACTGTGCAGCCTAATGAAATATCAAGCATAAAAAAATAAAAGCCTTCAGGATCAAGTTTATCAGCTTGTAGCACACTTGCAATGAAGGATTTCTCAAAGCAAGAAGGGCAACTTCCAGAGTATAAGGTATCAGCTGAAGCAGTGACAATAGAAAAGTAAAACTTTCCTGAACAAATGACTCTTCGGCAGCTATTTGTTCTTTCATAACAGTTGTCAAGGTTCTTGCTGCAGTGTCTTTTATACTATAAATAGGTATTTGGTTACTTTCAGAAACGTGTAATGTTCTGGTAGAGATGATATGGAATAGAATGTACAAGATGTTTTACTACTTCTTGCTGCTTTCCAACTTTAGATTTGCAAAATTAGTAAGTCGGCATTGAAGATACGGTACATTTCTCCCATTTTGGTCCTTGAAGGTAAATTATCCTTAAAATGCCACCAAAAAGTAGATTGTTAGAAAATAAATTTTCAAGACCTAGGAAAACACGTCTAGTGACCCAGTTGTAAAGGAGAAGCCTAAGCAGAAAAGAAATACTGCAGATGGTCATTGCTAAAACAGACCTACAACTATATGAACCAGGCACAATAGAGGCACTAAACACACATAAAAACACCACCTCACCTCATTTTCTCTTATACATCATATAAGCTACTCTGTTTCCTTCATTTGGTTGCTCATATTAAAAAAGTCTTTGACTCAAAGATTTTAGATGGTAGGGCTTAAGACGAGTCAAATGATTTGCTGTAGGCTATCTCACACGCAAATATGGCAAAGAGAATTTGATTTGATTTGATTTGAGTTGTAGGGTACAAGTAAACATTTACAGCATAAGTAATTTACACACAGGTGAAGTTTGGGCTTCTAGTAGCTCTCTACTCCGATGGCGGACCAGGTACCCAGTGCGTTGCCACATGGTTCTCTCCCTCCTCCCCCCCCCCTTCTAGCAGTGCCCAGCATTTGCCGATCCCACCCTTGTGCTCATGTGATCAGTGATCAGGGGCTACTTATGAGTGAGAAAACACGAGAATATTCAGTGTTTTGTTTCTGTGATAGTTCACTTAGTATGATGGTCTCCACATCATTCATGTTACTGCAAAGGCCATGATTTTGTTCTTTTTTATGGCTACATTTTCTTTTTCTAGGTCGCTTCTGATGGGCACCTGGGTTAGTTCCAGGATTTTGCTATTGTTAATAGAGCTGCAATAAACATACACGTGCAGATGTCTTTTTTGTAGAGTGATTTATTTTCCTCTGTGTATATTCCCAGGAGAGGATTGTTGGATATATGAAAGCTCCATTTTTAGATATTTGAGAAAATTTCACACTACTTTCTATAGAAGATGAAATAGATTATATTACCATCCACAGTATAGAAGCATCTCCTTTTCTCCACAGCCACAACTGCAGAAAAACCTGTTGTTTTTTGACTTATTAATGACAGCCATCCTGGCTAGGTGTGATGGCTCATGCCTGTAGTCCCAGGACTTTAGGAGGCAGAGGCTAGAAGATTGTCTGAGCCCAGATTTGAGACTGGCCTGGGCAACTTGGTGAGATCGCATCTCTACATTAAAAATAAAAATAAAACTAGTTGGAGCCGGGCTTGGTGGCTCAGCCTGTAATCCCGCGCCTTTGGGAGGCTGAGGTGAGTGGATTGCCTGAGCCCGCAGGTTCGAGACCTGCCTGGGCAGCAAGACCTCATCTCTACAATAAATCAAAAAATCAGCCGGGCGTGGTAGCATGCGCCTGTAATTCCAGCTACTCGGAAGGCTGTGGTGGAAGGATTGCCAGAGCTCAGCAGGTCGAGGCTGCGGTGGCCGGGAGCGGCCACTGCACTCCAGTCTGGACGACAGAGTGAGACTCCAACTCAAAAAAAAAAAAAAACTAGTTGGGCATAATAGCACACACCTCTAGTTGCAGTTACTTGGAAGACTGAGGCAGAAGGATTACCTGAACCCAGCAGGTCAAGGTTGCGATTACCATGAACTCCAGCCTGAGTGACAGAGTCAGATTCCAACTCAAAAAATAAAAATAAAAGTCATACTAAAAAGAACAAAATCATGAATTGCGCAGCAACCTGGATGGAACTAGAGTCTATAATACTGAGTGACCTCTCACAGAAACAAAGATCAGAATATCACATGTTCTCACTCATATAATGAACCTTGAACATCCAATGTAATACTATAAGAAAATGACTGACGGTACTGGGAAACTATGGGGGGGGTGGGATTAACAATAGCAAATATCTGTCTGGGGCTGGGAAAACGCCTCTTATCAACAGGGTGCCTGAAAGAAATGTAATTGTACACCTAACCTTTAACTGTACCCCACAAAACCATAATAAAAAATACTGATTAATTACAAAAAAAAAGTCATACTTATTGGTGTTAGGTTGTATATCATTGTAGCTTTGATCTGCATTTCTCCAATGAGCATTTTTTTATGTGTTTGTTGGCTACTTGTATGTCATCCTTTGAAAAGTGTCTGTTCATGTCCTTTGCCCCCTTTTTACTGTGTTATTTATTTTTATCTTTTCACTTAGTTTGGGTTCCTTGTGGATCCTAGATATTAGTCAGATACATAGCTTGCAAATATTTTTTTTTCCCTTTCCGTGGGTTATTCTTTGCTCTCTTGATAATTTATTTTGCTGTGCAAAATAAATTTCAGTTTGATAAGGGCCCACCTATTTATTTTAGCTTTTGTTGCACTTGGTTTTGAGGACTTGGCTATCAATTCATTGCCTACTTTGATGTCCAGGAGGGTGTCCCCTAAGTTTTATTCTAGTATTCTCATAGTTTGTGGTTTTACATTTAAATCCTTAAACGATTTTTTGTTAATTTTTACATGGTGATAGGTAGTGGTCCACTTTTATTCTTCTGCATGTAGCTAGGCAGTTTTGCCAGCACAATTTGCTAAATATGGTTTTCTTTCTCCAATGTCTGTTTTTGATGGTTTTCTTGAAGATAAGTTGGTCGAGGGATTGTGATTTTATTTCCAGATTCTCTGTCCTGTCCCTTTGGTCTATGTGTCTGTTCCTTTACCAATACTATGCTGTCTTGGTTGCTATAGACTCTTAATAAAGTTTACAGTCTGGAAGTGGGATGGCTCCAGTTTTGTTCCTTTTCCTGAGGTTTGCTTTAGCTATTTATGCTCTTTTTTGCTTCCATATGAATTTCTATAATGTCCTTTGAAGTTCTGTGAAAAATGATGTTGGCAGTTTGAAAAGTATTGCATTGAATCTGTAAATTACCTTGGGTAGGATGGACATCTTGACCATATTGATTCTTTCAATTCATGAGCATAGGATATTTTTTATTTATTTGCATCATCCTTTAATTCTTCGAGCAGTGTTTTGTAGTTGTCATTATAAAGGTCTTTCACTTCTTTGGTTAGTTGAATGCCAAGGTATTTCTCTCTCTCTTTTTTTGGGGGGGGGTGTGACTACTGTGAGTGGAAAGTATTTTTATTTGGTTCTCAGCCTGCTTGTTGTTGGTATATAGAAATACAACCATCTTTTGCACAGTGATTTTGTATATCAAGACTTTACCAAAGTCAATTATCAGTGTGAGGTGGTTTGTAACAGACTCTCTAGGGTTTTCTAGGTGCAGAATCATATTATCCACAAAAAGGGATAACAACTTTCTCTTTTCCTATTTGAGTACTCCTGATTTCTCTCTCTTGTCTGATTGCTGTGGCTAAGATTTCCTGTACTATGTTGAATAGGCGGTTGAGAATTGGCATCCTTGTCTTGTTCCAGTTTTTAGAGTTAATGCTTCCAGCTTCTGCCCATTAAGCATGATGCTGGCTGTAGTTTGTCATAGATGGTTCTTATTGTTTTGAGGAATATTTCTTCAATTACTAGATGTTTGAGGGTTTTTATCAAGAAGGGATGCTGGATTTTATCAAATGCTTTTACTGTGTGTGAGAATTTTAGAATTTAAAAAGAGATGTAATTTAGGATTCAAGAGTAGTCCTAAAATGTGGTATTTTCCATCCATATTTTTCATAACCCATGTTGTACAAGTACTCCATCACTCAGGGCTTCCCATTCCCTTTCCTTCTCCTCTATCCCCTTGGTGGCAGGTCTCCCTCCAAAATATGTTATAACAAAATCTCAATGAACTTTGGCTCTTTGTAAAAATGTTTCTGCAGTCATCTTTCTCAACAGAAGACAATAAACCACTTTTAAAGACTTGTAATTCATATAATGATTTAGGGATAGCTCTTTCTTTCTTGATTGCATGGAATACTTTCAATAGAATTGGCATCACCTCCTCCTTGTATGTTTTGTAGAATTCCACTGGAAAGTCATCTGGCCCAGGGATTTTTTGTTTGCTTTTTGTTATTTTTTGTTTGTTTGTTTTCTTGGTTTTTTTGGTAGGTAGTTTTCTTATGACAAAATCAATTTCCTAAGTTGTAATTGGTTTATTTAGGGTCTCATTTTCTTCTTGTTTCAACCTTGGGAGGTTGTGTGATATAGAAGATCCTTCATTTCATTTAGGTTTTTGAGTTTGTTTCCATAAAGGTGTGCATAGTAATTTCTGATAATCCTGTATTTCTTTGAGGTCAGTTGTGACTTCATCTTTTGCATTTTTAGTTGTGTTTATGCGAGAATTTCCTCTATTTTTCTTGGCCAGTCTGGATAGGGCTTAACCAATCTTGTTTATCCTTTTAAAGAATCAGCTTTGTGTTTTGTTGGGTTTTCCTGATATTTTAGTCTTTTATTTCCTATAGTTGGGCTTTTACTTTGGTATCTTGATTCTTCTGCTGAAGTTGCAGTTTTGGTGGTCTTACCTTTCCAGCTTCCTTATGTAATTTGTTAGACTGTTAACATGTGATCTTTCTGTTTTCTTGATGTTTGTGCACAAAGTTATAAATTTCCTTCTCAGTACTGTTTTCATGGCATCTCAGAGATTTTGGTAAGATGTGTCTATGTCAACATTTATTCCAAGAATGTTTTAATTTCTGTGTTGACCCAGGAGTTGTTCAGCATTATGCTATATAGTATCTATGTCTTTGTGTGTTTTGGGATATCTTCTTGGTGATGATATTTATTTTTATTCTACTGTAATCTGAGAAGATGCATAGTAGTATTTCAGTCTTATGAAATTTGTTTATGTGTGATTTATGGCTACAAATGTGGTTAGTCTTGGAGTATGTTCCATGTGGTGATGAGCAGAATGTATATTCAGCGGTTGTTGGCTGGAGTATTCTGTAAGTATCTATTAAGTTCATTTGGTTAAGCATCAAGTTAAGGTTCCAGATCTCATTATTGATTTTTTTGCCTTGATGAGTTGTCTATGGTTGTTAGTGAGATATTTAAATCCCCAGATATGAAAAAGAACCCCTTTTAAGTTAGCATGAATATCCGTCTTTAGTTTACTTGGTAGTTGTTTTTGCTTTATAAATCCTGGTGCTCCTGTGTTGGGTGCATATATGTTTAGGATTTCTTATTGATGGGCTGAAGCTCTTATAATTATGTAGTGTCAGTGTCCTTCCATGTCTTTTTAAATTTGATAACTGGAAGGTTGTTTTGTTGGATCTTAAAATCATAACTCCTGCTTTTGTTTTATTTTCTATTCAACTGAAGTTTTCTTTTCCATCCTCTAACATTGAGTCTCTGGGTGTCCTTTGCAATGAGATGTGTTTCCTGGAAACATCATATTTTGGGGTCATGCTTCAGGAAAAGGTCCAACAAACAAAGAGATCTAGAGGCTAATATCCCTGATGAACATAGAGGTAACAATTCTCAACAGAAATCTAACAAATTGAATCCAGCAACACATCTCAAGAATTATCCACCATGGCAACATAGGCTTCAACCCCAGGATGCAGGGATGGTTCAACATCCTCAAGCTCATAAATATAATTCAATACTTTAACAGATATAAAAACAAGAACACATGATTATATCGTTAGAAGCAGAAAAATTTCAGCAAAATCCAGCATCCTTTCTTGATAAAAATCCTTCAACACCTAGGCGTAGAGGGAACATACTTCAAAATAGTAAGAGCCAGCTACAGTAAACCCATAACCAATATATTGCTAAATGGACATTTTAGAAATAGGAAATATTTCCCCTGAAAACTGAAACAAGACAAGGCTGTCACTCTCATCCATCCTGTTCAATATAGTGTTGGAAGTCTTAGCTAGAGGAATTAGACAAGAGAAGGAAATCAGGGGAAACTCAATAAAAAAATAAAGCTAAGATATCCCTCTTTGCTGACAATATGATAAAATACCTTGAAAACCAAAGGGAATCTGTCACACACACACAAAAATCTCCTTGCACTGATAAAGGACTTTGGCAAAGTCTCAGGACCAAAATCAACATGCAACATACAGTCATATTTTATACGCCAACCACAAATAAGCAGAGAACCAAATAAAAAACACAATTCCATTCACAATGGCCACACAAAAAATGAAATACCTGGGCATCTTCCTATCCAGAGAAGTGAAAGACTTTTACAATGAAAACTGCAAAGCACTGCTCAAAGAAATCAAAGAACACAAACAAATTGAAAAAATATTCTGTGTTCATGGTTTGGAAGAATCAACATTGTTAAGATATCCATCCTACCAAAGGCAATCTACAGATTCAGTGCAATACCCATTAAATTATCAACATCATTCTTCTCAGACCTGGAAATGAAAATACAGAAATTCATATGGAAACAAAAACAACCACAAATAGCCAAAACAATCCTCTGCAAAAGAAACAAAGTGAGAAGTATCACATTTCAAGACTTTAAACTTTACTATAAGGCTACAATACTCAAGATATACTGGTATTGGAACAAGAACAAGCATATAGACCAATGGAACAGGATAGAGATTCCAGAAGCAAAATCTGAATTTTTCAACTAACTCATCTTTGACAAAGAGTCCACCAACAACCAGTGGAGAGAGGAGAACCTGCTCAGTAAAAGGTGCTGGGAAAACTGGCTGATCAAATGCAGAAGATTGGAACAGGACTCCCTACCTATCACCTTACATAAAGATCAACTTTAAATGGATCAAAGATCTAAATGTAAAACCTCCAACTATAAGAGTCTTAGAAAGACTCTTAAGAGACACTCTTACAGACATTGGACTAGGTAACCAATTCCTGATCATAACTGCAAAACCTGATATAAGAGATAAGATAGACTAGTGGGACCTTATCAAACAAAAACTCTTTTGCAAAGCAAAAGAAACCATTAAGAGTGGGACGACAGCCCATAGAACGGGAAAAAATATTTGGCAACTGTATATCTGACAAAGATCTAACATCCAGGATCTACAAGGAACTCAAATGTACTGAAAGGGGAAAAAAAACCCTATCAAAATGTGGACAAAAGACATGAATAGACGCTTCTCAAAAGAAGACATACAAACAGCCAACAGAAACATGAAAAAATGCTCAGCCTCAGTAATCATCAAAGAAATGCAAATCAAAGCCACACTGAGATACCACTTAACTCCAGTCAGAATGGCCGCCATTAATAATTCAAAAACAACAGATGCTGGAGAGGATGTATAAAAAAGGAAACACTTCTACACTGTTGGTGGGAGTGTATCCTCTGTGGTAAACAGTGTGGTGAATTCTAAAAGATCTAAAAATTGACCTCATATATGACCCAGCAATTTCCCTTCTGGGAATACACCCGGAGGAACTCAAATCATTCTACAAAAAAAATACCTGTGCACGCATATTTATTGCAGCACTATTCACAGTAGCAAAAATAGAACCAAGTATTCTGCCCATCAAAAGTAGACTGGGTTTTTTAAAATGTGGTACAGATACAGGATGGACTATTACACCTCCATAAAGGACAAAATTATGGACTTTGCAGCAACTTGGATGGATTTAGAGTCTATCATACTCAGTGATCTATCACAGAAACAAAGAACTGAATACCACCTGTTCTCCCTTAAAGGTGCGTTCCTGAACATTTATTAAAATTCTGCAAGGAAGGAATTGGCAGTAGTGGGACACTATCAGGGGATGGGGAGGCACATAATATCGCTAAGCATATCTGATTCTAAACCATGCAAAGGGAGGACTAGAGGGAGGCCTAAACTTCAACTGTATATAGACCACTTATGTACCTAATGCTGATTTGTACCCCACATCTTTCAGACAAATTTTTTAAAATGTTTGTTCTTCTAGGGAAAATCCAATTTGTATTTGCATAAATGAAGTAATGGAAGGAAATTTATTTTTTTTTTTTTCCCTGAAATATTCTGATTGAAACCATGTACAAATACCAGGTCGCTTGTTTAAGAAATGTATTTGATCTAGTCAAATTCAATATAATTTAGCAAAACTTTAATAAACACTCACTATATACCAGGTGCTGTTCTAAGCCAACAAGTGTGACAAGAACACATCTTCTGGCCTCAAACCCAATAGCAGATTGGTATGAAGACAATCAAGTACAATACTATGTATGTTCCAAGACAAAGGAATGCTCCAAATCCTTAGACTACACAAAAAAGGGTGAGTTCCTGTTCCTTGGACCTACGGGAAAGAAAACAGAAATGATATTTAAGCTTCATTTTTAGGGCTACATTAATTAGTCTAGAAACAAAAAGCCAAACAAAAACAGCAATGATATTTGCAAAGGTCATAGACAAGAAAGAACAGCAGAATGTTTGATGAACTTAAAGCAGTATAATGTATTCAGTACACTTGGCTCATGACCACTAGAAGAAACCTGATTGGTTGGATTGTGTGTAGATAATAGCGGCCGAAGAAGAAATACAGATTTTTTTCCTAAGCTTGTGTGCCGAAGAAGAAATACAGATTTTTTTTCCTAAGCTAACTTTTATGCATGGAGTGGTAAAGTAAAACATTTAACAGGCTAGATACAGAAGAATTGAATGGACTAGGAAAGATACTGAAGAAAGAGAGACCATGATACCCTTTTTTAGCTAAAGAAAAAAAGTGGGGAAGCAGGGAGGAAGGTAAGTTTCAGTTTCCTAAGTTAAAAAAGAGAAAAGATTGTTAAACTGATTATTATTGTATTACAATAAAATTTTAAATGTAGAAATTAGATTCAGCGGTCAAAGTTACAAATACAAGAAGAATAGGCAAAAGAAATGAATCTTCCAGTTTCCACAAAGTAATCGTGAAACTATTCCCCTCATTACCACAGTGTAATTCTGACTTCAAAATTATTAAAGAACATTGCAAGAGTTTACTGAATTCCTTTGTAAAGACAGTAGAAAACCAGGAAGAAAGGCGAGAAATTATACTGCACGAACACAGCAAAATTTCCTAAAACTCCTCCATAGACATTTTTGCCCTAAGAGTTCCTCTTGTCACAGAGGTTGCTTAGAAAATTATTTCTTCACCATTTCTACCCTCCCAAGCCCCTCTCCATTATTTCATCCACCCTTCCTTCAACCTTTTGAATATTCTTTCCTTCACAAGGGACTCTGGGCTGTTTCTAATGGAGATGTAAGACAAATCTCTTTTTTTGGTTTCTTCCAGGTCTCCTCTGAGCTCATTAACAAAAGCCTGGGAGACTATCAGCATGACAAATATTAAATCTTTAGAAAGCAGGAGATGGGGACAAGCACTATCAATTTCTTGACTGTAATATTTTATCCTGTCACCAAAGGACAAAAAGCAGCAGAAGGGAGTGGATTTTGGGGTCCCTGCTGCTAATTGGGTGAGCAAGTGGAGCATGGCTGCACCAGTTCTTACTCATGCTGCCCTTTGTGTGTATAGGTGAGGCCAGCTGAGTTATAGTTAGTGGAAAGCACATTGCTGTGGAAGACAGAAGATTCAAATTCTCTTGCTATTAAATTTTTATAATTTCAATTCTTGCCTCAATTTCATCATCTATAACTTGAAGGTCATTAAAGAATATTCTTCAAGGGCTCTTCCAAGCAAGGTTGCAATTTAATTATTGACCTTGGAGTCAGAAGACCTAGCTTTGAGCTCTTGTTCCACCATTATTAATTAGCTGTATGACATTCACCAAGTCTCATAATTGCTTAGGGTGTATTTATACCACTGGAAAACTGAGAGTTCAATCATCTCTCACACACACACACACACACACACACACACACACACAAACACAAAATAATGATGTAAAGTACTATCTACATAACTAGGATATTTTTCTAGGTATGAAGTCCCTAGGATTTCAATCTACCAAGAGAGTCTTTTTACAAGATACTCTTTGATTCCATTCCCATAGCAACACACAGACTTCGACTTAAATGTTCTTAAGAGATGAATAATCATTCGTTTTATGTTAAAGTCTAACTGGGAAAATATAATTTTCTTTTTAAATAATATAGTCCACTAATATTTAAATCTAGATCATCTTTTTTCATGCCTACTTGTGATGGAGAACAACCACTCATCATTCTCTACATAATAACCTTTCATAAGATGTGCTTAATATAAATTACTTTTTTATTATTATTACCGAGCTGCTGCTATTATATTCATGGTACTTAAAACAACAGTTATCCGTGATTCTTATCCCTTCGTAGAGAGTTCATTTACTACATTGCCTCCCTTCACTGCTGATTACTTCAAAGGGATGAAGAGAGCACAGGGAGGCTGTGTTTCTTGTTAAGATTAAATAATTAATTGAGCAAATAAAATCAAGGCCAGGAAGAAAGGATCTAACTGTTCCTTATAAATGTTTACTCGATTTGCCTTAATGCCCATGGGTGATGGTTCTTTATCAAAACCTGGATACTATTTATGAGACAGGAAGATATTAAATAGTAAAAGAAAAACAAACACACAAACAAAACACTGATCTCATTAGCCTTGGTGAGTAGAGTCTATTTTTCAGCATGCTCTGCTGACCACAAACTTAAGAGAATTTTTTAAACTTACTTCAGATGTTGCTTGTGTGCTTTCATATGTTACACTGCTGTTGTTTTTCATTACTCAAGTCATTTTCTTGATTATACATATCCTACTCTTTTCCAAAGACTTACAAGAATTGTCTAGTTTACATTGACTTCTGCCTTCTAAAAATTTTTATTATGCCTAAAATGTAGTGCCTGTTTACATAATATAGTGCATCACCTTTTGTCAGACACATGTGGAGTTTTGTTTCTATAAACTTAATTAGAAATTCTTGATTCAGAAAGCAGGGCTAATACTTGTTTTTATATATCCAAAGTTATAGGGAACTCATCCGAGGATTGGCTGTATATCTGATGTTCTATGAATGGGTCTACTGATTACTACCTACCTATTATATTGCCCGTTGCTATTTATGTAACATTCAGCATAAATAATATTAGCACTATAAAGATGGTAATGGTCAACAAAATCAAACGCTGTAGAATACAATACTGATATCAACCCCCTGGAGTTGTTTATTGTGTTGACCACATTAAGCATTCTTTTTGAAACTGTGGATAAATGAAAAAATAATCATGGTTTTAAGGAAAATGACAATAAAGCAATCACTTCTTTTTTTAAAAGAAAATGTAGTACTTCTGCCATGACTCCAATTTTCCAAAAGTTACAAGTACCTACATTTATTAAATTAGACCCTGCTTAACATTGACTCAATTTAGGAATATGTCCCTAACACACCCTCGGTAGCGAAATCAAAGAGTTGGTTTTCCATGTTCCCTCAAGAGTCATGGATACTTTTGTTGTGGTATTTTGTCACCTCCCATTTTAAATTTTATTTCTTCACCACCTCAGTCAGAACTTAAGTTTGTCACAATTACTGCATGTCCAAGCCCAGTGAAAACAGTTGCATGATTCAGGTGAAAAGACACATAAGTTAAGGTCTTGCTCGACCAAGTCGGGTAAACTGACCCAAATAAAAATCTCACCACTATGGAGACAGCAAAACTGAGCAATGGCTTGGGTTGCTTCGACTTGGTTCCAGCTTGAAGCAATGTTCTAGGAAGTATCATCATTTCTGGCCAATACAGCAGGAGACACAGGAAAAGCAAATAGTAGCACCCTAGACCCACAATGGCCAGTATTTTTGCAGTGAAATTCTCAGAGAAGAGGCTGACAAGAGGTATATATGAAGCTAGGACATTAGTCAAGTAGTCTAGGATCTCAGTGGAGTGTCCATCCTGGCGGGAACTAGGAAGTGCCAACACTGAAGGCAAGACAGACACCATAAGAAATTCCAGGCAGGACGCAGTGGCTCAAGCATGTAATCCTAGCATTTTGGGAGGCTGAGGTGAGATGTGAGATATACAGTGATATATACAGAGATATATAATATTTTCTAAGATCTACTATCTTCTAGGCACAGTGAGATGAGAGAGATACAGTGATGTATAAGGCACAGTACTGTACTTGAAACTCTCAGTCTTTCCATCTGCAAAAGAAACCATCAAGAGAGTAAAAAGACAATCCACAGAACAGGAAAAAATATTTGCAATCTATGCATAGAACAATAACCTAACAATATCAGGATCTATAAAGAACTCAAATGAATTGAAAGGGGAAAACAAGCCCCATTAAAAAGTGGGCAAAGGACATGAACAGACACTTCTCAAAAAAAAGATATACAAGCAGCCAACAAACATATGAAAAATGCCCAGTCCCACTAATCATCAGAGAAATGAAAATCAAAACTACAATGAGATACCACCTAACACCAGTAAGAATGGCTATCATTAATAAGTCAAAAAACAACAGGTGCTAGCACAGCTGCAGAGAAAAGAAAACACTTTTACACTTTTAATGAGAATGTAAGTTAGTTCAACCTCTATGAAAAACAGTGTGGTAATCTCTTAATGAACTAAAAATTGAGCTTCCATACAATTTGAGAATCATTATCCTAGGAATACAACTCGAGGAACATAAATTGCTCTACCAAAACAACATCTGCATAGGCATGTTTATTGCCACACTATTTACAATAGCAAAAACATGGAACCAACCCAGATGCTCATCGAAAGTGGACTGGATAAAGAATATGTGGTATATATACCCAGTTACATACTATGCAGCCATAAAGAAGAACAAAATTACAGCCTTTGCAGCAACTTGGATGCAGTTGGAGACCATCACACTAAGTGAATTATTACAGAAGCAAAGAACTGAATACCTCATGATCTGACTCTTAAGCAGGCCCTGAACATTAGTCACACTAGCACAAGAGTGAGATTGGCAGACTCTGGGCACTGATAGGGGAGGGAGGAGAAAGGAGAACATGTGGGAACACAAAGGGTGCCTGGTCCACTACCAAGGGGAGATAGGGCCAGCTTAGAAACCCAAACTTCAACTGCATGTAGCCTGCTTTTGTGACAAACACTCACTTGTATCTCACAACTCTAAAATAAATAAAAAATTAAATAAAAAATAAAACAGACCATAAAATAATGTTGTAAATATTAAATTATATATATAGTATCTCACAACTCTAAAATAAATAAAACATAAAACAGACCAAAAAACAATGTTGTAAATATTAATGGCAATGTTGTATATATAATATGGCATTATGGGAACATAGAGGAGGGGTGTCTAACCTAAATGTGTAACTGATGGGAAAAAAAGGTTAAATAGAGAATTCCAGGAAGAGGTGGTACCCGCAAAATTCTGAGGAAAGTAAGACAGGCTAAAATTAACTGGACAATCATTCTAGACAGTTAAAGACAATAGGGACAGAAGATGGTATGTGTTTAAGGAAAAAAACTATGTGTACTCCAGAAAGATGAATAGTAAATTTCAGGTTATTAACTACTAAAAAAGGAAACTAGAAAGGAAGCAAAGGACAAATTATCATGGGCTGTGCATACCATATTAAGAGTCTTAAGCCTTATCTTGCAGGCAAAAGAAATAATCTAAGCAGTTAGAGAGTGATTATATGTTCTGGCTTATCCAAGGACCTCAGGGAAAAGATGATGTGTTTCCTACAGGACATACAGACTCGGCTGTTCAGTAGGTAGAAAGATATCAGACAGCAGAGACAAGGAAAAGGGAATAAGAAAGATCTATTTTTCCAGGTAAAATATTTGTCAGTAACAGTTTATAAGTGAGAGGTGTAATTATGAAACTAGATGAGATCATTAAAGAGATTTTATAGCAGTGACCTTCAAGCTGTACTATGTATCTAAACAGTGTGGGAGTTAAAATGCAGATTTCTAGGCCCCAGCCCTGGTTATTCTGATTCAGTGTTTGGGGTGGATTGTAGCATCAGTACTCTTAAAGATATGTTCAGTTAATTATATTGTACAAAAAGGATTAAGAACCAATGTTTTGAAGGGTGAATAGAAAAAAAGAATCTACCAAGAAGACAGAAAGGTAGAGTCAGAAGAATCAGTGGGAAAACAAGAATGTCAGAGTGATATCTTCCTAAAGATAAAGGAATGGAGAGCTTAAATGGAAACCTAGGCTCAGATCCGGCTTGCCACTCCCTAACAGTGTGCCCAGCCGTTTCTTTCATCTCTATGACTCCCAACTTTCTAGTCAGTAAAATGATAATTATAATAGTACTATCGTAGAGAATGAATAAAATAATGAATGTAAGATGCATAATATAATCAAGGCATATCAGAAAGTCCAAGTACATGTTAGTTCTTATCAATGAGTGTTATTCTGGATATTGTGATTGCAAGTCAAATATGAAAGCTGTCCTATGGGCTTGACAGTTAGTAAATTATTGGGGATTTGAGGAAGAACAATTTCAGAGTATGCTAAGAAGAAGAATCAAATTACAGTGGATTTGATAGTAAAGGAAAAATAAAATGAGTGTTAACATATTCAAGAAGTTTGTATGATACAGAGAAAAACAAATTAGATGGTAACTAAAAAGAAGTTGGATGGTATAAGTAGAGTTCTTTTGAGGGATGAAAAAATACTTGAAAATGTTTATAAGCAAACAAGAGCCAAGAGTGATTACACAGAAATATACAGGAGGCAGTAGTATTTTCTTTCTAGTCCCAGAAGCTGCTGGATTTAAGAAGATGGAGATCTCGGGCCAGGTACGGTGGCTCGAACCTGTAATCCTAGCACTTTGGGAAGCCGAGGTGAGAGGAATGCCTGAATTCAGGGGTTCGAGACCAGCCTGAGCAACTTGGTGACACCTCATCTCAACAATAAATCAAACAATTAGCCTGGCATGGTAGTGTGAGCCTGTAGTTCCAGCTACTACTTGGAAGGCTGAGGTGGAACGATTGCCTTTGCCCAGCAGGTAGAGGCTGTGGTGGCTGTGAGCATGCCACTGCACTCCAGCCTAGGTGACAAAGTGAGACTCCAACTCAAAAACAATACAAAACAAAGCAAAGAAGATAGAGATCTCAAGTCTTTTGTATCTGAAACTATCAGAGAAGGTAAGGATGGATGTGGTTGTATTTTGGTAATATTGGAGAATAGGGAAGATATCTGAAGCATTTTTAAAAAGCATTTTATCTTGCTAATTTTCATACATTTTTATTAACCTCTTTTTTAAAATGTTCTTGTATGACTTTTAAAAATGTCTTTGTCCCCCAGTTAAGAGCTCTTTGCTCTTAATATATAGATGTGCTAGACACTATGCATTTCTAAGGCATTCTAGCTGCATAGAGTGAAAGATTGTCACATGGAACATGACCAAAGAGTGTGGTGAAAGTTAACGTAATTGTTAAGAAAAATGATAAAAAAAAATCTGACCAGTCCATGTAACATCACACATGGTCAGTATTTGGTTCAGTTGAAGCTGAAAGACAGAGATAGTGGGAACAGGACACAATTCATGGTGTGTGTGTGTTTGTTTGTAATTGACAAAAATTCAGGTATCAAACTAAAAAAGAATTATAGCGCTGACCCATGCGTGAGATTTTTCTGACTAGCTCAGAATGAAAGCTAGAGGGACAAGGAAATTGATGATGTTGGTAAAAGTGTACTTCAAAAGACTAACCAGCAAGGTTAGATGAAAACCCAGGAAGTGGTTGATAGACTTGGTAGGAAATGTAGCACCCAAACAACTTTGAGATCAAGAAGTAGATGCACAGGCGAAAATAAGTAGGGCAGCTTTGGGGATTTGAGGAAGAACAATTCTGTTTAGTATCTCACCCCAGAGGATAAGGTAACCATATCTACTACCTAAAATGCCAAAAAAAAAAAAAAAATGTAGATTCATTGACTGCAAGATAAAGGTAAGCCCTAAAGGACAGGTTGTATTTACTTCACTCTTTCATTATCGATTTTGCTTCCAAGAACTCCTCTCAGGTATAGGGTTAAGTAAGCCTTCTCTCTAGCCCTCTTTTATTTCTTCATGTAGGAACAGCACTTACATTTTGGGAGATCAGAATTCCAGGCATTATGCCTAAAATTGCTCCCACTAATATGACTTATTTATAAGCTTTAAACATCAACAGCGTATTTTAGAGCTCACAATATTATACTTTAATCATTATTATTTTTTCTTGAAAAAAAAAAGCTCAATAGAAAAGGCCTCCTCAGTCAAAACACTTGGGAACATTTGGAAGTTCCCACTCAAAGCTACCTTAAACCCAATGCCACATTAAAGACTTCAAATTATTTTGGTGTAATAAGACAATAAAGTAGAACATATATTTATTTTCACAAGAGTTGAGCAGATTTTACCTCAAACATCAATCCTCTTGTAAGAGAATGAAATGGAATAATAAATCACCAGTAGAGAGATGCTGAATTTGATCAATGTTTCTCTTCAGAAGGAGTAAATAATAGAGCAACACCCACTCTGCAATATGTATGTACCAAAACATCCTGTCATCCAGGCATGGGGATTGATATGGACTGCTGAGGGGAAACAAGACCTTCTCCCCCCTACAGAACTGCTAAAGCAACAAGTCATCATTTACAGGGCAAATAACACGTCATCCAAGAGAAGTGCAATACTTTCTCAGGAAAGAACTGCCCTAATCCTCAACCTCTTCCTCCCATAAGGAAACGAACTGTAGTTTATTTCATTAATCATTCTAACTAGCAAGAGAAAGAGAAAAGCATTGAGAAAGGAACTACTCTATATTGAGCCTTTCACATATGTTTTCTGATGTAATCCTGAAAACAGAGTTGTGAAATTGTAAAATCTAATCCAAAGGGGGAAACTTTGGCTTAATAGCTTAGTATAATTTCTAATGTCACACTCAAACCAAGCTCAGTTTGAATGCTTCTTCTTCTCCTGAATTATCTAGTTCCAAAGTCTATCTACCTGCTGTCTGCTATATGTTATTAGAAGGAAACATTTGATTCAAAGCCCCTTATTCCAAAGGCAAATGGAATTATATATTTCTAGTAAACACTTTAGAAAAGATACTTATGTGTAGTAATGATAAACAATGAATAAAAGTGTTGCTGGCCACTCACCCTCAAGAGAATATCAGAACCTTCAGTAATGAGTGTGCCTATTATAAGATAAGGAATAGGGTATGAAAACTCCCAGACCTCCAGGTGACTTTTTATTGTGTTAGTGTCCCCTCTTTCTCTCTAGCTCGTATTAACTGAAAAGTCATTCTTCAAACATGTTAGGTAGAATATTGTTAAAAAATGGTTGCTCCCTGCCCAAGCAGGGTAGCAAGTAAAGTAAGACTTCACTTCATGATGAGATTGATAAGTTGAAAAAAAAAATGGGAGGTGAAGAACAATAAGATTGCGTTAGTTTAAGATTATCAACCTGGGAAGTAATTTTAAAATGCTGTCAATATTAACATCAATATAAGCATGATAAGACATTTCTTATCTTTCTCAGACCTCAGGATCTTCACTAGTAAAATTAGGAGTTGGATGAGATGACCTCAAAGTCCTTTCTCATTGACAAGAATTTATGAGGAATGATGCCATTTTTATGGGTTAAAAAGCTAGAAAATTCTGCAGACTGCTTCTCTTTCTAGAAGATCCGCAATGTAGAGTAGCATCCTGAAGTCCACTCAAAAACACATCCAGTTTTACTTGTGCTCATTTTTTCCAAGTATATTTATGTTCCTCTACTCTGGAGGAACATCTATGAAAACGTAAATGAATAAATGATTTGTCGAATACAGTCTAAGAAAAGCTAGCTTAGAAAATTAGTAGAGCCGGGCTCGGTGGCTCAGCCTGTAATCCCGCACCTTGGGAGGCTGAGGTGAGTGGATTGCCTGAGCCCGCAAGACCTGCCTGGGCAACTTAGCGAGACCTCATCTCTACAACAAATTTTCAAAAAATGGGCCGGGAGTGGTAGCGCGCACATGTAGTTCCAGCTACTTGGAAGCTGAGGCGGAAGGATCGCCGGAGCCCAGCAGGTCGAGGCTGCGGTGGCCGGGAGCGGCCACTGCACTTCAGTCTGGGCGACACAGTGTGACTCCAACTCAAAAAAAAGAAAAGAAAATTAGTAGATATAGATGGTGCCTGTGTGAGTGTGTGTGTGTGTGTGTGTGTGTGTGTGTGTGTGTGTGTATGAGTGTGTGTATCCATTTTAAATATCAGTGATAAGAGCGCTGAGACTGTAACTTTGATAGTGTAAATGGCAATTTCATGAGTGATTTTGGCATGGAGTAGTAAGATTTGAGTCAAATTTGGAAACTCATGTCTAGAAAGTCTGGCATAAATATAGATGAATGAAAAAGAGCAAAATATTAGATGGTAGGTAGGAACTGATGGTTCAACTGAGACACATGGAAAGAAGAGGGAACAGCACAGATTAGAGTGAAGTGGACAATAGAAAGCTTCATCTGAGAGGACAACCACTACTAGTCTCAAGCAACTGCTGCCATATAAAACTATGGCTGCTGTTCCACCAGGTTTCCAGTTTCAAAAAGGAAATTCTTGTTTTTAAATAAAAGTTTCCAAACTTTTTGATGTTGGAAAGTAATTCAAATCAAAACATGTGCTTTCCATTACTTTGGAAGCCGACAAACTGCACTCCAGAAGACACTTCTTCATGTCATAATTATCCCATGCGCCCCCTGTCCGTGACCATGGCCTGAGCAACCAAACAAGTATCTAGTAAGTACCGGCCATGGGAATCTCAGTGAACCAGCACAAGTAGAAAAAGAATCAATCTTTTAATGAAGAAATTATGGTGAGATAGTACTTAATACACACATAAAAGATAGAGAAAGAGAGACACATAAGGAGAGAGAAAGAGAGACAGAGATTTCAACAATGTGAATGAAAGTATTATGCAAAAGGTTGGAAAAGCAGAGACTGCTTACATCGGTTGTGCAATTCAGAGGAAGGAGTCCATGGTGAGGCTGCAAGACAATCAGTACACGTGAAAAGGAGTCATAAAAGAGGAAACACCACACACCCGCTTAACACCATCTCTTATGAAGGAGCATAGGGCGTACCCTGTGGAAGAGTGGTTTACCAAAGGATAAGCACCTTGTAATGAGAGAATCGGGGAAGCACTCAGGGCTTCCAATTCCCAACTTGTTCTTTGCTGTCAGGTCTTGATGTTTTTATTATGTTAAAACTATACATTTTACCATAAACTTATTGTAGATCTATGTGAAAAAATGTATTTTTTGATAATATTTTTGTCACCTTTTCCCAAGACTATAATAATGATATAATAGAGTGTCCTTTAAAGCTAACTGCAGGCAGGTAATACTATGCATAATGATATTGTAATGAGATCCATCAGGTAATTAAAATTTTCTCTCAACTTGGTCCATGTAATTTTAAATTCTGTACCAGGATACGTTAAGAAATATAATAGAGTATGACAAGAGAAGTCCAGTTAACAATATTCTTAGGATTTTTATATATTTGCTGCTTCAAATGTATTGTTACACTAAGAAAGTATGCACGACGGAACAGAAATTGAAGAATTCTCATAAACAACACTGAGTAGTAGACATTTCTAAATGTGACTGTATAAGAATCACTTGAGGACCTTTCATTAAAAATCAGTTATGAGGACTAACCCTGGATTTTTTTTTTTATTTCAATTTTAATTTTAGAGTTGTAGGGAGCATGTGAGGATTTGCTACATAAGTAAATTACGTGCAGGTGAAGTTTGGGCTTCTAGCAAGTTCTCTCTCCCTGTGGTACTGAACATGGCACCCGGCGAGTGGTTGTGTGCCCCTTATTCTTCCTCCCCCCTCCTGCCTTCTCTCCCTACAAGTAGTGCCCAGCATCAGTTTTCCTGCCTTTGTGCTCGCATGCCCAAAATTTAGGGCTGCTTATGAGTGAGAACATGCAGTATTCATTTTTTTATTCTGTGATCGTTCAACTTAGAATGATGGGCTCCAGCAGTGTCCATGTTGCGTCAAAGGACATGCTTTTGTTCTTCTTCATGGCTATGTAGTACTCCATCATGTATATGTACCACATTTCCTTTATCTAGTCCACTTTCAGTGGGCAGCAGGCTTGGCTCCATAGGTTTTTTTTTTTATTATTGTGAATAGTGTGGCGACAAACACATATGTGCAGGTATCTTTTTGACAGAGAAATTTATGCTCCTCTGGGAATATTCCCAGGAGTGGGATTGCTATATTGGATGGTAGCTTAATTTATCGTTACTTGAAAAAAACACCACATTGCTTTCCACAAAGGTTGAACTAACTTACATTCCCACCAATTGTGGCTGCATAATATTCCATCATGAATATGTACCACATTTTTTTATTAGCAACACCATTGATTCCATGTTTTTGCTATTGTGAATAATGCTGCAAGAAACATATGTGTACAGGAATGTTTTTCATACAGTGATTGGAGTTCATGTATATTCCCAGAAAGAGGATTGCTGGGTCATATGGAAGGTTGATTTTTAGATATTTTAAGAATCACCACACTGTTTTACACAGAGACTGTAATAGTTTACACTCCCATAAACAGTGTAGAAGCATTCCCTTTTCCCTGCATCCTCTCCACCATCTGTTGTTTTTTGAGTTATTGATGATGGCCATTCTGACTGGAGTTAGGTGGTACCTCAGTGTGGTTTTAATTTATTTGGTTATTAGTGAAGTTCAGCATTTTTTCATGTATCTGTTGGCTGCTCTAATGTCTTCTATTGAGAAGTGTCTTTTCATATCTTTTGCCCACTTTTTAATAGGACTGTTTTTTTTTCCCTTTTGGCCTGTTTGAGTTCCTTGTAGATTCTAGATGTTAGGCCCTTGTCAAATATACAGTTGGTAAATATTTTTTTCCCATTCTGTGGGCTATCTCCCCACTCTCTTCATGGTATCTTTCCTCCTAGCTCCTCTCATTTCTATTCATTCTTTCTATTAATATTTTGATATCTGTTGTGGTTTGAGACCAATTGTTCTGGGGCTCTTCATTGTTTGCGTTCTGAAGTCAGTATTCTCAGGTGCTGTATTCCCAGGAGTCTGTGTGGGACCTATGATCTTCCTTTGATTCTTCTTCATTTGTAATTGTCCCTCCCAATTTCCCCCCTTCTTTAATTCCATTGCTCAGTGTTGGGGGGATAGCTTTCACTTGTGTTTGTTCAATCCTCTATTCTTCCTTATGTAGATCCTCTGGATTTGTTAAATTGTGAAGCCAGACTGGGGATAGGGCGCTGTGCTTTTTGCAGCTTTGAGATTTGATTAAGCTGTGGTTCAGAAGCTGTCTGCAGATCACAGTATCCACTGACAGGTGTGTGGGCCCCCTGGAACCCACTTCCCACACCTTACAATCTGTCCATGTGGTGGGGGCATATGCATGCCTTCTGAAAGCAAAATGAGATAAGAAAAAGGAAAAGAATGGAAAAAGGAAAAGGAGAGATGAACGGAAGATGGGGAGGAGGAGAAGGAAAACAGGCACACCAACTAATGAATAAACAAAGAAACAAAAAAAGCACACACAAAAATCCTGATGATACACTTGCCCTCAAAAATACCCACACACTAAAAAAAAAACCTAAAAAACACCAACAAAATAACAAAAACAAAACAAGAACTAAAACATAAACAAAAACAGAGGAAAAAAGAGCTCTCTCTGTGGCCACTTCTGTAACTGCAGGTTCTTTTCCCAAGTACCAAGGCAACTTCTGGCCAGCGCCATGGTAGGGAGCAGGCTCCGGTTCCAGCCCCTCCCCTCTGCTCTCTGTGATCAGGTGGCTCTTAGCAAGGTTCAGATGCCCCAGGGACTGCTGTGGGAGGAGGGTGAATCAGATCCAGACTCATCCAACTCATCCGCTGCGGCCACCACCAAGTCCCCACCCACTCAGACCAAATGTGTTCATGCCTGGTCCAGTGTGGGGGTGGGGTGTCTGTCTCTCAGCATCTGCTCCTGAAGTTTCCTCCCTGGTTCAGCGGTGGCTGATCCCAGAGAGGTGCAGAGATCACCCCTGGGTCTCAGGTTGGAAGCTGAACTGAGCTGGGCGGACAAATACAAGTCTCTGCCCAGTCCTGGGACAGAGAAAATGGCGGTGATGGGTGTCTTTTTGCTAGCAGTGGAGCTCAGCTCTAGATTTCCTCATCACACTCTCTCCACAATTCCCACTGCCAGCGCTTGGCCCACTGCTGTGAGTGGTGGTATGGCCCAGGTGCTAAGGAGCAGCTGACCTTCACAGCCTCCTCCTGAGAGATAATCCCCCCCCAAGAATAGCTGATGATCCTGCATGCCAAGGGCTGCAATCTCAGGGCAGTCGTGGGCTGCAGCCCCCTCCAGAGGGGAGCCCCAGGCGCTTGACCACGTGCTTGGTCTTGAGTCCCCCCTCAGACAGACTTTCACTCATCTAGCTGTGCTCACCCACTCAGGCAGACTGTCTTTATGGGCACTCACCCTTCATGTTCCCACCAGTTCCCTCGCCATCTTGCCTCCACCCCAGTTTTGTATATCTGTGATGGTTAGTGAAGCTGAGCATTTTTTCATATATTTATTGACTGCTTAGATGTCTTCCTTAGAGAAGTTTATGTTTATGTTCTCTACCCCCTTTTTATTGGGGTTGTTTTTTCCCTGTCAATTCATTTGAGTTCCTTGTAGATCCTGGATTTTATGCCTTTATTGGATGAATAACTTTGCAAATATTTGTTTCTTATTCTGTGGATTGTCTCTTTTCTCTCTTTATGTTTTATTTTGCTGTACAAATACTTTTTAGCTTCATAAGGTGTTGTTGTTTTTATCATCAAATGGGCATAAAGTGGCATTTAATTGTTTTGATTTGTATTTCCCAATGATTAGTGATGTTAAGCAACTTTTCATGTGCTTATTTACCATTTATATATGAGAAACATCAGTTTTTTTGAGAAACATCAGTTTAAGACTTTTGCCCACTTTAACTAAGAAAACTAATTTCATAAAGTTTTAGGATACAAAATCAACATGCAAAAGTCAGTTTCATTACAATATACTAAAGATGAACAATCCAAAAAGGGAATTAAGAGAACAATTTTATTTACTATAGCAGCAAAAGAAGTAAAGCACTTAGAGGAAAACATCAATGTAGTGAAGGACTTGTACACCAAAAACTTTGAAATACTACTGAACGAAATTTAAAAAGACAGGAAATAAATGCAAAGACAGTCTGTATTCATGGGTTGGAGGATATTTTATTGTTAAGATGGCATTAATACTGAAATTAATCTACAGATCTAATGCAATTCCTATCAAAATCTCACGACTTTTTTTGTATAATAGAAAAACACACTAAAATTCATATGGACTCTCAAGGGACCACAGATTGTTAAAATGATTTCAAAAAATACAATAACAAATATTGGAGGGTTCACATTTCCAGCTGGTACAATGATGCTGATGTGTTCCTAAAACATTTTCCTGGGGGTGTGGGGGAAGCCTGTACTTAAAGGGGCCTGCCTTCGAAAATAATGATGTTTTTATTTGGGGGGGCAGAGTCCCCTTTCATCCATACACAAACAATTTTTGACAAGGATGCTAAGATTGTTCAGTGGGGTAAGGATAATTTTTTTTCTTTATATTTTCTTCTTTATATTATTCTTTCCACAAATATTCATCTATCATTTACTATGTATTAGGCACTATACTACATGCTTAGAACACAAAGGACTCTATCATAAAATCTCTTCTCTTAAGGAGTTCACAATTAAGGAAATATACATGAAAAAAATACAATGCAGAATATTATGCATTGACAAGAAAGTGATGGAATGTGAGATAAAATTAAACAATGAGACCTGATAATATAATTAAAGAGACATACACAAATCACAAAAGTTCTCTCTCTCTCTCTCTCTCTCTCTCTCTCTCTCTCTCTCTCTCTCTCTCTTTATTTTTTTGAGTCAGGATCTCTCTCTGTCATTCAGGTTGGAGCACAATGGCATGCTCAGCATACTTACAGCTCACCATAACCTTGACCTCCTGGACTCAGATGATCCTCCTGCCTCAGCCTTCTGAGTAACTGAGACTGCAGGCACGTACCACCACGCCCAACTAACTATGAGCTTTCTTTGATAAAAATTAATCCTTTAATCCATTTACACAAACCAAACATCTGATACTTGAGTCTGCTCCATCTTTTTGATCAGGGATGGTTTAGCTTATGTTGATAAATTTCATTAACAAGAAAAGCATGACTTTTAAAAATTGTAATTTCTTCTTTGGACAGTTCTAATATTAAAACACAAACTGAAAGAAAATGTATATTCCATGCGCCACTTAATTTTTATGGAAATAGCAAGTGTATAATAAGAAAGAAACACAGGGAGAAATTTCATTCAATGAAGATGTTGGATAGATATTAACTTTATTGCATTTGTAAAACTCAGCAATATTTTATTTTTATTGATTTGCCTATAGTTAAGAAAAAAACTAAAAAATACATGAAATCTAACAAAATAGTGCTTGTTAGAATAGGTCATTAAACTATATGAATGAAAGCATGTACATAAGAATATATATGGAAACCAAGGTGTAGCTCACATTTCAGGTTTAACATTTTTAGATCAGTGTTGTTTTTTTTTTTAACTTTAAAGTGCATATGAGTCACCTGGGAGCTCATTAAATTCAGATGTAGTAGATCCAGGGCACAAGTCATAATTTGCCTTTCTAAGAAACTCTCAGGTGAAGTATATTTGTTATATTTTTCATCAGTGGTTAACAGTCATGGTGAAGATCATTCATTGCTGCATCAAATTGACATCTATTTATATGACCACTTTTTTGAACACAGATGGCTGAATATAAATGGTATAAGCATTTAAATGTGGAAGAAAGGGTTAGAGGGCAGGTAAAACAGCAAGGGAATATGTCACTGATCAAGATCACAATCTCCTGGGAGAAAAAAAAAGATACTGGTAAATAATTATAATACAATGTACTCCATTCAAAGCATTTTAAAAAAAGATGAAATTGAATCAACCTTGGAAAATTAAAAAAGTTTTTTAGGAGGAACTAACATTTGAGATGGATATTTATATTAGAGAAGAAGTCAAAAGATAATTCAAATATCTGCCACGTCTAAAGTCTTTTTGAGGAAAAAGCTACAGGACGTTCTTTCTGTGTAGTACAGGCTTTGATCTTGTCCACATCTATTTAGACCAAGATTCAGTGCTGATGTAAAAGGTCATCTTCAGTAGGCCAGATCAGAGGGAAAACAGAAAACGTGAGAAAGCTCAACATGATGCATTTGTCTAAAAGGGGCATGCATTCTGTACTGAATTGCGTTTAGAAGCTTTGAATACAAAACCCTGAGAAAAGGTGACAGAAGCAGAAATAGCATTTTGAGTTACAGGCAATAGAGAGAAAATAGCTGAGATGCAGGGACTGGTGTGCAGGTGGCAATGAACACTTGCTTCTAAGGTGATTAAGAGTGGTGGAATTGGGAAAGCAGTGATTCTCAAAATGCCTGCGTGTTAAAATCACTCAGCAGTTTTAAAAATGTCAAAGTCCGGTTTGTATGTACCTCAGATCAGAACCTCTCAGGGAAGTAACTAGTTTTCGGTATGTAAAAACACTTAAATTTTTAGATGATTCTAAAGTACAGCCAAGGTTGAGAGTCACTCTTACTAGACTCTAAATCAGTCACTAAATCAGTTTCTGGATTCCAGAAAACAAGAGGGTACCCCTCCAAGTGCTCCTTGAGCTTTGCTTATGATGACCGGGTTTTCAAGGTTACCTTGTATCATTGCTTCTCATGCTTTTGTTGTCACCAAAATCACCTAGAAAACTTGTTAAAATACAGACTTTTAAGCCCCCTCTCTAGATTTTTTTATATTTAATAAATTGGAGGTGGAGTGTGAAAACTGGCGATTCTAAAGAGTTTCCAGGTGATGCTACTGCTGCTAGTCTATGGACTAGTTTGAGAACCACTTCCTTATAGGAGGAATTAGGAGATTGGGAAAAAGAGAGTGAGAAAGGAACAAACAAATGGACAGAAACAGTTTCTAAACCTTGGGAATATGAACAAACCTATTTGTGAAAAAAGGCAGTATATTCTAGCCATAGTGTGCTAATAATTTAATGCAAGAATCAAATTTGTTCCTTATCTTTTCCAAAAAAAATCTAAATACACATTTATTGAAATATTTTCACACAAAAAATTTCAGAAACAAAGTAAAAGTACTCTTTTCAAATATTGCATTTAAAGGATGAGAGATTAGGTAATATATAACAAAAAGTTTTAGATATTTAGGAAACAAGATTGAAATTATTTTTCAAGATAATTAAAATGTCTGCTTCCAAATTCTACAAAAATTGTTTCTTAGTGAAGTTTCAAAACTATTTCTATTCTTACTTTCTAACTTATTTCTATTCTTACTTTTTCTTTCAGAATATGTATGTATTTATATATTTACATTTGTTCAATACTAATTCCTTCATTGTTCTAAAACGATTTTAGATGTTAAGATTAATGAGTAGTTAATATATTCACTAATTTATAAGCATAGATTCTTAATTTAAAAATAACTGTGGGGAAGTTTTTTTAAAGGAGTTTATTTTTGTCTTTGCTCTTTCACTGACACATATGAGTTCATCTTTGTTTATCTTCAGAAGATGTTTTTCATTTGCTTTATTATTTTAGCTTGTATAAAAGGTCTTCAAAAATAGTAAATTCTCAGTTCCACCCTCATTTTCATCTGCCTTGTTCCTACCATTTAATACATCAGTATTATCAACATGACTGTTTCACCAATCATTTATTTAAATGCCTAATGCTAGAAGTTGAAAGATAAAATTGTGCCATCTCATTTATATTTGGTTATGAACATTTGCATATTCACTGGTATTTGTGTCTTTTCCCCAAGTTATCTAGCTCTTAGGTAAATTAAAAATATCAAGTACAGATCACATTTGCTTTAGTTTTAGAAAGTTTTGATAGTAGAATTTGGTTAATCAGAAAGGTATACAGTTACAGATGTCTCAATTTTCTTCCATTTTAGCATTCCTTTATTTCAATGATCTGTGTGCCCATGTATTTGGTCTTGAGCCATGGCCTCAAAATGTGTTTATCTGTGAGAAGCTTTTCACAAGCCAGAGTGCTGTATATAATGGTGATGTAAGTTCCAAGGGTGCAGAACTCCCCTAATATTTGCAGCTGGCCAATTCTCTTGGCATCAAAAAAGATGCAGTAGCCCCTCTGCTTTGGCCAATCACTCTTATTTCTTATTGTCAGAAGTGATTTAGTCTACATAGTGCTTTTAGATTACATAATGAACTTTCATCAAAATATATTTTAAAATAGTATTCATGATCCAAGAAAAATTGGAGTTACAACGGGAAATTTATATATATGAGGGTGAGGGACCCAAAAAACCCCAAATTGTCTTTTGGAAGGAAGGCCCCTTGTATTACACGCAGAATTTGTTCCTTCAGATCAAATTGTTAACCAAAATTTTTATCTGGAAATTTTGAGAAGATTGCCCCCTGATTTATGGAAGAAACATCTGGAGTTAAGGCAAACAGGTAACTGGTTCTTTCACCATGACAATGTACTTGCCCACACCAGGCTGTGTGTTCAGCAATTTTACCAGAAAATTGATCCCTTGTGCCCCACCCTCTCTATTCACCCGATCTCCCCCTAAAAGACTTTTTTTGTTGTTGTTTTCCTGGATGAAAAAGTCTTTAAAGGAAACATTTTTCCAATGTGGAAGAGGTAAAACAAAAAGGAGCAGAAGCATTAAAAAGCATCAACGTTGACAAGTTCAAAATCTGTTTTCAGTAGTGGAAAAAGCATCTCTATAGGTATATTGTACTTTGAAGGTAATTGAAATTTAAACAGGTACGAATAAATACACAATTTTTAATAAATAAATCCCATTGCATCTTTTGGGGAACCCCTACACACACACACACACACACACACACACACACACACACGCAGAGAGAGAGAGAGAGAGAGAGAGAGAGAGAGAGCTTAGTGAAGCTGTAATAACAAAGCAGAAGCTCAGCATGTCAGCTAATCTTAGAAATGCAGGCCAAAGGAGAGCATGCCTAGTCTGGCTATGTGGACCAGACAAGTCTTGGGGATTTGGGGGAAGGTGATTAATTGTGAATCCAAACCATTTTAAGTAGTCACAAGCATGTGTTAAATAAGGCAAATGAAGGAAATAAAATATATTGTATTTTTAAGACATTTCACAAGAACTGAATGTGACTGAGTTTGTAGATAGGGGCTAGTCATTGATCTGAAGTCCTTTAAACAAGACTGTTTAAAAGTATTAAGGACCCAGCACTTTGGGAGGCTGAGGCGAGAGGATTGCCTGAGCCCAGGGGTTCAACACCAGCCTGGGCAACTTGGTGAGACCTCGTCTCTAGAATATATTTAAAAAATTAGCCCGTTGTGGTAGCGTGCGCCTGTAACTCCGGCTATTTGGAAGTCTGAGGCGGAAGGATCGCCTGAGCCCAGCAGGTTGACACTGAGCCCAGCAGGTGGCCGTGAGCGTGTCACAGCACTCCAGCCTGAGCAACAAAGTGAGACTCTGACTCAAAAAAAAAAAAAGTTTTAAGACTTATACATAACATGATTTAAAAAAAAGCAAATGCAACTTAAATGACTTTTAGAAATAACTATAGTTTAAAATCTTTAATTCATTGCATTGAAATCACATTTCCAAAACAAAAAATTAATATCTGGAAGAGATTCCCCCCATGAATTAAAAAATCATTAAAATCAGGACATTTAACCTAGTAGAAAGTTACAAATATGGGTCACTCCCTCCTCAACTTAAACCAAGTTTGCCAAAGGACAGAGAGTAGTGACTTACCTTATTTATTTATTTGTTTATTTATCTTTTTATTTATTTTTATTTTCTTTTTTTTTTTTTTGAGTTGGAGTCTCACTCCGTTGCCCAGACTGGAGTGCAGTGGCACGCTGACGGCCACCCCAGTGTTGACCGGCTGGGCTCTGGCCATCCTTCTTCCTCAGCCTTCCAAGTAGCCAGAACTACAGATGTGTTACCACACCCAGCTAATTTTTTTTATTTATTTACTGTAGAGACGAGGTCTCACCAAGTTGCCCATGCTGTTTTCGAACCCGTGGGCTCAGGCAATCCTCTCATCTCACAACCTTACTTTTAACATCCTATTCTGAAAAAAAAAAAAAAATTTGGTTACATATTAAAATTTAAATAGGTATAACAGTTGGCAATTATGTTTTAATACTTAGCTCAATTTTATTTTACAGGAGCAGAATTACTTCACTCAGAAAGTTCTGAGTGCTTAATTTTACTATGTATGACACATTTATGGCAAAAAAAGATGTTCATAAACCTCAGAGTTTCAGAAATAATTTATTTGAAAAGACTACCTTAAAAATTTTTAAAGTTTGCATATTTAAATTGTTCTTTAAACCTTTCAAATGTATATTTAAATACTTTCTGTGAGAAAATTATAGTCAAAATAATGATTTGTTTAAATGTGTTTGTAAGAAACTAAAAAAGTTATGTGAATTAACTGTTTTGAAACTGATAATTTCATTTTTTAATATAGTCTTAAACTAAAGAAAGAAATATAAATTTTACCCAGTAGAAAGAAGCAATAGACCAAGAAAAAGATGAGCAACTTGTTTGTTCTGAGGCTAAGTCATCAAGAAAAGAAGAGTGAGAGGGGAAAACAAACCTGGTATTCACTTTAAAGTTTATCTAATAGCAAAACCCAGGGTGCTAGGCTGAACAAGTACCAAGATAGTTAGATTAACTCTACCCTCCACCACAAACACAAACAGAATAAATTAATTTTTTTATTTTCTACAATAAAAACTATGGAGGACTGCATTATATGCCTTTTAAATTTTACATGTTAGTTTAAATTTACTGAACCAGAAGATTAAAAACTTATCTATAGTTAAATGCAGCATTATCAGTTTCTGTGTATACAAGAGTTGTTAATACAGAATACAAAAATGACAATTTACAGCATGACATCTTTAATTCTATGGAAAATTTAGATTTCTGAAAAAACTAAATATATATAATTTTAAGTAAGTATAATACAAACATGGAATTGTTAATCAGGTGAAGCACTATTGAAATTTGTTACAATTGTATAATCAGGGTTCTCCTCTAAATAAGTTTTACAAAATGTGCAAAATATTCTAAAATAAAAATTTATAGAATAGTTTTCACATAAAATTTATGAACAAAAAATTGAAAGTTTATCTTTTTACACATTTTCTGTGTAATTTATTAATTTTATTTTACTTTGTCTTTAGTTTTGCTTTTGTAAATTTTAATTTAAATTGCATTAAAACAAAAAGTACTTTTCTGTTTATCCAAAGAACTTTAAGAACTTGGAAATCTACATTATATTGGGATTTTCAGTAATTAAAATAAGGACTTCAGTCAAATATATATACATAAATTAAATATAAGTATATGTAAAAAAAAGTGCTGCTTTTGATCCATGACTAAAAAGAGATGATCAGAAAAAAAAATTAAAGATTTATATTCACGCGTAGATTTTATCACATGAGATTTTGGGGAGAAGAATTTAAGAATCTTACAACTAGCAACTAGTTTTTTGTTAAGATAATACTAACTGGGGCATTTATTTTAATGTAGATATTTCAAGCTTTGTTGCAATAATACATAGCATTGTAGATTGGAAAAAGAATGCAGTATATTATTTGATGGAAAAAGAAAATGTGTAGTTTTAAAAAGTCTTAGGATAAAATTTGAATCTCCATATAAGAAGCAAAGTATGGAAAAGTTAAATATATTAAAATATGTATAGTGTAATGTTACTTTAAATTTTAATATTAAAATTTAAGTAATGCAAAGCAGAGAGGGACTAACTGGAACTAAAATGTATAAATTGATTCATTTTAGAACAAAACTGTATGTCAGTAGTTGCATACGCACATAGAGATCAGAATTACTATAAATGACTTTAGAACACAGAACTTTCATAATATATATATGATGGACTAGATTTTAAAGACAAAATTTACTGCAGAAAGTTTTTTAATTAAATTCTACAGCATTATATTGTTAGAGATGATACTAACATCTTTATATTGAAACATTTTAGTAATATAAATAAAGCAAATGATTGTTTTTTTTGTTTGTTTGTTTTTTGAGACAGAGTTTCAGTCTGTCACCCAGGCTCACCCCAGCATTAACCTGCTGGGCTCAGGTAATCCTTCCACCTCAGCCTTCCAAGTAGCTAGAACTACAGGCGCATGCTACCATGCCTCGCTAATTTATTTTATTTATTGTAGAGACGAGTTCTTGTTATATTGCCGAGGCTAGTCTCGAACTCGTGGGCTCAGGCAATCCTCTCGCCTCGGCCTCCCAAAGTGCTGGGATTACAGGCTTGAGTCACCGCGACTGGCTATGGTTAATATTTTTAAGAATCAAGATTTCCAGTATGAAGGGAAGAGTTCACTTACAGAGTCAAAAACATATTAAGAAGGAAATGTGTGATGTAAAGATTTTGAGATATACATTTATCTTTTCCTACTATGCCTATTTCTGTCAAAATAACTTATAAACAAATGCCACCCTTGCAGCAACACTAATATGCCAACTCCTGTGCCCAGATTTTGGTTTCTAGCACCTTTTGCAAAAGAATGAGGGCTTCCCTGACTGATTTCATGTATAGAGCAGAGATGATCCAAGCTGAACCCAGAACATCTGACTGGGCCAGAAAGCAAAAAATTTTCAAAGATTAAAGGATTCATGTCATGAGGACATAAAAGGCAAAAAGCTAGATTGAAGAATAACAGGACAAAAGTGTAACAATTTCAGTGTCAAAAAAGAAAGCAATTTATAGTTGTATAAATTGAATCTATAAAAATCTATGTGTATAATGATACTAAAAAGAAAAGTTTTCGTAAAGTAGACAATATCACATAAGATCTTTTGCTAAAAATATTTCAATTTAATTTAATTTAACCTTTAAATTTAAATTTAAATTTGGGAGAATTATAGAAAATATAGGAAAAAATATTAATCCATGCTATAAAGAAGTTCAGCCAATTCTGGAAGCAAAATTGTTATAATCTTCAACTTCTGAGAGTTTCTTCACAAAAAAGGTGTTATTGACATGAAAACTAAAGGAAAATAACAAAAAAGATGTGCTGTATGGATTCAGTTCTGTAGACAGGCATCAAAGGATATATTGAATGGAATTAGGGAAATTCGAATATAGTTGAAGTATTAGATAATATTATAAAATTATAATCCACATTATTAAGTGTGATCCTGTTATTTTGGTTATGAAAGAACATATTCTTATTCCACAGAAGCATCCTGAACTATGTAAAGTAAAATATTACCTGGTCTGAAGCTCATATTAAAATGTTATAGAACAGACAGACATAAATGTGTGTATTTTAGCTTTAACCTACTCCCAACCATGATCAATTTACCCCAACTGGAAATACAGATTCCAAGTAGAAGTAACTAGATTTTACTTCAAATATCATACTTCGAGGCAGCTTAGGGAAGCATCTCAACTATCTTTATCTTCAATCAACACCAGAAGTTTAAAATTGGCATAATTACACACCAACACTGGTTTTTTACAATTAAACTTATTGGCTGGTTAACAAGCATAACAGATATTAGAGATGTGTCTTCATTCAGAAATTAGTGGTTTTCAGGATGTGTGGATTTGGGTAGAAGGAAATTTGGAGGCATTCTTGACCTTGAGTAAACAGAGTACAAAAATCAAGCAGAAAAATCTGAACTCTTGAAATGCTGCCCGACTGATTCCAAAATGTTCCTGTACTGATCTACCTGTTGCAGAGGATGGTTGCTTGCTATTCCCACAGCTATGGTGAACTGAATTTTGCCACTAAAGTCTCATCTGAAGCGCCAAAAGTAAAGCTGGGCCTTCTTGAGGCTACAGTGTAGTTTGTCTACTTGTGTTGGTCAGGATTATTTCCCAGACTTGCTATTGTTGATACTTGGTACAAGGCTGTTGGGGGAGAACTGTCAACCATCACTTACTTCTAACTTTGCGAGTCTACTGGCATTTACCAAAAGGAATCTAACAGTGAAGCATGACCACACCGGTTAAGATCAGTTTGTAGCACCATTCTTCTGTCACAGAGATTGATTAAAGACTGTAAATAAAACCTAACTGAGGAGAGTGAGATTCAAACTTGGGACTTTTGAAGAAATTATTTCCAAAGTACTGTTTTTCAAAGACACTATAAACATATTGGCATTGCCAGGTCAGTTGAATAAAATCCTGAACTGCTTAGAGTCTGCAAGAGAAATAATTCAAAGACAAGGAAAACAAGATTTAGTTGTAGACAGGTTCTGGACGTTTCAGCACCTAATCCGGAAATACCTGAATTTAGTTTTATCAGTAATCTTTTAATTATATGACTGTCAAAATTATTCTTAATTATTTGGGTTACGCATCTATCAATGCAACTAGGAAAGATCTTTATAAAACATAAAACTATGTTACCCCAGAGCAATAAAAATGTGAAAAGAATATCGATTTCTATTCCAAATCTGCGTGGGATTCTCCTAGTACATTTTTAGCAACACAAATTCAGACCGATTGAGCAATATGAGTACTAGTTAATGGACACATATTAAGAAATGCGTATATTCACAGAATCTATTTGAAATACCTTGATCAATAAATATTACGTATTTTATTTATTTGATGCCCAGACTGTATTTCTTCAGTCTGCAATTCATTTTTAACTCATGTCCTCTACATACTAGTAGGACAGTAAAGCAAGTCCATTGAGGATTACAACGGAAGAGGGTTTGAAAAGTTAAGACATTTTATCTAAGCTTGTATGTGAATAAAGGGTACGAATAGAACAAGAATAGATACAGGAGCCTGTGGACTGGTTCTGTAAGTTCAAAAGCTTTCATATTAGGAATCACTGATTAAGAAGGTAGGAAGGACAGAAGTATACCAGGATGAATGCAGGAACATTTTCATGAGTAGTTTCTATTATCATTGAAGTCTAACTACTGCAACACCTTCATGAGTCTTTTACTCAACACAGTAAAAAAAAATTTACGTATTCAGACTTTCCACACCTCTAGTAACATGTATGCTACTATTCTGTTTTGTAATCTTAATTTACAAACACATATCTTTTTGGTCAGTATAAATTGTGATTAGCCTAGTCACATTGAGATTTCACATATATCTTATTCCCATCGATAATTTTGTTTGTTGTGAGAAAGAAAAATATTATTGTAAGAATGTGTGATCAAAAGAAAGTCATACATCATAATCAGAAAGGTTTCCCACACCCATTTAACTCTAAGAATATCTAGAAGCATACTGAATATATGTCTTCTTGGTTGTGTGATTTTTATCATAAAAAAATGTAAACAGGAACAATGCCTAGTATTCAGCGTTTCAATCAAACTCAGTCATTGGGGCTCCATTTTGTGTAACCGCTAACATCAGATAACAATGAGAAAATTCCCAAAGACTAATCATCAGATCATTCATTTTCAATTAAATGAAAATTCTTAAAAAGACACTAAATAAAATATCAGTCCGTGAATAAACTTATGAACTAAAATAATTTATCTATTAATTTATTTTTCCTATATAGTAGGGTCAATTTATAGATTACCAGTACCCTCTGTCATCAACTACCTCTAAAGACAAAAAAAAAAAAAAAAAAAAAACCCTAATATCTGTGACTGGATTGTCTTCTGTAGATACAAATATACTGCTAGATTACGTTAAATATGAGAGAGGTGATACATAGACATTGGATTAAGTCGAGATTTTTAAATGATATTTTAATGATATCCTATAGAAACTTGATTCTAAAACATTCTAAAACTGTATTGATAATATGTAGTCTAGTTTGTTACATGCATAGGACTTTTTAGAAGAATTGTCCAAAAATGTTAACTTTTACAAGTAACTATAGTTGTGCTTTTTCTAACATATTGAATTACTCTTAAATGTAAAGTATGTAACTTACTAGATTTGCTTCTTTGTAGTGACTAAAAGAACCAAATTTGATAGAAATAGCTTCATATTGACTAAAAAAACAAAATTTGATAGAATAGGTATTTGTGGAATTGTTTTAACAACCACATTTGGCTCAGTTTATTTACTTTTAGTTTGCTTTTCACAATGACTTCTAATTTGCATTAATTTGCTTTTTAGCCATTGCCTTGCTAAGTTATGGTGTGGCTATGTGCTCTCTGAGCTATGGCCAGGCCATATTTTCTTAAGCTCTGGCGCCATCCCCTACCTTAGGGCAGTGAATTTCCTCTTTCTTTCTAATTTAGTTTGTAAATAAACTACGTTTCCTAATCTAAAAAAAATTTACTTTTTAAAAAACCTGTTCAGAAGACACATGATGTTTCTTTTTTGTTGGAAAGAAGATATTTAAACAAGTAATCAAGCCATCAAATATAAAAATGTTGGTATAAATATGGTTATATCAATATGCTTCATATATATATACACACACATTTATAACTCCTATCACACTTCATTGTTTCTTTCTGTCAGTGTTGCTTATTCTTTGACTAAACTTAAATCAGATTAGCTAGTTATTCCTTGTAAATCACTGATATATATTTGTTTACATTACCCAATTGCTGCTATTTTAAAGAAACTCTGAATTTCCCTTCAGCAGCAACTGTTACATTATTGTAGTAATTGTCTCTATTTAAGACAATTAGAAATGATGGGGGCTTTATTAGCTAATTAGTAAGGCCTTAGGAACACTGCTCCACCAGCTTAATTAAATCTATTTTAAAATACACAATATAAACTATAGCGGGCTGTTAATGATCAACACATCTTGTCTATTTGTTCTATTTTTTTCCCTAAATATTTTTGTTTAAACTTGTGAGCTTTCAAGTTTCCTGAAAGTGAGATGAAACAGCTGCTGAGAGATATTAACTTAACCATCCAAAAGATATTTAATACCTGAAATTTTCCTGTTTTCTAAACTATATTATGATATTTGCTTTTATAGATAACTTTTGAAAATTATTTTTCATTATTTTTATTATTTTGGCCATTTTCCAAGTCACAGTGTTCTCACCTTTAAATGGTGAGTAATGCAGAAAATGGGGAAACCTTTTGTTTACCTCCTTCTTTGCAAAGAACAGGTAAATTAGCCAATTACACTGATTGCAAAGTGTTTTTCTAATTTTTTGCAATGTCCTGAACGATTAAATAAAACGTTTTCTACTAGGCTATTTATAAAATTTAACATAAATAGACTTCTTCATTTGTATATTATTTGCATTGTTTTCTTCTTTTTTAGTTTATTACCTCTATTATGATCAACTATGTACCTACCTTGACATCATGATTTGCCTTGATTATGCTGAAATAAGCAAACTTATTGGAGTAAAAAAGAGACAATAAAAAATAAAATGGCTGTGTTCTTCTGTATACAGTTATAAACTCAAAGGAGACAGAAAAAGGAAATAGAAGAGGAGCAAACAGAGAAAGAAGAAAAGGCATCTCGGCTATAGGCTGGTGATTCTTTTTAAATATTGAGCTAAATCAGTTTATAGCCAGATAGTAATAAGACATCAGTCAGGTTAATATGTTTATAATGATTTTGGGGTGGTCAGAGACAGCTAGTGCTCACCGTATACCCATTCTACATTTTTTAATCCTTGAATATAATCCTAATTTGTTCCAATATTAATGTGGGTAATGGAAAACTAAACACCCCAGCCTCCCATGCAGATTGGGGTGCCCACATGATTAAGTACTAGCCAATGAGCTATAAGGAAAATGTTTGGGTATGGTTTCCAGCCAGACTTCTTTAAAAGGGAGAGTCTTGGCTATGCCTCTTGCCTTTTTCCTTCTATTTGCCTAAAACTCAGATGTGATAGCTAGATATTCAGTGGCTGTTTTGTGCCCAAATAGTCCAGCCTCTAGAACAGTGCCTGATATGGAACTCAAAATATTTGTCAAATAAATTAATTAATGAATCAATCAACAAATTGATTTGTAGAGCAGAAAAAACATATCTTCCTAAGCAGCTGCCTTGACTTTATCTCTTTGAGATTTATTTCATTAATTTTGAAAATTGAGATTTTTAAGGTAAAGGTCTTAAAAAAATAGTTGGCCATACTTACTAGCTACATGTCTTTGAGAAAGTCATTTATTCTTTATGAACCTTGTCATTTACTCTTTATGAAATTTGACTTTCTTATATGTAAACTGAGACCATAGTATGTATCTATTATCTACAGTATACCTATTATCTGTAGTATAGTTATTGAAAGAACATGACATAGCTTCTTACACACCTAACCTTTTATTTTATGTATTAGAGTTTCTGAGTAACTTGTTTACAAATGTCATAATTTTCGTTTCTCCAATTAATTCACTAATGAATGTAGTGAAGAAGGACTAAAGTTTTATTGAATTCTTTTTTTTTTAATCAATATTTTTTACTATGGTTTTGTGGGGTACAGTTAAGTGTTAGGTGTACAATTACGTTTCATTCGGACACCCTGTTGATAAGAGGTGTTTCCCCATCCCCAGAGAGATATTTGCTACTGTTAATCCCATCCCCCCCATAGTTTCCCAGTACCGTCAGTCATTTTCTTATATTGGATGTTCAAGGTCCATTATATGAGTGAGAACATGTGATATTCTGATCTTTGTTTCTGTGAGAGGTCACTCAGTATTGTAGACTCTAGTTCCATCCAGGTTACTGCAAAATTCATGATTTTGTTCTTTTTTATGGCTGCATAGTATTCCATCGTGTATATGTACCACATTTTTTTAATCCAGTCCTCTTTTGATGGGCAGCATGGTTGTTTCCAGGTTCTTGCTATTGTGAACAATGCTGCAATAAACATTCGCGTGCAGGTATCTTTTTTATAGAGTGATTTGAGTTCTTCAGGGTATATTCTCAGTAGGGGAATTGCAGGGTCACATGGGAGGTTGATGTTTAGAGCTTTTAGGAATCGCCACACTGCTTTCCACAGAGGTTGCACTAGTTTACACTCCCACCAACAGTGTAGAAGTGTTCCCTTTTCGCCACACCCTCTCCAGCAGCTGTTATTTTTTGAGTTGTTGATAATTGCCATTCTGACTGGAGTTAGGTGGTATCTCAGTGTGGTTTTGATTTGCCTCTCCCTGATGATTAGTGAGGTGGAACATTTCTTCATGTGTTTGTTGGCTGCTCGGATGTCCTCTTTTGTGAAGTGTCTGTTCATATCTTTTGCCCATTTGATAATGGGGTTGTTTGTTTTTTTCTTTTCAGCACATTTGAGTTCCTTGTAGAACCAGGATGTTAAGCCTTTGTCAGACCTGGTGTTGGCAAATATTTTTTCCCAGTCTGTAGGCTGTCTCCCTGGTCTCTTGATGGTTTCTTTGGTCTTGCAGAAGCTTGTCAGTTTAATAAGGTCCCACTTGCCTATCTTCTCTCTTATGACCTGTGAGTTTTGGGTTTTGTTCAGGAATTGGATGCTAGTTCCGATTTCCATGAGGGTATATCCTTCATTTTCTAAGGTTCTTATGGTTTGAGGTTTTACATTTAGGTCTCTGGTCCATTTGGAGTTAACCTTTGTGCATGGGGATAGATACTAGATGAAATTTTATTCTTTGCACCCAAAATTTCCTAACTGCATGCTACCTCCATTTAAGCTACTTTATATTTCATTGTTACTCTATAAATACTCATTTTAGAATGCCATTACAGAATTGTTTAAATTTAATATAAGAAAGATTAAACAAAAATAACATCTTAGAAAATATCCATTCTTTGCTCTTATAAGGTTTTCTACTGAAAAGATAGAAATTATAACCAGAATAATCAAATAGAGCTTCATATTAGAATGAGAGACTGAAAAAGTTTTCTAGAGTACACAAAGACAACCATGATATAAGGTAATACACAAATTTCATCAGAGAGATTAAAAAGAAAAAGAAATTCAAGGGAGGGAGAGCAGATAGAATGAGATGGAAGAAAGAGCATACCAGCTAACCAAACTGCATAAGAAAAAAGCATAGAAACAGAAAAACATGTTCAGATAGCAATCATCAACTTGATTGGACTAGTAGGTAAGAAATATAAAGGGAGTAGTAAGAGACAAAGCATGAAAGGCACCAGATATAAGCATTCAGACAGACAGTAATTAACCATTTCTTAAAAGGAACATGTAAATACAACTATGCTCACATACTTCTCTTTGTAGGAAAACGAACTCCTAGAAATTGGAAAGGTGACTGTATCTGGGTTTCTTAAAGGCATTATAGTGTTGTCTCTATGGTGATGCCATCCTAACATCTTTCACAGGCTTCTGTTCTTTCTTTCCTTCAATCACCTGAACCATGACAGTCTTCAACTATCTTTACCATGGCTACTCACACAGCCCAAGGAGACACCTCTGATGCTTTTACAGATATAATGTTTCCAGCACTTCCTGCTGTATATACCTTCTTGTCTATTTTTCTAAAATGTGTTTCTAATCATGATAAAAGATCTGGTAACATCCTGCTTGAAATACTTCTTTTGGTTCTTTTTCATAGTCCAACCCTATTATTAAACATTTTAAGGTAGATATTATGGCTCAAAACAGTTTACCAGTCCACAGCAGGTTCAATAGCAGACATTGCAGAACACAGGCAACAGGGAGGGCAAATTGGAGAGTGTTAGCATAGCCAAACAACAGAAACAAAAAGAAAATGAAATGTGAATTGTAACAACAGATTTTTTCCTCGTAAAATAATGTTCTCTTTTCCAAACTTTTTTTTTCTGTTCCTTAAACTGAAGTATTATTTTATCCAACGAAGTTTGGATTTTATTGTTACATCTGATTGTGCTATTCCAAAAAGGGGAGAGGGAGAGAGAGAGAGAGGAGAAGGAAGAGGAGAAGGAAGGAGAAAAACAGAGAGGGAGGGAGGAGGGAAGGAAGGAAGGGAGGGAGGAAGGGAGGGAGGGAGGAAGGAAGGAAGGGAGGGAGGGAGGGAGGAAGAGAAAAAGGCATTGCATAAGTCAGTGGTCCACATTTCCACCAATTCTCTTTTGATAGCTGTCTCTGACAACTAGAATAATTCATGTGGAAATACTCTTCCCTCATTCAGTCTGCTTCTTTGTCAAGTTCAATAGCAAGTTTCAGTGAATGGTCTCGTTGTCTATAAGCAACTCCATAGCTCCTTAAAGCTCTCTAGTCAGGCTGGGAGATCAGTAGACATTTGGCCTTTTATCGCAGGACGGATTCGTAGACAGACATGCCAATTAAGCTGGGTAGAGTAGGAGGATGGGGTAACTTGAACAAATCGCACCTGTTAATGATACACTAGCCTTCAGTGGTATCGCTTCTGAAATGTCAGAGGCTGAGGAGTCCTTTTTGAGCATCTCTTTCACTGGTGGAGTTCAATAGCCTTAAACATGATGCAAATTGCTTCTGGAACATGGCATGAAGCAGTCTGCCTCCTGATTTTCCATCTACTTTGTGGGACTAGTTAAGCAAACCATAGGACTCTGCACATCGGAGACAGCCATAGCCCTTTGGGGGATATTTGAAAAGTTAAAATTAGAAACAATTATGAATTTAAAAAGCAGTGAGGTCTTTATCCCCTGCCTTAGATAGTAGCCACAACATCTAAAGGGTAATTTTCATCAGGCTTGAGTTAGCTGAGAGGACTCATAGCCTGATAAGAATCTATTTATTTATAACTAAATGCATTTTGGAACAGCTCACAGATTGCTGAAAATTGAAGACTTTCAGGCCCTTAATTAAAAGCATTTTGCTGGTGTGATGAGCAGTGCCTTTTTTCAAGAAACAAAGACAGAATAATATTTTGAAATGTGTTCTTGGTCCTTGCCTTTCTTATTTCACTTTCACCATGCTCCTATTCATATGGTTGCTGTAAATGACAAATCTCTCTTGTGTCAATGTGCTGTGCTCCTATCAAAATTCTTTCCGTGAAAAAGTATTTTGTCTTATAGTAAAATTTGAAATATATAAAGTGTGATACCCCCAACTTTGTTTCTTTTGCGAAGGATTGTTTTGGCTATTCATGGTCATTTATGTTTCTATATGAATTTCTGTATTGTCATTTCCAGATCTGCAAAGAATAATGTTGGTAATTTAATGGGTATTGCATTGAATTTGTAGTTTGCCTTTGGTAGGATGGATATCTTAACAATGTTGATTCTAAGCTGGGCTCGGTGGCTCAGCCTGTAATCCCACGCCTTTGGGAGGCTGAGGTGAGTGGATTGCCTGAGCCAGTGGGTTCAAGACCCACCTGGGCAGGCAAGACCTCATCTCTACAACAAATCAAAAAAAAAAAAATTAGCCGGGCGTGGGAGCACGTGCCTGTAGTTCCTGCTACTTGGAAGGCTGAGGTGGAAGGATCGCTGGAGCCCAGCAGGTCGAAGCTGCGGTGGCCGGGAGTGGCCACTGCACTCCAGTCTGGGCGACAGAGTGAGACTCTAACTCAAAACAAAACAAAACAAAAAAAATGCTGATTCTTTCTATCCATAGCATGGAATATTTTTCCACTTGTTTGTGTCTTCCTGGATTTCTTGGAACAGTGTCTTGTAGTTTTCATGTAAAGGTCTTTTACTTCTCTGGTTAGGAAGATGCCAAAGTATTTCATTTTTTTGCAGCTATTGTGAATGGGATTGTACTTTTTGTTTGGTTCTCTGCCTGTTTGTTGTTGGTGTATAAGAATGTGACTGTCTTTGGCACATTTATTTTATATACTAAAGTCCATTATCAGCACAAGCAGGTTTTTGACAGATTCTCTTGGATTTTCCAAATATAGGATCATATCATCAGCAAAGAGGGATAACTTGACTTCCTCTTTTCCTATTTGAATACCCCCGATCTCCTTTTCCTGTCTAATTGCCTTCACTAGGACTTCCAACACAATGTTGAACAAGAGGGGTGAGAGTGGGCAACCTGTCTTGTTCTGGTTTTCAGAAGAAATGTTTCTAGTTTCTGTCTGTTTAGCAATATGCTGGCTGTAGGTTTATCATGGATGGCTCTTACTATTTTAATGTATGTTCCTTCTATACCTAGGCATTTGAGGGTTTTTTTCAAGAAGACATGCTGGTTTTTATCAAAAACTTTTTCTGCATCTAATGATATAATCATGTGGTTCTTGGTTTTACATCTGTTGGTGAATTTAATTACATTTATGGTCTTGTGGATGTTGAACTAGCTCTGCATCCTGGGGATGAAGCCTACTTGGTCATGGTGGATCATTTTTGAGATGTTGTTGGATCCAATTTGCTAGAATCTTATTGAGAATTTTTGCATATATATTCATAAGGGATATTGGCCTGTAGTTCTCTTTTTTTTGTTGTTGGATCTTTACTTGGTTTGGGTATCTGAATGATGCTAACTTCATAAAATGATTTGGGAAGAATTCCATCTTTCTCAATCACCTGGAATAGTTTCAACAGGATTGGCATCAGCTCCTCCTTGTATGTTTTGTAGAATTCTACTGGAAAACTGTCTGGTCCAGGACATTTTTCATAGGTAGGTTTTTTATGATGGAGTCAATTTCCTGGGTTGTTATTGGTCTGTTTAGTGTCTCAATATCTTCTTATTTCAACCTTGGGAGGTTGTGTGATGTTAGAAAGTTCTCCATTTCATTTAGGTTATTCAGTTTGTATCCATACAGGTATGCATAGTAATCTCTGATAATCTTTTGTATTTCTTTGGGGTCAGTTGTGATTTGATCTTTTGTATTTCTGATTGTGTTCATTTGGGCTTTTTCTCTCTTTTTATTCATCATTCTGGCTAGGGATTCATCACTCTTTTTAATCCTTATAAGGAACCAGCTTTTTGTTTTGTTAATTTTTCTGTGATATTTTTTGTCTTTTATGTCCCGTATTTGGGCTTTTACTTTGGTGATCTGAATTCTTCTACTAAAGTTATGGTTTTGTTGGTCTTTTCTTTCCAGTCCTTGAGGTGATTTGTTAGGCTGTTAACTTGTGATCTTTCCATTTCCTTGTTGTGTGTTCATAGAGATATAAATTCCTTCTTAAAACTGTTTTCATGGCATCCCAAGTTGATAATAATCAAAACAGCCTGGTATTGGTAGAAGAACAGGCATACAGACCAATGGAACAGAATAGAGATTCCAGAAGCAAAATCTCAATTTCTCAACCAATTAATCTTTAACAAAGCCTCCAACAACAACCACTGGGGAGAGGAGATCCTATTCAGTAAATGATGCTGGGAAAACTGGCTGACCACATACAGAAGATTGAAACAGGACCCTACCTATCACTGTACACAAAAATTAACTCTAAATGGATCAAAGACCTAAACATAAAACCTCAAACTATAAGAATCCTAGAAAACGCAGGAGATACCCTTATGGAAATTGGAACTGGTAACCAATTCCTGATCAAAATCCTAAGTGCCCATACCATAAGAAATAAGATAGACAAGTGGAACCTCATCAAACTGATGAGCTTCTGCAAAGCAAAAAAAACCATCAAGAGAGCATGGATTGCTAGGTCTCTGTCAGACATACAGTTGGCAAATGTCAGACATACAGTTGGCAAATATTTTTTCCCATTCCCACAGAATGGGAAAAAATATTTGCTCACAGAATGGGAAAAAATATTTGCCAACTGTATGTCTGACAGAGGCCTAACATCTAGGATCCACAAGGAACTCAAATGGACCAGAAAAACAAAAACAAAAACAAAAAGAACCAGCCCATTAAAAAGTGGGCAAAAGACATAAATAGACACTTTTCAAAAGAAGATCTACAGGCAGCCAACAGGCACATTAAAAAGTGCTCAGTCTCACTAGTCATCAGAGAAATACAAATCAAAACCACATTGAGGTACCACCTAACCCCAGTAAGAATGGGCATCATTAATAAAACAAATAATAACAGATGCTGGCGAAGATGCAGAGAAAAAGGAATGCTTCTACACTGCTGGTGGGAACGCAAACTAGTGCAACCTCTTTGGAAGACACTGTGGTGATTTCTGAAAGAACTAGAAATTGACCTTCCATATGAACCAGCAATTCTCCTATTGGGAATATACCTGGAGGAACTGAAATCATTCTACAAAAAAGGTACCTGCACACGCATGTTTGTTGCAGCTCTATTCACCGTAGCAAAGACATGGAACCAAACATGCTGCCCATCAAAACTGGACTGGATTTTAAAAATGTGGTACATATACTCAATAGAATATTATTCAGTCATAAAGAAGGATAAACATAGACTTCACAGTAACTTAGATGAATTTGGAGTCTATCACAAAAACAAAAAACAGAATAGCATATGTTCTCACTCATGAGCAGACTTTGAACAATTACCATAACAGTATAAGAAAGGGATTGTCAGTAGTGGGAAACTGTCAGGGAGGAGAGGGCACACCTCATCAACAAGGATACCTGCATAATGAACATTCATATATCTAACCTTGAATTGTACCCCACATCTTAAAAAGTAAAATAAAATAAATAAAAACAAACAAAAAAAGTACTTTGTCATCATTGAGGTTGAATTTCTGAGTTGTTAATAGCATGAATCTCAAATGCCATTTTTTGATGTTTTAATGATTGATGGTAAAGGTATTTTAAATGTCAGAACAAAATACTGTAGTCATTAGCCATCAAAACTTTGGGTTCGCCCCAACATGGTTTAAACCTGGTCCACTGTGTATTATTCGTATAACTTTGGGAAAATTAATTTTTTTTTAAGTCTCAGCTTCTGCCTCTGCAAAAGGGCAATCAATACCTGCATTATAGAATTGCAATCAAAATTTGAAGACAGTATAATTAATAAATTGTATGCAATGTCACATACTTTTAATAGGCAATGAACAAAAGATTACAAAAACATTAGGACACTCATGTTCATATTCTAACACTGTAGTCCTTTAAACCAATAGAAAACAACCCATTCCAATCAATTGTTTCTCATAATATACAGTAAAGAATTTCCTGGGTTGGGTCACCCAGACAAAGCTAAGAGATCATGCTAGTGTCCTGAATGCTCAGATTTTGATCTACTAGTGCCATGGAAAGAAAAAGAGAATCCAAAGATATAGCAGTCATAAAATTGTGACAGATAATAAGCAGGACAAAATAGAAGCTTAAATGTTTGACAAGATGATAGCATGGGAAAACTGTCATCCCCTCATCCCACTGGCCACGTTTCCTTTACAAAAGGTCTATATCATATAAATTAGGTATATTGACCTTGAGGGAGACATTGTAAAAGGACATCAAAAGAGAACTGTAAGAAGCAGTAAAGGTAGCCTATGTTATCTGATACCTTCAAGTGAATGCACCTAAATAAAATTATATACTACAAGATACCTCTAATCAGTTCATGAATCCCATGGTTGTAATAGACTGGAGAGGGATATTTGTCTGCTCTTCTGCCATTTTCACTGGCCTGATATTAAAGCCATTGATCTGCCCTTTAGGGTTCCACAGTTTTTCCTTTCCCAATTTCTCATTTTAATTTTTTTTCACTGTATTTCTTCGATCTCTACAATTTGACCGGGTATGTTTGGTTCTGTTCTCCAGGCTTTATGTTCTCCTCCCACTGAGAACACCTTTTCTTTCTTTTTTCTCCCTCCATCTTTATTGAGGTATAATTTTTTAAAAAAATTGAATATTTTCAAAGTGTAAAACATGATGCTTTGATATACATATATTGTGAAGTGTTTATCACAATCAAGCTAATTAACATATTCATCATTTCACATAGTTACTTTTTCTGTGTGATAAGAGCACTTAAGTTGCACTCTTTTCACAAATTTCAAATTGTACGCTTTTCACAATACATTAACCATAGTCACCATGCTGTGCATTTTATATCCAAAACTTATGCATTTTTGAACTGCAGTAGTGGCACTGGTATTCATTATGCAGGTAAGTACTCATAGTCTCAGAACCAGGGTCTGGAGCATGGAGTTGGAGCGGGTGGTGGTCTCCATCTCAGGGTGGCAGAAAAGCAACTCCTTGCAGGGGATGAGTATGATGCTTGGCAGCTTTTCCCTCCCTGGGAGGTCTGGAGCAGTGACGGCTGTTGGTTTACCTCAGTGGTGAAAGCTGCCAGCATCCTCTGCAGAGCAATCTGCTGGTGTCCATGCCAACAAATGCTACAACCTCCACTTGTAAGCCTCAGAAAGTGATGACTCCTGCAGGAGCTGTTGACATCCTCAATACAAAGGCTGCCAGGGTCCTCTGCATCTGTCTCATGAGAACTGCAGACACCACTATGTATAAAACTGATAGCCCCTCAGGTATACCAATCTTTCCAACAATCCTTTCTGCTCAATTATTCTTCCGTTTTTACTCCACTGTGTTGCTGAAGATTTTTAATTGGACTCTTGAACTCTCCTGGGGATAATTTTGTTTGCGAAAAGTTGTCTAATTGTTGTGTTATGAGAAAAAGGATGGTATCTCTTACTCCACCATCTTGCTGATGTCACTCTTGTAAGCATTCCTTTCTATGCAGCTCCTAGGATACCAGATTTTCCTCTTTTTTTAAATTCATAGTCATCTATTTTACCGCATCTTTCTTGTGACAGCAAGAAGCAAGTAATGAGGAAGTTGTAGCCTAGAAATATTAAATGGCTTCAGCTGAGACAGCCAGGGGAAGCATGTAAGTGTTTAAAATGAAGCTCAAAGACCTGACAGATATCTGTCTTTCAAAGGAAATTGAGCACTTATCTAGTACTCGCTTCTTTCTGTCTTTTATTAAAACAATCTAGCAGGTATAGGACATGTAGTCTTTAACAGTTTATGGCAGTGTTGTCACATGCAAAGTTGTTATTTTCAGAACAAACCTTTGAGGAAGGACTTACTTTTCTTCATTATACCTCTGAGACATTAGTTGAAGACACTTGGCCAAGGTCATATCAGGGTGGTTGTAGTGTCTACATGTTAACCCAAACCTTATAAAGCCAAAAACCCAAACCATGTGCTTTCTCCATATAATAAGTCACATGACTAAAGTTAACTGCTTCATGTGCTTTTAGGAACACAGAAAATACACTGTTTTTTTTTTTAAATCTCCTCATTAATGCATTGCCATGGAATCTAAGCCCTTTACATTATTACATTTATTACATAAAACACAGAAGGGACCCGTAACATAAAAATATCCCCAAAAGGGGTAATATATCAAGATAGCATCAGATTATCTTCAATCATTATCAACCAGCTTTGACTTGACTGAATTCAGTAGGTTGCACCAGCAGAGATAAGTTGTATGGATAATTAATGAGAAAAAAAAAATGCTTGCAGGAAAATAAGTTGCAAGTCAGGCATGCTGGTGTCTAGCTCCTTGAGGAAAGCAGGTGTAGAATAAATAGTGTCAAGTCCCTACATGGTAAGATGTTGGTGTCAAATATCAGGGGTTGTGTTTGTATTAGAATCACCCTGAGATTTGCTTGGATATACTCCAGGTCCTATGGTTTGGGTGTGCCTCTCTTGATCTTCCTGGGGATACTAAGATATTTTCATAAATTCCCTTCCTGCTTAAGTCAGTTTCAGCAGACACTGTTAGATATGTGCTCGACATCCGTGGCCACTTTTTCCTTATTAGGAAAATGTTGGGTTTTGCTTTTGTTTTGGAAAAAGAAAGTTTGCATGTTCCATTCTTCCATTGTGTGGTAAATGGCATTCAACTAGAAACCTCCAGAGACTTCTGGGAAGACTTTGTCTTCCAAATATAGATGCTCAGTGGACAATGTGAGGCAGCTAGAGTATGTTTCCCCTAAAAAGTAAAGCAACAGTTTCCTCAGCACCCAGAGAGGAAGAGGACCAGCAGCATACCCCACAACTCATGAAAAAAGTAATAATAACCACATAGTGCAAAGAAGAGAAAAATCAATCGACCTGTGCTAGAGCCAGCCAGACTCTCACCTGGATCAGCACAGACCACTAGCAACCTCGAGATGTAGTGGGAAAGTTGAGTGAGGGTAGTTCAGGAGTTCTAGACTTCTGCCACGGACTCGGAGGGTAACCTGAGCCTTGTGGGACATCAGTCCTAGGGGAAACTACCTTACCCACAGGCATGCTCTGCCAAAGTCCATGTGGAGTGTTACAGGAAGAAAAAAAAAGTACCAGCTGCCATTTCCCAGGAACTCAATCCTTGCAGGTGGCTGCTTTCTAGCATGCATGGGAAAAGATGAGTCCCCAAGGGCAAATTCTGCTGCAGCAGGCAGTTCCTGGCTGGAGCAGACTTCCATGAACACCTGAGGCCTTGAGGAGGTCTGCTGCACACTGCCTGAGGCTAAGGTGGAGAGCCCGGTGAGACTTGTTACCATAGCAACCACTCATTCCCTGTGTAAACACTCTGTGCACATTCTGCATTATCCCGTGGCTTAGGACTCCCTCCTAATCCTCAAGGAAATAGCCAAGAGTGCACACTTGTGGGGTGCTTAAGCTCCTTCACCCCCCTCACTTCAGCATTCCACTTAAAGGCTCAAAATAGACAGAGAACTCTGGTAATACCCAGAGCCCCACCCTCTGCCCATGTTGCCTGGGCACTTCATTGGAGCAACATTGGCCAAGAAGAATCCCCACAGTCAACACTGCAACTAGCTTTCTCCCACAGGTGCCATCTCCTGGTCAGAGGTCAACAGCATAGCCCAACACATCGCATATAGTACCACACCCCAACTAACCACTTTCCAAGCCACTCCAGTCACTCAGGGCACCATGAGCCAGTGCAGGTGCACAGCCCAGGACGGTCACAGCTGTCACATAAGAAATTCAGCACACTGAAGCTATACATAACAAAAGGAATCCTACAATACGTATGTCAGCCCCTGCCAATCTCATATAAGAGGAAATGGTCTACCTAAATGAAGACGAACCAGAAAAATAATTCTGACAATATGAAAAAAGAGTTCTCCAACACCCCTCAAAATGCCACAGTAACTCTTCAGCGACAAACCCTAACCAAAATGAAATATTTAAAATTCCAGACACAGAATTCAAAAGGTTGATAATAAAATTGCTAAATGAACTTCAGGAGAAAGTTGATAACCAACATAAAGAAATTTTAAAAAACATTCAAGACATGAATGAAATATTCTTCAAAGAGATAGTCTAACACACACACACACACACACACACACACACACACACACCAAGGTGAAATACAAAATGCAGTGGAAAGTTTTAACAGCAGTCTAGAATTAGCAGAATAAAGAATCTCAGGATCTCAGAACTTGAAGGCAAGACTTTTGAATTAACCCAATCCGATAAAAATAAAGAAAAATAATCAAGAGAATGAAACAAAATCTCCAAGATAAAACGTCCAAACCTAAGAATTATAGGTACTCATGAGGAAGAAGAGAAAGCTTTGGAAAACCTATGTGAAGGAATAATGGAGAAAAATTTCCTTGAACTTGCCAAAGATTTAAACATCCAGAAACAAGAAGCCCTAAGAATCCCCAAAAGATCCATTATGAAAAGATCATGCCCAAGGCATATAATAACCAGATTATGCAAAGTTAATGTGAAGGAAATAATTTTAAGACTGGTGAGACAAACACTTCAAATAACTTATAAAGGTAAACCTATCAGACTAACAACAGAATTCTCAGAAGAAACCCTACAAGCCAGAAGGTACTGTTGTCCCATCTTCAATTTCCTCAAACAGAATAACTGTCAGTCAAAGAATTTATATCATGCGAAGCTAAGTTTCATAAATAAAAGAGAAATTAAGTATTCCTCAGACAAACAAATGCTGAGGAAATTTGTTGCCACCAGATCAGCTCTATGAGAAATACTCAAAGGCATTATAAATACTGAAAAACAAAAGATCAAAGTACATTAGTTAAAAAATGCTGGGAATCATAAATTTCAAAGAATGTATGAAATACACAATAAAGAATAAACAAATAAGTAAATAAAGCAACCAGATAACAACCAATATGATGAATGTAATAGCACCTTACATATCATTAACTCTGAATGTAAATGGTCTCAATGCCCCACCCAAAAGATAAATACTGGCAGAATGAAAAATAAAACATAACCCAAATATCTGCTACCCAAAAGAGGCCGACTTAACACACGAGAGCCCTATAGACTTAAGGAAAGAAGTGGCACAAAATATTCCATGCAAATGGGAACCAAAAACAAGCAGGAGTAACCATTCTCACATCAGATAAAACAGATTTTAAACTAACAACAATAAAAAAAGATGGTTATTATATTATATGAAGATGGTTATTATATAATGATAAAGAAATCAATAAACGAGAAAACATAATAAATTTAAATATACATGCACCTAACACCAGAGTCCCTAACTTTATAAAATAAATTCAACTGGACCTAAAAAAGAAATAGACAGTAATACAATAATAATGGGAGACTTCAACATTCCAAGGCATTATAAATACTGAAAAACAAAAGATCAAATGGAACTAATAGACAGCTATAGAACATTCCATCTCAAAACTACAGAATTTACGTTTGTCTCATCAACACATGGAATGTTCTCCAAGACAGACCATATGATGGACCACAAGTAAAGTCTTAATAAATTCAAAATGTCAAATCATATCAAGTACTTTTTCAGACTACAGTGAAATAAAACTATAAATTAACTCCGAGAAGAACTCACAAAACCAAACATAAACATGGAAGGTAAACAATCTACTCCAGATTGATCCTTGGGTCAGCAATGAAATTAAGATAGAAATTAAAAATTATTTGAAGTGAATGACAGCAATTAAACAAGTTATCAGAACCTCTAGAACAAAGTCAAAACTGTATTCAGAGGAAAATTTATTGTCCTTAAAGCCTACATTAATAAGCTGAAAAATCGCATGTCAACAACCTAACATCACATCTCAAGGAACTAGAAAAATATGAACGAACCAAACCCAAAGTTAACAGAAGAAAATAATAATGAAAATCAGAACAGAACTAAATGAATTTGAAGTTTTAAAAAAAGGATCAATGAAACAAAAAATTTGTTCTTTGCAAAGATATACAAAATTAATAGACCACTAGCTAGATTAATTAAGAAATGAAGAAATAAGATTTAAATTCGCTCAATCAGAAGTGAAAATGAAGACACTACCACTGATATGATGGAAATCCAAATGATCATCCAAGACTATTATGAGCACCTCTATGCAAACATAGTAGACAATCTAGAGGGAATGGATAAATTTTTGGAACTGCACAACTTTCCAACCTTGAGTAAGGAAGAAATAGAAACCCTGAACAAACCAATATAATTGTGAGATTGAAATGGTAATTAGAAGTCTCCCAACAAGAACAAAAGAGTCCAGGACCTGATGGACTTGGACTCACAGCTGAATTATACCAGACCTTCAAAGAAGAATTTGCACCAATTTTACTGAAACTATTCACAAGATTGAGGAGAAGGGAATCCTCCCTAACTCAGTGTACAAAGTCAGTATTACTCTGATACTAAAACCAAGAAAAGACACAGCAAAAAGAGAAAACTACAGAATAATATCCCTTCTTAACATAGATGTGAATATCCTCAACAAAATATTAGCAAACCAAACTCAACACCACACTAAAAAAAAAAAAAAAATTCACTATGATCCCAAGGATGCAAGAGTGGTTCAAAATATACACGTCAATAAACATGATCCACTACATAACAATTAAAAACTAAAATCATATGATAATTTCAATAGATGCAGAAAAGCATTTGATAAAAGCCAGCATCCATTTATGATAAAAAATCCTCAGCAAAATAAGCATAGAGAGAACATTCCTCAAAATAATAAATGATACATATGACAAAACCACAGTGATTGTCATCCTAAATAGATAAACGTTAATGCATCCCTGCTCAGAACTGGAACAAGGTAAGGATGTACACTTTCACTACTCCTATCCAATATAGTACTGAAAGACAGCTAGAGCAAGAAAATGAATTAAGGGTATCTAAACTGGAAAGAAGAAATCGAACTATCCCTGCTTGCCAACAATATGGTTTTATACCTAGAGAATCCTAAAGACTGCTCCACAAGGCTCCTAGACTTGATAAATGAATTTCATAAAGTTTCAAGATACAAAATTAACACACACAAACCAGTAGCACAAATATACACCAGTAGTAACCAAACTAAGAATCAATTAAATAACTCAATTTCACTTACAATAGCAGACAAAAAGCTAAAATACTTAGGGATATATTTAACCAAGGAAACAAAAGATCTATTCAAGGAGAACTATAAAACTCTAATAAAACAAACTGTATAAGAGACAACCAAATGGAGAAACATCTCATGATCATGGATTGGAAGAATCAAGGTTGTCAAAATGACCATGAATCTAAAGTAATCTACAGAATCAACACAACCCTTATCACCCTACCAATGTCATTTTTCAAAGAATTAGAAAAAAATAACTCTAAAACTCATTTGGAACCAAAAAAGAGCCAGAATAACCAAAGTAATCCTAGGCAAAAAGAACAAAGTTGGAAATATCACATTACCTGACTTCAAATTATACTACAAAAGCAGCACAGTACTGGTATAAGAGTAGACACATAGACCAATGGAACAGGGTAGAGAATCCAGAAATAAGCCGAAATTTCTACAACAAACTGATTTTTGAAAAAGCAAACAAAAACATACACCATGGAAAGGACACCGTATTCAACAAGTGTTGTTGGGAAAATTGGATTGTTACATGAAGAAAAAATAAACTTGATTTTCTGTCTTCCCATCTATAAAAATTAACTCAAGATGGATTAAAGACTTACATATCAGACCTGAAGCCATAAAAATCCTAGAAGAAAACCTAGGAAAATTCTTCTGGGCATTGACCTGGGCAAAGAATTTATGACTAAAACCCCAAAGCAAATGCAACAAAAGCAAAAATAAATAAGTGGGACTTGATTGAACTAAAAAGCTCTGCACAACAAAAGAAACAAAAACAGAACAAATAGGTAACCTACGGAATAAGAAAAGATATCTGCTGCATATTATACATCTGACAAGGGACTAATATCCAGAATCTACAAAGAACTCAAACAAATCAGTAAGAAAAACAGCACATAGCCCCATTAAAAAGTGGGCAAATGACATGGGCAGGCATCTCTTAGAAGAAGATATACAAAGGAACAACAAATATATGAAAAAATACTCAACATCCCTAATCATCAGGGAAATACAAATCAAAGCCATAGTGAGATACCAACTTATACCTGTCAGAAAAACCATTATTTAAAAAATCAAAAAACAAAATTTAACTATATCAACTAGCATGGATGCAGAGAAAAGAGAACACTTATACACTGTTGGTGGGAGTATAAATTAGGAAAACCTCTATGGAAATCAATATGAAAACTTCTCAAAGACCTAAAAGTAGATTTATCATTTGATCCAGCAATCTCACTAGTAAGTATCTACCCAAAGGAACAGAGGTAGTGATATAAAAAAGACAACTGCACCTGCGTGTTCATTGCAGCACAATCCACAATTGCAAAGATGTGAAATCAACCTAAATGCCCACCAACCCATCAGTAGATAATGAAAATGTGTATATACAATATGGAATCTTATTCAGCTATCAAAAAGAATGAAAGAATGTCTTTTACAGCAACTTGGATGCCATTGGAGAACAGAAGACCAAACGCTGCGTGTTCTCACTTATAAGTGGGGGCTAAACTAAGGATTTGCAAAGCCATAGAGACTGATATAATGGACAATGGAAACTCAGAAGGGGGATGGGGAGAGACAAAATATCACCTATTGGGCACTAAGCACACAAGTGGAAGTGATGGGTACACTTAAAGCCCAAACTTCTTCACTACTATACAATACAACCATGTAACCAAAAACTATTTGAATCCCCTAAAGGTATTGAAATAAATAAGAAAAGGAAAAAATAGAGATGCTATTCTTTTCCTATTCCTTTCTTCTTCTTTTAGCCTGAAACTTGTATGAAAATCTGGAAGTTGACAAAACCACGAGAATAACATCACAGACTGGGGATGGTTTTGCAGAAAGACAGAAGGATCCTGAAATGTTGATATTTTAAATCTCTTGCACCATCACTACACTACTTGCATTCAGAGTTTCATTTGTCTGAGAAGCATAAGCTTTCATTGGCTTAAACCAAACTTTTGATAATTGTAGGTGATACACCATCCCAAAAGATTCTTTTTTTTCAATTACAAAATCTTTGCGATGCACATATGCAGGTTGAAATCATGAATGTATATATATATATATGTTTTTGGCATAAATCTCTGTTTTGCCACTATCTGACTTAGAATGAGTAACTTTACTTTGTAGGGTCTTAGATTAGCTCAAAGTGAGCTAGTTGATCTAGGTAATTTTTAAGATAAATTTTTTCTTATAAAGTTGTGGAAGTCCATGTTACATCCTTAAGTAATTAAAATAGTATTTCTTCACTTATAAAAATTGGTTCTGTAAATGGAATCAATTATAGCTAAGAGAAGGAATGAAAATGTTTCCCAGATTACCAATGATTTAATTTTGTGTCAACTGGTAAATTGGGACATGACTTCATCTACTCTTCAACTATAAGCCAAGTGGAACACATATGTAATTACAGATAAAATGCAGAAATATTATTTTTTAAGTAAACTTGAGCCAAAAATAAATTAGCACAAGATTCTAAAGGGTAATCAGAGTTCTGAAAATATTACTGTATAACAGGCAGGATGTCAGAAGCTGCTCTCCTATCCACGTGAGACTGAAATTGTCTATGTGCCTTGTTAATCACGTTGTGGTAGAGGATGCTGACATCTATTTGAAACATTCATCATTTGTTGGGAAAAGTACCACTGAACATGTTCTCTACGCACATCACTGTGGAAAATACAAGGAGGTACAGTGAGGAATGACACCATGTTCTAGTAGTTTCCCATCCACCCTCCACCAAAAACAGATAAAGTAGCTTTAAATAACAATAAAATAACACGAAATGGGGTAAGAGGCATCAAAGCAGAATGACCATGCATGGAGTTTGACTGGGACAGTCCTAGATCAACTAGTCCTAAGTTGTTCTGGCTTAATTACTGACACTGCTCCCTTTCTGTACTCAAAAGCACCCATCATGGTTATATGGGCTTGAAATTGGAAGTTTATGTCATATATCTATCAAAGTGTTGATTTTTATATTCATTGATCTTCACAATAACATCAGCAAAAAATATTAACTCTTTAAATTTACACTTATAATAATTAATTCACCAATTTGCTTCACTTTCACCTAACTCAGTCATTAAAAACACAAAAGAAATCAAACAAAATCTTAAACAAGCACGTATTTTCAAAAATAATGATATAAGTGGTCCACTATAGCACTTTTAGAAAATATATTGGGTAACAATGATTTAAAAAGAAGAGAGAGAAAAAATTCAAAGAATAAAATAAACAGGAAGGGCATACATCAGAATTCTTAATAGATTGTAGATTAAAAGCATCCTTGCATACTGGGAATCGCTAGGGTCAAAAAAACAAAAAAGAGCATCCTCTGTGCCTAAGGAAAGATGCTATCAATGAGTTCCCTGATTGTAAAAGATAAAACTTTGCTCCCAACTGCCGTTTGCCAAATAAATTTATAATACTTTATTTCATGTTATTAGTGTTAATATTAGTTTTCCTGGCAAGAGTTAACTTCCAGAAGGGACAAGCAGAGATGATGATGATGAAAAATAACTATATATATACTTTTTTTTTTTTTGAGTTGGAGTCTCGCTCTGTCGCCCAGACTGGAGTGCAGTGGCCACTCCCGGCCACCACAGCCTCGACCTGCTGGGCTCCGGCGATCCTTCCGCCTCAGCCTTCCAAGAAGCTGAAACTACAGGCACGCGCTACTACCCCCGGCTAATTTTTTTGATTTATTGTAGAGATGAGGTCTCGCCAAGTTGCCCAGGCGGGTCTCGAACCCGCAGGCTCAGGCAATCCACTCACCTCAGCCTCTCAAAGCGCGGGATTACAGGCTGGGCCACCGAGCCCGGCTGAAAAATAACAATATTAAAGTTGTGTGTGCTATCCCTGAAACAGTAGGAGACAGTGGCAGATGACTAACAGTTATGGTCATAGGTTACATCAGACACATACTTAGGGCTTGTTCCTCTACTACATAGGAAGCTCTAGTTAGGGCCACACGTGAATTTTTGTTGACTTGAGTGTTTTCCTTTTCTGATTCTGTTTTTAAAAAGAATAAAAATGCTTTTCACATCCTTGGCACCCACTAGAGAGATCATCTTCTTCTCTAACAATAATAAGTACTGTAATTAGAAGCACAGAAATTTTATTCCTTCCCAGTAATATGACTTAGCATAAATCCCCTATAGTAAAACCTCTTATCTATAGCAAATTTAAACACTATTATAAATGACTTTAAAAATCAGTTTTAGTTAGTAATGCATCACTATAAATTGAGCAGGATCAAGCTATTTTATTATTTTGTACTTCAAAATAAATGGGGAGCAAGGAGCAAGAAAACAGTGAGAAGAACTTCTGATTTTTCACTGGAGTAAGCCGGTCTTCTTTAATCTTGTTACCCAAAGTAAAATAGATTTATAAATCACTTATTAATGCTGAAAAAATGTTTCCAGGTTTAGACAAAAACTTATTAAAGAATTACAAGAAAAGTTTAATTTTGTAAAGATTTAATGAAAGATTAACTGGAAATAGAAATTTGATTAAAAGCAGTCTAGTTAAAAACAAAGCATAAAATAAATTTCTTTTTTCCCACTAATCCAGATGCTTTCATTTCTCAGTGTTTAGAGAGGAAGATTAACTTTCCAAAGATCTCAAAGAAACAAGATGGAGATCTGTACCTATTTATGAAGTTCATCATTTTCTTTGTCAACCTAAGTCCTTCCATAATTAAGACCATTTCAGCTTGAACATAGTTAAGTGTAACTCAGTCAAAGCTCCAATATCATTGTTCCTTGACCTCTGGAATTCAACATATTATCTTTACTTTAAGAAAAGACTCTTAGGTCTTCGTATCAGGACTTTCTATCACTTGGATGTACTTCTTCTTTGAAATCCCAACCTCCCAATCCCACTTTCTGCTACAGGATTCTATTATTTTACATCCTCTATGGCTATGCTCCAAACACACCAATTATATTATTTAGTGACATTTACTTACTGTTTTCCTTAATTCCTCTATATTTAATTTCTTCAGAAGCTCTATCTATGTTTTACCTGCTTTTCCCTTATATCTAGAACCGCAGGTCAATGATTTCAAATATTCCCTAATTAATACTTAGAATAATTTGATTGAAAGAGCACTGAACATGAAATGAGACATGAATAGGTTAAAATCCCATTTTGTTGTTTAGAACTTAGGACCTTCTCCATTATAATTTCTTGGTTTTAGTTTCCTATTCAGTAAGATAGAAATAATGTCTCTCTCTCAAGATTTTGTGATGACTAAATAAGGTAGTATCCCTTCTTTTAGTTATTCTAAGTTCTTATTTTATTCCTATAAGCCCATCTTAGTCTGCTTCTCTTAATTCTAGCAATTTACCTTACTTTGAACTCCCCTAAGAATCTAAAGGCTATGAAATATAAAATCCATCAACTCCTTTCCTACCACCTCCAAACTCATCTATCTACCTATCTATCAAACTACCTATTTTTCCCTATGTCTATACTCTTTCTTCTTTCTCATATGTCTCAGAAGAAGAGATGCCCCAGTTCACTTCCAAGACTGACAGCTTCATCCATAATCATAATCTCATTCCCCTCCTGCTCCATCTGGGACCCCTGCTTGATTGATGATACCTCCTTTTTCTTAGACTTTGCACTTTTCTTTTCTTGGCATATTGAATACATTTTTTCCCACTTACAGATTGTTTTGACCATATATTCCTCTTAGAACCTAATTCTTGCTCTGAAATCTACTTTACTTTCCCAAGTCTTTGAAAGCACAAATTACATTTCCTTTACTTTCTCATTTGCCATTCACTCCTTAATCCACAGATAAGACGTTTCCCTTCATCACTTAGTAAAATTATTTTGATGTTATCACTAATTGCTTCTTAATTTCACAATCTGGTGCCCTTTTCAAATTCATTATCTTGACACTTTCCTCAAAGGTGTTTGTCACTGTTGTCTTTTTAAGAACTCTCCTTCTTGTGACCGTAGTAAACAATTATCTTTCTAACTCTATTACCAACACACTAATTTTCTTTCCATTTACTATCTCTCTTTTCTTACCCCTAAAATGCTTTGTTTCTTAATATTTATCTTGGAACTTTTCTAAATTTATACATTTTATACATGTCTCTCTCAAGTGATTGCATTTATGCTCATGATTTCAATGACTAAATATAAAACTTGAGAAAAGTACATTTTCATTTTTGCCCTGTACTGATTCTTGAGTTTCCAGAAAAATGTGTAACTGGTTTTAGACACCTGCAACTGGATTTCCTTCTGTTAAAGAATCTCCATCAATTCGGTCATCTAAAACTTACAATATGGTACATACACATGATGGAATATTACGCAGCCATAAAAAAGGACAAAATTATGAACTTCACAGCAACTGGGATGGTCTTAGAGTCTATAATACTGAGTGATCTATCACAGAAACAAAGAACTGAGTACCACATGTTCTTACTCATAAGTGGACCCTGAACAATTATCATAATACCATAAGAAAGGGATTGACAGTAGTGGGAAACTGCCAGGGGAGGGAGTAGGGGCACACCACATAAATAAGGGTACCTGATCTCAAACCAGGTGAAGTGGGGACCAAAGGGAGACCCAAATTTTACCTACACAATGACCATTTGTATACTTAACCCTGAATTGTACACCGCAACTTTAAAATAAGAAATAAGTAAGTGGTAGCGCATGCCTGTAATTCCAGCTACTTGGAAGGCTGAGGCGGAAGGATCGCCGGAGCCCAGCAGGTCGAGGCTGCGGTGGCCGGGAGTGGCCACTGCACTCCAGTCTGGGCAACAGAGTGAGACTCCAACTCAAAAAAAAAAAAAAGAAATAAGTAAATAAATAAAACTTTAAAAAAAACTTATCATTACTTTCTTTGAATAAATATACCTATGCTAGAGATTGAGTCCAGAAAGCTGAGGAGAAATCAGTGGTTTGATCTATAGACAGTTATAATTTAAAAAGTGATAAAGTTAGAGAAAACAAAAAAGAATGCCCTGAGTCAAAGCTAAGGAAGTCAAAGTACACACGTGGCATTGAAATTGGAGACACAGTTAAGAATGTATAGTTTTAAAAATATAAAAGCCTTGTAACAGACCAAGGAGAAAAATACCCAGAAAAGTTCTAGGTGATTAGTTATAATAATACAGGAGTTCCCATGGCTTGTGTTTGATGACAACTGCCAAAATGGTCTTGAGTAGACCATGTTGACCTAATGACAGACCCAGTGAGCACTGGTAACTGATACCTCAGTTTTCATCTTCTTTATATATAATCAACCCAATTACCAAATCCATTCACTCTTCAGACCTAAGCATATCTCACATAAATTGTCTTCATCCTATCCAGTTGCCACTATTTCGGTTCAGGCTATCATCATTTGTCACATGAACTACAGCAATAGCTTGCTAATTGGTATCCCTTTGCCACTAATCGCTCTCAAGTAACATAAATCATCTGCAATGCCTTCGTAATAATCTTTCTATGAGATAAGCCTAGCCAAATCACTCCACTGCTTTAAAAGTCCTCTGCTGAAGAGTCAAGGCCTACATCCCTTAGCGTGCTAATGGAAGATATTCACAAACTAGCCCCAGCCCACTGATCTAGGCATTGCTTCCACTGTTCATGTCAATTGTGTTTCTTTTTTCCGATTATGACCTTTTTTTAACACACCTGTATCCCCTACTGGCTCTGACCGTTAAGTCCTAAAATTCATGTTTTATCTGGTGAAACCACAGTAATTCTTCAAGTTTTAAGAGAAATACTATGTCTTTGCCAAGGTTACATATACTACTTGAAAGGGACATGCGTTTATATTTTCACAATTAATTATTATATTCTTAAGACGATACTCTTCTTGAGGTCATCACTTACATTTGCATGCCCCATATTTAGACATGTACCTAACAACAAAAAAAGCTCAAAAGATGTTTGCAGGTTAACTGATAGAATGAATGAATAAATGAATGGATGGATGGGTTAATTATCGAGACGTTATTGAAAGAATCACCATGTCCCATATAAAATTTATGCTGGCTTGAGTATATTTTACTATGGGGAAAGGAATCTTATTACTATTAAAAGACAACTCACAGTTAACCAGAGAGAGAGAAAATGATTTCCAGACTCAAAGGGGAAGGCTTTCTTTCAAATACTGGGTGACAAGATCAATGATCGCAATGCTTCTTACTGTTGCTATTTAAAAATTGTTGAATTATATTTGAATGTATAAAAATTACCACTTCCCCAAGTAATTATAGCTTGGAAATTGATTTAATGTAGGCTTAGGGGATAAATTACTGTCTGTCAATGATTCAGTGCTATATGAAAGGAATAAAGCCCTCATCGATAGTCAACCCCTGCTCTCATTGTCCCTCTCAATAATTATTGATGACTTTCACTAGCAGTTTCAGCACCACCCACTTCCCAAAGCAGTTTACATAGATTATGTTCCACCTCAGAAGTTATTACCTGACACAGTCTGGAAGTGACAGGGAAATGCTCTCGTCCTACTCTACAGGTTCATTCTGTGCCAGGAGTCAGTTCTCGGTTTCTTTTCTGACACTAACTCTGCCCTGTACCCAGTGCGCTCATTGAACCCGAGTCCTTACCAACCCTTGCCAGATTCCTTCCACTTTGGCTAAATAGATGGATCTTAAACTAACTCACTCTTGCCCGTTCTGATGGATTTAATACTACTTGCTACCCATAACCTTCTGGGACCCCAAATCTTCTCACCATTTTATTAAAATCTTTGCTCACATACAAGCTGTTGTTTGCATCTTACCTTTGGATATTCTGTGTGAAGTTGGACAGTATTATGACATGCCAGTTCTAAATCCAGATGGGTTTTAGCTTCCCTTTTCAGCTTACATAAAACACAGTGGTTCTCAATGGAAGGTGGCTGGGTATGTTGTCCCCCTCAGGGTATGTGGCAATGCCAAGATACTTTTTTGGGGGGGTGATCACAACGTGGGATATATTACTGGCATCTAGTGAATAGAGGGAAATGAGACTATTAAATATCCTATAGTGCACAGGATAGCCCCATTGATATCCCACAAAAAAGAATTATCTGACCCAAAATGTCAATAGTACTCATGTTGAAAAATCCTGCATATAGCATTTTCCCTTTCTTGCACACCTATGAGTGCTTAAAATATCAGCTGCTTCAAGACTGAATTGACCCTCATTATAAAACCAGGGCAAAAATCATATAAAGTTTGCCAGTTTTTGGTACTATAGCCACTGAAACTCGTTTTTTGCCCAGTTTTCCCATTTGATGAAATAGCAGCTGACCATCCCTCTTCTACAGCGGGCCCTGGAGGTTTAATAAATCCATTTTAATGAGGCACTCTGCCGTCCTCGGGTGAAAAATGCCCCACAAGTGTTATTCCCATCACAGGAAGAGAGCAAGGATTGCTTTGCAGATTGGCACATGAAGTTCATCCCTGCAATGCACCTCCATCCCATAGCTCCAAACAGTACAAAATTTGCTCATAAAAAATAGAAGTGGACTGACAACTTCAGCATTTTCTTTTACCTCTGTCAGTAGAAGTGGAGTCACTGAAGAATCAGCTGTCAGGTGGCTGCATCTTTAAATTATCCAGCACATCAGCCACCACTGTTATTGAATTTCACTTGGTTTGTAGAATCCCCTAATGTATAAAGCAGGCAGTGGAAGGAGATTACATTGATTTCACAAAAACGGGGATTAAAATGTCCTTAATGTAGCCACCAAAAGTTTGAATCTAGCAAATGTGGCATATGTAAAGCAGTAAGGATTTGGAGGGAAAAGATTAAGGACTTTGTCTCCTAGAAGTTTAAAAAAGGAATAGAGTTTTACTCATCTGATAGAATTTAAATATTGACCCATCCCTGCAAAGCTGTCTATGCATCATAGCCTGGATGGATTAAGTTTACTTTTCTTTCCAAATAAATCCATGACTTAATGACACTTTAAGAAGCTAAATTTATTTTTTGAGTCATTTTTGAAATTTTAACTAGAAAAACATTATACAAAATTAACAGAACTATTTTTCTTACCTTATTTTATATACATATTATAACATGAACGCAGTCATGGTGAATATTAGTTTTAGAGTCTTTTAACTGCCTTGGTGATAATTTCAGTAAAGTATTCAATTCATTCACTTACTTATTCATTCATTTTTTACTTCAAGTATATATTTCTGGGCTTCATACTTTAAGCTGGTATTATTCATAGAAATCACTGTGTCCAAGCCACCATCCCCTCTTGCTTGAACTACTTTGATAACCCTCTGACTTGTCTCTGTTTTCAATTAAGAGGATGAGTTTACTGCATATTAGAAAGGAATTTAAACAAACGTGTCTTAAAATTGGAGCTGATTTTTCTCTTTTGAGACTAGAAATTGGAATGTAGTGATCAAGTTCTTGTACAAGAGTTCACAGTCTCTGGCCCTCTCTATTTCTCAGGCATCCCTAGATTATAGTTTTACCCTCCTTATAACTTCAGAGTTTCACTTTGGTCCTTGAGTCCTCATCCTCTAGTGCTCTGTCTGAAAAAGAAGAAGTAGCAGCAGGATAAAGGAAAGGGGATGCTTGTTGATTCAGCTCCATGTAGAGAGCTTTCCCCAAAGCCCCACCCAGAGACTTCAGCTTATGCCTTATCAACAGTTGCCCGACCATTCCAAGCCACATGGGAAGCTGAGAAATATCATGTTTATCTGTGTGCACTGTAACCTGAAAAAAAAATGACTTTATGTTAGTAGAAAAGAGAGAAAACAAGAGAGAGGATTGATGTTGGATAAGTAATTGGCAGTTTCTTCTATATTTTGTTTCTACTCTTTTCACCTATAGTTTGTTTGCCAGAAACATCTGAAGAACTATAAATTGCATCAGGTCATTCCCTGGTGTATAGCCATCACACTCAGAATAAAATCTAGGTTCTTTTCCACACCTTATACACTGAGATGTAGTTTGACATTACTTCCCACTATTGTCCCCATTATTTACTATACAGCCACACTAACTTTTTAGTTGTCAAACTTCCCAAGTACATTTCAGTCCTTGAGCCTGTTTGCTTGCTATTTCCTCTACCTAGAGCTCTCCTTCACAAGGAGTCTTTTATGACTTGATCTATCCCATCACTCAGTAAGTACGCTCAATGAAGTCTTCTTGATCACTTTTCAGAGTGACAGATGGCTTGAATTCTGAATCTGGACCCCCTCGATTCAAATCCTAGCTTCTACCAAGAGTGAGCTCAATGTAAACCATTGACCTCTTTTTGCTTCAGTTTTGTCATCTGTAGAACAGGTTTAATTTTATCTATCCAATAAGGTTGTTGACAAGAACTCAGTGAGTGAATATCTGTAAGTTCTATAGAACATTATCTGGCACACTGTAGCCATTTGATAAATGCTGGCAAAAGTTTTTATGGACTCTTCACAAGTCATTACTCTTTCAGCTTGCTTTTTCTTCAAAACATAGAATTACTATCGATACTTTTTAATCTATTTGTGTGACACTTATTAACTAACAACTGAAAGAGAATGTAAGCTACATAAAAGGTTCCATTGTGTACCCAGAACCCCACGACACTATCTAGCATAGATTAGGTGCTCACGAGAAATTGTCAAACGAATTATCAAACAATTAATATTTCTATTTGTTTTCCCAGTATTACAAAATTACTTTACATCTAAGATATTGCTAATTAAAAATTTTCATTTTGATTGTTGACATCCTCTTTTCCCATTCTGACTAGTTTTAAAGATCAAGAATATGTTAGAGGCTTGGAAAAGAAAAGTAATTCAAATAAACTTGATTTGGGGGCCACACAAAAAAAGTCACAAAATCTCAGAGATATATTTTAGAGCAGGATCAGAAAACTTTTTTTCTGCAGAGGATCAAAATTTTAGGCATTAAAGGCTACAGTGTCGCTTATCACTGCTTAGCTATGTTATTCTTGGGTGAAAGCAGCCATATACAATACATAAGTGCCTGGGCATGGCTGTGTTCCAGTAAGACTCCATTTAAAAAGCAGGAGGCCCCGGCCTCGGTGGCTCAGCCTGTAATCCCGCGCCTTTGGGAGGCTGAGGTGAGTGGATTGCCTGAGCCCGCGGGCTCAAGACCTGCCTGGGCAGTGAGACCTCATCTCTACAATAAATCAAAAAATCAGCGGGGCGTGGTAGCGCATGCCTGTAATTCCGGCTACTTGGAAGGCTGAGGCGGAAGGATCGCCGGAGCCCAGCAGGTCGAGGCTGCGGTGGCCGGGAGCGGCCACTGCACTCCAGTCTGGGCGACAGAGTGAGACTCCAACTCAAAAAAAAAAAAAAAAAAAAAAGGAGGCAAGCCTGATTTGATCCGTGGTCTGTAGTTGCCAACCTCTGTTCTTGAGTATCAAAAGCTATATATATATATATATATTTTTTTTTTTTAGAGTTGTGGGGTGCATATGAGGATTTACTACATAAGTAAATTGTATGCAAATGAGATTTGAGCTTCTAGAGAGCTCTCTCTCCACCAGTAGCAGACATGGTACCCAGTAGGTTGTTGTGTGTCCCTCATCCCTGTCTCTTCCTCCCTCCCTCCTTTAGCAGTGCTCAGCATCTGTCATTCCTTCCTTTTTGCTCACTTGCCTGATGTTTAGGGCCCACTTATGAGTGAGAACATGCAGTATTCAGTTTTTTGTTTCTGTGATAGTTCACTTAGAATGACGGTCTCCAGCTGTATCTATGTTGCTACAAAGGATGTGATTTTGTTTTAAAAGCAGGAATTTTTGAAATCTTTCAGAATTATCCTACAATCTTTATGCTGCAAAAGGCAGGCTATTTTGTCTTCCCAATTTTAAAAAAGGAATTATTGAAACATTCACATATTTTAACAATCTATATCGGAATCATAATATACAGCTTACAGTTTGTTTCTATATGTATCCTTTCGTGTTTTTCCTCATACAATAACTCTCTGCATAAGTTAGAAAAATTATATTTATTTTACAAGTAAAGAAAACAAAAATAAAGGGAGTTAGCCATTTAGCCTGTAATTTTTTCTGTGGGTTTTATCACTTATTCTACAAAGGAAAACATGAAGTCCATATTTTTCTTCCCATTTTCATGATCAAGAAAATAGAGGTTTGACGTGATTAAGTTCTTTGTGTATGTGTAATTCAGTTCTAATCCCAAGAGCACATAAATACCAAATGCCTGGGTTCAAAATTAAATCACATTCAGGCAGCCTCCATCTGTGACATATTAGCATGGACTTTCCCTATTCTACAAATAATTCATAAACCCAGTCGATCTGCACAATCTTATTCAAACCCCAATGAATGTGTCAGAAGAGAGGTTTCTGTGTCTTATTCTTTGAGCTTAGATGAAAGTAATATGCCAATCTCCCTGAAAAGAATTTTAAAAACAATCTTTACTCACCAACCTTTTTGAGAATCATATGTCTATTGTGATAGTGCTGTGAATATCTAGAATCATAAAGATAAAAAAAAAAAAAGGAGTTCAAATTTTAACCTTTGGAGTAATGTAAAAATCTCCAGTGCTGCACAGTTTTCAGAGTTTATGCTTGCTCACCTCAGGCCAGCCATCTTCATGAAATAACTGCCTTTCAGTTGGGCATGTGGACGACAAATAACATTACCAATTGAATGCCAATGCCTTGGTTGAAAATCTAGTGCCCACCACCAAATGAAATGTTTCTCAAGATCCTCCCTACCCCAGAAATGAGTTAGTAACATAACCTACTAATAATAAATATTTTGAAATCGAAAACTATATACAATTATGTAAAAAAAAAAACCTAAAATAAGCAAGTTACCATAAACTTATGTGTATAAAATACTTGCATTATTGAGGTGAATCAGTGTTTGTTTCCCAGCAGACAAACCCTGAAATCTCAGTAACTTCAAATAACACAAGCCTTTTTTTTTTTTTTCTTCTGCACCATGTCTGATAGAAGCTAGAGGAGGCACTTCTCCTTCTGGTGATAACTCAGAAAACCAGGCAACTATCCTATGATAATACATCCTGCACACATGGACTCCAGAGTCAACATGCAATACAAACATATGCAGGAAGTACAGCAGATTTAACTGCTTCAGCTTGGAAGCGCTATTCATAAACTTTTCTCCCAATCTTGGGTCCCATGTTACTCATATAGCTCCACTTCACTGCAAGGAAAACCGGGAAATATAGAAACACATGGATATTGATGAGTATACTATCTTAATACCGTATAAGACAGAAGATCTATTTCATAATATTAACTCTATCTTATAATACACATCACTTGCGAATTATATCTTATAATTCACATTACTTGAAATATTTGTTACAAAGCATTATCTTAGTGGAAATACCAGATAAAATTTTAGGCTGCATCATTTAAGCCACTGTGCTCTGAAGATAATATACATCACCCATGGAAATCAGGGGAAACTTCATCATCCACAAATAAATGGAATATTTTGTTTAAAATTTTTTTTTTCATTTGAGTAGGGGTTGAACTATTATGATGATGAATAATATGATGAAAATTAAATCTTGAAATAAAAAATACTTCTGTATTTTGATTCTTTCAATGATTAGCCAACAATGTTATGCAAATGGTTTCACTTTTTTGGACCTCAGTTTCTCATTTTTTAGACGAAAGAGATGAAACGGATGTTCTTAACATCTTTTTCAACACTAGTCATCTATTCATCTATGATTCTATGAACTTTGTTTTTCAGTTCATGGTATTTTATCCTCTGAATGGCATGTCGTAAAAGCTAATTCATAAATTGATGGAAAAAATTTGTTTTCTATGTCTTAAATACAATAATGCAAGTAATTTCTAACATGGATACAAATTCAAATCAGAGAAAGACAGAAACATAATCACAAGTAATATCTCATAGCATGTGCTGAAAACTTAGCTTTTCAGGAGACATTAACAAACCACAAGGAATACTACCTAGCAGCAACTTGGACAAGAGTAGTTAGCTTTATATTTAGGAAAAACATAATTAATGGGAGAGTTGACAACAAATTTCTGTTATTTTTGAAATGTTATACTAGGAGGATGGGTTAAATTTTGAAACTTTATTGTCAAAGATACATGTCTATTGATTTATTTTTAGGATTTTTTTTACATTTCATGTTCAATTTATTAAATACAATTACCATTTCTTCTCGACAAAAACTCAAAACACACAATGTGCCCCAGCATTGTCGTACTTGCCCTGATGTTTTCAAAGTACAAGAAATGACATTATAAATGCACAAAAGCTTTAAAAAATCATTTTGACTTCTTCAACATTTAACATGTGCATCTGCTGTTGTACTGAGCTGGCAGGTGGCTAACAATTTTTTACATCATGACCCTTTTCCCTTAATGCCTGCATGCAGTTTCATGTCATTTTCTGCCCCAAAGAGAAGAGCTTACCTGCTGTTTAATCTGCCTAACTATCCTGCATAATGAGTTTGCCATTTTGTGCACACCAGTGTTAGAGCCATAGTTTCACGACACATTCTAGAGTTGCCTTCTTTCCAAAATGGTCTGTTCTTTGAGTCATGAAGTTGTTCCACAGAACAATTCGAAGGGGAGGCAGAAGCGATGTGACCCATGAAGATGAGATGGTCCTTCGAGAGTGGGAAGTCATCCTCTCCTGTTGTCACCACTTTCCAAGTGCTTGCCCTCACTTTAGATAAATTCAGAATCCTAATATTAGTAAGAGCATTTCACCAAGAAGAGGTCAGGCTTTCAGGGATTGAGTCAGGGTGTCAGTAACCAGACAGTCTTCCATCATTTGCCCTTCTGTATAGATTCCCACAAAAATGACTGAAGACTAGTTACTTTCTGCAGTATATGCTGGACACAGGAAATTCATACATCCATACCATAACAGTAAGCATGCCAAGGGCTTCATATCCACCCCACTCTGCCTTGTCTCCTCCCTTCAATTCTCTTCTCTGCTCAGAAAGGCAGAGAGATGATCAAAAAACTACTACCCAGCTAGTACCCAAGAAAATGTACTCCAGTCTCTTTTCTTGGAATACAGATATATGATTCTCTTAAAGCATCCTCATCACTTGATTTGGCAGGGAAGTGCCCAGCCTTTCAAGTTAAGGATGATTCATGAACACAGAATGAAGATTTGGATTTCAAAAACCCGGGACACCGCTGCCTCCCTCCAAATCACACCATCAGAATCAAAGCATCTGGGAGACAGAGTCATAATTTAAAAGTAGCTTTAAGGGGATGAAGTGGTGATAAAGGAGTTTCACATTTTTGTAGGCAGTTGTATCTATTAGAAAAATGTGAGGCCGGGCTCGGTGGCTCAGCCTGTAATCCCAGCACTCTGGGAGGCCGAGGCCGAGGCGAGTGGATTGCCTGAGTCTGCGGGTTCGAGACCCGCCTGAGGAACTTGGCGAGACCTCGTCTCTACAACAAATCAAAAATTAGCCAGGCGTGGTAGCACGCGCCTATAGTTCCAGTTACTTGCAAGGCTGAGGCAGGAGGATCACCGGAGGCCAGAAGGTCGAGGTTGCTGTGGCCGGGAGCATGCCACTGCACTCCAGTCTGGGCGATTCAAAAAAAAAAAAAAAAGGAAGAAAGAAAAAGGAAAAATGTGAAGAACTAATATTTTCTCCAGCAGTGGAGTATACTTCTCTTGGAACAAAAACAATTCACATGTGTCAGGGTTGACGCAGTGTCAGTATCACACTCTAGGTGTATGTAATTTCGCCTAATCTGCACTATACTCCAAAATGGGTAATGCTGTTATTCTCACTTACCGAGACAAATTTGAAAGCAAGAGACAGTTCAACCTCTTTGAGAGGTAGAGGTCTGTTTGGCATCAAAACCCAAGCTGGAGACGTCCCATTTGACGTGCTCTTCTTTTCCTCTTCACTTCAACGCATTGCCTTTCCAGAACGCAGAAGACCAAGTAAAAACTCATAACAAAAAAAAAAATGTTTTTTTCCCCTTTTTCTAAACTCAATATAAACTTCACTATACTCTGGTTGACACTTTTATTCCCTCAGATGCTTGTATAAACCACAAGTTTCTTTATCTCCATTTTTATCCTGAGGCTTCCTTGTTTGTCTTGATTAGACTTGGGTATTTCCAAACCTCTAGAAACACTTTCAGAAAGTGAAATAATATTATTGTGATATGACTAGCCCATGGTGAATTCTTGTTACCTTCTAGTATTCATTATTTTTATTCAAGTAAATGGATTTTTTTAAAGGAAGTTCAATTCAATGGCATAAAAATATAAAAGGACTTATTCTTCCTTAAGTTCTGCCTTCCGATTTCTATTCCCCACTAGGAGATAGATCCTTTAGTGATAATTTTAAGATATTTCTATAGCTTTCTGACCATTATATAGTTATTCCAGCTCAGTATAATTTCTTTTCTTTTCTTTTCTTTCTTTTTTTTTTTTTTGATATAGGGTCTTGTTCTCTCACTCAGGCTAGAGTGCAGTGGTGTGATCGATCCCAGCTCATTCTCTGTACCTTGACCTCCTTCTATTGTGATCTTTGTGAATAGCTGAGCTAATTAGCTAGGCTAATATTCTTTGTTGCAGAGAAGAGGTCTCATCTGTTTTTCAGGCTGGTCTCGAGTTCCTGGGCTCAAGCAATCCTCCTGCCTCAGCCTCCCAAAGTGCTGGGATTACATGCTGAGCCACCACGCCCTGGTTGAAAATTTACATAATAAACTATATAAAGCTTTCATCTTCCTCATTGTTGCCTATAATCATGGCTTTGAGAACATTAATTGGAAAGGAAGCATATTTTCTTTTTCAGCTCTTTCCTTCCTCCCTTTCTCTAGGAAGTAGCTCTATTAATAATGAGGACAAAGAAGAAAGAAGGGAAAAGAAGAAACTTCTATTTTCTCTGTGATGGTTGTTGCTGCTTTTTATGGCCACTAATGACTGATGCTGTCTACTTGCCAGGTGTGCATTTCTGGTGAGAAACTTCTGGCTCATAGCACCCACCCTGCAGGGGTTTTCCATTGGACAGGCCCTCAATATGGAAGTTCAAACTCGACCTCTTCCACTTTGGTCCTCTGAGCCTCTATCCTCAGAAGTCTACTTCATGTGAAGTCATCTTCCTTGGCCATGTGTCCTCTTGTATGGGTCCCCACAAAAATGACTGAAGACTAGTTACTTTCTACAGTGTATGCTGGATACAGGAAATTCATACATCCATACCATGCCAGTAAGCATCCCAAGGGCTTCACATCCAACCCACTCTGCCCTGTCTCCTTCCTTCAATGCTCTTCTCTGCTCAGAAAGGCAGAGAGATGATCAAAAAACTACTACCCAAGTGCATATTCTAAATGATAGAATGTACTCCAGTCTCTTTCCTTGGACTGCAGTTATACGATTCTCTTAAAACATACTCATCACTTGATTTGGTAGGGAAGTGCCCAGTCTTTCACGTCAAGGTTGGGTAACCTCTTACCATCCACAACTCACCTCCCATAAGATCATGACTCTGGTAATACTCCCTTTTTTTCTTGCTTTCCCTTAGATATATTGGACAGAAAGTTGAGGTTGGGAGAGTAAGTGGTTAAAAAAAAAGGGCTGATTCCAATTAGATTTGGTAATCCTGGACAAAGAAATATGGCACCAATTTTTTGGTACCTATTTTGGAATAAAATACATTTAGTGACATTTTCATCAGCTTTGTCCTAACTCTTTAAATCCTGGAAAGCAGAAAAAATCCTATCACACTTCATATTACACATTTGTTTTCCTAATATATTATTGTTTTTTTAAATACTGAATGTCTTCTATCCAGCAGCCATTGTATGTGAATGCTAATATAGAAAAAAAATACAATTGCCACTCTCACAGGAAGAGTCAGGTACATTAGTTCATGTCCTGTCTCTGGCCACAATATTCATAGCTGTCCACGACTTTTAAGTTGAAACCTTTCTCTCTATGATGATGGTATTTATTACATGTGATAAGAGCACTTAAAGGGGTAAGAATGTGGGAGGTGGATGATCAGGAAAAGCTTCATAGGTAAAGAATTTTTCCTATTGTCTCTTACATAACAAATAGAAATTAGCCAGTTAAAAAAATGAGAACAGGAAGTCCAGATAGGAGGACTAGCATGTGAAAAAAGCAAGAAGGCAAAAAAGAGATAGAAAAATACAAGTAGTCATGCATGGCTGGAGCAGAGACCCTGTAATAATAGTTGAAAACAATAGCTGAAAGATAAGCAAAACAATCATATTTAATAATTTTTTTCCTATCAATGATTCTGAAACTTTATCAGTCATAAGAATTTTCCAGTGTTCTTGTTCAAATGCAAATGCAAATATCCAAATGCCAATAGAGATTTCTTAGGCTCAGCAGAAATTTTCAATTAGTATTTGTAAGGTAGGGCCCAATATTCTGCACCTTTAAAGGCATTTTAAAATACCTGAGAAATCACTGAAAAGTTTTAAGCAAGGAAGTCTCATGCTTATATCTGCATTTCAGATACACACCTCTGGCTACCTTGTGGCTGAATGACTGGAATAAGGCAAGACCAGAGGCATGAGAGACTAATTGGATGGCTATTACAGTGGTCCAAGCAAGATACAAGGTGAACCAGTGTCAAATCATAGGATAGACCAGTCAGGCAGATGCCTGAAATGCCAATATAAAGAGATGCTAAAATAATCATTGAACAGAACTCGAAATGTGATACCAAATAAATTGAGTTTCTTACAAAGATTTCCAACATAATTAACAAATGACAAAATGCACATTGGTCAAGTTCCCATGGAATGGGACAGAAGCAATTTTCAAAGACTTCTATCTCTGTTCAGTGTGTGTGTGTTTGTTTATTTGGTTTTGTTTAGATGTTCAAAGTAGGATATACCACTAGAGGCCAAAACAAAAGCCCTGAAACCTTGAGTCAGAAATTGCAGTCAGTTTAAATCATAAAACCAGAGAGTATATAGCACAGATTGAGAGATTTATTTTGTTATAAATCTCTTATTTTGTTATAAATTATTTAATATCTGCCCAAAGAAATTCTGAGACTTAAGACAAACACAAAAGAATATTAAAGCAAAAATAAAAGAGATTTTAAAAAATTAAAGGAAAACTTACTAACAAGGGAATCACAAAAACAAACAAAAATAAGTTTATAACCATTCTATTTCAGTTACCTGTGTGTTTGATAAGTGAAAGTTACAGACAAGTGAAATAAGAAACAAAATCATGATCAGTTGGATGCATATGTATCTGGAGTAATATTCTGAAATTTTATTAATTTAAATTTTATTAAAATTTATTAAATTAAATACATTCTTGTTGTTGTTTTTGGTTTTCGGTCTTCTTGTCCTGTCGAGGAATAGGATCTCTTCATACATACACACATACATACAGAAACACACATGAGAGAGAGAGAAGGAGAGAGAGAGATAGAGAAATGTGATGAGCTATTTGTGGATTCTGAATTTATGAATTCTGAGTGTAAGTGATTTTCCTCAGGGAATTGGTAAGACCCAGTGAGACATGGTAGAGCAATGCTTGTAAGCTACTAAACTATAGACTATTTTGTAAAAGATTTTTGTACCTCTAGAATGGCTCTTCAGTATCTGAAGGAGTTGCTTAGACAGTCATTGCCACTTCTTTGTTGCCTATATTGTTCCCTCTTAACTCCTTAGAGGTTCTAAAACTCCTGACAATTTAAGTGGTTAAATCCTCAAGAAGGACCAGCATTAAGTTTTCTGCTGGCCTAGAGCCCAAACTTTAGCTTAAGTTATAGAGAACCACATAACTATATTTGTTTAAAAGTTGAGTTTGTGGAATGAAATTTATACACAATAAATGAGAAAGCTTTTCTGAGAGAAGCTAGATTACCAGTTGGAATCCAATGAAATTGGCCTTGTAATATGACAGAGATGTGCTCACAGAATCAGCAAAGAAACTGCTGAAAAAGAAAGCCTCCAAAGGAAAGTTTTAAAGGGAACTATCTGGTCTCAGAACATTCTAGAGCAAAAACCAACAATTCCAAAAATGCAAAGACCCCCTTCTCTTGATTTGCCTGTGGAGCAAAAAAAAAAAAAAACCATTGCATAATGGGTGGTACTTGGAATGATGATCAAGTAGTTTAGGGACTGTCTTGGGAGTGCTGAGGGCCTTGTCTGAGTCCATTCTAGTTTCTCCACTCGTGCCAGATAATAGTAATTCTGAGAAATTGTGTTTGCCTGTGACTGGGGTCCAGGAGGAAAGGTTAAAGAAGAGACCAAGAGGATCACTGGAGAATAAAGCCACTTCAAAAAAAGAGGAAACTACTCAACATACCCAGTTTCCAAAACTGGCAGTTACTGTTTTGGACAAATAGCCTTGTCCTATCTCCTTCCACAAATCTTAGAAAAAGCTTAGATGAAAAATTTTTATGACTATACAACAATCTACTGAAATAGAATATGGTTGAAGTAATATTCTGAGATTTTAATCTGTGGACACTTTGCTTCTTTTTTCACCCCGTCTCTTTTATTAATACTCAATATCTGAGAACCTGTTATGTTCCAACCCTCTCTTGACACCAGGGCACAAATCTGGTACATTCAGGACCTCCTGGAGGACCCAAAGTTCTTAATCAGTCCAGCAAAAACCAAATGTGTAAAGGGAGACACTAAATTGAGCATTTTAAAATTTAAGATATTATATTTAACATCTGAGATTATGATTCAATATTTATTCGTTTTGGCTTGTCATAGGTTGCTATATAATGGTTGCTACACACACACACACACACACACACACATATATATATATATCTCCAGGATATACACAGGGAGTGCCACAAATACACATTTTAAGAGATGTTATTTATGTATTACTTTTCAAAGTTGAATTAAATTACAGTAGTAATGTGTAGTATGACGTTCGCTCCACTGTGTTTCTGCCATTTTCTTTGACTGTCCTGCCTGTCACATAGCCATTAATGCCATTTTTTGAGCTAATGTCATACTTAAAGTGTGTATACTTTTTTGACACCCACTGTGTGTACGCACATACATATATTATATATCTTAAATATCTTTAGTATATAGAAAGTTTGTATTATTTATCCAGTCAAATAAATGCTAAACACGTGTTTAAAGAATGCCAAATCATTTGACTCTCCAGGTGGTTACATAGGACTAGGTCTGAACTTGGGAAAGCAGGAAAAGATATAGGAGAGATTGGATGGGAAATCAACTCCTGCCCTTTGACCTTTTTCTAGTGCTTCTTGTCAACCATTATTATGTGGCTTTCCCTCCTTTTCGTCTTATTAAGCTTGAATTGTGTATGTGAAACTCCTCAAGGACAGAAACTTGATGTTCTCATGTGTACAATCCTTCTTAGTGCAGTTCACACAGAGAGCACTAAAGAAAAATTTGCTGAACAGTTGAATGATATGAAATTTAAAGGTATTACATAAAGTACTGTTTTGTTCCAAGCTAAAAAGTGGCAAACATACCACATCTAAGAAGCAATCTCTCTCCTTTACTTGAACAATGAAAGGATCCATAGTGATTTAGACACATAATTTCAGATATTTACTCTATCTGTGACCTTGGTTATAACTTTGGGTAACTGGCTAACCACATTTTCATCTATTTCCGTATTTTTCAATTCCCCTGATCATAGAATTATAGTGACAAAGATAATTCTTACTGACCTCATATGATGATGGTGTAAATAAATAATCAAAGTTATGGTTAGGTACTTTATGATGGAATCATAATGTGCCTGCCTAAATGTTTGTGAAAATAGTCAAGCTGACCTTTCAAGCAGCAAATGAATTATTCAGACTGCTGTCATTCTATAGCAGTCCAAATACTAATAAGATTCCTTTGACATTGATACAAGTACAGTAGATAATTTGCATGCATGAAATAATTTCATGCAATATTTATTGCTCTCCAATAATTAAAAACTCTCTACCAAAAACAATCCCCAAAGTAGCATTAGTAATAATAAAACCATAATATACAGTTGACCGCTGAACAAGATAGGTTTGAATTGTGTAGGGTTACTTATGTCTGGATTTGCTTCCACCTCTGCTTCCTGAAACAGCAATACCCACCCCTTCTCCTCTTCTTCCTGCATCCTACTCAACCTACTCATCATGGAGATGAGACTGAAGACCTTTACGATGATCCACTTCCGCTTAATGAATAGTAAATATAGCTTCTCTTCTTAATGACTTTCTTGATAACATTTCTCTTCTCTAGTTTATTGTAAGAATACAGTATATAATACATATAGCATACAAAACATATAGCATGCAAAAGACATTTAGCATAAAATTGACTGTGTAAGTTATTGGTAAGGCTTCTAGTCAACAGTAAGCTATTAGTAGTTTTGGGGGGTCAAAAGGTTATATGCAGATTTTCCACCACACGAAAGTTCGATGTCCCTAACCACTGTGTTGTTCAAGGGTCAATATTCTGCATTCTCAATAATTTAATTGGAATCAGAATTGTGGCAGCAAATAATAGGGCAGCAGGCCAGATGCTAAAAACCATAAGCTTTGAGTTTCAGACTAGGTTTCTGGCAGTTACTGCACTTGACTATTCATGGTGTGATTTAAATATTCAGCTGAAATATGACAGTTTAGATAAACTTCTAACCTGATTCCTAAACTTAAAGCCTTATTTCTAGACAAAGGCTTATTCAAAAAATACACGGGACAATACTACTGGAAGAAAGTTGACTTTAGAAGTATAGTTGAGGTTGCTTCCCCCCCTGCAGGATACTTATTTTACTATTCCTTTTTGCCTCCACCCCAAACACTCAATAATAATAAATAGAAAGAGATAAAGTACAAGTTCCCTTCAAGTTTTTCATAAAATGAAAAATATTGTGATTATCTAAAAAACCAGCAGGAAATTCTCCCCGACCTTAATGATGATGATGACATTAGACCTGCTCTGCTGAAAAGGATGATCAAAGGTGGTAATGAGAGACGACATAACCTTACATTAGTCAGGTTATAAAAGAAATTCCGTAAAAAGATGAAACCTCCAAAGTGTAAAATTGAAATGTTACAACTTGCAAATGACTCTGTGTCATCTTTTCCTGCAAAGATATTAAAAAGTGACAACATCACAGAAAAAGAGAGTTTATTATTACTGAGATGTGATAATGTTATATATATATATGTATATATATATGCATATATATTCTTGTAAGTACATTAAAGCATTCTTCTGTTCTATCAAACCGAAAAGACTGAGGATTCCTGAAATATACAGTTAGATATAATTTGTGAATATGAATCCACATGAGACCAATTCACCACATCTGTGAGTCACTTGGCAGTGTTTTATGATTCTTTCAAGGACTGAGATGAACCTTATCCTTGAATTTTATGCAAATTTAATCAGCTTGGCCTAGCACTTTTATTTACTGGAGCAAGAAGTTAAGATACTTACCTATTCTGGTGATTTGCAAAAGCAGTAGTAAGGGTTTCCCGTAGAATGTTTCAATCTATTATGAAATGTTAAAGGAGAAGATATATAGATTATCTACCATATGACAAAGACAGAGGAATAGAAGAATCCTAACGCTGCCTGAAACTGTTTCTCTATGAGACCCATGCAAATTAGACAAAGTAAAAGTAAATTTGAATTAAAGATCATGCATTAAACACTGAGTAGACCATTATAATATAAGCTCTAAGAGAAAGACTGACATATATGTTCCCTCAGAATGCCCACAATCTTAAAACTAAAAGTTTAAAACCCAAAATTTGCAGATCTGTTTATTTAAAAACCAAATATCTCCTTGAGAAAATGTCATTTTAGACATGAATTTGCATTGAGAGATTAGTACACCACAGATATAGAAGAAATTGCCCATTTTTTTAAGTGCTTCTTTATTATTGGCCTAGTATTTAGGGAATTTGCTAAAATTCCAGCATTTCCCATTTACTAAAATATGCAAACATTGCTACACATTTTCAAACTTTAGGACCACCATAGGCCAAAATTCAGCAGCATATTCCTATCAAAAGCCTTTGGGAACTGAAGTTGGTATGGGTAACTCAAGAATCAGTGACTCATTTCTACAATAAATAAATAAAATTAGCTGGGAGTGGTAGTGCATGCCTGTAGTTCTGACTACTTGGAAGGCTGAGGCAGAAGGATTCCTGGAGCCCAGGAGGTCAACACTGGAGTGGCTGTGAACACGCCACTGCACACTGCACTCCAGCCTGGGTGAAAGATGAGACTCTAACTCAAAAAAAAAAGAAATCCATGACTGTCAACTCATGCTTTCTTTGAAAAGAGTGGCAGGTAGAAATAGGCTCAGCAGTACTATTGGAAGTGTGGGCACACATAGATGATTTGAGTAAATTAAATGTATCTGTGACAAAAGTGTACTACATTCATAAAACCAAAGCAAAGTAGAGATACAAACCAATTTCCTGGGATTTCAAAGGAACAAGGCTCCTGAATAAAGGGAATAAGGACATATTTCAGGTAAGCCTTGAGAATTTAGGAAAATTATGATATGTAGAAAAATACTGGAAATAAAAATATTTCAAAAGATAGGCATGAAATGGAAAATCTTAGATATAAGAAATATATTGAATTCACTGAAGTTCAGATTTCCATTAAACCACATATCTTGAAAAGCTTTGAAGTCCATGCTAAATAGTTGGAATTTATTCTCCAAGTAGTAGAAAACCTAGAATAGTTTTGAAAAGAGGAAAGGTCATTATGAACTTACTTGTGATTAAGGAAGAAAATATCATGGACGAATGGAGAGTGAAATTGAATGGCAAGAAATTAAAAGTAGGCAGCGTAGACCAAAAGGAATAAAAGAGTGAAGAGAAAAATGAGAAAAGATACCAAAAAAAAAAAAAAAAAATTTTTTTTGAGGTAGAATCAAGAAGACTTGATGACTAATCAGGTTTGTAACAGAGAGAGAGAAGAATAGGTTTTTGTATCCCAGACAACTAGATTTATGTCACTATTAACACAGGTAACAGCCATTAAAAAAGAGTAGATTATGTTATCAGTGATGAGAATGAAAGCAGGTAGAGAAAATTCATTTCATTTCAAGTGTACTGTGTTTAAGGAACCTGGGTCTAGGCAAGTAATAATATTCATTAGTCGTTTGAAAATTCAGTGTCAATGAGGAGAGTACTCACGGAAGAAGAAGGTGATTTGGGAGCTATCTGAATAGTGACAGTAATTGAAGTGGGAGATATGAATGAGTTTGCTCAGAAAGCGAAAGACGTAGAAAGCAGATGTGAGTGGAGAATGGTTCATACAGTCCACTTATCTAATAAAATGCTCAATTTATCACAGTCAGTGAGCATGATTCAACTTTGAAATCTAGGAATAATGTGAGCAAAAGGAAGCATGATGTTACTGATACTAAATGGAAGTGGTTAATCATGTTATTTTTTTGATGTCCTGCTAAATAATGCAAAGCATTTCCTGTATAATGAAAGCCTTCAAGAAGCAAAGTATGTATATTTCAAGGAAATATCTTTAGAAAACAAAAGAGAGGGCAAAAAGTTAATCTGAAACCATTTTCAAAAGGATGCAGTGGCTTTTAAAATACAGATCTTCCAAGAAAGTTTATGTCTAAGCATTTTATTTTTAGGAACACTGTCATCTGACTGGGCATGGTGGCTCAGCCTGTAATCTCAGCACTTTGAGAGGCTGACATGCGAGGATTGCCTGAGCCTGGGGGTTCGAGACCAGCCTGGGGAACTTGATGAGACCTCGCCTCTAACACAAATCACAAAAACTGGCCGGGCGTAGTGGCGTGCGTCTGTAGTTCCAACTACTTGGAAGGCTGAGGCGGAAGGATCGCCTGAGCCCAGCAGGTCGAGGCTGCAGTGGCCCTGAGCTTGCCACTGCACTACAGTCTGGGTGACAACAGTGAGACTCCAACTCAAAAAGAAAGAAAGAAAGAAAGAAACACTGCCAGCTAAGAATTTAAAGACTTAGTAAAACATAAAAGGAATATTTTTAAATAGAAAACACATCATCTTTGGATTAAAAGTACAATCGCTGAAGTGCTCATGGAATTTTTATTATAAAACTTGACACAATCAAATGACATTAGATAAAATAGATAAATGAAAAGTAAACCAGTTTAAACAGAAGTCCTATTCCAGATAACATCTTGATTTGTGTGGACGTATTCAGAATCTTTGTAAAAAATAAGGCATAAAACAAAAAGTTTCGAATGACTATAAGGCAATACAGGTTTTATTCTTTTTCTTTTTTTTTTTTTTTTTTTGAGTTGGAGTCTCACTCTGTCACCCATACTGGAGTGCAGTGGCCACTCCCGGCCACCGCAGCCCCAACCTGCTGGGCTCAGGCGATCCTGCCGCCTCAGCCGTCGGAGTAGCTGGAACTACAGGCGTGCGCTACCACGCCCGGCTGATTTTTGATTTATTGTAGAGATGAGGTCTCGCCAAGTTGCCCAGGCGGGTCTCGAACCCTCTGGCTCAGGCAATCCACTCACCTCAGCCTCCGAAAGCGCAGGATTACAGGCTGAGCCACCGAACTCGGTTGAGAAATACTATTTTAATGCAATTTTTTTTTTTTTTTTTTTTTTTTTTGAGTTGGAGTCTCACTCTGTCGCCCAGACTGGAGTGCAGTGGCCGCTCCCGGCCACCGCAGCCTTGACCTGCTGGGCTCCGGCGATCCTTCCGCTTCAGCCTTCCCAGTAAGCCGGAATTACAGGTGCACGCTACCACGCCCGGCTAATTTTTTGATTTATTGTAGAGATGAGGTCTCACCAAGTTGCCCAGGCGGGTCTCGAACCCGCGGGCTCAGGCAATCCACTCACCTTGGCCTCCCAAAGTGCAGGATTACAGGCTGACCCACCCAGCCCGGCGCAATATTTTTTTAAAAAAATTAATGCAAGGTCGGGCACGGTAGCTCACGCCTATAATCCCAGCACTTTGGGAGGCCGAGGTGAGAGGATTGCCTGAACCTACGGGTTTGAGACCAGCCTGGGCAATTTAGTGAGACCCCATCTCTACAACAAATCAAAAAATTATCCGGGCGTGGTTGGAAGGCTGAGGTGGAAGGATAGTGGGCCCAGCAGGTCAAGGCTGCAGTAGTCAGGAGCGTACCACTACTCTCCAAAAAAAAAAATTGAATTGAATTTAAAATTGAAATTTTAAATCTGTAACAAAAAAGATTAACTTTATATATAAATATATTTCATGTGTTCAGTCATTTTTATCCAAAATAAATTTATATTTTGTAATAGGCATAGAAGAAAAGATGTTAAATTGTAAGTATTGACCAACCCCACCTCTGATCCTTTCTGTTTTTCTTAGCAGACTGAGATAGAGGACTTTGTCTTTGACTTGACCTCTCTTGCTATTCTCACCATATAAACGTTCTCCTTGCTTTATTCCTAAGCTGTTTTATGGGAAAAATTAGGAAAGGGAGAGCTCTAGAAGGAGGAAATGTAGAGCTGATATTCAGATAATACATGTTCGGAAGGCAAAAATATACTGTTTTGTATGATCAGCCTCAATTCTGATTTGTTGCTGTATACACTGTAAAGGTGGTTAAATATTTTGATTATCAACCTCAAGAGAAACTAAAGCAATGCTTCTAAAAGAAACCATCAAGAGAACAGGGAGACAGCCCATAGAATGGGAAAAAATATTTGCCAATTGTGTATCTGGCAAAGGCCTAGCATCTAGGATCTACAAGCTACTCAAACGCACCAAAAGGAAAAAGCAAACAGCCCCTTTAAAAAGTGGGCAAAAGACATAAACAGACACTTCTCAGAAGAAGATATGTGGGCAACCAACAGACGCATGAAAAAGTGCTCAGCCTCACTCATCATGAGAGAAATGCAAATCAAAACCACATTGAGATACCACCTAATCCCAGTAAGAATGGCCATCATTAACAAAACAAACAACAGACGCTGTTAAGGATGTGGAGAAAAAGGAATGCTTCTGCACTGCTGGTGGGAATGTAAACTAATGCAACATCTGTGGAAGACAGTTTGGCGATTTCTGAAAGAACTAGAAATTGACCTTCCATATGACCCAGCAATTTCCCTATTGGGAATATACCCTGAGGTACTCAAATCATTCTACAAAAAAAAAATACCTGCACATGTATGTTTGTTGCAGCTCTATTCACAATAGCAAAAACATGGAACCAACTATGCTGCCCATCGAAGCTGGACTGGATAAAGAAAATGTGGTACATATACACAATGGTATATTATGCAGCCATAAAGAAGGACAAATATATGGACTTCGCAGCAACTTGGATGGACTTGGAGTCAATCATACTCAGTGATCTATCACAGAAACAAAGATCAGAGTACTATATGTTCTCACTCATAAGCAGACCTTGAACAATTATAATACTATAAGAAAGCATTTGGCAATAATGGGAAACTGTCAGGGGAAGGGGGGGTGGGATTGGCAGTTGAGGGAAACTGCTAGAGGGAGGGAGGGACATACCTCATCAACAAGGGTACCTGCATAATCAATGTTTGTATACATAACCCTGAATTGTACCCCACATCTTTAGAATAAAAAGTAATAATAATAAAAGGAAAAATAAATAAATAAAGCAATGCTTCTCAAACTATCTGTGCCAAACAGTCAGCTTTTTTCTTCCAATTTGTCACAGACCAATATTTTGTAATATAATCAAACTAAAATAATAGAAAAATAAGATTTTTTAAAGGGCAAAAATCAAACCCATTGTAATTACTTGATTCATCAAAGAAATTTTGTTGATTTTCCTTAAAAGTTTTTAAATGTTTTTTTTCCATTTTTTTGCTTTTTAAAATTGTTGTTGAAAGTATCTATTTGTAAGAAAGCATGAGACAGCTTGAGTGGCCCTGCACTGGAAGATGTATTGAAGATAAAATAAAGGAAAGTCAAACATCCATGACAAGGGAGTGAAAGAGCCAAAAGTTGTTTGGCATGGATTTGGGGAAGCTATTTTTGGTTAGGAAGGAAAAAAATTGGGGTGTTGAAGTCTTGGAGAGAAGCTTTAGAAGCATCCCTGTAGAAGACAATTTTAAGAACTATTACTTTAGTTAAAAATTGAAATTGACATTCTCTGAGAAATACTAAATAAAGAATAGCTCTTTTTTCATTACTTTTGATCACTATTTTTTACTGAATTTTATATTGTAAGGGAAATAAGCAAATACAGTGTGTTTAGCCCTATGCTTAGTATATAAATTACCTAGCTTTATCAGATTTCCAAAGAGGACTGCTTTTCTAGAATTTGGAGCCAGTGAAAGTTTCTCAAAAAGAGAACACTATACACTAAGACTTGAAAAATCTTAGAGACAGTCATTAAAAAGGAAAAAATGGGGAAAATGCTCTTGGCTAAATGAATAAATAAATAAGTACCAGGTCAACAACTAGAAAGTAAGAGAAAGTATTTCATAATCAAGGGATTTAATGTAGCTAAAAGACCAGGGTGAAAGCAGATTATAACACTGTTTATAAAAGCGGCCAATTTTCCATATAGATGCTTGCATTTTCCAGTCTCAAATGCCCTGAGTTGTGGGCTAAATTAATTAAACATTAGGTATGTATCCATCTGTCCATCCATCCATCCATCCATTCAATACCTGCTTGGTATTAGGCATTATGTTCTATACTGAAGATGAAATAGCTATAAAGATATGTGCCTCAATGCAGCTGAATTCAAGTTTTCACAATTTAATAGTACAGATACCGAAGCCAAGATGATCAGAAAGAATGAGAGAAAGCAAATTAAATCTTCAAGAAAAACTACTGAGTTTCTTAAATTAGTCTACTTTTGTTGTTTTAGAGGAGGCAGTGTTATAAAGGAGACTGTGATGGCTTTTTTTATTTTTTTATTTTTGCATCTTTCACATAGTCTTTACTCTTACTGAAATTCTGATAGAAAAATAAATTAGGAAATATTCCTATAAATAGTATATGAAATTAGACTTAAAGAAAGCAAAATCGAACATAGAAACCACTTAACCCAGTGAATGCAAAACACAACAAATAATTTGGGTCACCACAGAAATGTAAAGGGAGGGGTTTCATGTAAATGTGATGGGATTTCAAGAGAACAAAAAACACCCCTGAAGCACCTGGTTTCCTGCCACTGCAATCTTTTGTTTTTCCCATCTGAAATTACTTGTTCACTGTCATCCCTTCATCCCCCAAGCCTTAAGTTCAGGGTTAATCAATCATGTTCTCAAAAGGGAATATAAAATCCATAGCTGAGCATTTTCAATAGCAAAATACTAGTAAAGTGAGTTAGCTACTCTGTTGCTTTCTGAACACAATGATATTAAGAGCAGCAATTAACACATGGTGATCACCTGCTCAGTACCAAGTCCCTTATCCATATGAGCACCAATCTTTATAAGAACTTTACTTGGTATATATTATCTCCATTTTCTACCAAAGCAACTCAGAGAAAATAGAAGCTTCTCTGAAACTCTACCACTGGGGAGAGGAGAATCTATTCAGTAAATGGTGCTGGGGAAACTGGCTGACCACATGCAGAAGACTCAAACAAGATCCCTATCTATCCCCATACACAAAAATTAACTCTAAATGGATCAGAGACCTAAATGTAAAACCTCAAAGCATAAGGACCTTAGAAAATGCAGGACACACCATTATGGAAATTGGAACTGGCATCCAATTCCTGAGCAATACCCAAAATGCACAGGCCGTAAGAGAGAAGATAGACAAGTGGGACCTCATTAAACTGACAAGCTTCTGCAAAGTCAAAGAAACCATCAAGAGAGCAGGGAGACAGCCCACAGACTGGGAAAATGCATTTGCCAACTCCGGGTCTGACAAAGGCCTAACATCTTGGATCTCAAATGTGCTGAAAAGAAAAAAACAAACAACCCCATTATAAAGTGGGCAAAAGATATGAACAGACATTTCTCAAAGAAAGACATCTGAGTGGCCAACAGACACATGAAGAAATGTACAATCTCACTAATCATCAAGGAGATGCAAATCAAAACTACACTGAGATACCACCTAACTCCAGTCAGAATGGCAATTATCAATAACTCAAAAAAAAATAACAGATGCTGGAGAGGATGTGGTGAAAAGGGAACACTTCTACACTGTTGGTGGGAGTGTAAACTAGTGCAACCTCTGTGGAAAGCAGTGTGGCGATTCCTAAAATATGGTAGGTGTAAATATCAACCTACCATATGACCCTGCAATCCCCCTACTGGGAATATACCCTGAAGAACTCAAATCACTCTATCAAAAAGATACCTGCACATGTATGTTTATTGCAGCATTGTTCACAATAGCAAGGACCTGGAACCAACCATGCTGTCCATCAAAAGTGGACTGGATTTTAAAAATGTGGTACATATACATGATGGAATGCTACGCAGCCATAAAAAAGAACAAAATCATGAATTTCGCAGCAACCTGGATGGAACTAGAGTCTATAATAGAGTGATCTCTCACAGAAACAAAGATCTGAGTATCACATGTTCTCACTCATATAGCAGACCTTGAACATCTATCATAATACTATAAGAAAAGGACTGACAGTGGTGGGCAACCATGAGGGGGGTTAAGGAGGAGAAGGGAGGTGGGACTAACGGTAGTCAATATCTGTCTGGGGACGGGGAGACACCCCGTATCAACAAGGGTGCCTGAACAATGCATATTTGCAAACCTAACCCTTAACTGTACCCCACAATTTTAAAATAAAAAATTTAAAAATAAATAAATAAATAAAAATAAAAGGTTAACATCAAAAAAAAAAAAAAAGAAAGTAGACGACTGTTATGGACTAAATTGTGTTTTCTACACCCCAGCTTCAAATTTATGTATTGAAGCTTTACTGTCCAAATTAACTATATTTGATGATATGGTCTGTGAGAAAATAGAATAGTTACACGAGGTCATAAAAGTGGGGTTCTGATCCAATAGAGCTGGTGCCCTTATAATAAGAGGATGTCCTCTCTGCCACACGAGGACACAATGAGGTCTCCAAATCTGGAAGACGAAACTTAGAAATTAAATTGGCCAGCATTTTGATCTTGGACTTTTCAGCCATCAAAACTAAAAAAAAAAAAAAAAAAAAAAAAATGTGTTTCTGACGTTAAGGTAACCAGTATACGGTATTTTGTTATGGTAACCCAAGCAGACTAAGAGAGTAACTTTTGACAATTATTTTATCAAGGATATTGTTCTAGAAAAAGGGCAAGATGGCAATGGAATCTGGTCAGAGTGTGAGTCTCTGCATGGCAGAGTGCACAAAAGAACTAATCTGCATTCATTTGTGTGTGCAAGTGGGTGAGCGAATGTCCAAATGAGAGGAGACACGGGATCAAGCATCCAGGTCTCCCCTGCAGAACCGCTGCCATTTGCTGCTTCCCTGAATTCAGCACTCACTGTATGAAGACGAGTCCACCATGCCCGGGGCATCTCTTAGGAAAAGGCAGATCACTTGCCTCTCGACACCTGGCACCTGGCCCACACCACCACCTGTGGCAGCAGGTTAGGCAGTGGCAGCAGGGACCGAGGAGAAAGCACAGGGAGGAAATTTGGAGCTAAGCCCCACTGGAGGAGAAAATATGACCCACCATCATTTTCTCTGTCCTGGGACTAGGCAGTGGCCTGCTTTATCTCACCCAATTCTGAGCAGCCCACATCCTGAGACTGAGGGGCGATCTCTGCACCTACCCCTCTGAAATTGACCATCATTAACCCATAAAGGACACTTCAAGTGTGTGATACCAGAGAGACAGACACCCCACCCCCACACTGAACCAAACACAGACGCATATAATCAGAGGAGGAGACCTAGCAGCAGACAAGTTGGGAGCTTTTCCCAGGAAAAACTGCTGAAGCAACCTGAACACTGGCAGCAAAGGCCACAGAAGGAAAGCAGCGAGGGAGCCTGAGGCAGACTCCCAAGGAAGTAGTGGGGAGAGGCCAACCCAAACCTGGATGGGGCTCCAGAGTCTTGCCACCAGGTCCCAAGATCCAGAGACTGGTAACTACTGGGGAGGGAACTATTGACTCCAATAGCGGCTAGAACAGCAGCTGGCAGATGAACTAAGCAGACTCTCTAACACCTGAGCAGTCAAGTCCTCCAGCGTGGCCTCTGTGGAACAGCAGAACTGCATCTTGAGCTCAGGTGCTGATCTATGCATTGCATTGGGGCTGCTTTTGGTGATCTCAGAGAACATTGCCCACAGTGCACAAGCCCTGTAGGGTGATGGCAGATGCAAAACCCCAGGCAATCCACCCTCCACCCTGATCCAGCTATTGGGTGATAGATGCAGGCAGTAGCACTGACTGAGAAAGAGGCTGGTGGCAGTACTGGTTTGTTTGTTTGACTATTTCATTTGGTTGCTTTGTTTGTTGATTATTTTCTCTTTTCTTTCCTTCTATTTCTCTTTCTCTGTGTTTTGTAGTTTTTCTTTTTTCTTTTTTGCTTCTTTTCCTTTCCCTTTTGTATCTCCTTCTCCCCTCCCTTTTCCCTCTTATACACTGTCTTGGACTCAGGGGTTATGTGCAAACCTGCCCACTGTAAGGACATATTGTGCAGAGATGAAGAGTGAGTCCCAACTGGCCCATTCACCACATGGTAAACATTATGACTTGCCAATAGGCTCTGAATCCTTCCATCCCTCAGCCCCCCTTACCTAGTAAGTGCTCAAAATTGGAAAGAGACAGTACAGCGCCCCACCCCCAACCCTACTTCATAACTGAACAAACCCAGAGCCCTGGGAAGGACAAAATGTAAAGCAAATTTGAGAAGTGACTGCTTCTCCATTTTCTGCTGAGCAATGGAGTTAAACAGAAAGATTAAAAAAACTGCTACAAATGAAGAAAAACCAATGAAGAACCGCCCGTAAACATGAGCGTCCCATCACAGAGCAGAGTCAGTGCTAGAAAGAGCAGCTACTAGGGTACAAACAGTGGCTATCTCTGGGAACGATAGTACCTAGAAGGTACTTATGGAGATCAGAAAATTGTTAGATAGAATAAATAAATATCAAGAAATGCAAGGGCTAAAATTAAATGAAAGTGCAACAGAGCTGGACAACCTTAAGAAAGTGTACTTAGAAATAATAGAAATAAAGAACTCCAAGAAATAACCAAAGAAAGAACCAAGAAATAAATAACAAACTGACAAGCATGGGAAGCAGAACTGATCAAACAGAAGAAAGAATTACAGAACTGAAAGACCAAAATATGGAATCAATCCAATTCGTTAAAAACATGGAGGAAGAAAATCTAAGAAGAAAGAAGAAACTCTCAAAAAGATGTCCGATTTTATCAAGAAACCACACCTACATCTAATCACAATACCTGAAATTGAAAGAGAAACAGAAAACACCCTAGAACAAACATTCCATGAGGTCATTCAAGAAAACTTCCCTCATCTGGCCAGAGAGATGATTATACAAGCACAACAGATTTAGAGAACCCCTGCAAGACATCTTATGAGAAGACCAACCCCTAGACTCATAGTAGCTTACCTACACAAAGTAGGTATAAAAGAAATCTTAAAAACAGCAAGGGTAAAAGGTCAGACTATGTACAAGGGAGACCAATCAGAATTGCTGCAGACTTATCTGCAGAAACACTTTCAACCAAGAATTTCTTACCCAGCTGAGCTAAGCTTCATCAGTGACAGAGAATTAAAATCCTTCCTAGACATCCAACCCCAAAGAGAATATGCTGCTTCAAGACCAGCTCTACAGGAGATGCTTTAAAAGGTACCATGCATAGAAGAAAAAATATATATAAGGAAGATCATATACTTCACAAGATCACAAACACAGAAAGAGCAAAACACGTACCATACCTGCAAAAATAAAAACACACACTTATATGAAAAAAAAGCTAAACAAAAACAAAACAGCCTTATAAGAGGATTCTGACAGGGACAGACTCTCACATTTCAATAATCAGCCTGAACGTGAATGGACTAAATGCATCACTGAAAAGACATAGAATGGAAAACTGGATTTAAAAAAATACAACTCAGTAATTTGCTACCTCCACAAAACTCATCTCACCACAAAGGATGCCCACAGACTCAAAGTTAGAGGATGGAAACAAATTTTTAGAAGAACAGAGCACAAAAGAAGGCAGGAGACACAATCTTAATATCAGACAAAACAACTTTAAGCTATCAAAAATTTAAAAATATACAAAAGTACACTACAAAATGATACAAAGTTTGATTCATCAACAAGAAATATCCATCTTAAACACATATGCACTCAACACAGGAGCACTAGCAGCTAGTAAGAAAACTTAAAAAAGATATTGACTTTAACACTATCATAGCTGGGGAAACCCATTAACGACCCTAGATACATCATTGAAGTGAAAAATCAACAGGGAAACCTGGAACCTCAACTTAACGCTTGACCAAATTGACTTAGTAGATACCTAGAGAACACGCCACCCAACAACCACAGACTATATATTCTACTCATCACCACATGGAACATACTCCAAGACTCTCCACATCCTTGGCCACAAATCAAGCATAAACAAATTTCACAAGATTGAAATACTGCCATGCACCTTCTCAGACCACAATGGAATAGAAATAAATATCAATACCAACAAAATTCTCCCAAAACCCACAAAGTCATGGACACTAAACAGCATGATGCTGAACAATTCCTGGGTCAACAAAGAAATCAAAACAATAATTTAAAAATTCCTGGAAACAAATGAAAATGAAGAAATATTTTCTCACAATCTCGAGGATACCATGAAATCAGTTCTAAGAGGAGAATTTATATCTCTATAAACAGAAAGATAACAAGCCAACAGCCTAACAAATCACCTAAGGGAGCTGGAAAGCAAGACCACCAAAGCACTAACTTTAGTAAAAGAATCCATATCACCAAAGCAAAAGCCCAACTAGAGGACATAGAAGACAAAAATATTATAGAAAAGAATCAACAAAACAAAAAGCAAATTCCTTGAAAGGATGAAAAAGTGTGACAACCCCATAGCCAGATTGACCAGGAAAAAGAGACAAAAAGTCCTAATAAATACAATCATAAATGCAAAAGATCAAGTCACAACTGACCCCAAAGAAATACAAAAGATTATCAGAGATTACTATGCGTACCTGTGTAGAAACAAACTCAATAACCTAAATGAAACGGAAGACTTTGTGACATCACACAAACTCCCAAGGTTGAAAAAGGAGAAATTGAAATCCTAAAAAGACTAATAATAACCCAGGAAATTGACTCTGTCATAAGAAAACTATTTACAATAAAAAGCCCTGGACCAGACAGATTTCCAACAGAATTCTATGAAGCATACAAGGAGGAACTAGTACCAATCCTATTGAAAGTATTCCGGGCAATCAAGAAAGACAGAACTCTTCCCAAATTGTTTTATGAAGCATCACACTGATCCCATAACTGGGTAAAGATACAACAGAGAAAGAGAACTACAGGCCACTTCTACTGGTGAACATAGATGCAAAAATTCTCAACAAGATTTTAGCAAATTGGATCCAACAACACATGTCAAAAATAATCCACCATGATCAAGAAGGTTTCACCCCAAAGATACAGAGCTGGTTCAACATCTGCAAGACCATAAATAAAATTAAATATATCAACAGAAGTAAAAAAAAAAGAACCACATAATTACATCATTAGATGTGGAAAAAGCCTTTGATAAAATCCAGCATCACTTCTTGATAAAAAACCTTGAACAACTAGGCAAAGGGTCATACCTCAAAATAGTAAGAGCCATCTATGGTAAACCCACAGCCAACATATTTCTAAATGGACAGAAATAAGAAGAATTTCCCCTGAAAATTAGAATAAGACAAGGCTGCCCACTCTCAACCCTCCTGTTCAACATAGTGTCAGAAGTCCTAGCTGGAGCAATCAGACAAAAGGAAATTAAGGGTATCAAAATAGGAAAAGAAGAAATCAAGTTATCCCTCTTTGCTGACAATATGATTCTATACCTCAAAAACCCAAGAGAATATGTCAAATACCTCCCTTGCACTGATAAAGGACTTTGGCAAAAACTCAGGATATAAATTAAATGAGCAAAAGAGAGTTGAATTCTTATACAAAGAACAAACAGTGAACCAAGTAAAAACTACAAACCCATTCAAAATAGCCACAAAAAATGAAATACCTCAGCATCCTCCTAACCAGAGAAGTGAAAGACCTTTACAATGAAAACTACAAATCATTGCTCAAACAAATCAATGAAGACACAAACAAACGGAAAAATATTCCATGTTCATGGATTGGAAGAATCAATATTGTTAAGATGTCCATCCTACCCAAGGCAATCTACAGATTCAATACAATACCCATTAGATTACCAACATCATTCTCAGACCCTGAAACAACAATACAGAAATTCATATGGAAACATAAACAACCATGAATAGCCAAAACAATCCTTAGCAAAAAAAAAAAGGAGGTATCACACTTCCAGACTTTAATCTTTATTATAAGGCTACTATAATCACAACTTGGTATTGGTACAAGAACAAGCATATAGATCAATGGACCAGGATAGAGATTCCAGAAGCAAAACCTCAATTTCTCAACAAACTCATCGTCAACAAAACCTCTACCAACAACCACTGGGGAGACGAGAGTCTATTCAGTAAATGGTGTAAGGAAACTGGCTGACCATGTGCAAAAGAATGAAACAGGACCCTATCTATCACCCTACACAAAAATCAACTCCAAATGGATCAAAGGCATAAAGGGAAAACCTCAAATGTTAGGAATCTTAGAAAAAGCAGAAGATAAACTTACGGAAATTGGAATAGCAATCAGTTCCTGATCAAAAGCCCATTTCATGAGAGATAAAATTGACAACTGGGACCTCATCAAATTGAAAATCTTCTGCAAAACAAAAGAAACCATTAAGAGAGTGGGGAGACTGCCTACAGAATGGGAAAAAAATATTTGCCAACTTTATATCTGACAGAGGCCTGACACCCAAGATCTATAAGGAACTCTAATGTGCCAAAAGGAAAACAAAAACCAAAAAACAGCCCCTTTAAAAATGGGCAAAAGACATGAATGTATATTTCTCAGAAGAAGACATGCATGCAGCCAACAGACACATGAAAAATGCTCAGCCCCACTAATCATCAGAGAAATGCAAATCAAAACCACATTGAGTTATCACCTGACTTCAGTCAGAATGACCACGATTAATAAAACAAAAAACTACAGAGGCTAATGAGAATGCATAGAAGAGGAAACACTTCTACACTGTTGGTGGGAATGCAAACTTGTTCAACCTTTATGGAAAACTATGTGGCGATTCCTAAAAGAGCTAGAAATTGATCTCTCATACAACTCAGCAATCCCGCTTCTGGGAATATACCTGGAGGATCTTAAATCACTCTACAAAAAATATACCTGCATGTGCATGTTTATTGCAGAACTATTTACAATAGCATAAACATGGAACCAACCATACTGCCCATTGAAACTGGACTGGATAAAAAAATGTGATACATATACAGAATGGAATAATAATGTAGCCATAAAGAAGGACAAAATTATGAACTTTGCAGCAACTTGAATGGATTTGAAGTCTATCATACTCAGTGATCTATCACAGAAGCAAAATACCGAGTACCACATTCTCACTCATAAGTAGACCCTGAACCTTTACCACAATACCATTTAAAAAGGAATTCACAGTAGCTGGAAACTCCCAGGGGGTTCACATAATAACAATAAGGGTACCTGATCTCAAACCAGGTGAAGAGGGGACCAAAGGGTGGCCCAAAATTTACTTGCACACAAACCACTTGTATACCTAATCCTGAATCGTACCTTACATCTTAAAAATTAAAACATTTTAAAATAAATAAATAAATGGTTGTTCTAGCTTACTGTAAGTTTGTTAAAAGGATTTTTTACAATTTTTATGATTGTTTTATTCTTTCTCCTTCTGATGCCTCTTTCAATGTAATTTTATTAACACTATATTAACTATAATTTTAAAATTAACAAGGAAGGTAATTGTGGCACATACCACTAGTTACCATTAAAAGTGACTTATTCTTTTTGAACACAGAGCTAGACAACATATACCAGTTTTCCTTGTAGTGAATACATTCTACCCAATGAGATTTAGTGAAAATAATGAGCCACTTGAAGATCTTGCCCATAAATACTTATTTCTAGGCTCCTCTATGATCTCTCCATTTTCCATAACTAAAGGTTCAATGTTATGCATTAAAGCGAGCAGACATTTTAGAGTCTATTACAATAAATAATTTGGTGGAGAGGAGACACTCTGCAAACCATACTATCCATCTCAAACTGTGAAATATGCAAGAAAAAAACTTACAGGGTTAAGCCACAAAAACCTTGAGATGTACTTTTTATTGCAGCCTTGTCTATATCACCCTAATTCAGTAGCAAAAAAGGATGGTTAAGAGCACCTCTCTGAGATTCAGTTTCTGATCTGGAGGATGGAGAATATAATTACTGCTACCTCCTAGATGGATATGAGAACTAAATGAGGCAACTATAAAATGTACCCAGTGCCTGCCTCAAGAAGTAGAAGTCATAATAATAATAATTATAATTATGATGGAGATTGTTTAAAGGACTTTAGCCACTCTTTAATTATCCTCATATAATAACTTTGAGCTCTTTTTAGTATTTGTCAAAAATTTTTATAGACTGTATCTCTTTAAATATCATATGATCAGTTATAACTTACTGTCATCAATATGCCTGCCAATAGCAATTGTTCTATACAAAATTAGTTGGATTTTATCTATCTACTAAAAACTGAAATGCAAACAAAAAATCAAATTTGTTGGAATTGTTTAGGAAATCATATTATATCAGCTGTGAGTTAAGACTGAAGTGATTTTTTATATAGGTAAAACACATAAGCTTCAGAAGTTGAACATTTAAAATGTCTTTTAAGTACTTGACGGCTTGTCTCTTAAATTGTGGTCCCTATAACTTAAATACTCTCTTGATTACAAGTAACAATAATACAACTTAAATTTAATTGGGTCAAAAAGAAAATGTAATGGTTCATATTATTGAGACTATCAAAAATAAGTCTTCAATAAAGACTAGATCCAATAATATGATCAGGTTTTTCCTCCTTCCTTTCTTCCTCCCTCTCTCTCCCCAACTCTCCCTCCCGCACCATCACAACCACCACCCCGTCTTTCTCTCTCATTCATCATTTTTTCTTCATTTCTCAGCTCTTATTTCTTTTTTCAGCTTCGTTTTCAAGGCAGCTTTTTCCACACGTTGGCAAAAGTAGTCACGAACAGTTTAGCTAAAACTATTTGAGAAAAGACAAAGTTCTTATTTTCCTAATAGCTACTGAAAAAGTTTTCAGATGGACACTAATTAAGCTGGTTGATGTAATTATCCTTGAACAAACCTCCATGTATTCTGATAGACCTGTGCCACAAACTTTGTCCTGAGCTTAGAGAGTGAGTCAGGTTCCTTTGATCCACATGGACTAAGAATAGCTGAGAGGGACTGCCAAGGAGGCCACCATAAAGCAGCAGACCAGCACCTCTTTTGCCAAGCAAGGCAGAGAGTAGGAACCCAGCATCCATAGACAGAGACACCTTGATCCCTTTTGAATAGGTGTAACACCCTGTACCCAGTAAAGATCTCTTTGAACACATAGAGATGAGAAAGCAATAGAAGACATGGGAATCTGGGCACCCCATTGCCCATTATGCACCAGATTCACACAAGAACTGAAGCTCTGCCTGGCTAATGAAAGTGGTGAGTGAGCCAAAGATGCTTTGGGATGGTTCACCCCCTCTCAGCCTTGTTCAAGTCATTGGACCCATGTGGGAGAAGTCCTGGGAAGTGTACAACAGCAGACAACCACAGCCCAAATAGAACCAAGGGAGGAAAAAACATATTTGGTAAGCCACTGTGAATGTTAACTCACAGTCAAGGAAAACCCTCCTGCAGAGTTAATCTGGCTGACCAGTAACGGTTGACCATTATCCCAGCCAGATTAGGAAGAGCTATCTCCAAGCCCCACAAGGCAAAGCCCACCCCCTCTTCTGTGGCAAAGAACTCACTCTATTTCAAGAGCAGAGTATGAACCTAAACAGGGAAGAAGTAACATGAAAGAAACCTGAAGACTTACTCAGTGGGAAGGCTTCTGGACTGTAAACAGCCAGGAAAAACCCTCCTGCAGAGTGAATCTGGCTGATCAGTAAACAGCAGACAACAGGAAAACCTATCCTTCCCTCCTGTTCACTCTCTGCAGAGAGCTAGGAGCAGGGGCTGAAAACTGATCTGACAAGTGTAGTAGCAGGAGAGAAAATCTGTAGTGACAGAAACTAGCCATGAGGTGAAGCAGGTAGTCAAAATGAATCCCGCTCCCTATCTCACTGAGTGACCTAGATTGAACTATAAAAGGGGGCCTAGAATAGAGGGTAATTGAATAACTTCAGAGTAACAAATCAAAAGAGGAATTACAGAGAGCAAAAAGAGGCCTGTCACAAATGAGGAAAAAATTGCAGACAAACCTCAGAATCCTAAAGAGACAGCACCTGAAAAAGCAGCTATCAGAGCATAAAACAATGGAAACCCCACAAAACAACCTGCCCCTGAGAACAGCCACAGAAATCAGAGATTGGATGGCAAAAAATGAATAAGAACCAAGAGAAAGTAGAAGTGAAACTCACTGAAGTCATAAAGAAAGTAAAAACAAAGTTGGCCAATTCCAAAAAAGTCCATTCTGAAATAATGGAAATAAAAAACTTTATTCTGGAAATTAAGAACACAGTAACAAGCATAGGGAACAGGGCCAAACAGGCAGAGGAAATAATCTCAGAGCTTGAAGATGAAACTATTGAATTAACCCAGTCTGTCAAAAACATAGAAAGAGATGTAGAACTGTGCCAAGAAGTCAAATCTATGCCTGATTGTTATTCCTAAAGCAGAAGGGGAAAAAGAGAACACCATGGGACAAATATTTCATAGAAAGAGATGTAGGACTGTGCCAAGAAGTCAAATCTATGCCTAATTGTTATTCCTAAAGCAGAGGGAGAAAAAGAGAACACCATGGGACAAATATTTCATAAGGTCACCCAAGAAAAGTTCCCACATCTTGCTAGACAGATGACCATCCAAGCACAAAAGATTTAGAGAACCCCCACAAGTATCATATGAGAAAATCATCCCTAAGGCACTTAGTAATTCACCTCCACCAAACAAGCCTGGACGAAAAAAATCCTAAGCGCAGTGAGAAAAGTCAGACTACTTACTGGGGAAGACCCATCAGAATCACTCCAGACTTACCTGCAGAAACACTGCAAGTCAGAAATGACTGGAGTCCAATTTTTAATGTTCTTGAAGAAAAGTAGCTTCAGTAAAGAATTTCCTACCCTACCAACCTAAGCTTCAACAGTGATGGGGAACTAAAATTCTTTCTAGACTTAGAATCCCTAAGGGGATACACAGCCTCCAGACCAGCTATTCAGAATATGCTTAAGAAAATGTTGAACACAGGCGGGGGGATAAGGAATGGCCATACCCTTCACAAAAGTACAGGCAAGCACAGAATTAACAGAGCATACAAAGCACTCACAAAAATGAACAGAAACACACATATATTAATACAAAAGTAAAAAGGAAACAAAGCAACCATATATGAGCCTTATGACAAGAATAAACTCTCACATTTTAATAATCAACTTGAACATGAAAGGTTTAAATGTGCTACTGAAGACAAAGACTGGAAAATTTGATAAAGAAGCATGACCCAACAATGTGCTACCTCCAGGAAACACATCTCACTCCAAAGGGAATCCTCAGGCTCAAAGCTGAAAGTTGGAAAACAATTTCAGGCAAATGGGATACAGAAGAAGGCAAGTGCAGTTTTTCTGACATTAGAAAAAGCAGCCTTCAAACCATCAAAGTTAAAAAGGTCACAGAAAGACACTACGTAATGATAAAAGACTCAATTTACCAGCAATAAATATCCCCATCGTGAACATATGTGCACCCAACATGGGGTATCAGGTTTTATAAAACAACTACTAAGTAAACTGATAGAGGATACTGATTCTCACACCATCATAGTTGATGAACTAAATACCACACTATCAGTTTTAAATTAATCATCAAGGCAAAAAACCAACAAGGAGATCTGGAACCTCAACTTGACACTTGAACAAATGGATTTAATAGTCATCTACAGAACAGTTCACCCAACATCTACAATTTATACATTCTACTCATCAGCACATGAAACATACTCTAAATCAATCACATTATTAGACATAAATCAAGGGTGAATACATTTCAAAAGATTGAAAGAATACCGCACTGTATTTTTCATCACCCCTATTGCTGTATATTATCCAGTTATGCTAAAAATGTTTCCTTATAATATGCAATGGAACCAAAGTGTAGAAACTTTCTAATAGATAAGAACTAGAAAATATAACTTGAAAGAGTATGTAGCATCTTTCAACTTTTAGCTTACAGACAACAATATAATGCTGAAACTTTAGTGCTTGCACAGGAAACATATTAATTAATAATAAAGGAGCTTAAAGTATACAAAAAATGAAGATTGATCACTTAATAACATATTGGAAAATGTTCAATTACAAATGATTTTTTGTAATTTTTTACTTTAAAGATATGGGTTAAGTATATAAATGTTCATTATGCAGGTAACTTGTTGATGAAGTGTGCCCCACCTCCCCTGGCAGTTTCCCACTACTGCCAATGCCTTTCTCAGCAACTCGAATGGATTTAGAGTCGATTATACTCAGTGATCTATCACAGAAAGAAAACTTGAGTACCACATGTTCTCACTCATAAGCAGACCTTGAACAAACAATTTTTTATATAATCGGGTTCCCCAATTTTGTTATTTTGGCTCAATTTTTTTTTTCAAAATATATCTGGAGAACTTAGGTTCAGATTCATGGTCTTCTTAAGGAAAACCAGTTAATGATCCTTTATGTCATTGTTAATAAGAAGGATTGTAAGGCAAGAATCAGTAATCCAAAACGATGAAACAAGATGTCAGGTTTTGTGGTATCCTAAGACATAGACTGTCACTTACAGATATGGCTTCAGAATTGCAACTTATCAGCAAAAACTGTGTATCTAAGACATAAATTTAATCTGATCATGTTTCAGCAATGCATGGCTGACTATATAAATATAAAAATATCGATATGTATATATATGTTTAGAAATGAACTTAGATACCCTTCTTCAGGAAAAACTAAGCCACCTCATTCCTTATTTTTTTATTTGAAAAGAAACACACAATTTTCTAAACATTTATTAAAGAATTGTTTGCAAATAAATTGAGAAATTGAAAAATTAGAAAAATGAAATGAAATGAAACAAAATAGTTCTGAATTTCTGTTTTCTTATATTCTCTAGATTGATGGAATTTTATTATGATGATTAGATTAATCAATCAGAAATAAAAGTTTAGGGGTTTATTCTGTTGTTGCTGTTTTGTTTTGTTTTTTGAGTTGGAGTCTCATTCTGTTGCCCAGACTGGATGGAGTGCAGTTGCACGCTCTCAGCCACCGCAGCCTTGACCGGCTGGGTTCCAGCAATCCTTCAGCCTCAGCCTTCCAAGTAGCCAGAACTACAGGCGCATGCTACCACGCCCGGCTAGTTTTTGATTTACTGTAGAGACGAGATCTCGCCAATTGCCCGGTTGGGTCTCGAACCCTCAGGCTCAGGCAATCCAGTCGTCTCAGCCTCCCAAAGTGCTGGGATTACAGGCTGAGCCACTGAGCCCGGCCTGGGGTTTTTGATATGCATTATCAGTTTTATTAT